>CM057455.1:288860000-289460000 GCA_016271365.2 Neoceratodus forsteri | reverse complement strand
TCATGGGAGGATGGGGTGGTACCCGAGGACTGGAGGAGGGCAGATGTGATTCCTTCACGAAAGTGGAGCAAGGCAGAAGCAGGAAACTACAGACCTGTTAGTTTAACCTCAGTGATAGGGAAAATGATGGAATCACTTCGAGGGAAAGAATTGTCGAGTGTCTAGAGGCCAGAGGGCACAGGACCCTAGGCAGCATGGATTCACAGCGGAAGGTCATGCCAGACGAATCTGATAGATTTCTTTGACTGGGTGACCAAAGTAATAGATCAGGAGGGGCTGTGGACATGGTCTACCTAGACTTTAGCAAGGCATTTGACACAGTCCCACACAAAAGATTAATATACAAGTTAGCCAGCCTGGGAGTAGGTCCCAAGATGACAGCCTGGGTTAAGAATTGGCTGGAGAATAGGACACAGACAGTAATAGTAAATGGAGTCCACTCAGAAGAAAGGAGGGTTACTAGTGGGGTACCTGAGGTTCAATATTAGGATCGGTCCTCTTCAATGTCTTTATAAGCGACATTGCAGAGGGACTGGAAGGAAAAGTATGTCTCTTTGCAGATGACACAAAGATCTGCAACAGAGTTGATGCACAGGGTGGGGTGGAAAGGATGAGAAGGGACTTGGCAAGGTTAGAGGAATGGTCAAATGTATGGCAGCTTAGATTCAATGCTAAGAAGTGCAAGGTAATGCACCTGGGAAACAAAAACCCAGGGGAAGAGTACACAGTTGGGGGGTGAGATACTAACAACAACAAAAATGGAAAGGGACCTGGGGGTAGTCATATCAGATGACCTAAAGGTGGGCAAGCAATGTGAGAGGGCAGCAAGGAGGGCTGGGGGGATACTGGGATGCATAGGGAGAGGCATCACCAGTAGAAAACAGGAAGTTATTATCCCTCTGTACAGACAGCTGATGAGACCCCATCTGGAGTACTGTGTGCAGTTCTGGAGACCCAATCTCCACAAAGACATAGACAGGGTGGAAGCTGTCAAGAGGAGGGCAACTAAAATGGTGCAGGGTCTGCACCGGAAGACATATGAAGAGAGACGAAAGGAGCTTAATATGTATAGCCTCGAGGAAAGGAGGGAGAGGGCGGACATGATAGAAACGTTCAAGTACCTCAAGGGAATCAACAAAGTCCAAGAGGGTAGCATCTTTCAAAAAAAGAGGTGTGCAAGAACAAGAGGGCACAATTTGAAGATGGGGGTGGTGGTGGCTCAGAGGTAATTTAAGGAAGCAATTTTTCACAGAGAGGGTTGTGGATGCATGGAACAGCCTTCCGGAGGAGGTTGTGGAGTCAAAATCAGTGGTGGAATTCAAGCATGCATGGGACAGTCATAAGGCCATTCTAGGGGGTTGGGGTAGGAAGAAGTAGGCTGCTGGTTAACTAGGATCTGCAGCTTGTCCAGTAGGTAGGGAAATGGGCAGACGGGGTGGGCCAAGCGGTCCTTATCTGCCGTCAAATTCTATGTTTCTATGTCATTAGGTCATGTGATTTTTGTGGAATATAAATTGAGGTTGTCTGGTCTAATTCATTAGCCTTTGATAAAGGACCAGGCAGGTCCGAAACATGTCAGGCAGATTTTGTCTTCAGTGGTGTTTCTAAAATAAAATATCTTTTTGCTATATAAGCTTTAAATAAGTTTTTTTCTGCGTCCGTCTCAGGGCTTTTGTGTGTGCCAGAAACCTGTAAATACGAAACATTTATCTCCTCCTATACCTATAACTCATCGCTGCTCTAAAGAATTCAGACCCTGGTCATAACTGCTGCACTCTTATCTCCTCCTTTATTATAACCCCTCCCATTCCTTCTTGTCCTCCTATCCTTGTCCTCCCACTATTGTCTTATCTCTTCCCACTCCTCAATATCCTGAAGCACTTACTTATCCCCCTTCGTTTTCTGTCGCTGAGCTTCCCTGCCCTTTTCTTATAGCACTTCTTTGTAAATAGCATTGCCCTAGTTGTCATTCTTATAACTTAGTGGATACCCACTAGGATAGATATTTTTCTTCCCCTGCTGAATTTTATTTTATTTTATTCAGTTTTTGTTGACCAGGAAAGAAGGACTAGACAATTCTGCCTATTCTCAGCCTTGAGGGGGATACAGATGAATGCCAACTGACATTGAACCAGATTAAGCTGTGATTTGCTTTAATTTGATTGTTTGCAATTACTGTCTTTGTATTTATAATTTTTACTGTATTATATAGACAGTTCCACATTGTCTCACCACATGATCTGACTGTATGCATGTATTGCCTTTTTTGTGTAATTATTGTAATTCCTGTGAAATGTACAGCTATGTCCCTGTTGTCCCACCCAGACTTCCTTGCAAATGAGTTGCCTCAATGGTGTTATTCCGGTAAAATAAAAATTGAATTGAACTACCAATCTCTACCAGGATGCTCAGACTAAAGCCTTGGATTTCCCTTGTGAGGATAACTCTCTTTTTAGGGACAAAACAAAGGCTTACATGAAAAAGGTGGAAGAGTACAAGTCCACCTATCAGAGTGTAACCCACGCCCTGCCCCCGCCTAGGGGCATAAATTCAGTTGCAGATGGTCCAGGGGCATATGGGGGCTACATCACACTACCACCTGAGCCAGTGCACTCCCAAAACAAGGCAGGAACGTATAGGCCTACCTTTATGGCGGCTTTGTTTACTATACACTCTCGATTTCACAAGCCAAAATCTGGATTCTCCCCAAACGCTGACACCGGACCAGGAACTCCGTGCTGCATACCTCCTGTCTCTCTTCGAGTCCAGAGCCCCTTGATCCCATTCAAGGTATGATGGTGAAATTCATCTGGAATTAAACTTATGAAATTAATTAGACCCAATGGAATTAGGAGAACTTCCTTTTCATTAACTCCTCTTTTCAACTTAAATAAGACTTATCATCACCAATCTCTCTTCAGCTAGCTTCTTTGTTTAGCTCCTGCACCACAAATGATTCCAGCAATGCAGGGGTCACATCCTTCATCCAAATAAATTAAAGCAGCTCCATGGGGCTATTGAACTTCTGTACAAGCATACTGGCTAGACACTTAGAGCAGCAAACAGGAATTTAAGGCAGTGCAAGCAAGGATTCTCTCTTTCTCTTCTTGGATGTTTTACCCAAGGCACCTCTCATCTGGTAAGCCAAACCTTTTTTCCTTATTCTGGGTTACCCACACTGTGTTACTCCCTGGCACTGGTCGACGCCCTATCTCCAGCATGGGAAAGCGGGCTGCTTCCCCCACCTGGACCCTGGGTGCTGGCCCAGCCTCAAGGGGTCCCAGGATTTTTTACTTCGACCCAGGCCCTGTAACCCACTCACTTTTGCTCATCTTTTGGCTCAGCCTTCCCTGCAACTGCTCCACTGGTACAGTGGCCCCAAAACCCCGCCCTGCTCCAGTACTCTAGCCCCTGCATTGGCTGTCCTGGCACTGGAGAGCCCCTGGGCACTGCCACTGCCCAGGCCCCTCTGAACATCCCACCTTCACATGATGGTAGAAACACTTGCTCTGCTTCCTGCTGCACCTTTTGGGGGATCCTTGACAGGCCCACATTCCCTTCTGCACATCTGGGGCTTGCGTTAAGCACCCACCAGAGGCCACTCTCCAAGGCCTGTCTGTTGACCTGTGACCCACCTGGCCCTTCAATGCCGGTGCCCCAGGACCTGCCCTTCCCAGCAGGCCCCATGTTTGGGTGAAGGGCTCCGGCTCCATCTGTCCCTCAGGCTACCCTGCCACACTGGGTATGAAGGAGAGCCTCTGCCACCAGCTTTCCCCCTGTGAGGACCCTGCCACAGTCCCCGCAGCCCTGGTAGCCTAGGAACACACCTCCATGGGATCTCTACAGGCTCCTACCTGTCAAGACCCCCTATGACCTCCTACCTTCCCTGACCCCATTGACGCAGGACCTAGCTAACCATACTCCCCCATGGAGCTCCACTCCCTAGCTTCTTGTCACCACATCACTGCAAAAGCCATCCTGGCTGCAATTTGGGGGGTTCCCCCACTGGTCCACCCAGACCGCCGCCTTCCCTTCCTTGACCACCTGTCTCTGTTCCTCAGTCATCCCCCCTCCAGCCCCAGGCCTAATGCCCGGGCTTGAAAGGCCTTGAAACTTCCTGACTGCTCCCTTATATACTCCCTAAACCTGCTCTCTGCTGCCATCTTAAGGCATCCAACAGCCACTATCCCCTAGAGCATTAATAAATTCCCTAGCTCGGGGGGTAGGAGGTGGAAAGGGATACCTAAAATGGGAGCATAAGCCCCTCTTTTAAAGGGGCTTACACTCTTCCCCAACCCAGAAAATCATTCCTTCCTGGGAATGATGGCAAGGGTCCAGGGATTGTCTCCTCCCATCAAATTGGGTATGCACACTCTCCAGCCCTCTGGGAACAGATGCACCATACCTGGCCACAGGCACCAGCCAACCTGCCTCTCTACCCCAACTCACTTTTAAATCCTAAAACCTACCTGAGCCAGGAGATAATCTAAATGTCTAGAAACAACCTTCATTATTTCTTTATCAAAACAGTTAACCTTAATAATTTTTCATAATGATTAAACTTCAGTATTAAACAGTTGTGTAATCCCCCTGCAAATGGGGGTTCCTAAAAGCCTCCTAGGAGCTTGCCTAAGTGTTCCCCTGCCTGCTGGCGTTCGGGGTTTAAGCCGTTTGAATGGCACTGTGAGTGCTTTTAGAGCCTCCACATACTGTCTCTTTAAGAGCTGTCTGCTTGCAGACATAATTAATGCTTATGGGGGGGACTGGTGTTTCCCTACTCAAATCCCACCTGAGCTGCTGTGTAATCGCTCCATTTTGCAGTCGCTGGAAGCACAAAGGGAGCCCATCTGAAAGATGTAACTGTTTGCCTGTAATCAGTTAAAGCATTAGTGAAATTGCAGTTTGTCTAACCTGCCTTTATTGCAGCTGGGACTCTGTGTGTGTTGCCCCTCCATGTTGGACTTGAACTGCTGTGCTGGGCCAATTGGGTTAAGGGAGCCCTAAAATGGAGACTGCTTGGGCCAACCAGAATTGGGACTCTCACTGGAGCCGGATTACAAGAGGTGTATATGGCTAGTGCTCATGGGAATTATAGTTTGGACCTTGGCGCCTTTTTTGTATCAACAGAGGGAGCTCTGGAGTGATTGACAGTCGAATCCTCCAACTGGACCTGTTGGAACCTAAGGGAAATGCCCTGAACTGAAGCTGGAGAGGCAGATCATTAGTGGCAGCGAAAGGAGTAGGAGCTCTGTTTTTTTCTGCAGTGTACAGTTCACGCGAGAAGCACGTGAGAGGCCTTGAAGTCGGCCTGCAGCCATTGTAAGCTATAGTCGGACTGAATCCGAGTCTCCTGAGGAAAAGGAAGGCTGAAGAGTGGATACCAGACTTACCCTGTAGAAGACTGGAGATATTGCTGAATTGCGCTCGGTCTGTCAGGAACTGAAGATGCTGTGCGTGCTCTTGGGTATTTTGCAGTAATTGCGATCGGGATCAAGTAGCAGCCTGCCTAGTATAGTACTTTTCTTTTACATATGAACGTGCGTAGAGCTTGTGGGGAATCGTTATTTCTTGTCTCCTGTACTGTGTGCTGTGTGGTGAAGCTGGAAGCTAACCCCAGCGTGTTTCGGACTAAATCCGTTTGCTATCAACTGCCTAGGGGTCCAGCTACAAGGGCCTTGCATCCATGCCTTGTTGTTTCTGGCAATCCAGAAGAACATCCACCATCCGGTTCTCAGCTTTGGTATTGTGAGTACAAATCAGGGGTATTCCCCTGCAGCCTGTTTTCAATCACAAGTGTATCATCTAATTCTTGTTGTTTCACTTCTTCATGGATTGAGCCATCCAGCTTCAGATTACAATTGGGTGTTGTGCATATATTTTCTTCTACAGGGCCCCATCCATCTGCACCTGCTGGCCAACCCTGGGCAACGGACCTGGCTAGCCCCCCCCCCCGACCTGGGTACCCAGAATATGACTTTTCAGACCCTGTATGTGTGCACAGTACTGTGATTTATTACGGCCAATTAACCTGATTTTCCCCCTCCTGTGTTCCATTCCCCTAAATAAACCACATTTGATGTTATTGAACTTTATACTGTCTGAAGTGTCAGTGCCTAGAGAACAAGCATTGTATTGTGCTGTGCATTTTGTTTAACCTTGTTTTACAGGGGGTCCTCAGAGACGTGCTGCAGAATCAGTCTCGAGGGTAAGTGGTACCTTAAGAGTGAACAGTGTGTATATGTGGGGTATTGGGACTGTAACTCCTGTGTACTATGTGAGCCACTAGAAGGAACCAAAGGGGGGGTCACGGTGTCCCAGAGGGCTGTGACCAAACTAGTCTAACAACTACAAACCCTGACCTCTGGGTGAAGGCACCTGTCATAGAACCTAGGCCCCTCAACCTGTCCGTAGTCAAGCAGGCAGGGGTAGTAGCCCTTGGGATAGCGCCACCTGGGGGTTACAGTTGCAACAACAGGAATGAGGTAGAGTTCTAACAGTTTAGCTATACCTCAAATACCTCCCACTAATTTTAAAACAAGTTACACTGTGTACAGTCCCCAAACCACTCACTCACACATCCACTCACCAGTCTCCTTCATCTTTCAAACCAACATTTGTATCATGATTATAAAATGTTTCATCAATAACATTATTTTTAAATTGAAAAATGTTATGTCTTTAAGAAGAATAACTGTATACAGTCACCGTAATTATGCTCCATAGAGCCATTGTCCTGACGCAGTTCATAAGTCCAAAATTCCAGAAGGCCTAGGCTGCAGGCCCCCCACCTGGAGGGAAATAATATTCTGAATCTGGCTTGGTGGTCATATCCCTGAAAGAATCCCGGTCCAGAATGTAATATTTGGTCCAAGTCCCAGTCAAGTCCTGGACCAACTGAAATGTTTGAATTATGTCAAGCCAGACCAGGTCTCTGTGTGACACATCGACCTTGCCTGCTGAATCAACTGCTGAGATGCGGCACCTCCTCCACCAGGGCAATTCTTTAAATGTTCCATCTGTTCCTTAAAGATCCATTCTTCCCTCATCTCCTCGATAATATCCTGGATTCTCTCAGGCACGTACGGACAGTTCATATGGGGATACTCCACATGCAGCCTCCTCCGGACCCACCTTTCTGCCTGGCTCCATTCTGGCAGGTCTCTCAGACTGGTCCTCCTGGCTTGTCCCACTGGTAAGCATATCCCCCATTGATACTTAAGGTTTAACAGGTCGCTAGGATTCAACCCATCCATCCAGGTCTGGAGGGTTTTGGCCCGGACCGGGAGCTGTGGAGTGTTGTCTGCCAAGGTAATTACAGGGCGGTGGTAAGGCCTGGGAATTGCCCTAGCCACCCAACAGTCCTGGAACTGAAAGGTGCTGCCAATATATTTTTCTTCATTCAGCTCCTCCAGCTCCTTTTGATCACCAGTGCTCTCTCTTGCTGCTGCTGGTGCAGGGCCAGGCTCGGAGCCACACCCAGTAGGCTTGATTCTAGACTTGGTTCCCGAGGTAGACTCTGACTTAGATGACAGGGCCTGTGGGCTACTGCTGGACAGGGGCCATGGCAAAGATTCCCCGGGCTCTGGAGGATCTCCTGCCGGATGTCTGGGATGCCTGCCCCTCTCTCTGCCACTGGGATAGGTGGTAGCCGGTGGCTGGGAGTGGGTCCTTGTCAATTTTTTCCTTAACTTCTGCTCCTGCACCCTCCTCCTCTACAACCTCTGCAATAATGCCTGGGGATTCACTTCTGGTCTCATCCACCTGGGCACGAGTGCTTTCTCCCAGTGAGAGTCCTGCAAAGCTTCCCAAATGCCCACTGGCTGGTGACCATGGTACAAAGGGGCTTGCGGTGGAACTGGGGAGGGAACATCCCCAAATTTGGAACTGGTGGCATGCCTGTACAATATGGGCATACAGGCAACCTGGCAACACCTTCCCTCCTGTACCCACACCTCACACATCGTTCGTCTTCTCTTCCTTTCCCCCAGCTTTCCAGAGCCAGGAGAACAGTGAGGCAGGAGCCGTGGTCAGTTGTTCCTCCTGGGGGTCCTCTTTTAAGGGGGCTTACAAGAGCAATGAAGCTAAAGAGAAACCCTCTACATCCTGCAAACCCCAAGGTAGGGGTGGCAGGGATAGAGGTTACTATCCCAGTTCCTTCTATCCCATGCCAATGCCCATGCCTTTTGATGACTCTCAGATGAGAGGATTCTTTAGGGGAGAGGTAGAAGGGCTCAGAAAAGCGTGCTGAGCCAACCCCTCCTACAAAAGCTCAGACTAAACAGAACTCCTGACTGGATGTCCCAGGCCATCTCCCTCTCCCAGTAGGAGGAAGGCTTACCCACTACCTCACAGAATGGCAACGCATCACTTCAGACAAGTGAGTGCTGGAGGTAGTGGGCCAAGGTCTCACTCTGCAGTTCAAACAATTTCCCACACTGCATGGCCACAGGACCTTAAAACCTCTAACTCCTACAGAGAAAATCCTGTTGGAGTTAGAGTAAAGTCTCTCCTAGCAGAGAATGCAGTGGAAAGAGTCCCTCCCTCCCAATGAGGGAAACGCCTCTACTCCAGATACTTCCTCACTTTAAAGAAATCCAGGGACTGGCAGCCTATTCTGGATCTCAGATACTTAACGTAGAAACATAGAATATGATGGCAGATAAGGACCATTTGGCCCACCTAGTCTGCCCATTTCCCTATCTAATAGATAAGCTGCAGATTGTAGTTAACCAACAGCCTACTTCCTCCTACCCCCCACTAGAATTGCCTTATGTCTGTCCCATGCATTCTTGAATTCCCCCACTGAATACTAGCATCTGTTCAATTCTAAATTCAAGATGGTCACCCTGTCAGTGATGATCCCTTCTTTGCAACAGGGAGACTGACTAGCCTCCCTAGACCTGAAGGATGCCTATTTTCATATTCCAGTCAGGCCTGCTCACAGAAAATGTCTCAGATTCAGACTGCCCTTTGGCCACTACCAGTTTGCAGCTCTGCCATTCAGCCTTTCTTAAGCTCCCAGAGTCTTTACAAAGTGGCTGGCAGTGGTGGTGGCCTATCAGGAGAAGGCAGATTTCTATCTTTCCCTATCTGGATGATTGGTTCATAGCGGACAAGTCTCCTCAAAGGTCAGAGACTTCCTCATACTAACTTAGAGCACCCTAGAGTCCCTGGGCTTCCTGGTCAACATAGAGAAGTTCTACTTCGGGCCAGCTCAGCTATTGGAGTTCATTAGAGCAGAGCTAGACACGCAGCTGGGAAAAACTCTTCTCTCTCTGGACAGAGTGCACAACCTGCAGACCCTGGCAAACTCATTTGTCCTGAGACAACCAAGGCCAGCCAGGCACTTCCTCAGGCTCTTAGAGCACATGGCCTATACTACAGCAGTAGTTCCAGGTGCCAGGTTTCATCTGCGAGAGACATTTAGTACCATCTCAGATCTTATTGGTCTCAGAAAAGGGGCTCCTTGTCAAAGTTCATTCCAGTCACAAAGACCTTGTTGCAGGCTTTGGACTGGCAGAAGGACATACAAAACCTCAGGGAAGGAACTTCCTTCCAACAGATGGAACCTCCCATAGTGCTTACTACGGATGCATTCCTCCAAGGTTGGGGTGCATACCTGGCAGATCAGTCCATAAGCAGGGTCTGGTCCCCCAGGAAGTCCAGCTGTCAGACAAATCTCCTTGAGTTCAGAGCCATTTATTTGTCTATCAAAGCTTTTGCTCCCCAGCTAAAGGCTTAGTTTGTCCAAATCAGGACATACAACACCACTGCTATGTTGTACAACAACAAACTGGGTGGCACAAGATTCACAAAGCTCTGCACAGAGGCCATGAAAATGTGGTCTCTGGCTTACTCCCTAGACATGTATCTATCTGCTATCCATCTGCCAGGCAAAGACAATGTGCTGGCAGACTTCCTGAGTTGCATCAGTCAAGGCCACCGCAAGTGGACCCTAAACACACAAGTACTAGCCACAGTTTTCAGGAGGTGGGGCACCCCAGAGATAGATCTCTTTGCCTCCAACCTCAATCATCAAATTCCATTGTACTGCTTCAGGCCTCCAGCTCTGGGCTCAGTGCCAGTGGATGCTCTGTCTCTGGATTGGACAGGAAGGTTCCTGTATGCCTTTCCTCATTTTCCACTAATTCTCAGTGTTCTGCTCAAACTCAGAAGCCAACCAGCAACAATGATTCTGGTGGCCCCAACCTTGGCAAGACAACCATGGTACTCCCTGCTTCTTGTCCTCTCAGTCAAGAGATCCATTTATCTGCCCCCCGACTCACAGTCTTCTGACCCTTCCTCAGACAAGGATAACATACCCCAGCATAGAGTCTCTTCACCTCAAAATTTGGTACTTGAGGAGTTAGAGTTCCCAGACTCTCAGTATTCAGAACAGATCCTCAGATCCTTTGGTTGGCAAAAAAGTCAAGTACCAAAAAGACTTATACTTCCAAATGGAAGAGGTTTGCTTTGTGGTGTAAAGACAGACACGTCAGTCCACTACATACTAGTATGTCCTCTATACTGGACTACTTAGTTCACTTACAAGCATCAGGCCTTAAAGCCTCATCTCTGAAAGTCCACCTGGCAGCCATTTCAGCTTACATTTCTACTGATAAAGAGAAATCTGTAATTTCTCATCCCATCTTCAAGAAATTCTTTAAAGGCCTGCTGCACCTTCAACCCCCACTCAAGGAACATGTTCCCCCCCGGGACTTGAACCTGTGCATAGCCAAGCCCATGGAGGCCCCATTTGAGCCTATTGCTTCTATAGATCTAAAGTATGTCACTTGGAAGACTGTTTTCCTAGTAGTAATCACTTCAGCCAGAAGGATTTTTGTGCTACAAGCTTTATGCTCGGAACCAAACTACATTATTTCCCACTGGGATAAAGTAGTTCTCAGGACCAACAGGAAATTCCTTCCCAAGGTGGTGTCAGAGTTTTACCTTAGTCAGTCTGTAATGCTTACTGTCTTTTTCATGGACAAATCCACTCCTAGTGAATGCAGGCTTCACAGCCTGGATGTAAAAAGGGCTCTGACCTACTAGCTGGAGCACACCAAGCAGCTCAGATAATCTCATACCCAAGTCTTCCTCACCTATGGTAAGGTGGGTAAGGGCAGGCCAGTTTCTAAGAGGACTATCTCCTGCTGGATAGTCTCTTATATCCAGTTCTATTACAGGAAGGCTGGCAAGCAGCCTCCCCAGGGACTCAGGACCAACTCCACCAGGGGCACTGCAGCCCCAGCGGCAGCAGTAAGGGACATACCCTTGCTCAACATTTGCAAAGCAGCTACCTGGAAGACTGTGCACACCTTCACAAAACACTACTGCTTGGATGTACAGTCCAGATCTGATGCCAAATGTGGCTCTGCAGTCTTGAAGAACCTGTTTCCTAAGTAGATTCTGTTCCCTTCTTCCAACTGTACTGCTTTGTAGTCTGCACTAGTCAAGCATGCTGAGAGATTCATGGGGTGAGAAGAAAACATTACTTACCATAGTAATATTGTTTCTTCCAGATATCCCTCAGCATGCTTGACCTTCCACCCAGCCTCCCCTCACATAATCTGGCTGAATGTAATTCTGCAATCCTTGCCTAAGGCCAAATTTCTGGCTGTAGAGCTTCAATAGCTATAATGTTCCTCAGTGAAGTATGGTGTATATAGCGCACCAGCAGGCAATTTTTGTTCTTTCTTGTTCCTTTTTCTATAGGGTTTAGGATAATGTTCAGTGTTTGGGGTTTTTTGGCCCTCATGCTTCGAAGTGAATCTTACTGGCTTTCAGCAGCAGCAGCAGCAGCACACAGCTCTCTCTCTCTTAATCTCTTTTGATTGACTAATTCTCCTGGCATCATCAGCATAGTCTCCACCTTCAGGGCAGCTGAACTCAGCTAGCATACTGCACTAGTCAAGCATGCTGAGGGATCCTTTGGAAGAAACAATATTATTGTGGTAAGTAATTTTTTTCTTATTGCTATACAAACAGTAAGAGACAGGTAATAAAGCAACTGTAAACAAGTAGCTGCAGCCATTTCACATATCAATCCCAAAACACCACCACATGGCAGGCAATTGTCTGAACCCATTTTATGGGAAGGAGAATGTTGGTCAGGACACTAGTGAAAAAAATCCCCATCTCTTTCAAAAAGAGCATTGTGCTGTTTTACTTCCACCTGGAGACTCACCAGGATAGCAGCCGAGATGGGTAGAAGGTACCTCAGTTTAATGTTTCATCTGAAGAACAGCACAACCCAAGTATAACACCCCTGCCTGAAGTAATGTCATACCATCACT
Organism: Neoceratodus forsteri; assembly: GCA_016271365.2. Lineage (NCBI taxonomy): Eukaryota > Metazoa > Chordata > Ceratodontiformes > Ceratodontidae > Neoceratodus > Neoceratodus forsteri. Next base: position 289,447,704 of record CM057455.1, on the reverse strand, counting down.
GCAAGGTCACAACAATAGTATTATGCAAAAAGAAGTTTATCAAAATCCTACTGACAGCCGCACATGTGGCACACTACAGTGACAGCAGAGGTACTGAACTAGACTGCCAGTATTTGTGGTATGAGTCCAGATCAAGCTGTGGGACCAGTACCCACAACTTTCTGGCCCAGTGGCAGAAGCATTACCAAGTATGCTGTGCTAACACCTTTGAATGCAGGCTTCAAAGCCCCTTAGTCCTGGCAACAGTCTCCAGAGTCCCCCTCCTCCCAGCCATGGATACTGCACTGCCACATGCTATGCTGGCACACTGCTGCACCATGGGCATTACTGTCACTGTGCTGTGCCACGTGCACTGCCAGCTGCACTGTGAAACTCCCCACTGAGCCACATGCACTGCTATCACTGCACTTTGCTAGGTGCAGTGCCAATACTGTAATGTGCCAGCAAGCGTGGACCCAACACCCCCGAACTGCTGGACCCATCTTTTCCACAGACTAGCCACCCCCCTGCAGCAGAACGCCACAAACATACTAGCTGTGTGCTCCCTCACAGCAGAAAACCCCATCCCACACTCTCCCTTGCAGATGGCACCCCAGAACAGAGTGGCAGTGCGCTTCCCGCACACAACAGGAACCCCTTTGTTTGAAAGACCAGCCACCACCCCACAGCAAGACTCCCTCTTCCCACAGGCCCAAAAAAAAATGCAGCCAACCCCCCTGTACCCCCATCCCCCAGCTGTAACCCACTTCCCACAGACCAGCCACCCCTTTTCAGCAGAACCCACCCAACAAACTGTGTGCCCTCACACAGCAGAATGTCCCATCCCACACTCCCCTTTGCAGCTGACTCCCAGAACAGACTGGTACAGCTGGAACCCTCCCCCACTCCACAGACCAGGTGCGAGTCCACAGCTGCCCCTCCCCGACTTTCCCACAGACCAGCAACCCCTACAACTGACCCCCCCCACACTGTTCAGGAGAGGGCCAGGCAGTGGAAGATATACAATAGCAGAGAACTGCTGCTGTAGTGATGCCTAGGGCTTGCTGATCAGAATCCCACACCCTGCAGATAGTAACCCAAGAGGACCAAATCTCTCAGTTTACACAGGGCTGGGCTAGTTTTAGTCGGCTGTTCTGATTATTCTTCTGACATTTTGCACCTGTCTAGGTTTTCTCAGATCCCCAGCCTAATGCATTCAATAGCTAGTGGCAATAGATGTACCTAGCCAGCTATAGTATTGGTTGTTCATCTAAGAATTCTGGTTGCCCTGCAGCAACCCCACCTCTGACTATGGGTTGCCAATCCTAGTGTTCTCTGCTGGTGGCCACAAATGTGGCTGTTCTTTTTTTATTTATCTACTTTCAAAATGCTGTAGAGACTGAGTGCACCGCCCGAAACACTTGTATGTAAGTAGGCTGCTTCTGGGTCTTAACATCCACAATATGGTGGCAACATGCTTTACGTGCTCCGTGGTGACACGTTGCCATTGTAGACTTTCCTTCCAATTCTGTGCCATCAGCACTCAGTGGGTACAAAATCACTCAAAAAACTGACAGTGTCCCTTTAAGATGAACAAAGTAGGCGATTTGATTCCTTTTGGACCAAAAGATTTATAGAATATAAGCTTTCAGGCTACACAGAGCTCTTCATCAGATAAAGAATCATAGAATCATAGAAATCTGACTGTAGAAAAGGACCCCTCTGGCCCATCAAGTCTGCCCTTAGCCGTTCCACTGGAACTGAGGGTTGAGGTGCTGGATACCACACCTTGCGCCACACCAACGACCCGAGTTTGGGCGCCGTGGGTCAGCAGGGGAGGGAGAGGATTGAGCATCTGCTGGGCTGCTCTCCTCTCCCAGGGGGAGGGTGGTGGGCTGTACGGCATCCCACTGAACCCCAGTAGAGAGTGGGGGCACTGCAGGATGCGGACTGCACTTCAGGGGAGCATGGCAGATGCCGGCAGGGTTGCCGTGCGCCTTGGCATCAGGGGAGTGCCATGCTCAGGAGGGAGGAGGGGTTTCAGGGGACCAACATGGAAAAAAAGCCTCCAGCCCGTATAGGCGACGGCCCTCCCAGTGCCGGACCACCACATGCCCAACATTGGTTTCCTGCCTCTGCCCCTTCGGTCTCCTCGGGCCCATAGCTGCCCAGGGCTCAGGGAGACAGTAACATCCTTGAAGAAGGCAGGGTCCACAGCAGGTGGTAGTGGATCTAGTGAGAGGAGTAGCCTGAGAGAGTTCTGGTGCTGGGGTGCAGAAACATAGTTACCAAAAATAAAAAAGGCTGCCCTTTACCCCACCCCCCACCATTCGTCACCTAAATTAAGGGACCTCCCCTCCCCCCCACTTGCCAACCTCTTGTGTCTGTCCCATGCCCTCTTGAATCCCTTCATCATTTCAGCCCCCATCACTTCCTCCAGTAGTTTATTTCAGGCCTCTGCCACCATCTCTGTGAAGTAATGCACCCTCACATTGCCTCTAAATCTTCCTCCTTCTAATCTTAGACTATGCCCTCTAGTTCTAGCCCCCATTTTCCTTGTAAATAATCTCTCCTCCCTCACCTTATTAATCCCCTTCACGTACTTAAATGTTTCTATCATGTCCCCTCTCTCCCTATTCTAGTCTCCAATGGGTACAGTTCCAGTTCCCTCAACATCTCCTCGTATGGCTTCACCAGCATACTGTGCACCATCTTGGTTGCCCTTCTCCGAACTCTCTCAATCCCATCTATGTCCTTGCATAGGTGTGGTCTCCAGAACTGGACCCTGTACTCCAGGTGAGGCCTCACCATGGTTTTGTAAAGAGGCATCAGTACCTCCCTCCTGCTAGTTATGCCCCTCCCAATGCATGCCAACATTCTGTTTGTCTTTCCCACTGTTGTGCTGCATTGGTTACCTACCTTAAGACTATGCCTCATGATGCCTGATGAAGGACTCTGTGTAGCCTGAAAGCTTATATAGTGTATAGTAGGGCATTGTTCTATATAGAAATCTATCCTTTTCTAAATGCTGTTGTACCACAGTTCAAAGATCATGGAATGCGATTATACCTTTCTGTGGTAGAACAGCATTCCAGAACCTAGAAAGTGCACAAGTCAAGTTTCACTGTGAAAGAGACAAAAACACAATGCACACATTTCACATAATACTATGCTTTATAAACAATACAGGATGAGTAACTTTATGCATAACCAGTGTGTTCTGCCACCTCTGGGTTTTTATTCCCAAGGACCTTAGAGGAAATCAGAACCCCTCTGTGGCAGAACACACTGGTTGTGCATAGTTGCCCATCCAGTATTCTCTATATTCTGTAAATTAATCTCTTGTTGGTCCAATAAAAGATATGAAATCACCTTCTTTGTTCACCTTTTTGTACGAGGACCAATAGTGTTACAAACAATTCTCTACTGTCCTTTTAAGTAAGATGGTAGCTCAGGAACCAAAGCATGCTGGGATTTGTAGGCTTCGGTTCCAGTGCGTTACTTGAAACGTGCTTTGTTGTCACAGCTTTAACTACATATCCCAATATGCAGGTGCTGATATGAGCTGAGCTGCCTGAGTCTGAACGTAGACTAATAAAGCTTCAGTTCCTAATTCTGCCAGGAGTGGGATGATTCTGCTGTAAACTAAGGCAGGAAAGTGTCAAGGAAAAAAAGAGCATTTAACTGGGTGGCTGGGAAGCTTCAAGCATGTCCTAAGAAGGAGTTTTGTGTTATGTGATACCAGGCAGTTGCTGATTTGCATACCCATGATGCACTTTCACAAATGGGAAGGTTTCCTCATTAACAAAAAAAAAAAAAAAAATAAAACATACTTTCAAAGAGATGTTCCTACACTTGTTCGCTGCCTGACTATGAAATTGTTTTAGTCACATACAGACACTCATTTTGGTCCCCGCAATATTAGTAAATAAGACTTTCATAAGAGAAGCCACTTTTTAAGTATATATAGTTACTTTTTTCGTCCAAGCAGAATTTGAAGTCAGTCGGGTCCAAAACAAGGTGATTTAAACAAGAAAAATTTTTGGATACCCTATAGTTGTAGAATTGTGTAGCTTGTTGTAAAATTAAGAAATAAACTGTTTCACGTGAAGTGATATGTTATTACAAATTATAAAATGGGCTTGGAAATCCCAAAGCACTGATTGGCTACAACATTATCTGAGCCGTGTTCTTATCAGATGATATTGTAGCCCACCGGTACTACTGCCCACCAAGAAGCCAGATGACCCATAAAATTAATGAGCTCTGCCTAGCATTAACAGAAACATCGACTGGCAGAGCTCACTGAACCGGCAGCACGACATCACTCGTAGACATCACATTAAGCTAACACTGCACTGAACAACATATGGCACTTCATGTAAAGAAACAAAAACCTCATACCTCACAAACTACTCTCACGGCTTCTCTGCCCCCTGCCACCATTACCAGACTGTAAAAAAAAACGCTGAAAAACGGCACCAAAAGCGAAACGGCATTTTTTTTTAAACCGCTGCAAATCCCGTAACGGAAACCCACCTACCTCACGAACCATCGCAAGCAGCAACGAAGCAGCAGTCAGTGCCTTTACTTTTTTAAAAACTAATAACGAGCCAAATATTCCCCAAAAACGAAAAGCAGGAAACAAAAGAAATACTGTCACTGCTTTCACGGTGTCTGTTGAGGGGACATCAGCCTCCCAGTCAACAGACACGCCTCCTATCTTAAAACTTCAACTCCTAACTAAACACAGGCAAACAAAGAAATAAAAAAAAACATACTATAAATGTATGACTAACTTTTTCTGTGGGGGGACACAATAAATACATTGCACAGAAACTTAATACAAGGACTATTTTTTCACTATTCTCACAATTTTAAACCTATTGTTATAATTCTCTATTTTTTTTTTTTACACATTAAAAAAAAAATTACTTTACAAAAGCCCATTTATAAGCGCAATAACACTCGAGGTGTGGGTTACGTGCTGATAAACACGCCTAGGGGCATAAGGCACTCGGCGCAAGTGCCTCGTGCCTTAGTACACCCCTAGGCGTGCTCTTATCAGCACGTAACCCACACCTCGGAGTGTGTTATTGCTTACAAATGGTATTAAAATTTTTTTTATTTATAGTAAATGATTGCAGTTTCCTGGAAAAATCACCTCAGTTCCATCTGATGTGCAAGAGGTGATAAATATAGGATAAAGTATGGGGAGAAGTGTGTTACGAGAATTTAACACACACCCGAGTTGTTGGATGGGGTTTATGAATGCCATCCAACAACGAGGGTGTGTGTTAAATTCGAGTTTTACACACTTCTCCCCATACTTTATTTTATATAATTGAAGGGATCCGTTTCCGAAAAAGTCACAGCTTACGGTTTTCTTGCTCTTCAACGAACTGTTTCGTCTGGCTGTTTGAATCCGCTTAAGATTTTTTTTAAAAACTTATAGCTGATGTGAGGCTGCTGGAGGCTATCTGGGATGGAGGTAAGTGTTTTGTTTTCAGTGGCAGTTGAAGTGAGAGGGATAGTTTGAACGTGATATCTTTAGTTTCCTCGAGCGCTTTGTTGTGGAGCGGGAATGCCGTAACACCTACTCAGGTGTTACGGCATTTAACACACGGTTTTCGCAATACAAGAAAACGGAGACCATTAATTATATAAGCAATAAGACACCACAGGAGGTGTTGTGAGGCACAAGGCCACCAGCCAAGTGCGTCCAGCCTTCTAGCCGTGTGTTAAAGTGTCTAACACTCATCCTGGGGTGGCGTATAGTGCTTATGAAATGGTTATCTGTAGTGCAACTGCATTTGGTAAATAAAATTACCAATTTTAAGTAGGAAAAAAAATATGTATGTTTATTTCAGTTTTTAACAAGCATTTGTCAGTGCCGAATGTTTGCTTGCTGATATTAGCAATGGACGTGCAGGAGTTAGACAGATGCAGAAAAGGAATGGCAGTGACCTATTGAACTCACGCCAACCCCATCTCCACCCTGCAAAGATGGACAGGCATTGGGGTGTGCCTTTGGGTTGTTGATCATCAGTATGAAAAAAAAAAAACTGCGCTGAACTAAATTATGAAACCTACAAATTTGTTTGGCTAGGTTGTAACGCGCATATGTGTCTTACTTGAAACAATAGCTGAAGAAAATGTGACTTTTTCTGTGTTGAAGTTCGACACACACAAAATCTTTAAAAGCTGCAAACATGAAAAATCCTTAACTGTAATGGGTGCACAGTTGTGTGGTTTGTCAGAAGACAGCCTAATTAAAAGTCTGAGCTGACTTCCTGCCAAAAATTAATTAGAGCTAGTATTTTAATTAGAAACAAGAACATTTGTGATGGCCTCGAAAAATCATTGTGACCAACTTTATTGAACTCAGCACATGCTTAAGATTATATTGATTGTCGGCTTAGTAACACACAACCCAAAAAACACTGAGAAAAAACAAAACTGGCAAGAACATGACCGAAAATAGAAAACACTTTTTGGGGAGGGGGTCAAGTTACTTATTGAATTGTAAAGACTTCATGTAAAACGTACTAAGTCCTACACGAAGAAAATGTTTAAAGCCCTAAAACACACAAAAAAAGGTGAAAATGCAACAAAAAAGCATGTGCATTTTGTACTACAAATTAAGTCATACGCAAACAAAATATTTAAAGTCCTAAAACATAGAAACATAGAATTTGACGGCAGATAAGGACCGCTTGGCCCACCCAGTCTTCCCATTTTCCTACCTAATGGATAAGCTGCAGATCCTAGTTAACCAGCAGCCTACTTCTTCCTACCCCCACCCCCTAGAATTGCCTTATGACTGTCCCATGCATGCTTGAATTCCACCACTGTTTTTGACTCTACAACCTCCTCTGGAAGGCCGTCCCATGCATCCACAACCCTCTCTGTGAAAAATACTCCTTAAATTACCTCTGAGCTGCACCCCCCATATTCAAATTGTGCCTCTTGTTCTTGCACATCTCTTTTTGAAAGATGCTACCCTCTTGGACTTTGTTGATTCCCTTGAGTTCCGAGTTGTCTATTACACATCTGCTTCTTTGTTTAAAAGTAACTAGTCATTCATTACAAGTCAACTGCTACTTTGCACAAAGCAACTTATGACTCAACTCATACTTCAGGCCCTGGGCAAAGACAGCTCTGACTTATCTCTGGTGTGATGCAAGTTATATGTTTGGCACTATATTTTCTCAAAAAGGGGCAGTATAGCTTAGAGGTTAGAGGAACGAGGTGTGAAGGAGCTTGGTACATCCAGCAGACCAGACCTGAGTTTGATTCTCTCAACCTCCACTTGCTTACTGTGTGACTCTGAGCAAGTCATTTAACCACCCAGTGCTCCCAGGTCGCCCCTGAAAACAGGCACTTGTGCCTAACTGGCCTTACCCGGTTACCAAAGATTAAAATAAAATAAAAAAAAAAGCAAGGAAATTGCTCCAGCTCAGTGGCGCTGAGGGCTGAAGTGCCACACCGGCAACCTTCTGGAATGAGTGTGGGCCACCGGGGGTCAGTATGGAGGCGATAGATCGAGTGTCTGATGGACTGCTCTCCATCTCCAGGGATGGGAGTACCTTGCAGTTGGCACATGTCTGACCCCTGGCGGAGGCTGGGGCTCGGCGGAACGCTGCTACCAGAACATGGGGGCAAAAGCATGGCAGACGCCTGGCAGGGATGCGCGTGGGTGGTGTGCCCACCACCATCATCATTACACGCTGAGCGCTCACAAGGGAGAAAATGGGAAAAGACCCTGGTGGCTGGTAGTTGCGGCTTGATGGCTCTCCCCTGCTGCTCCATCTCCGGAGGTAACACCCTGAATTGGATCCTAATGGGCTAGTGAGTAGGGGGCTCCCTGTCATCCAACCAGGGAGGGTAAGCCATGGGGGTTACAAGGGTGAGGGCCTGAAGGAGCGGAGGCTAAGGACAGCAGCAAGACGAGGGGCCAACCAGGGCCAAGTGGGGAGTGAAATAAGAAAATAGCAAAAAAAAAAGTAAGGAAAATCATTGCAACAAGTTACAGTAATGCATACACTGGGTTACAAAACTGGAAAAGGAGTGAAATGTGACAGTAGGATTTTCAACCCTAACAGCACCCCGTCCCCTGCCTTCATGACCCAGCTACAACACCTCGGGTTTGCTACTTGTAGCTACAGGTCTGAGGCAGTACCCCAAGTGTCCAGAGCTGCACTTCTTGGGTGTAAGCTACCGGTCTGCAGCCATGCCCCCTTGGGTTTGCTGCTTGAAGGTACAGGTCTGGGGCAGTACCTCAAGTGTCCAGGATTGTGCCTCTTGGGTGTAAGCTACTGGTCTGGGGCCATGCCCCTTGGGTTTGCTGCTTGAAGCTACAGGTCTGGGGCACTACCCTAAGTGTCCAGAGCTGTGATTCTTGGGTGTAAGCTACAGGTCTGGGGCCATGCCCCATGGGTCAGCTGCTGCAAGCAACAAAGCTGGGTCCATGCCTGACAGGTCTGCTGCTTTGCATTAGGCCTTGGGTAAAGCAAGATAGAGGCTGGGGGCTGTGCCCCATTATGCCCTGCTTGAAACAACTTACACATCATGGGGCTGTGCCTCATGCTTCTGCTGTTTCTTGAAAGGCCCACAGGGCCCTGGGCAAAGCAAGCTACAGGTTCACTGTTGTGCCCCACGCGGCTGCTGCTTCACTCAGGATCCACAGGTTTGGGGCCATGCACTTGCTCTTTCCACCCTATGAAGCAAGGGCCATTCCCCAGAAGTCTGTTTCTTTGTGTACAGTCTAACTTCAAATAAGACATCTATGGGACACCTTGAGGACATGGCCCAGACCTGTAGCTTGAAGTAGCAAACCCTTGGGACATGGCCACAGACCTTTAGCTTGGGCTTGGGTCACAAGGGCAGGGGATGGGGAGAGGGGGTAGTGTTAGGATTAAAAAAAAACTCAACCTAAATGTTCTCCTTTTGTGGCTTTGTAATTGTAATGTATGCATTAACACAGTTTTTTTTCCGATGCATATCAAACATAAAGATGAGTAAATGTGATTTCTTGTTTGTTGAATTAAAAAAAAAAAAAGATATGTGAGGGGAAGGGGACTTACTGCTTCCAAAAAGAAGGATAATGTTTAATGAGGACATTAGTGGTCGGTTTCAAGAGGCAGTATAGTGCAGTGGTTTAAGGCTCTGAGCTGCAAACCTGGAGACCTAGGTTTGAATCCCACAGTCCCCACTTGCATACTGTGTGACCCTAAGCAAGTCACTTTACTTCATTGTGTGCCCAGGTTGCACCTGTAAATAAGCTGTCAGCTTACTGTGTCTGTCCTGGTAAAACAAAGGTTAAAAAAAAAAAGAGAGAAACGAGAGCACCCCCCCCCTTTATGACGTCATATCATGTCAAGAAAGGGAGCAGAACAGCAGTGTTTTCGGGGGAGAAGAGTTGGGTAGGGCAAGACTCTTTTTAAGGCAGCATTAGGAAACATTCCATTGAAACTGGAGCTCAGACAACTTTGCCTGCTGTACTATCCCTCTTCAGGAAGCAGCCGCAACATTTGGAGCAGACTACTTCAGGGTGTACAGAGTTTCTGTTGTTGTTACTCTAATCGGATACAGTTGTCCAACTCGATAACCCATGAATCACACATACTGTCGGGAGAGAAATTCTTTAAAGAGCAGCAGAGCAACAGGACCTGAAAGCAACTTTTTTTTCTAGACTGGGTGTCCTTTGCAAGAACAACAGCAGCACCAACTAGTAGCCAAGGTCCGAGAACTGGAAGCTGGGGAAAGAAAGGTAGAAGAGCAAACTGGGGCGAGCAGGTAATATGATTGGGATGGTATGGGGTAGGATTACAGCACACAGAGACAGGACAATAAAATTAAATCTTACAGCTGCTAAATCACAATGGAATAGGGTGAAGCTCTCTAAATGCTGCACAGGCACAGCTCTTTAAGATCACTTACTTTTTCCTCTAATGCTGCCTTCAGACTCTATATGTTTCTGTTTCCAACCCCAAAATTAATGTTTTCTGTTTTGTACCTCTCTCTCATGAATGGAGGGTGTGTGGGAGGTGGACCATCTGCCTTTTTTCCTGCAGACAATCTGTTCTGAGGAGAGACATCACTAATTCCTGACTGCAGCTTCTCGAGTTTTGATTCCCGGCATTAGGAGCTGATCGAACAACAGCATGAGAGTCCAGTAAGCAAGAACGGACAGAACAGACACGCGCACTTGGGAAAGATGGATAGAAAATTTGCTGGATGTGAGGCATTTCTCCATATTTACACACAGGGGCCCAGATATTCAGACTGCGCCAGTTTGTGGCGCAAGCCTGTGCGCTGCTCAAAATAGTTGCGCAGGGGTGTGGCCAGGGAAATATTCAACGGAGTTGCGCTATGGTGCAAATGCTTTGAATATTGCACCCTGGCCACCCCCACTGTGCATGGCGCAGTGGAACTGCACCAGCGCAAGTGGTCAGAGTGGAGCATTGAGATGCGGTGGCGCAAGTTCCATTGCGCCATGCACAGCACCTGCGATATTCAAAGGTGACATGCAAATGGGGCCATAATTTATGCAAGGCACATGGGGGGGCCATTTACATCTGATTACGGCTCCATTTGCATGCCATTAGCATGCAGGTGCGCCGATCCCTGACGACTTGCGCCTGGCACCTTGCCAGGCAGCAGCTGTCGGGGACCGAAGCCCCCTGCAGCCTGATCGCGGGACATCCCGTAAGGGACAAAGAACATCTGTCATCCCTGGTGGTCCAGAGGACCGCGAGTAGCTCGATCGCGGGCATTACTGATCCCCCCCCCAAAGTACAATATCCCTGGTGGTCCAGCGGACCATGATTAGCCCGATCGCGGGCAGAACTCCTCTATCCCCCAAGTCTGAACTCCCAGATCCAGGTGACCCCGCCTCACCCGCCCACTGAGTCCCACCACCCGCCTCCCATCTCAGCCGGGCGGCAGCCTCACCCGCCTGCCGCGCTCACTGGCTGGCAGTGTCAGCATGAGTGCGCTCGCTTTTGAGCCGAGCATAGCCATCGGGCGGCAGAAGCCCATACTGTACTACTCAGTCCAGATATGTGAATTAATTCATTCACGTATCTGACCGACTAGCAGTATGGGTTGCACGCCCATTGGCTCATGCTCTGAACCACTGGGCGGCAGCCATACCGAGCTGCCAGTCGGCGGAGGCGGGTGGCAGGCAGGGGTGCTGCCGCCCGCTGGCTGATGGGGAGCAGGGTGGTGGGGCTCAGTGGGCGGTGGGGTGGGGGGTCCACTAGATCACCAGGGAGTTCGGACTTGGGGATAGAGAATGCCGCCTTGATCAGGTTACTCTGGTCCGCTGGACCACCAGGATATTGGACTTGGGACAGTAATGCCCACAACGGGCATGGGGGCGCCCGCCAGGGGTGGTGGGAACATGTGGCAGCTGCTGTGTTGCGCCCTGCAATGCGGCAGCTTACCTGTGGGTGGCCCTCGACTTGTTCCTTTTTTTTTAGGCTTAACTTTGTGCAGGTGCAGGTAGGGGTTGCGCCTGCATAACTCTGCATGGCCCGGGCTGAATATCGGGCTGTGCAGTTTATGCATGGGCATGCCCCCCCCCCCCGCCTGTGCCTGCATACATTACTGATGCACCCCAGCGCATCGGGATTTGTGTGGCACACTTTTCTCTTTTAAATATCACACCGGGGCGCATCAGTGGGTTGTGCATGGTGCAACACCATTGCGCCATACGCAACCCTTTGAATATCTGGGCCAGTGTCTTTTTAATTTTCTATTTAAAATGAAATGAACTTCGCATCAGTTAGCAATGCATAACGGTGCATGCTCTGTTTCGTTCTACACTACTCTCTCTGTACCGGACACACCTGAGGACTTTTAATCGTTTTCTTTTTGTTTCATTGGTAGAGTTGGTAAGACAGAAAAAATAATGAAAACTTACCGAAAGCAAAGGCTACATGGCTGGCGAGAGTAATGACAAGTCACAGAGTGGTGCTTCCTGCCATAATTCTACTGTATTGTATATATAGGAAGCACAGCAGTTCAGATGCAGTGCAGCCTGTAGGCAATTTGTATACTGCCGATGGCAGAATGCAAATTGCCTGTCCACGGCAGTATGTAAATTGCCTACATGTTACCACCGATGATTGTAGTGGTGGTTTACTTTCAGCTGTACGCCACTGCATCTGAACTGCTGTTATAGACAGCTCGGACTTTATTGGTATGTTGGGGCCGTGCCTGCAAAAAGGAGCAGGGCATTGGAAGCGGAAGTGGCACACCTACAAAAACTCATATGGTGGCACTGTTTCTTGCACATACATGCAAGCAAACATAATAAAATAGTTCCTCGTCTAAGTGTCCTGTATGTTTGTTTTTTATGACTGAAAGAATTTTGTCCTACAAAGGCTTCTGTAGTTTAGGTCTGGTTGTCATGGCAGTATTCACCCCCTCCCCCCAGTCACCTCCAGTGCTAGGGAGCAAGTGCTCCTGGACGCGATCCAGGAGAGTCTCCTGACACAGTTGGTTAGTGTACCTACTAGGCTAAAGAACACTTTAGATCTGGTATTGTCGAATGGGGAGGCAGTAAGGGAAATAAAGGTGGAGGACCCACAAGCCGACAGCGATCACCAAATGGTGTGGTTTAATATCACAATGTGTGGGGAGCCAGAGAAATCAGTTACTCAGGTAGTAAACTTCGGGGGTCAGACTTTGGGATGATGTAGGAAGTACTGAAAGGGATACTAGAGGGCATAAGGCAGGAGATGGATGCAGAGCAGAAACTGGGTATTATTAAAAGGGGATTACAGAGGCAACAGAAGCCTGCACCAAGACACAGAGTAAGAGGAGCAGAGAAAGAAAACCATGCTGGTTGAACAGCGAGGTAGTAGAGGTGGTGAAAGCAAAACGAGAGGCACACCAGAGGTATAGAAGGACAGGGAAGGAAGTGGACACAGAGGAGTATGCAAGACAGTACAGGGAGGTGACCAGAAAAGTGAGAGAAGCCAAGGCCAAGAGGGAGCTGAGATTAGCGCAGGGAATTAACGGGGTGGGGTGGGGGGACTTTTCCAGCTACATCAGGGAGAAAAGGAAGTGCAAGGAGACAATAGTGAGGATAAAAAGAGGTGGGGAGTGGACGGAAAATGGTGAGGAGCAGGCAGAAGCACTAAATGAATACTTTTGCTCAGTGTTCACGGAAGAAAGGGGACCGCTACCACCATGGGTTGGGAGGGTGGGACAGGGGAGAGAGGCAACAGATGGAAGAATTGAGGCAAGTAGAGTCCTAGAGGGACTGAGGGCACTGAAGGTAGACAAGGCATCAGGGCCGGATGGTATCCATCCCAGGGTGCTGAAGGAGATGGTGGAGGAGTTGGTGGAGCCGCTGGTGTATCTGTACAGCACCTCATTGGAGTCAGCAGGGCCGGTGTTAGGACTTTGGGGGCCCCCAGCAAACGCCATTACTGGGGCCCCTCGATGGGCCCCCGCATCCTCCTCCCTGGACCCCCTTCCCCGTTCCCCCTCCACAAACCCCCAGTAATCTTTGTACATCAATACAATTACTGCATGATTTTTCAGACACAATGACCTGGAGACACTAGAAGTATTACGTTTCTAACAGATAGTTAATAGAATAAATTGCAAAAAAATTGCTCCTCTCCAGCAGCTGCAATATTTGTTTTTACCTCTGCTGTTCTGCTCTCTACCTTTCCAGACTCCCATCTCCCTGTACTTATGCTGCAGACATGGACCTGTGGGGGGAACAGAAATTTTCAAGTTGAGTTGGAGGAGGTGCGATAAACAGCCACGGACCTATTGGAGTCCTGTGATTGGTTCCAGCACAGCACCTCCTCCCACGTCAGCACGTTCTGTGCAGCACAACAGAGGACCGTGGGGAACATGAAACCTCCCTGGGGACAGAACTGAAGATGGTGGCATGGACTGCGTGGCGTAGTCTGGTGTTCCTTCAGGGAAATCGGGGCCCGATTTTCTGGCACAATGGGAAGCCGGCAGCAACAAATGTAAAGCTTCACAGACTAAACTACATGAAAGGGCAACTGGACGAGGACATCACAAGTTGTTGATGGGGAGCCAGAGCGGAGCCGGAGAGAATTCGCTAGTGCAGTCAGCGAGGAGCACAGGGGCTTGCCAGGTACTAATAATGCTGCTCAGCTATGTTGATTGGGGGGGCAGCATTTTATTTTCTTATAGGATGCTGTGGTGATCCAGGCAGGGAGTGGGGTGGGACAGACAAAAAAAGTATGCTGCTGGGCTGGTTAATGTGATGCTGCTGGTGCCTGTCGCTGCCAGAACCGCTACATATGCCGCCTGCGGCCCTACATTGGGGGCCCCAGCTGCTTGGGGTTTCGCGGGTGCCCTAACGCCGCCCTGGGAGTCAGGATGTGTGCCACTGGACTGGAGGATGACACATGGGTACTATTACACAAGCGTGCACCAAGGGATGAACTGGGTAATTATCGCCTGGCAAGTCTCACCTCCATAGTGTGCAAACTCATGGAAACAATACTAAAGGAAAGACTGGTGTCATACCTGGAGGACAGTGGCCTCCAGGATGTGAGGCAGCATGGGTTTGTTTCAGGGAAGTCTTGTCAAACCAACCTGATATAATATTATGACTGGGTGACAGGTGAGCTGGATAAGGGTCATGTGATACATGTTCTTTACTTGGACTTCAGCAAGGCCTTCAATTCTGTGCCTCTTGGGTGACTCGGGGGGGAAGCTAACTGGTGTAGGGGTAGGGGCACAAAAGATGAACTGGATTACAAGCTGGCTGAGTGGAAGGCTGCAATGGGTGGTGGTGAGAGGGGAGCTCTCAACTCCAAGGCCGGTGACGAGTGGGATCCCACAGGGCTCTGTGTTGGGGCCAGTATTGTTTGGGCTCTTCATATCAGACATTGCACATGGAGTGGTGAGCAAGATAAGTCTATTTGCTGACGACACCAAAATCGAAGCAGTGGTGAATGGGGAGGAGGGATGGAAGCAGCTGCAGGGGGACCTAAGCAAGCTAGAGGAGTGGTCAGAGAGGTGGCAGCTGGGGTTCAATGCAAAGAAGTATAAGGTTATGCACTTTGGGTTGAAGAACCCAAGGAGAGAATACTGGCTGGAGGGGTTAAGCTGGGGATCACTGAGGAGGAGAAGGACCTAGGGTAATGATAACAGGGACCATGGACAACACTGCCCAATGCAGGAGAGTGGCTGCAAAAGCAAACAAAATGCTGGGGTGCATAGCGAGGGGGTTTTCATTCAGGCAAAGAGAGGTGATCTTGCCCCTCTACAGGTCGCTGGTCAGGCTGCACTTAGAGTATTGTGTGCACTTTTGGAGGCCATACCTAAAGCGTGATATCAGGCTACTGGAGAAGGTGCAGAGGAGGGCAACAAAGATGATATGTGGAATGGAGGGGAGAGACTATGACAGCAGGCTGGGAGACCTGAATATGTACGCCCTGGAGGATAGAAGGGACGGGGGGACATGATAGAGACATTCAAGTATCTGAGGGGAATCAATAAGGATGGGGCAGATGGGGTCTTTAAGTTAAGGAGGGGGAGGATCACCAGGGGACATGGGCTAAGAATAGAGGGGGAAGATTCAGGAGGAAAATGAGGAGACACTATTTCACAGAGAGGGTGGTAGCAAAATGGGACACCCTGCCAGAATGGGTGGTATCATGTAAATCTGTGAACTGCTTCAAAAGAGCATGGGATAGGGAACAGGGGAGAGTGAGGGTGGGGGTGGCAGTGGGATGACAAAGGGAGGGGGGTTGGGCAGCTGCAAACTAGGGGTTGTTGGCTGCACACTCGAGCAGACTTAGATAGACTGGGTGGTCTGTTTCTGCTGGCACATTCGTATGTTTGTATGTTAATTTACAATGTGAAAATGCATTGTTTATTGAGTGACACGCTAAAAGCAACATGGCAAATAAATAAATTTTACAGAAATCTGAAAATAGATGCTATGCGAGGGAAGTTGCAACTGGCTGGCAAGTTAGCAATTGAGCGGAACAGGCACTGAGAGGGCAGGCAGAGAGAGAGAGAGAAAGAGATCGTGGCAGTAGTTTTTTTTATGTGATGTCCCTAGGAAGTGAAGAAGGTTATCTTATGTGGCACAAAATGTTTTATTGTTAAAGTGAGAGGCTAAGGGAAGGAAGTTGCGAGCGGCTGGGTAGTCGGCTGTTGATTAGGGTGGAGAGCGAGCGGGCTGGCTGGGAGAGAGATTGTGGCAGTTTTTTTTTTTTCCCCGTTTACTATATGTTGCATCCACGGGGAGACAGGCAGATGAATTTAAAAGAGAAATATTCAAAGACTGATGCCAAGGCATCAGACATAGTGGACAGGTATTTCTCACTCCTGACTATTTTTACTATTCCTTCTGAGTGGTGGCATAAAATAAGATGGCTGAGTTTATTTTCTGAACATTTTATATGGGCACTTCACTGGGATCAGTGCCCAGCTGGCATAGCCTGATCTTGCTTGTGTGTGTTAGAAACTTTAACACACTGTTGGCATCCAATGAGATGGCTTGAAATTGACAGGGCATTTTATAATTTGCTGTGCCATGCACTAAGGCAGAAACTCAACAATCAAAATATAATAATACTGGAAGAGGGACTGCCAGTTACCAGTCAGAGAAGCTATTTGTGGTGTTTTAGAAAATGGGCAAGACAAAAGCTCAATTCTGATTGGCTGAGAGACCTCCGCACCTATGTTGTTATTTCTTAACAACTCTTGGTTGAAAACAAGTTCCAATTTGGGATGCCCCATTAACTTAGGGTATTATTAGGCACCTCGACCAGAAAGAGAGCACGCATTACTTTTCCCTCCCACTTCCCCAGTCTTGTCAGTTGATCCTCGGATTGCTCTTTTTAAAGAGCAACTCTGCACGTCAGCATTTATTTATTTATTTAGAAGTTGTTAACTGTTTTTTTTAATTTGCATTCATAAATAAAATGTTTCAACTGTTACAATTTACTAGAGAATACATTTTTTTCACTTTCATTGTGCCTTTCCAAGAGTTACGGCATATCTTGGTAGTCCATCTAAAAAGTCTGTATAGAAAACACTTGAAAACATTTGTCTTTCCCCTGTTAACATCACAGTACCTTTGTTTATGACATCATAGTGCTCACCATGGCAACAGACTGTGATGTCACAAAACAGCTAGCGTGTGGTTAGCAGGGGAGAGGTAGATATATTTTGAAAGACTTGGTGAAATAAGTGCTGCATTACCTGCAATGTTTAGTAGAGCAACAGGAGGGGAAAGTAAAAAAAATTAATAAATAACTAGAAAACAATAAAGTTAAAACAAAATTGGTGTAAATCTAATGTTTTTAAGTGTTCTATTGTAATAGAGAGTTACTCTTTAAAACTGCCACACAAAAGTCACAAATATGCCTGCTTTATGCAGGATTGCTTTTAGTTTTTCCTCCTACTGTAATGGCTCAATGGCAGCTCTTCGTTTGTAGTGTCTGCACATGCCCATGCCCACCACCATCGCGCCGCTTCACAATACCGCGATCTCAACGAGCACTCACCCATTATCCCAACCGCAATTTCAGAGCTATGCTTTCTAAGGAAATAATTTTAAAAAGTCACGCAGTTACAACTCTTTTTTTTTTTTGCTGGCAGCCTTCCAACATGAAATCAAGAGCTTGAACCATGCACCCCGACAGTTCCACTTCTCACAGTGTTTAGACAGGCAGCTCCTGTCACAAACTGCACACCACCAGAGTCCACCCCCCAACTATGAAGTCCTCAATAGGACAAAAATTCTTACTGGTGGGGGAACTACTTTATTACAAAATTAGTACAAAACTTATTTTAAACTAATCTTTAACTTTTTTTTTTAATTAAACTTTTTTACTTTACAGTGCCCATTTTCTAACCATACTAATAACCTCCAGGGTGGGCGTTATGGGATATAACAGACCTCCCAGGGGCTATAAGGCCCTCTGGCTGTGGCGTTGGGCCTCATTATGCCCCTGGGTGGTCCATTATATATCCCAGTAATGCCCACTCTGATGGGTATTATTGCTTAATTAATCAACACCCTGGGTGCATTGTGAGGCATGAAGCCACAGACCGAGTGTCCTCACAGCACCCAGGGTGTTGTTTAAAGGAGGAATTAATGCATGGTTGGGGCATGAGGCCTCAGACCGAGTGCCTCCAACCACACAACCATGCATTAATTCCCCAGTAGAACCCTCCTTTGGAGTGGCTTAATGCGCTTGTAACATGGCAAGTCAGATACTGTTTTTAGTAAAGTAAGTGTGATATGGAAATAAAGGCAAGAATATTGCTTTATAGAACTGTTTATGGTGCTGAACTGTAAACGTGTTTTTAGGCTACAAAGATGTGCAACTGTGCGCATGCACATTGAATACTGTCTATACATTAAGGTTATGAGTACAGTTTTACAAGACAGTGAGCCATTATGTTTTGTACAATAAGTCAGACAAACGTAAAACATTTGACTTTCCTTCATAAAAACACTGTTATATAAGGTCGCCCCTTCATTTTTTTCCAATTCTGTAATGTATTCTGGGTAAATTATGAACATTTGCATATTTGTTAAGTGGCAAAATATTTGTATGCACAATATTTGAAAATATGCTGTATTATTACAGCGATATATGGCATTACGTTGTTGTGTTCTAAATATACGAGTACTCTGTAAGAATGGCAGATGTGAGACATGGCATGTAATTTCTAATTCGGGAAGTTTAGCAGTGGTGCAGTATGGGTAAACTCTGCTTTCCATACATTAAAGACATTTTGCAAACTACGGCTACTTACAAGTTCTATAGTTTGGATTTCCTGAAGATTTACTGATGAATACTAATCCCTATAAGTAGAGGTCAGCCACGGAAGCAGTACAAAAGAGAGCACAATAAATTAGATTGCCTACAGTGAGTAGTGAAGTCTTCGAGGTCCGTGGGGAATGTGGGTGGGAACAGTGCGAACAAATACACCAAACAATACAGTACACAGGAGTGGAAAAAAAAATAGAGACTACTTCTGCCCACATTTTCTCTGTAAAAACAGAGAGACTAGCCAGCCCGGTGGTGCTGAGTGCTGAGGTGCTGGATGCCTTACCTCACGCTATGCCAGCGACCCATGTTCTAGGAGCAGGCATGGGCAGCTGAGATCAGCAGGGGAGGAGAAGGATCAAGCATCTGATGGACTGCTCTCTTTCTCCGGGGAGGGGGGTCATCAGTGGTTAGTGTGTGACTGGCCCCTAGCGGAGGCTAGGGGGCAGTGCGCCGACGCTACAGAAAGGGGCTGAGATGAGGCAGATGCCTGGAGGAATGAGTGTGGATGTGTGCGTGCTCCCTCTGCAGGCATGATTGCATGCCTTGTCTCCACAAGGGGAGAAAAACTGGAGGTGGAAAAACAAGTTGCTGTGGCATATGACGGAGGGCACCTCACAGGTCCCACTCCTGGCTAGCCATGGCGCTGGCTGCACTGGTTCTAGTCTCCAGCAGGGTTTGGGGAACCCCGCCGTCCCTGCCAGGGAAGGTAAAGCCCTGGGGGTTAGGGTCAGCATTGGCTGGTAGAGCTGGGGGCTCCCTCCTGAGGTTGGGGACGCAGCAACAAGGAGTATAAAAATCAGTGGAAAAAAAAAAAAGAGTACTTGTGCTGACTTTCTGTGTCTTCGATTTCTATCTTTGTTAGCAAAACACAGCACTTTTACCGACTTTGTGTTCATAGAGTTTGCGGAAGAGGCAGTTTTGTGTCTGTGTGTGTGTCTTTCTTTCTCGTTCTCTCACTAAGTGAGCTCCCGATGGCAACCATGCATTTGGAGGAAGCGGACATTATGAATATTTATACATTAGCTCAAAATACAGAGGCCCAGATATTCAAACTGTGCCCAAGTGCGCAAAAGTGCGTAATAGCAGGAGCAAAGAAGCATAAGGTCCATTCGCCGCTTAGCAGAGGTGCGATATTCAAAAACTGAGCGGCCAAACTGCGCCTACAGCCGACGACTGAATATCGCACCACCTGTGCCATAGCGCAACTAGGGACGGGAAGCTGAGCAGTCCAGAGGCGCCATAGCACAACCAAGGATGCCCCCCAGCAGCAGGGAGGCAATGCAACTGCACAACCAGGGAGGTAGGGGCCCACCACCCATGCCACAGATGGGCAGAGGAACACACAGCAGAACAGACATCATCCCCCCACACCCCATGCACTGCACAACTGGGGGAGGGCTGGAATAACCACCGGCCCATGGAGACCAGCAACCAACCCACGGCTGGCCCATGGTGCCCCATCACACCCCCCGGCAAGCTGTGACTGGCACACA
This sequence comes from Neoceratodus forsteri, assembly GCA_016271365.2. Lineage (NCBI taxonomy): Eukaryota > Metazoa > Chordata > Ceratodontiformes > Ceratodontidae > Neoceratodus > Neoceratodus forsteri. The sequence goes on along the minus strand of CM057455.1, from coordinate 289,427,423 downwards.
AGGAGGGCTGACCACCCCGTGCCACACCATCCCCCCAATGCAGAGCACACCCTGCACCATGACCCCTAGACACCCTGCCCAGGAGCAGCTGCCACCACTGCAGGAAACCCCATGCATGCCACCACCCTGACTGTGACAATGCAACCCTGTGCACCACAGAACCATGCAAGGCAGCCCCACCACAAGCACCCATCAGTGGGTGGCAGCACACAGCAATGCAACAACGGCATACACAGTGCCACCACACACAGCCCCCCCGAGGTACTGCTGAGAGACCAACCATGCGTCGGCACACGAGGTACCCCACACGGGACAGGGCATGCCCCGGACCCCACCACCAGTGGTACAGCACCCTGCACACTCTCCCAATGACACACCCCTACCCAGCACTGGCCACAACAGCCAGCGCAGACACCCACAGTGGTGCATGGAAGCATGCACCACGGATCTCCACACAGTCCATGGACAGACACCCACCCATACCCAAGGGCACAACAACACAGGGACGCAGTAGTGCAAGGGCAGCTGAGGCCCCAGCGTGGGCCCATGTAAACTGTACACACAACCTGCAGTCCTCCATGGCACAGGAGTGCCAGCCACCCTGTGCAGGCACTGTGGACCTGTACGCCACCAGCATTTGCCCAGAGCACAAGTCACAGACAGTGGTGCACATCCCCTGCAACACACACAAGCCACAGCATGGAGGTGGGTCAACAACTGTGGAGGCCACAGTGTCACCCGAGGCAGACATGCACCACACCAATGACAGGAGGCAACCCAGCATTGTGACGGGTACAGTGGCTGCCCTGCATGGACAGCCACCACTGACATGCCAGCAGACCGCGCAGGTCACAGACATGCATGGGTGTCAGCTGCACAGGCCATGGACGGGCTGACAGGGGCGCCATGGACACAGAGCATGCACCATGGACCACTGCACACAGTCATCCAGTGCACAGGGCACAACACACACACCACAGAGAATGAGTGATAGCTACCCCCACACCATAGTCACCTCCACACGGACACACACACATACCCATGACTGCACCACCCCTGACGCCATGCACATCACTGCAGCTGAGCACCTATAGCCCACTGCAAATCAGAGACCACCACAGTATTCATATCAAAATATCTGTATTAAAACAACATATAAAAGTTAACTATGTACAATAATATATACAAGGTGGGGGGGAGGGCCACAAACAAGCTGGGGGTGGGTAAGGGGCAGGAGTGGACAAATGGGACAGGAAAGGAGGGGTGTGAGGGTGGGTCCAGGGGGGTAGGGGATATCAGGGGCAGAATGACCTTCAACGGAAACCCTGTTCCCCACTCTGGCTTCTCCGCAGCCTGTGCCTCCTGCGGACCCCAATTTCATCTATCCGGTGAATGATATCCAGGGACGCCCTCGCCACGTGCAGGATCTCCCGCAGTGCCTTCCAGATGTCGTTGAGCTGGCGGACACCTAGGACAAGGGAGCACAGTCAATAGGTGTGAATGCACAGCCCCATACAGCCCACCCACTGTGCATGGCAAACGGCCATGGGACATACCTCTGTGATGGTGTGTGACCACCCACATTGATCACGTCCACCTGTCCTGCCCATCCAGACGCATACAGCCATGTGGAACGCTGCACACACACACCAGCCAAGTCATGCACAGCACATCCGTGGCTGTTTAGTGACATGGCTATGTGATGCAAAGGCAGTGGCACAGCCATGTACCCGGTGCACGCATGGACCACCATCGACGCACTCCCAGACATGCATTGCCACTGGACAGTGCTGACTGTAACAAGTTGCGTGCATGGCAGTGGTGTCAATGGATGGTGGCCATGCCCCGCTGCCCACCCTGTTACACAGCATGCAATAGTAATCATGGAGGTATGGCACTCACCATCATCGGGCCGGTCCCTTGGGCGCTGTGGATCCTCGCCCCGCCTGGCCTCCCTCTCCTCTTCATTGCTCCGCAGCTCACGGGCCAGGCGCTGCTCCTCCGACCCTGTGGTGCAAACATGGAGAGAGGAACATCAGTACAATCCCATAGCAAAGTCCCCCTGCCCCCAGGTGTGTGCCCTCCCACCCAGCCAGACCCACCCACCCCACACCCTGATAACACCACCACAGCCAACACAGGATGGTCCCTCCCCATGTGCTGGATACATACAACCATGATACCCATATGGAAGATAAAGTGTGTTAACTGCACCTACCTGGTCGTGGCACCGTGCTCCCTTGCACGTGCCTGCAGGCGTGGCTAGCAGGTCCGCCTCCTCCGCACAGGTCCCCATACCTATGGCGGCACTGCTCAGCTGTCCTCCCCATCCAGTGGCCTCCCAGTGCAGTGGTCCCTCCTCCCACACCTGGCTCCTGGACCCGTCCAGGGTGCCTCCCAAACAGTGGTCCATGGTGTGGCTCCACCATGGCCACTAGGTTGGCCAGTTCCACCTGTGTCCATTGAGCAGCCCTCCTGCGTGCCATTCTCTCAGCTCGGTCTGCAAATATGGCGCTCTGCAGTGCAGCTCCCCACGTGCAGATGCTGCGCGGTACAGCGCTGCCATTCCCTATCGCGCTGTCACCGAACAGTGCGATAGTGGTGCACCCATGCCTGATGCATGGCACCTAGGGGGCAAAGGTCAGGCACAGGGTCAAGGGTCCCTGGCACACGGACAAGCACAGCGCCATTGGAACCCAATGCATGTAGCATGATTGGCTGCCTGTGTGCTACCTCCAGTAGCAGCCTACCACGCTGTTGCCCCAGTGTGCCTATGATGACTCAGTGCCACAGCGCCATGTAGGTGAACATCGCTATAGCGCCACTGGCACAATGGTGGCTGTGCCCTGCATTGCTTCCCATGCACAGCACATCAGCAGCGCGGCAGATGCCTGCGTCAGCAACCCGGGCATGCGCAGTGAGGTGTGTACTACGCATGTCACAGAACTGTGCCCTTGGCTCAGCACGTTCAACACAATTGCACAAAGCGCAACAGCGTGATATTCAGTCATCATATGCAAAACAGCTAATCAGCCATGCAATGGCGCAGCACTGCAATTTGCATCCACTTAAAGTTGCGCCTCGCCTCATTTGCATGGATTGCGCTATAAAAGTGTGACATTGAGCAGTGGCCATAGTCGGTTACTGCAGTCTATTGGTGAGTTGCATGCTGTTTGGGAGTGTGGACTGTGGATTTAGGGACATGCATGGGACTGCACAGTCACAGGTAACAACTGTCATTCTTACAGGCTAAAAAATTACCGAGCAAGTTGTGGGAGAGGAAGAACACAATGGTTGGAGGAGGAGAAGGCCTAAGTTTACCAAGGCCGAGACCGAAGCCCTGTTTGAGGCCTACCTGGATCAGGAGCCGCTTCTCAGCGGATGGCAGGGAACACCTCAAGCCCGTGCTGCTGCATGGGAGGAGGTGGCACGTGCTGTGAACCTGCATGGCAGCCACCAGCGCTCTATGCAGGAGTGCAAGAAGAAGATGGGCACAGACAGGAGGAGGATAAAGGAGAAGGTGGCTGCCATCAGGGCAGCACGAGCTGCGACAGGTGGGGGACAGCCAGAGGTGGTACACCTGACCCCACAGGAGGAGAGGATTGCTGGAAGCATGCAGCGTTGTGCCATTGAGGGTGTTCCAGGTGGTGGCTTCCAGATGGGTGGTGGCCCATCACTGCATGGTAAGTCATGGTCTGTCTATGGGGGGGGCAGGATAGGTCACATGCAGTAATGCAACTTTGTTTTCCCTTACAGATCCTGAGCATCTGCATGGGGCAGCGGTGGTGGGCCTGTCCACTGAGGACAGTCAGCTGGAGATGGAGGAGGGCCCATCCACCTCCATAGGTATACGTGGCTCAGTGTGACAGTGGGCCCGCCTGGCTGTCTACACTGATGTTGTTGTAACAGGTGCGGAGGAAGCCCTGCCCATGTCCCAGCTTGACAGCATCCACGGATGCCAGCATGCTGTGACTCGAGCCGGTGCCGAGTCCGTCACCGATGATGATGTCGCTATCGGCATGGGCAGTGACACGTGTGTGCCATGGGATGGCCACACAGCAGGTAACATCGCGGCCATGGCTATGGGTGGTGCTGCCGTGGAGGCCTGCGTGTCAGCACAGTATCAGCCTGTGCCTGTCAGTGCCAGTGGGGCAGCACTGGTGTTTGTTCAGGACAGTGGGACTGTTGCGGCCACTGCGGCACCACCACTGAGCCCTGGGGAGCGGCAGCCGGAGGGGCAGCATCAGCAGTCGGCCAATGGGCTTGGGGGTACGGGGTCCAGCGGCAGCATCTGTGCACTGCCTGTGGACATGCCCAGACCTGGTCCTGGTGCACAGGTCCTCAAGGGGTGCTGAGCATCAGGGCCGCATACACCCTGAGGGACAGGATGCCGAGGAGGCAGATGACCTCTTGGACGAGCACACCCGCCTACTGCAAGCATCAGTCCAGCAGCAGATGTGGCTTGCGACGTCAGTGGATGCACTGCATGCGGCTCTGGAGCAGGCAGAGGAGCCGCGAGCAGAGACACCGCCTGATCCTGGTAGGGATGGACCGTTGTCGGAGGATGTGACCGCTGCCATTGACAGGCATGCACAGGCATTCACTGCTGTCATGGCCACAATGGGCACAGATCATGTGCCCATGCATCAGCGGACACCACGCAGTGCACTGTCCACCCCATTCGCCGCGCCGGACGACACACTCCCTGTCGACACCGGGTTCAGCTGTGGGCATCCTGAGCACACCTGGCACAGGCATGTTCGGTGTGCTGCAGACCCCTGCGCGAGCATGGTCGCGTTCACGCAGTGGAACCCCTTGGGGACCATCGGTGCCACCCCATGAGGCCAGTGGTCGACCTGTCAGTGCTGTCGGGTCTCAGCGGGGCCACCCACGCATCCGTGGCAGCCGGGGCACTGTGTCACATGACTGACCTGTCTCCCAACGTGGCTACTGTCTGGTGCTGCCCTGTGTGCATTGTGTCTTTCAGAGGGCATTGCACGGGTGGGTACCCGGCCCTGCACGCGGACACACAGTCCATCTGCACACCCTCCCGGCTGCTGTCCACAGTTGTGTGTGCATGATGATGCCTGCATTGTGCTGTACACCAATGTGCAATGGTGCTCAGCATCTGACACACGCACATGGACAGGCAGTGGGTGTGGTGGTCTGTGGACATGTGTGTGGCTAGGGGTGGTGTTCTGGGTCAGTGTGCCTCCTACTCTTTGTGCAAGTTTGGTGCGTTGTGTGTATGTGCGTGTGTGTGTGTCTGTCCATGTGGCATGTTAGACCTCACCCATCCCTGGTTGTGTGTGTGGTTCCATGCCCTGCCACTTCCCTTGAAGGTATGCACCCCTGGTGTGTGTCCATGTGTGTTTGTGGGTTGTGCCTTAGCCACTGTTGGCTGCACATGGCCCCATGACTTACCTGGGTTGGCTGAAGTGCTCTTCTGTGATGGTGTCCCAGTGCAGCTGTGCCAGCCGGAGCAGTCGGGGGTCCTGTTGCCCAAGGGGGGGCTGCCCATCACCATCGTCACCGGCGTCCTCATCGTCCTCATCACTGTGCCCCTCTTCGACCTGTACGGCTATCCCACATTCATTGGCCATGTTGTGCAGGATGCAACAGGCCAGGAATAGCCCACAGGCCTTTGAGGGGCTGCACTGTAGGGCACCGCCGGAGGTGTCCAGGTGACGGAAACGTGCCTTCAGCATCCCGAACACCCACTCAATGACATTACGGTGGTGGCGCAGTTCTCATTGTAGCTTGCTGCGATGGGGTCACGGGCCGGTAGGGTGTGAGCAGCTAGGACGGAGTGGGTATCCACTGTCACCTGTGTGTAGAGGGTGGAGGTTGGTTTGGTGATCAGCATCACCCTGCCCCGGGCCATGTAGGCCACTACCCATGTCACCTCTGACCATGCCCCCCCAGGCCCTATGATTGTCCATGTGGTTTGCATACTCACCCACTAGGTGTCCAGTGGGGATATCCCCACTCTTGAATCTGTGGCACAGTGCTGACTGGTGCCAGATGAAGGCATCATGTGCTCCCCCAGGGTGCGTGGCACAGACATTGATTATGCACCCTGGCATCACACACCACCTGGCAGTTGATGCTGGCATAGCCCTTGTGATTGATGTATGCGGCCCCCTCAGGGCCAGGTGGTGTGCGGATGGCCACATGGGTGCAGTCTATTGCCCCTAGCATGCCAGGCATACTTGCTACCCTGTGGAACTCCTGTATGTTTGCTGTGCACTCCGCCGGTGTGCTGGGGAAATGGATGTACTCTGCAGCATGTGGCAGCAGTGCGCTGAGGAATTGGGTGAGGTGGCGTGACGTGGCCAACTGGGTTATGCCGGTGGTGTCCCCAGTTGGTCTCTGGAAGGTACCCGTGGCGAGCAAGCACATGCAAGCTGTCACTTTGGTCTCCACTGACAGGGCATGGCTCCGTCGTGTGGGTGCCTGCATCACATCACTGCACAGCTCACAGAGCCGCCTCAGAATTGCCTGATTCAGGCGGTACCGGCCCACAATCTCGGTATCACTGTACAGCTCGAAGTTGATGTGGGCTCGGTACTGCCTGTTGGGGGCATACCGCCGATAGGCCCTTTCCACGGCCACGCCCCTGCTGCCCGCCTTCTCACCCCCTCTTAACGGCCTCTATCTGAAGGTGGCACTGGCCATGTTCCTGGCTTGTGTTCACCCCTGGTAGCTGTTACTGTATTCCCCGCTGTCCTCACTGCTACTTCCCTGCACGGGAACACCTGGCCTGTGCTTGCCTCACTGCTGTGTGTGTACCTCCCTCTGCAATGTCTCCCACACCTTCCCCGTGGCTATGCTTCCAGGTGCCCTTTCCTGCCTGGCCCTGTGTGTCCCTGCTGCCCAGTGTGTCCTGCTGTATTTTGCTCTCATATGTGGCTTCCCTGTAGCATTCTTGCGCCTCTCCCTTGCTCCCTTTTATTTTGGCTCATTTCCGCTATGGCGCAACTTCCACTTGCTCCCCCTATTGTGCATGGCGCAAGTTGTTGAATATCGCACTGCGCCATTTATGCATGGTTCCTCCCCCTTCAGTTGCGCATGCCTTCATTATCATTGCGCTGTTGCTCAGTGTGATTTGGGGGGTGCAACTGCCTCCTGCTGAATATCGCAGAATGGCCCATTTTCATACTTGTGCAGGCGCAACCCTATTGTGCATGGCTCAACTCTTTTGAATATCTGGGCCAGAGAGTACATATTGGATACAATGTAAAAATACTGAGTTCAAATTGGATACAGTATGTAAGATTGCAGCAGATAATAGAAAGGGGTATAAAATATGTGCAAAATACAATGGCAACAGCCAAGTACCAGAGTACATACAATATACAGGCAGGTATATACAATAAGTGCAATATACAATGGCAGCAGTTAGGTACTGTACATGGGGAAAAGAGAAAGGGAGAGGTAGACTATGCCATCAATAATGAAATTTGGATATGGGATTGGGGACCGAATATTAGCCAATACAGAGAGCACTAAAGGGGGAAATACTGTAGGAGCAGGGATAAAAGATAAACTTTACAGGTGTGCATAAAGGAGCAGGGAGACAGGGGAGGAGTCAGGTGTATAGCAGACAATGGAGGAGGGGGAGGAAAAAGCAAGGCCAGTCATGTTAAGGACAGTGGCAGGAGGGGGAGGTGTGGGAGTGGAGAAGAGAGATAAGGGAGAGTTTAGAGCAAGAGTTCTTAGACTTTGTCACAGTGAGCCTCCCCAAATCCATGGAAAAGATTTTAAGCCTCCCCCAAAAACTGAAATAATCTTTGGCCTCCACAAAGAAAAATAACATACTGTACTTCGCACAGTATACCATGAATAAATTGAAACCCCTTTGAGTACTTGACTCACATTCAGTTCTTTGTCTTATACTGACATGGAACCTTTGAAGAAGAGCTTCTGTGCTCTAAGGCGTTATCTGAATAACAAATAAAATAAACAAATATGATTATTCAGCTTATTGTAACCCCCCCCCCGAAACAGGCCAGCTAACTTGCTCTGCTATTTTCCTTCTTGAACTATTGTTACCCCTTGTTGCAGTACCTTCATGGGTCAGACTACTTTCTCTGTTTCCTCTCTATATGAGATAATTTTCCTACATACTTTGCCTCTCCCCCTCCTTCCCTGCTCCTAAGCAACTTCTCAGGGATTACTTTGCTCCTTCTTTCTATTGCTCTTTGCACTTCTATGCTCAACCCTTGTATTTGGGATGTTCTGCCATCATTCCACAAACTGATCAATTACCATCACTCATTAATATTATTGTTCATATTTGTTTGCACTGTTGTTCATTGTGTATTTTTTGATTGTTTTGCAGTTACCTTTTGAATGTATTCACTCCTACTCTTCCCTGGTACACCTGAAATGAGCCTTGGCTCATTCACCTTTCCTTGTTACCTATTAGTAAACAAATACATACAATTCACCTACTATTATCCTCTTTTAGTTTGCTTCATCTCTTCACACAAAATATATAAAACTCAAAATTTAAATACAGTACTTTTTCAGGCTTGCTTGAGCCTCCCCTTGAAGAAGTTGGGGCCTCCCCAGCGGGGCTGGCCTCACCATTTGAGAACCCCTGGTTTAGAGGAAGCAGACTGAATGTTTACTGGGAGAGAGTCCCAGAGTTTAGGAATGCAGAACAAGAAGGCTGATTGACCAGTGAGAGTTTTACGGGAAGGGAGCTTGAGGAAGCGAAACCCAGAGTTTCTGAGGGTGTAGGAGGAGGGAGTGTAGGGAGAGAGAAGGGAGTTGAGATAGGGGTAGAGAGGATAGCCAGAATTTTGGGGTGAAGGAGGCACAGTGCAACCGAAGGTGATCCTCCAGGGAAGGGAGTGAAAGAGCAGAGTAGAGAGTACATTGGTGGATGTGAGTAGGACAGTCAAGACCAAAGTGGCATAAGGAGCGGAAGAGGGGTCCAGTCTAGCCAGGGTGCACTTAGAGGCAGCACCATAGACTAACTCACTATAGTATATGGTTAGGGCTTATTGTAGATTAAAATCAGTGGCTTTCTAAATCTTGTTGTAGGACAGTTCAAAGGTCAAAAAAGTTGTTGTACTATCATTCTGACATCACGTTGATAGTACAACAACTTTTCAGCCTTGTCCTACCTCCTGATTGGCTGACTCCACTGGCTGTAATGGCGAAAAACAATTAAAACATGGCGACGGGATTAGGCGGTCATGTAGAGGTGGATCTTCCCGGGGAACCTTCCTTCTACCGCACGGCTTTGTGGTGCATAAGTATTTTTTTAATTTTAAAAAACAAACTGCTGCTGAAAGAGAGCAAGCGGGTGTGGGGAGAAGCAGCAAATGGCGGGAGTGCAGTGAAGCCGAAATGAGCTAGTGGACAGGGTAAAGCCAAATTGAGAGTGGGACGAGTCGGAGCAGGAGCAGCACAACACAACAAAGGTAACCATCAACTTGGGGGGGGGATGAAAAAAAGACAAAAGCCAGGAACCATATACGATATAAAATAGTAGAATGTTCACCATCCACAACCAAGGCAGTTTTCCATCTCGGGAGTTGATGACATCAGGGAGACCTCTCGAGCTTTGCTCTCGAGGTCTCTATGATGTCATCAACTCCCTTGATGGAAAACAGCCTTATAGTGTATGGTGGAACGTCGTTCTCCACCGAAATCCATCGTTGTCGAAACCTGGTAGTCACACACTAGTGACGTTAGCAGTACAGCAGAAGGATTTCTTCTACTGCACTGCGAACGTCACACACTGTCCTTGAGCAGCATTTGACAGTTAGGGCTCACTCCATAGAAAGGACACATAGCGAAAGCAGCAGTGTCGGCGGCAGTACTAATGTTTAGCGTTAAAACGTTCAAAATGTAAAGTTCTGAAACAGTTAAAATGTCACGTGTGAACACGTTCAAAATGTAAAGTTCTTTTTTCCTTCTAGTAACCCAGCAAAAATGTTTGGAACCAGAAACATGCATGTAGTGATTTTTTCTCAAAAACGGCGTTCCACCATACACTATAAAGAAAGTGCATGGGAACAGTTGACAACAGGGCATCTTTCACCTCGTTGGCACTATGACGGGTTACCTCTCGAGCTGCGCTCTCGAGGTAATCCGTCGTCATAGTGCCAACTTGGTGAAAGAATAGCCCTGTTGCCAACTGTTCCCCATGCACTATCCTATATGTTGTGGATGGTCACCCATTCACTATTCTATATGTAGTCAATGATGGGGAGAATCATCTTGGTAAGGGTGTCTTGGCGGACAGGGAGAGGGATGCAGCTTTTATGCCTATAGAGGGTACCAAGTTTAGGGTGGAACTTTTTGTGAATGGTGTCTATGTGCTAGGAGAAATGGAGGTGGCAGTCAAACCAAATGCCTAGGTACTTGAAAGCAGGGCCATCGTCAATAGGGTCTCAATCTAGGGTGTGGAAAGAAGGGAGGGACAAGAATTTGGAAAGCCTTGGTCTTGTGCCAGAACACATAGAGTCTGTCATTTTTTCATTCAGCGATAACTGATTAGACTGAAACCATTGTTGGACTGAGTCAAAATCAGGTTGGAGTTTGGACATCAGTTCAGCTGGTGAAGAACCTGAGACAAATAGGGCTGTGTCATCTGTGTACATGTGTATAGATGCAGATGAGCAGGCAGATGGAAGGTCATTTAGAAATTTGGAAAATAAGAGTGGCCCAAGTACAGAGCCTTAGGGGACACTGGTGGTAATGGGAGGGAGGGGAGGGGATATGGCTCCTCCAAGTCTCACAGATTGAGATCTACCTGTGAGGTAGGAGCTGAACCAATGAGTGGCGGGGGCTGAAAGCCCAGCTGAACTTAGTTTGTGACATAGGAGTGAGTGAGAGATGGTGTCAAATGCTTTAGCTAGATTGATGAAAATGGTGGCAGTGAGAAGACCCTGGTCCATAGCTGTGTGAATGGACTCCGTTAGTTGGAGGAGGGAGGAAATGGTGGAGTGGCATTTTCAAAAGTCAGACTGGAAAGGGGTGAAAAGGATAAGGAGTCAAGGAAGGAAGGGAGTTGGGATAGAACTATATAATTTCAATTTCAGGGGGCTCTTGCAGCAGGTTACACTATAAGAACTGAAGCCAGCAGGTACCAGGACCCCCCGGAAAACTTCTAGCTAGCAGTCTATAGCGGGGGATCACCCCCCTGATGTTGGCACGCCCCCAGTGTCTCCTGTGGTATAAAAGGGGTGGTCCCCGTGCACCACCTCCGGTCTTTTTCTGCTATCGACCCATACAAGCCAGATCTCCATGGATGCCTTCTACTGAAGTCGACCACCATTTTCTCTGTGCTACCCACACTTTTTTATTTTCTTCTCTTTCAGTATACTTCATGCATGTCTTCTTGTCCCTCCATGGAGGCGAACGAAGTGCGCTTGTGGCAAGCAACTGCCCCACAATGACGGCCACTCAGCATGCTTACTTTACCTAGGCCCGAATCACAACATTGAGGCCTGCCAGTACTGCCAAGAATTAAATCAATGCACCCGGCTTCGCTGCCAGAAGACATTGGAATCCTTCCTGCTGCAGCAAAAACTTTTATCGATGGAGGAGGATCTTCACCAGAGTATATCCTCCTTCCTCGGCCTCCAAAGTCTCCTCTTCTTTGGCAAGAGATTCAAAGAAGTCCACGGGAAAGCACAAACACCAAGAGAAGCATACAGAGAAACACCAGTCCGCTTCCTGCTGCAGATCCCCATGCAAGGCAGGCACCGATCATGGGTCTTTCTCACATGGGAGGTCAACCCCCTCCACTCCATCAGCCCTCTCTTCATCTGGGCTGCCAGTAGTAAAACCACCTGCCCTTTTGATAGTATCCAGCGGTGGTTCTTTGGGGCTCTGGTTGTCAATAATTACAGACCGATCTTCCTCCTCCCCATCCTGTCTAAATTACTAGAAAAAATAGTGTGCGGCCAGCTAGGGGTATACTTAGAATCCAGAAGCCTATTAAACCCGGTTCAGTCTGGATTCAGAGCAAAGCACAGCACCATGACAGCCCTAGCTAAGGTGACCAATGATTGGCTCCTAGACCTTGACAACAAGAAGCATGTCTGTGCTGTTTTCTTGGATCTTAGTAAGGCATTCGACACAGTCAATCACAGCCTGCTTCTTTCCTCCCTAAGCACCTTAGGCCTGGACCATAAATCTATGTGCTGGTTTGCAGACTACCTCGGAGAACGGAAACAGCAGGTTAAAGCTGAAGGTGATCTTTCTCCATTAAAACCTATGCTGAGGGGCATGCCCCAGGGCTCTATCCTTGGTCCCCTCCTCTTTGCAGTCTACATTAACAACATCAATGACCCCATCAAAAAAAAGCCAACATCCACTTATTCGCGGATGACACTGTACTGTACTTGAGTCGTCCCACGCCGGAAGCAGCCTGTGAAGACCTCCAAGCTGAATTTAACCTTCTACAATACCAGCTCATAAACAAAAAGCTTTTGCTCAATGCGAAAAAGACAAAAGCCATGCTCTTCTCCCCCTCCTTGCATGCGGCAATTCCTGCTGGGGGGGGGGAGCTATCCCAAAAATTACCACGGTTCTTAGAGAAACACTAGAGTATGTAGTTAAATGCAAATATCTAGGAGTTTGGCTCGATCATAATCTTTCCTTCGCTGACCATCTCGAAGAACTATAGAAGAAACTATAGCAAAGATTAGGACTATTCTACAGAATTAACCACCTGCTCACACAAAGGAGGCCAAGATTCAACTGGTTCAAGCTACCTTCCTAGCTTTAATAGATTACGCGGACCTGCTCTACAGCCACTGCACTGCCTCTGCACTGGCTAAGTTGGACACCCTGTACCACAGAGCTATCAGGTTCATTACTGGCCTTCCACTTTCCGCACACCACTGCTCCCTGTACTCTTCATTAGGCTGGACTTCTCTTCACTATAGAAGGAATAGAAACGCCGGCCTATGGGCCTTCAGAGTGGTGACCAACAAGCTCCCCTCATATGTCTCAGATTGTATTCCCCGGAGTGTGTTAGGCACCTACACTCTAAGGAGCTATTCCCTAATTGCCCTCCAAGTTCCAAGGGTCAAAACTCATTTCAGCAAAGCTGCTCTAAGCTTCTCTTTACCCACATTGTGGAACAGTTTACAAAGGAACTTGAAGCTGAGCTGCCCTGTTAGCCTGAATATCTTCAAGGCGCTCTATGATCGCTACATGAAAGCACCTTGCAGATGTTTTCCTCACCACTAGGCCACTGATTCTGCAACTCCCCATTTCCATCCTGATGCTTGCCATGTTTCTACCCCTGGCTTTCACTCTTTCTCTATTAACTCTTCCTGCTGCACCCACCTTTCCCTGTCCACTCCAGCCTGGCTAAAGTCCCACCACATCCATAGCAATGTCCCAATTATCTATCCCTCCTCCGTCATTATCATAATAAACAAGTACACAACAGCCATCGTCACTTTCTGTAGTTTTAGCTCAATTTTTCCCCGCAGTCGTCAGTAATATATCCCTCCTCTTCTTTATCTCTCTAACCTGCCACCCCATACACGGCCTCTTTCCCCTATATGTGTAGTTGCCAGCTGCCTCACTCAAAAGAGCTCTGCTTATAACCCCTGTATGCCTATGGTTGATTGTACATCTGCTGACTTCTTCAGTTGTAAAATAATGCTGTTTATTTATTCATTTATGTCAACCTTGTACTGTACTGTATACACTGTATATACTTTTTCTTCCTTGTATATTATTACTTTTTGTATACCTGCTTCTGTACTGTACTTTTTTTTTTCCAATTGTTTAACCAGGTGAGACACACTAAGCTGAAAGCTTGTTTACAGGTGCAACCTGGGAGCACAGGTAAGTTAAGTGACTTGCTCAGGGTCACACAGTATGCAAGTGGGGGCTGTGGGATTCAAACCCAGGTTTCCAGATTTGCAGCTCAGAGCCTTAATCCACTGCTTTGATGTATTCATGACCAGGTCCACCTTGCAAATGAGCCTTGCTCGATGGTGTCCGCCTGGATAAATAAAGATTTTGATTGATTGATTGAACCTCAGCCTCTCAGCCCCTGAAGCTTAAGCCCATCCAGAACACAGGTACTCAGCCAGGTGGCTCAACTGGGTCCTCTTCGGGTGGCAGGCCTTTGCCTGTCACCCTCCCAGTCAAGGCGTCAGTGAAGTCAGTTCTGAAGTTGCAGACCGACGTCAGTTTGCGATGCCTACGGCATGCAGTCTCCTCCTCCCCTGTGGGCATGACACCTCTGCCCCACTCGGGAGTCAGGTCCCTTATCCGCGCTTCTCCCTCCAGGCCAGTGCCGGCTGCTTCCCCAGACTGGCATCAGCCAACACCAGCTCCATTGATGATGGCTTCTCTGGCACCGACCCCAATGTTGGCACAGCCGTCGTCCCCAATTTCCCCACAGGACTGATGCCCGATCCTTTAATCCCAGTCAGACCTATGCCAGGGGGTTCTTTACCTCGGGACCAGATGCCAGTTAAACCAACACTTCTCAACCTGAAGAACCGACACCGGGGTCTTCCAAACCAACCCCACAGACGCCGTTCCCCCCGACCTCGCCCCAACTTCCACCTGTAGAGCTTAATGCACTTTTTGCGGCCTGGTTGGCATTCTTCAAAGATAAGGAGGCCCCGAAGGAGCCTCCATTTCCTACCCTGAGTGACCCTTCTCCTGATCCTCATAAGGACCAGGTCCCGCCCAAGAAGATGCCATTTCCTAAGGAGCCCACGTTACAGCTGACAAGACCTGACACTGGCCATTCTAGGCCTCATAAATATAAGCCTTGATGCTCACCCTCTCCCTCACCAGATGCAGGTGAGTCAGGGGAATATTCTTCCTCCTCCTTGTACGATGACTCTGGAGACTCAGGTATTCCATCCGAGCTGGAGGAGCCTAAGGATACCCCCCGACCTCCCCCAGATGACTCAACTTTCATGGATGTGATGAGGCACATCCAGGCCCTCATGGGCTGGGACACTGAGGAAGTGGACCCCAAGCAACATCAGCTAGTCACTTTCCTCCGCAAGAAAGAGTCCGTGCCTCTAGTGGCCCCCCCATAGACTCCTTTAAAGACAGAAAGTACCATTCATGAGAAGAATCTGGGGGTATTCATTAGTAATAATTGGGGGCATGAGAAGCAGATAAATGAGGCAGTTAATAAGGCCAACAGAGTAATGTGGTCAATAAAAATAAATATTAGATCTAGGTCTCCAGTGGTCATGTTGCCCCTGTTCAGGGCATACACGAGGCCCCATCTGGAATGCGTGTCTCAACTCTGGTGCCTGTTTAAAAAATCTGAGAATCTATTGTTGGAAAAAGTACAAAGAAGATTCACTAAAAACATTGATGATTAACACAATCTGTCCTACGATCACAGAATCGCATCGCTGAAACTTATGTCCTTGGCCACACGTCGCCTGAGAGGTGAACTTCTATTATTCTGTTATATTATTAATAATCCCCTTTTATTTTCAGAACTGGGTTTTGGATTCAAAAATGACTATTATGATACCAGAGGTCACCCATTTCAGGTTTCGGGTAGAAGGTTTAACCACGTACACAGAAAATATTTCTATACCCTAAGAGTGGTGAACCCATGGAACAGACTTCCCCTTGAGGTTGTTATAAATAAAACAAGGAATTAATTAACAAGACGTTTGGATAACCTAATCTTGTCTGGCTTTAAGCTTGGGTATTATTAGTCACACAGGTTCTTTTAAACTGTTTTTTGTTTTAATTGGGTTCACCACAACATAACCTAGATCGACCATCTTAGGGTAGCTGGTTCATTCCACTAGGGTGTCAAACAGAAGAGGCATACTGATGAGTCCTGAGTAAGGTGCAACATGTGTCTGTGTCTTCTGTTGGCACTGTTTGCAAACTGTGTGGGAGGCCTTTCGGCACCATGCATTTCTGCTTAAAGTTGAACCAGAATAGTAGTCTGTGGTGATTTGCATATGCATCCCATGATGCTTTGCATTGTGGGGGCATGTGTGATTTTGTATTTCTTTGAAACTTGGCTTCCCAGCCAAATGCCCTTTGGGGTAACCATTGCCTCAGTGCTTGCACACAGAGGTTTTTTGTCATTTATTTATAATACCAATATCATACAATAATCATAACCAGCTGGCCAAGCGTCACAAAGGGAACCACAGAAAATGAATGGCAGAGAGAGACACGCATACGTAAGATTGCTGCAACTTGAAACTGCATGTCCCATCCCTCTGTGTCTCTCTTGCCTGACCACAAAAAATGTCTTTCACACTTCAGTATCACATGGGGTACACTAGCCAAGGAGAAATGCTGCAGGTGACAGTGCTCACCTACGTGTCCTGGTCTCGGTGAGCAGAGGATGGGGAGCAGATATCAGTCAGAGTGGGGGTGGGGGGTGAACTGTCTTTCTCAGCAGTATTTGCTGGCAGTGGCAGTAGCAGTCTACTTTACGGTCCTCATTTGTGCTCCTGACACACACACACACACACACTCTGAGAAAGGTGCCGGGCACATCACAAACTCCATAATCCCGCTCTCTGACTGGAGAGTTTCCATGGCTGCCACTCAAGTTTCTTTCCCCCGGCAGATAATGAGACCGGGTGGCAGATCTTCAGAGTTGCTCCATGAACCCGTGGATTAAATAGGCTGTTTAATCCATGGGCATGCAGAGCGACTTCACCAGTAGGGTTGTGCGTTTTTGCCAACCCATCTTATAAGGTGTATTATAACACTTGCACATTAGATGAGACTGAAGTGACTTCACCATAAAAGTGAGATCCCTTACACCACTTGCACAGCAGATGGGACGGAACTGACTATACCATGAAAGTGAGATCCCTTTAGTGCCCAGTGGTGCTGAGGGTTGAGGCACTGGACGCCACACCATGCACCACATTGGCAACCCAGGTTTGGGAATGAATCAGGGTCATTGGGGGTCAGCTGGGGGGGAGGGCTGGAGCTTGATCGAACAGCTGAAAGCAACTCTCCTCTCCCAAGGAGGGTCCCTTTTTCTCCCACTGCACAGTCACTGCTGGGTGGAGGTCTGGTGGTGGCACAGGATGGGATACAGCATATAAGGGAGGGTATCGCGAGTCCACGGCGTGCACGTGCCTCTACATGTGCATGCACGGCCGTGAATGAGGACCGGTAAGAAACAGGTCGAAAAATGTTCTAACCAGCAGGATGATGCCGGTCCCTCGCAGGCACCACACCTGACCAATGGGGCACCTCTGTGCCACTGAGGTAGGTTCCAGTGGATGTCAGGGTGACAAGGCTGGGGGACCGGCAGAAAGGTGCCAGTTGGCACAGAGAGGGAAAAAATGTAAATAAAAAAAAAGTGAGATCCCTTATTGGTAAAAATGAAATTAAGTTATTCAGAGTCTCATCCTCCTTTTTATGTTTGCTCTTGCACAAAGGGAACATTTTGTTGCGATAACTGGATTTCAGAGGTGTGTCTCTGTCAAGTCCAATGAAGTTCTATCTGCAGTGCGCACGGCACTAACACACCAATGACCAGGCAAGCTGTTCATGATGACACTGGTCACTTTGCTGGGTGGAAACTTTGCATAGTTGAAAAGAGCCAGCCCCTCCAATGAGATAGTGGCTGGCTAGCTTCATCTACATAATGCCTCTCAGCAACCAGCTGAGGGGTATTATTATTACAAGCACGAACTGGTGACACTCAGCAGAACAAAATAAAAAAGCTTATAGAATATGCACTTCATATCCAACCTTTATTGTATGGAGCACAGCACAAACCCCCAGCACTTCACCTTTTACACAAGAGGCTTCTTCAGGGATCATGTAAGAGGTGAAGTGCTGGAGCTTTGTGCTGTGTTCCATATAATAAAGGTTGAATATGAAGTGAATATTCTGTAAGCTTTTTTATTTTGTTCTTCTGAGTGCCACCAGTTTGTGCTTGTGGTTTGTCTGATATGTTGGTTTGGCACCCCTCTATACGTGAGCGCATGGCTTTGTGCCCTGATAGGGTGTCATTATTAGCCTGTTTCCCTGCCCAGTCATTAAAAGTGAAGTTGTTGTGTGTCAAAATGGATTTTATTAGGGTGCTGATGGTGGTTTCTGGAATGTCTCCTGTGGATGTGTTTTTCTTCAACAAATTTCTGACATGCTGCTATGCCATCTTCATGTGGGATGTTGGTGTACAGGGCAGTGACATCCATTGTGGCTAGGATAGTGTTCGGTGGCAGTTGTCCACTTTGTTTCAGTTTCCTGAGAAAATTGGTTTTGTCCTGAGTAAAACTGTTAGTAGCTCTTACTAGTGGTTTTAAAATGGATTCAATAAGTCCTGAAATGTTTTCAGTGAGTGTGCCAATGCCAGAGATGATGGGTCGTCCTGGATTCCCTGGTTTGTGTATCTTGGGTAGAGTATGGAATGTCCCTGGAGTAGGTTTGCTTGGAATTAGTATTTTTAACTGTTCTTGGATGTTGTTTGGTGGAGACATAATGATTTGTTTAAGTTCTTCTGTATATTGTATAGTAGGGTCTTCGGTGAGTTCTCTATAGTAAGTTGTATCTGACAGCTGTCTGTGTGCCTATTTAATGTAATCCTCTGTGTTCATCTCACCACAACCACAGCTCCACCCTTGTCAGCTTGTTTTAGTACAATGTTATAGTTGTTATTCAGAGTTTGTATGGCCATCTTTTCTAGTGGTGTAATATTGCACAGGAGTTTCTGCTGTTTGCTAAGGATTTGGGAGTTTATTCTTCCATGGAACTAGTTGATGTAGGCATCCAGCTTGGGGTTGTGTCCACTCTGAGAGGTCCAGTCTGATGTTTTCTTTGTGCTGTCATAATGTGTTGTTTGAGTGTCGTTTTTATCACAGAAATATTCTTTTGAGACAAAGCCATCTAAAAAATTCTTCTATCTCCCCACAGAATCTAATGTTATCAAATTCCTGTGTGGGGCAGAAAGTTAAGCCCTTAGATAGCACAGATGTTTCAGCCCGTGTAAGTTCTTTATTAGATAGGTTGACCACTGGTGGTTGTTGCCGTGTATTATCTTGTTCACCAGTGTTACTGCTGTGGTTTACTTCCCCTGGATGAGTCAAGATGTTGTTGTAGCTGCTGTCTTGTAGTTCTTTGAGTTTTCTCCTCTTCTGTGATAGGGCTGCCTGGAGAGCTTTTTGAAAATGTGTTTGGAGATCACAAGTAAATCCTGGTAATACATTGCTGTTGTTTCCTTGAAGGGTGTGTGAAAGTTCAGAAAATCTACTTTTAAGGTGAGATTTTCTAGCATAAATCTGATGAATAAGATGATTCCTGAGTTTCTCAGATGTCCTGCGACAAAGTTGTTCTGCATACCTTGAATTGTATGTAGTTTGCAGTGGGTTGTAGATCCAAAGACCTTTAGGAATAATGTTCTGTTTTTGCATGTAGTTAGGAAGTAGATGCCACTGTCAAATTTGGCTTCCTTTTTCTTCATGTTGCAGAGTTGCCATTTCAGACGGCGATTTGTGGTATCTTCAATTGTTTTGTAAAAAGAGATTTCAGCCGTATTGGTCCTTGCAAAGCAGGAGAAGAGACCAACAAGTGTCTTGTACAAAGATGGAATTATACACAAGTTTTCAGGGCCACACAGGTCCCTTCTTCAGGTGAATAGCAAAACTAAGCAACAAGCAGTATTTATATCCACTGTGGAGCAATTAAAAATCAGGAAGTGAAGTAGGAAGGTGATAAAGGGGACTAGAGATGAAAGTCTAAGATGCAAAAAATTAAAATATGAGAAGAAATGGGGAGAGGCCATAGTAGGAACAGGTCAGTAGGAGATGAAAGGAAGCTAAAGGGAAGACAAAAGCATGCAGATAGGATCTGAGATCAGAGGCTGGCTGAAAGAGTAGAATGGGACAGGAGATGCCTAATAGATGCAAGGAAATCAAGAAATTAGTAGAAACAAAAGAACAAAGGCCTACATAAACAGAGGTGTGAAAACAAGAGGGAGTAGGTGGGACTGAGCTCAGGAGTTAAAGGAAAACTACACCCAAAACTTGAAAAAATATATGTTGTGCAGAGTGTTTTAATTTGTATGTGAAGTTCTAGTGTTTCCTTCCCTCTGACTGGTATTAGGAGTTTTTCCTAAATTAGCCTGCTACCTTTAGGGTAGTTTTACGACCCCTGGAGATCTCCATATCAAATAGCTTTATTGTATTTCTTTGTCCTACAATGAACCTTGTTTCATGTGATGGTGATGTAGCAGAGCCCATAAATCCAGCAGAAAGCATTGCATTACAATCAGTTCACAACAATAGAGATGGCTATATTTTAAAATCTGTAGAATTCAGCTTGGTGACCACCCTCATCCTAAACGTTTTACTGTCCTGAAAAACTTTGCAGCTGGTAATTTTTGTGCAGCTTGTAAAGCTTCCAAGATGTTTAGTTTGTTTGGCATGTGTGTTGAATGCTGGGTATCTCTTACGTCACAGTCACATGAGACAAGATGCACTGTGGGAACAAGAAATACAATTTAGCTATCAGGTATGAAGATCCCCAGGGGTCGTAAAACTAGCATAAAGCTAGCAGGCTAATTTGGGAAAAACTCCTAATACCAGTCAGAGGGAAGGAAACACTAGAACTTCACATACAAATTAAAACACTCTGCACAACACATTTTTTTTCAAGTTTTGGGTGTAGTTTTCCTTTAATGGGAGAGGCAGGGAGGATGTGAGGTATAGGTAAAAAAACAGAACAGGCAGAACTCAGAGGAAAAAATATAATCAGAAACATACAGAACCAAAGTGTGATGAATAGAGATATGATTTAGTACACAATAAAAAAGAATTACAGTTTACCATAGTGGGTCATGAAACTGATGTCCCGATTCAGTCCAGAAATGTTAGATTTACATTGTTTTATATATTTCAATTCCCATGTCCTTCTGTCCTATGTGTTTCTGAAGTTGCCTCTTAGTATCAAGACAGATAAATCATTGCATCTATTAGGCATCTCCTGTCCCATTCTACTCTTTTCAGCCAGCCTCTGATCTCAGATCCTATCTGCATGCTTTTGTCTTCCCTTTAGCGTCCTTTGATCTCCTACTGACCTGCTCCTACTATGTCCCCTCCCCATTTCTTCTCATGTTTTTATTTTTTGCATCTTAGACTTAAATCTCTTTCTACATAATCTGCATAGCAAGTAAACTGCTCTGCCACAGTGCAATAGCACCAGATGGAGGAGGGTCCAGCAAGCACCAGAGAGACAGGCAGAGTGACAGCCTGTGAAATTGAGAGAGAGAGACAGAGACACACCCACAAACTGTTTAATTCACAGGTGCTGCACTGCCCTCTGAGTCTGTGTAGTTCTCTCTGGGTCTGTGTCTGCCTGTCAACTGAGTTGCATAGTGAGGAGTCTCTATCTCTCTTTAGTGTGCATGTGGGGGGGGGGTGCACAGTACATGGCTTTGCCAGTGGCAGCAAGTGTTTTATACACAACAAATGTCAGAAAGCATGTCAGTACTGGATTTCTGACATTTGTATGTGCATAAAACCAGTGACATATGGAGTATTTGTTGGGGACTACTTTTCCAGGTGGCAAGATACAGTCCCTTTTTTGTTATTTAAACAGGAAGAAAACCCCCATGTGTTGTTTTCTCCTTGTTTTCCACAGACCCCATGTTATAAGGCAATAACCCACTCAAGGGAGTGCGGTTACTAGGGATTAATCAACACATCGGGTTCTGTGAGGACACTTGGTCTATTGCCTCATGCCTCACAATGCACCCGGGGTGTTGATTAATCCCCAATAACCGCACACCCTGTCAT
Organism: Neoceratodus forsteri; assembly: GCA_016271365.2. Classification (NCBI taxonomy): domain Eukaryota; kingdom Metazoa; phylum Chordata; order Ceratodontiformes; family Ceratodontidae; genus Neoceratodus; species Neoceratodus forsteri. The sequence continues at coordinate 289,405,662 of CM057455.1, read as the reverse complement.
GAGTTATTGATTACTGAACCAATGTGTTCTGCCAGAGAGGGATTCTGATTCTCTGTAACTTTGAGAGTGCAGCTTGAGAGGTCCTTGGGAATCAGAGCCCAGAGGTGGCTGAACACATTGGTTGGGCATAGGGTTGCCAGTTCTGCATTTTGTATAGTGTATGGTGTCCCCTCTAAATAATGTGATAAGTTTTGAGTAAAGTTTACATTTTTGGTTATAAAAAAATCAAGAAAAAAAGATTTTATACCACTTATTGGACCAACATTGATGTTACAAAAGAAAACAGGTGCTTAAAGAGCTGGTGACACGTTCAGGTGAACTTTAACAAAACATAATATTTAGACACAGTCCAGCTTGTATTTCTCATTGGTTCTGTATTTCTCTTCCCCGTTATTTATTACTGAGGTCATTTGTATGAAAACAGGATTTCTGCTCCTGAAGAGTTCATGTATTCCTGCTGCTTTCTCCCTACCTGAAGTCACAGAGCACTACTTGTGACATCACAGTTACTCCCATGGCAACAGACCAGGGGTGTCGGCAGGCATACACACTGTACTCAGCAGAGTACAGCAAAAATAAATCAGGTAGGGGCAACAAATCAGGCAGGGGCAACAAAAAGAGGAAAGCAAGGGCATTGTGAGTCACACTGTGTCTGTGTCACACTGATACCTTTTGCCTTTGTTGCTCACTATGGGGCACTAATACCACCAGCCAAATACACAAACAAGAACAACTTACCAGGCAGGCAGGAAAACAAAGGAAGGAGGATTACAGTAAGAAACTGATTACTTGAACTCAGACATGGCAAACAAAGAGGGGTGGTGGGCCTATTGTTGGTGTAGGTTGGCAGCACAATGAGTGCATATTTTGGTTTATGTTTACATAAAAGGGGGCAACAGTGCATCAGTTTTGAGTACAAGTTTAAAATTCCTGGCTACACCCCTGCAACAGACTGTGATGTCACAACAGAGGATTATGACTTGGAGTAAGGAGTGAGCTACAGAGGCAGATGAATTCAAAATAAACTCTAAGGGACAACAGTCATATATTCATATACATTTCCTTAGTAAAAAATTATGGGGAGAGGAAATATATAAAATAGAAATGGAATGCAAGCAGAATTGTACCTAATTGTTATGTTTTTTAAAGTTTTCTCTGAGGGGTCAGTAGCTTTTTAAGCTTTTGGATTACACACAATCCTTCACCAGAAGCTAATGACAGTTTTGGAAGAATACATCCTATTAAAGACAAGATCATACATAAAAAACACACACAAAAGGGTTGTAAAGCATCCCATTGATCAAAAAATTACATTTAAAAGTCAACTTAAAACCATATAGATAACACAGGCTGTGAGGATCAGAGAAAAACATTCCAAGGTCAAATGTCACCGAGCAGAGAACTCTGCTTTGAACAAATTTACGTTTTTTAGATGTAAAAATCAAGGAAAAAAGATGATTTGATACCTTTTATTGGACCAACATAGATGTTACAAAAGAAAGTTGGTGCTTAAAGTGATTTAGTCACATTCCACAACTGCCTGTTTCACACAGTATGTCACTGCCAGACATGCTTCAAATGTTGAAGCTGCAATTTGTTTTGTGAAAAAAATCTCATAGTCATTTTTGTATGCTTTTGTTTCTGCCCACCCTCCAGTTTTCTGTGTGCAGCCACACCCCCAGAATGATGACGTGGAAGGACACTATTAATGTTTTACACACAGCAACAAGGCATGCTAGGTAAATTATAAAGCTGACTTAAATGTTTGTTACTCAGAGGTGCAGTCCCTTATTTTGGTGGTGGAGACTGCAGCATGGCATCTAATATGTAGACATATAACTTAGCTCTAGAGAAGTTTGAAGAAGCTAAGTACATGTGCACATGGGCAGACTAGGTGGGCCAAAGGCCTTTATCAGCTGTCATCATCTATGTGTGTGTATATATATATATATATATATATATCAAGGCATTGTGGGCACCGTACATAGCTGATTTGTCTGTCTCCCTTATGAAAGTGCTGTCTCCTATGTTCGTAGTGTTTATAGTAGTACAGTCTGAATCAGAGAAATTTGACGGCAGAAAAAGACCCTTCCGGCCCATCCAGTATGCCCACCCCTTCCCTTTCACATAGTCTGTAGAAAAGGTTCTGGAAAACTGTTTTTGTGATGCAGGTAGGCCAAAAAAATAATTTGCCAGTCTGTGTAGATGTTATTTGACTTTTACTGCCTGCTGGTGAAGTGACTGGTCTGAAGTGGCAGTTCCTGTCAGAACATGGGAGCATGATGATATTTCTCTATGTTTATATTATAGGGCCTGAATGACTATAAGTAGTTCAGGAGTGTAAATATGGGTCAGACTACTTTTCTTTTTCTTTGGTGCCCAGCTTCTGCTAGGAGTCCAAATTTGTGAAAGAAAAAGGATGTCTGCAATACCAAGACTAACCAACAGAGGTCTCTGTTTCAACACAGTGCTTAAAGGTTACATGCAAAGGTTTTTTTAAACTAAAAGAAACAGCACCATTCAATAAACACTGCTATAAAACATTTGTGTTCCAAGTTTTGTAACAAAAGTCAACAAATTAATGCATTTTTAGTGTCTTTTTGTTGTGGTCCATTTTCCCAAGGTTGCTGGATGCTGAGTCAGCATGCCTCCAGGCTGGTGATGTCATTTGTGGGGCTTGCCTGCTAGGAAGTTGTATTGCTACTAGTAATAGAATGCTGGTAACTTCACTGCTGTTGGTCAGTGTCTGCTTTACAATAATTTAGATTTAATAGGGACCTTATCTGCACTAATTCCTACCAGGGATGGCTGTGCTTGCCCCAGTAAAAAAATAATTTTAAAGTCATTTACTGAGGTTTGCCATACAAAATGGGAGAAGTGACTTGTTGGACTGTACTCTACTGTACCCACAATCTCACTATGTAAATTAGTATACAGGCTTTTATTTGTCTGTGCTCACTGAAGAAATAGGAGCCAACATCTCCCAGTATAGAAGTCTTGTAACTAGATACAGTATGTACAATACATTGTTGTGAAAATAAACAAACAAAAGCTTATATTGTTGACACCACCACACAAATATGGGACAGCATCTCAGAGTACAGAAATTGTAAAACAGGTTTGCATTTTACCCACAATCCCTTGCTACACTTATTTACATATTACTGCTCACCACCAGCAATATAAGGGACTGTACATCTCAAAGGATTGTTAATCTCTGGAATAATTTACCATCTAGTGTAGTCGACAGCAAAATTATAACTATGTTCAAATCAAATATTGACAAAGCAAAAGGAGACCTTAAATTTTGTTTCCATCCATGAAGGATGGCGTGTTCGAAAAAGGTAGAAATACCTACTGAACACGTATTTAACTATGAAACATTATAAATTACCCAGAATTCCGTGTTGCTGTATGTAAATCATTGACACCCCCCGGCATGACATCATTTTGGGGGTGTGGTCACACACAGAAAACTGGAGAACAAAACTCTGATAAAACATTTAAAAGACTGATGATGACCGATTTGTTTACAAAACAAATTTCAGCTTCGACTCCTGAAGCACGTCTGGCAATGGCATACTATGTGTAAAAAGCATGTGGGGAATCTTGAAACATTCCTTTAATCTGGCACACATTCACACTACACAACTGTTAAGTCCTGTCCTTACAGTTGAAATTACCACGTCAAGGTGCACATTTTAATTTTCTTAATTTTTTCTAACATATAATACAAATAATCATTGCGGTTCTTGTTTCTGTGAGGGTGCTCCCATCACATACTTGATCAACAGAACTTCTCAGGAGGACCCGGGGAGGTTGTGGGGGGGTGGAGCGCCCTCACAGAAATTATAATATCACTAAACATGTTGTTGTTCTTTGTTTTCCTTTTTTTTATTTCTTTCTGTGGGGGGTGCTGTGCCCCCCCACACCCCCGGGGTCCTCCTGAGAAGTTCTGTTGATCAAATATGCATTTACTGTCATTGTACTTATAAGTAATCATAACGATTCTTGTTTCGGTGGATGGGGGCACTCTGCCGCCCTCCGACACCCCCTGGGTCCACCAGAGCAGTTGGCTTGTATTGTAATTATAAATAATGATGAAATGTTGCTGACAAATTGCTGAGCAATTGATGAATTGCTTCAATTGTGATGTAGTTGATTGGATGGAATTTTTTCTTAATGTCACAATAAATATTTCAGAAATTCGTGAAGGCACATACTGTCCTGTGATCATTTATTTCTGGAAGAGGGTTTTATTACCTACTAGACTTGCGAGTCCGCCAGTTGCTGCAGTGCTACAGCGTATCAATGTCAACATGTCAGCGCCGTAATTCACTCAGTAATCTGAAATGCGGAGCAACTGGCCTTGGATCTTCACAATCGCTGACTTCCCCTTCATAGGGTCTTTCATCAGGAAAGGCACACTGAATAACAAGTGCACCCTTCCTTGTTTCCTCGACGGCTCGACCTGTTTGTTCAATGCTTTTTCTTTTCTTGACACTTTCGTGCCTTAGCCTACAACAGAATCATCCCACTCCTGGTAGATTTAGGAACAGAAGCTTTTTTAGTTCATGTTCAGGCTCAGGCAGCTTTGTTCATGTCAGCGTTTGCATAGTAGGATAGTGGCAACAAAGCAAGTTTCAATTATATAGCACCAGAACTAAAGACTACAAATCCCAGCATGATTTGGTTCCTGAGCTGCCGTTCTTACTTAAAGGGACACTAGAGAATTGTTTGTAGCTCTCTTGGTCCTCCTACAAAAAGATGAACAAAGTAGGTGATTTCTGTACCTTTTGTTGGACCAGGAAAAGATTTACATGTAGCCCAGGTGCCGTGTGACAGTGGGCTGCTACTCCGGCCTGTTGACCTTCACACAAGTGAAGGGGCCTGGGTTCTGCTACAGTGGTGTATGGGGTTCTGTCCCAAAGAAATGAATAAAGTAGCATGGTGCCTTCACCCAGAGTAAATTGCAGTGGTCCTGGTGTATGATTGGTACAACCCCCTGGGATGCTGTACCTACCCACCTCCCCTTCCAACCACACCATACACTGGATATTAAACAGTTCCCCAATACCATATACCACATGCACTTAACAGTTTATTTCCACAAAGCACCCTTCACACAGTAATTGCAACAACAAAAACACAGCTCTATTTAGGGGAAGGGCTAGGAAAGGGTGTACCTGGAACAGGAATAGCTGTGGAAGGAAGAGAGGGTTAGAACCAATTAGTAACAATAGGGCCCATAGGCCAAAGTACCCTAGAGCGCACCCCCACTGGTACCAGTGTAACCTCAGTATAGTCTCTAAGAGTACCCTAGAAGGTTGCAGGCCTGGTCGGTGCTGCGAGTCGGCCAGTGTTGGCCCTTGTTGGTTATTGATAAAGAATAAAGCTCTAAAAGTTATGTTTAAGCCTTTAATTGCTATTTCAGTTTCCCCAGTTCTCTTATTCAGGGAAAGCCCTGAATTACTCACAGTTCTGGAGCTTCTGGGAAGTCTCTGGAGCGGGGAGGGGTCTCTGAGCATTTCAAGGATCAGCAGTTTTAGTCCAATGAGGGTGGCAACCATTAGGTAGCAGTAACTGATGAAAGGATTGGGCTTGATTGAAGGTCTGGTTGCTTGTCGCCTTGATTGAAGATCTTGCAGCTTGTCCACTTCAGCCTATTCAGGCCCATTGTAGAGCTCTAATGCAGAGCCCACCAACCCACAGAGGACCCAGACCTAAGAGTGGCTCCACAGCCTGGGTCAGAGTTCCCAAGCACTCCAGCACATGCTGATAATCCCTGCAGCCAGTAGGCCCCACTATGTAGAGGTTAGCAAGTTCCCTACCTGGCTCTGAAGTGCAGCTGCAAATTCCCTGGTTCTGCTTTTCTCTCAGACAGGAAAACAGCTCTGGTGTGCAGCCTAATAGTTTCACAGACTTATCCACTTCAGAGTGCCGTTTGGCAGCAAATTCCACAGTCCACGTTAAAGTGATTTAGTCACATTGGTGCAGCCAGTAGTAACATTTTATTTACATTGTTGCCCCACTGTCCAATAGCCCCCTTTGCACCCTCCTTTTTTTTTTAACTTTGTTTATGCCTCCTCATTGCTGGCTCCTTTGACCTCTTTTAGGCATATATTCTGGGCTACAGCTTTCTCCTGCTCTGCCGAGGTCCTTCAACCAGACCTCCATCCCAGGATTGCTTTCTCCCTCTTGCTTTAACCTAACTACCGGCTCTGGGCCCCTTGAGGCAGAACCCCCACTATCTAGTAGGTGGCTGCAGGAGAGGGGAGGTGAGAGCTGGAGGCTGGTTGGAAGGGCCCAGCATTGAGCGTGGGTGCCGTTCTGTGGATCCTGCCATCGCCTGTCTGGATGCCGAGGTTTTCACTTTTTCTCCCCCCTGAAGTGCCAGCATGCAATGGAGCTCAGTGTGTGGTTGGCACGTTCCAGCACCCGCATGCAGAGTGTCCTGCTGCACCTCACCCCCACTACCCTCCCCAGGAGAGGTGAGCAGTCCTCTGGATGCTCGATCCTCTCCTTCTCCGACTGACCCCTGATGACCCGTGTCCACTCCCAAACCTGGGTCGCTGGTGTGGCACGAGGTAAGGCAGATGCCTCAACCCTCAGTGCCACCGGGACAACATCCTTGTGCCCAATTGAGTGCTTACATTATTACACATTCATTTTCAGTCTTTAGCCTGTCGCTGCTGCCAAAATATGCAGTCCCTAGGCAGCAAGCAGGTTAGCTCATGAATATTAATGCATGGGTCCATTAATATCAGACCGCACTCCATAAAATTCATGCTACTCTGAATAAGGCCTGCAGGTTAATTACTGGGGCACCTAGGCTAACACACACCTGTCTACTGTACGCTAAAGCGCTGGTACTTGATCTTGACGAGCGCCTCAAATATCTGACCTGTACCCTTACAAAAAAGACCCTCCTTGGGCTATCCCTGCCTAGATTGACCACCACCATCCGCCGCCCTGTCCCACTAGTTCATACTCGGACCTCTGGGAAAACATCTCTTGTTATTCCTAGAGCTAGGACCTCTCACGGCCAAAGAGCCTTCAGCTTTAGGGCCCCCTCCTGGTTCAACACACTGCCCCCCTCCATCTCCAGGCTCCAACTATATAGGTTCTAGCGTCCATATGGAACCACCTTGTTAATACTCAAGCTGTAATTGCCACTAGTCAAAGCCGTACTCAGTACTAATGACAAAGCTTACTACTAAGCTGCTAAGGACAGCATAACTCTGGTATTGTTTGCATCAATCCTACCTGTACCAGCTTGTTTGTATCTATGTCTTAAGTTACTGTTATACTGTGTTATACTGTTATACTGTGTATTTTCATTTGTCTTACTGTGACAAGGTACCTTTGTAAATGAGCCTATGGCTCAAAGGTTTTCCAAACTGCTGTCTAAATAAATAAATAATAAATAAATAAAATAAATAAATATTCATAGAGCTAGGCCCAAACACACAGCGCAACTGGCACTTTTTATTTACATTGAAGAGAGGCTTCTCACTGGCCTTGTTCTTGTTGCCAGTCTCCGACCAGCCACAGACAAGGACTGGGACTGCTGGATAGCCTCTCAGTTTACCGTTAAGGTGGTAAGAAAATTTGGAGTGCTTCTGCGCATGTACAAGCTGCCAGCTGGCCTTGACATGGATGGGAAATGCTGCTGACTCCGCAGTTGCACTGAAAACTCATTATGGGCAAAATGAATAAAGGGGCTGCTCAAGGGCCCCTGGGGCACAATCATGGGCTCGGGCTGTGGCGGTGATCCTTCGGGGAGGTAGCAGGCAAAACAGAAGCACCAGGAGCGAAACAGGGAATGGGGCAAAAATAAGGTAAGCCTCATAGAGGGTTACATTTTTGTATGAGGACCAGTAGAAACATTGAAACATAGAATTTGATGCAGATGAGGAGCACCAGGCCTATCTAGTCTGCCCTTTTTTCCCTCCCTTCAAAAAAAGGCCTCAGATCCTACTTGATCTATGGCATTACCTCTTTTGAATAGCCAGGGTTCCCCTATGTCTAGCCCATGCAGTCTTGAATTCCCCCATTGTCTTTACCACCACCTCCTCTGCTGAGAGGCTATTCCATGCCTCTGATACCCTTTCTGTGAAGAAGTACTTTCTCACGTTGCCCCTTAGTCTGTCCCCTTCCAGTCTCATATAATGTATCTTGTTCTAGAGCATCTTTTCTTCTGAAAGATACTGCCATCCTGTACCTTATGTATTCCCTTTAGGTACTTGAAGGTCTCAATCATGTCCTCTCTCTCTTCCCCTCTCCTCTCTGGTATACATTGAGTTCTCCAGTCTCTCCTCGTATGACCTCTGGTGTAGGCCCTGTACCATTTCTGTTGTCCTTTTTTGAACAGCCTTTACCTTATCTACAGTATGTCCTTTTGGAAGTGCGGCCTTCAGAACTGGACACAGTACTCCAAATGAGGCCTCATCAATGACCTGTACAGTGGCATCACCACCTCCTTTCTTCTGCTGATGATACCCTTCCCTGTGCACCCCAGCATTCCACTGGCTCTCCCCACTACCTTGGTACATTGTTTCGCCAACTTTAGGTCATCAGGTATGATCACCCTTAGATCTCTTTCTTGTAGTTTGGCTTCTAACAACTCTCATCCCATCATGTAATCTTCCCCTAGATTCCTGGGCCCGAAGTGCATTATTTAGCACTTTTTCACACTGAGTCTTAACTGCCACATTCTGGACCATTCTTCCAGCTTAGTTAAGTCGCTTCTCATTTTCTCCATCCCTTTCGGATGGTCTACCCTAATGTATATGTTGGTGTCATCCGCAAAGAGGCATACTTTCTCCTCCAACCCCGCCACAATGTCACTGATGACAGGGCCAGATTAAGGCAATCTGGGGGCCCCCTCACTGCAATCATGCCACTTTACCACGACTGTGCCCCTTCGCTGTGACCGCACCCCAAGTTGGCCATTGCATATCAGTTACTAAAATTTGAAAAAAAAAAATGTCTTACTGTCCCTAAAAAGTTGCATAAAATGTAAATAACCTAACTAAATGCTTCAAAAGGGTAGGGACCCATCTTTAAAAGAGGTTAGGTCCTGCCAGGTATAAGAGGTAAGTCTGTGGGTTACTAGAGGAGTTGTGAACTTTAGAGGTTATATTGCAAAGCAAATGATTATTGGAAGAAATCATTCCCGGGATCACACATTTCTGTTATTAATAAGTGTGTCCTGCTTCTAAATTTTCTTGGCTATGTGAATATATTCATTTCTTCTGTAGTCTTCTGTACCAGAGTTATCTGTACTCATTGACTCAGACAATGCTCAAAATGTTATGGTTTGTACCTCATCCTCCTGAATCTGTATTGTTCAAAATGTTATGCTTTACAACTAACTCATCCTTCCTGAAACTGTATTGTTTTCTACTGACTGCTCTACTTTTGTACTACAGTTCTGTAACCTCCCGGGTCGCACCTGAAAATAGACAGTGTTTTGCCTAGTGCACTTGAGTGGTCAACAAAAATGAAATAAATAAAGCCAGGATCAATACATGGCAAGATTTACTGATGGGAATCTGGAAATACATTCACTTGTTCACCATGAAAATGGAGCTATATCAAGATCAGAACTTCAATATGAGTGAGATAAGAGAATTAAAAAAAAGTGTATGATTTTTAATTGTACCATTGAAACGCACTGTAGTTTTCTTAATTTTAGGAGTGTGATTACATATAAAGCATGCACATTGAACTGCACTGTTAATCTTTTATATTTAAAGTACAACTTGATTTTAAATGGGGATTCCAAGTGGGGGTGGAAAACAAAGCAAAGGTAATGGGCCTGTTTACACTTTAATTGTCAGCCTGGCCAGGGCCCCCTGAGCTATCAACTGCACTTAACACCTAATTAGGGAGCTGAGAGTCATGTCACAGTTCAGCCCCTACCTTGTTTAGAATACTTAGTGGCTTGGTCCTTTACAAAAGTAAAATATGCAGCTCAGGCAGGAGGAAAACGATATACTGAAAATATATGTTGGGAACTGTTGGGGGTTCCCTAGCAGGCAGGGGCCTTAGGCCTGTGTCTACGTAGCCTATGCCATAATCCGGCCTTGGCTGATGAAGACATTAAATAATACTGGCCCAAGAACTGATCCCTGTGGCACCCTGCTGGTCACCCTCCCTACCTTGAATTTAGTTCCATTTACCACCATCTTCTGTGCTCTGTCGCTCAACCAATTCCCAACCAAGCTCACCACCTTGTGTCCCAATTCCAGTATACCCAGATTGTTTACCAGCCTTCTATGTGGAACAGTGTCAAATGTCTTGCTGAAGTCAAGGTAGGCCACATCCACTGCTTCCCCGATCCACCTCTCCGTTCACCCAGTCAAAGAACTCTATCAGATTTGTTTGACACAACTTTTCTGTCATGAACCAGTGCTGCCTTAGATCCAGTGCTCTGCTGGCTTCAAGGTGCTTCACTGTCCTTTCTTTTGGTAGCAATTCCATCATTTTCTCCACCAACGAGGTCAGACTGACAGTTCTGTAGTTACCAGCCTCTTTTCTGCTCCCACTTTTGTGGAGAGGGACCACATCGGCCCTCCTCCAGAACTCTAAAACCACTCCTGTATCCAGTGACCTGTTGAACAGGGATGTCGGTGGTGCAGCCAGTATCTCCCTTAATTTATTTTTTTAACTCAGCTTTATTCCAAATATTGATACAGCAGCACAACATTCATATAGCATTAAAAAGTGAGGACTAACAGAAAAAGCATGTGCCCGAAATGAGTCCACAAATAAATCCAGCTTCAGTGTTTCTTCCAATTGCTGACTGATATTCCAGAAAACATAAAAATAAACCATCCTTATAACTGCTGTTAAGTAGTATATGATAAACTGTAAGGTGTCTCCCAGTTTATTGGGAGTCAATTTAACAAGTGAAATTACTGTTAATAAAACTAAAATGAAAACGGGCCTAAACAAAAGTGCCCAACAACTAATAACATGTAACTCCCTCCCCCGCCTTCCCCAACAAGTATCTCCCCCCCAAACCTTTGAGAGGGCAGGTAACCACCTGCTACAATCTGTGTCATCAATTCTTTATGAATGTTCATGGTGTCTCCTCCAAGACAAATGCTGGCAAGAGCTTGCCCCCCCCAACAAGCCAGTCGAACCACACCCTGAGAGGCGTAGCTGCCTGTCTTCCCAGTACTTGCTCCATATTCAGATGTAACCCTCCTACAAATGGGCGTTCCTGAAAAGTCTTCCTTGAGCTTGCCTAAATGCTCACTGCCAGGCTGGTGTCCTGCGTTTTAACAGTTTTAATGTGATTGACAGAGAGTGCCTGTATAGCCTCTGTGTACTGTCTCTTTAAGAGCTGCCTGGATTGCACTCATAAGTAATCTGAGAGGGAGCTCTGTTGAAAGATATAACTATTTGCTGAAAATCATTTAGAGTGATAATGTTAGTGTAGTTTGTCTAACCTGCCTTCTTTGCAGCAAGGACTGTTTTGTTTATCTCCACTATCTTGGTCCTGGACTGCTGAATTGGACTAATCAGTACTGGTGGGACCTAAAATGGAGCTGGACTGCAGGAGCTGTTTGGAGTCAAAATCTGTAGGAGTTGTAGTTTTGGGCTTTTGGCACCTTTTTGCACCTGAAGGGGGAGCTCCTGTTGTAAATGACAGATGAATCAGCCAACTGAACCTTTTGGATCTTGGGGAAATTCCCAGGCTTGCTGCAGTTTGAGTCAGATCTAAACTGGGAGCTGAAGAAGCAAGAGCTCAATACAGTCTCTGTGGAAAGGCCTGAGTTTTGGCCTGCATGCCTGCCTGCTGCCCCTGAGAGGGAGAGAAGAGAATTATTTTGGACTGATTCCAAGTTTGTGAAAACAAAGTAAGCCACTAATTTTTTACCAGTCTCATACCTGAAGAAGACAAGATTTTGCTGAATCCGATCGGCCTGTCAGGATTTCTAGCTGCTTTTGAACCCCCAGTTTATGCAGAGACTTTGCGATCGTGACCGGAAAGCGGTTTGCCTGGTACAGTAGAATTTCCTTACGTGTAAATGTGCTGTGTATTGAAAGTGGGTCGTGATTTGGTTCCCCACTGTGTGAACTGTGTTCTGCTTGCTGGAAGCTGTACCCAACCCAAAATGGACTGTATCCGAATTTGTCTCCATTTGGCCTGGGCCTTGCCACACTGGCCCAATCAGACTACCCGCTGCACAGAGAAAGCCATCGACAAGAGACCTGCCTGGGGATCAGCCCCCACTCCATGCTTGAACAGGAATGATGCCTCGGTGAATTGTGTGGGCCCTGCTTCTCCTGGCACTCCAGATCAACGACCTGCAGTCTCAGTTTTCATCCAGCCTGTGTCCAGTCTTGGGTATCGTGAGTAATCATCAGGGTAGCTCCCTGCAACAACAGCCTAATCTAAAAGTGTGTCATCTAATTGTCTTGTTGTTTTCTTTTCACGAACTGAGCCCTCCGGCTCCGGATTACAAATAGTGTGTGCTGTGCATGTTGTTTTCTTCCATCACAGGGCCCAACCAGCTGCAACATTCCTGGCTAGCCCACCATTCTCCATCTGGGTACCCAGAGTGTGTGACTGTTTATGGACCCTGAAGTGTATGCATAACTGTTTGATTGATACAGCCTTTAAGCAAATTAACCTGATTACGCCCCTCCCTTGTTCAAGTCCCTTAAATAAATCAGATCTAACTCTTTTTTGCATTACCCTGACTGTGGTTCCAGTTTGTGCAAGAGTACTGTACTGCTATTTGCTGTGTATAACCTTGTTTTACAGGGAGTTCCCAGGGCCAAGCCAGAGGACAGCCCTGGTGGTAAGTGCAAACAATGTGGGTACTTGTGTGGTGTATCAGGGGTATTGTGAAAGTGATTATTGTGTAGTGATCTGGCCACTAGTAAGGAAAGGGGGGGTTACCGTGTCCTGGAGGGCTGAGCCCAGGTTAGCTTGACCACTACCAACCCTGACCTCCAGGTGGAGGCACCTGTTTCAGAACTCAGGCCCCTTAACCTGCTACTAGCCAAGCAGGCAGGGGTAGTAGCCCTTGGGATAGCGCCACCTAGGGGTTACACAAGGAGTAAGTTCCTCCCCCCCGGTTCCAACAGCCACGTCTCCCAGCTTCTCCATGTCGCCTCATGTTTGTCAAATCTGAGTCGAAGCTTAGCTGTCAAGGCTTCCATCACAAGTACCTCTTTGACACTCCTCTCCCAGTCTCCCAAAGTGGGGGACTCTGGCTGAAGCCACCTCCTAGTAATACATTTTAAGGCTATTACCATTAATGTTAAACCAAGATAGATTGACGCTCACAGAAGGGAGTTGGGGGTGCAAAAACAAATCCGGGTGGGAGTTGAAGCGAACAAACAAAGAAAATGCCATGCACACTTCGAGGTAACAAAGTTCACAACACAGTGCTGATAATAAAGCAGTACTCAGCACTGTGTTTGAATATCAACACTGTGTTGTGGACTTTGTAACCTCGAGGTGTGCAAGGCATTCTCTTTTTGTTTACCATCAATGTAAGCAGGACTTTCCAGGTCTCCCCCTCTGGTGAGTCACTGTGGGATCCCCTAAACCCACTCCACAAAGATCAGTGGAATGAGGACTCCTGTGACAGTGTGCACTACAGCTTGCACAGGCTTCCAAAAGTCCTCCAACACACGGTAGCCCCAAAAGATGTGCCAGTGGCTCCCTGTCTGACGGCATGCCCTCCAACAGGCAGTTGACTTGGAGGAACTATAATGTTGTGTTATAGCTGGGGTGTGGAAGTACTAAATTAATACTTTCCAAACAAATTCTCACCATACTGGTGCTGAGGTAACCTTCCACCCCCATTTTAATCTGTGGGTCCAATCAGTCTCACTAATGGAGACATTTGCCTCCCTCTCCCATGCCAACCTCTGTGTGTGTGTAGGGAGTCCACGGCAGTGTTACTTAACAATTTATATATCCCAGATATATATTTCCCAGTGCCAGCAATCATGACCATGCCATACAGAAAGGTCTTCCATCCCGTATATGGCCTGGTGAGCCATACAATGTGGTCATTAGAATTGACAAAGTGCCTTTCTTCCATGTGCTTCAGAAATTCTGTATTTGACCAATGGAATTTTTTCCATGGATCTCTGGAATGTGATACATATATCATTTTCTATAAACTGTGAGAATCTGGTGATTCCATGGGCTTCCCACCAGGTGTACCGTGGGTCCAAAATAGGAGGGAGAAACTCTGACTCATACTGAATGAGAGAGAGTGGATCCACCCCCTTGGGGGTAGCTGTAGGTTTTCGGACCCTAGTGAGAATATGCAGGCCATGTTTGACCCATTTATTTTTAACTGTCTTCACATACTCGGGGGGGGGGGTCATTGATAGGGTCAGAGTAAATAAAGGCCTGTCGCCCAGTGTGGCATCCTCCATCTGATACCACAGGGAGGAGACCCTCTGCTTGGGGCAGGTAAGGGTCATGGAAAGCTAGGCTGCAAAGTATAAAATGGGAAGTTAGGGAGAACCAACCCCTCCCTCTTTCTTAAGAAGGTGCAATATGTGCCTAGCCACCCTGTATTTCTTGTTATTCCAAACAAACCTGTGTATGTCCTTGTTAAGCCTGTTCCAAAAGGAAAGGGGAATCCGTATGAGGAGGCACTGAAACAAGAAAAGGAACTAGGGCACCACACCCACTGCACCCCCACCAAAGAGAGGGGCAAAAGACGCCACCTGGCTAAATTTCATTCCAGAGCCTCCCATAGTCTCTCATAATTTGAAGAGAAAAGCCTGAGAGAGCAGATCAGATTTGAATGCCCAAGTATCTTATTTGTTCTCTAGGGGCCCATCGGAAGGGGAACGTCTCCTTAAATTCACTTGGGCAACATCCACTAACAACCAAGGCCTCAGATTTGGAAAAATGTATTTTGTATCCTGACAGCAGCCCAAAGAATTGTAGTGTTTTTATGAGGGACAGTAAAGATGTCTCTGGGGAGGCTAAAAAAAAGATAGAATCATCCGCATATAGTGATAATTTTTGTCCTCCCCCCCCCCCCGTCGCTGCAATGCCCGTTGTCTACGTGTTCTGCCATACTTTGCAGACCAGTGGCTCTAAGCTTAGGGCAAACAGGAGAGGGGACAGAGGGCAACCCTGTCTTCTTCCTCGGGATAGGGGAAAGAATTCAGAACTAATGACATTTACCCTCACCAATGCCCTAGGAGTTTTATATAATCGGGAGATAGCCTGCATAAATTTGGAGCCAAATTGCATTTTTTCCATGGATGATTTTAGAAATTGCCAATTCACCCTATCAAATGCTTTTTCAGCATGCATGGAGATAACTATTTGGAAGACGTTTTGGGACTTTTGGGATGAAATAATATTAAATAATGTTTAATAGTCGCTGAATGTTATCTGTAAGGTACCTGCCCGAAATTAATCCTGTTTGATCCTCATGCACCGCCAGGTGGATTACCATTTGGAGTCATTTTGCCAACAGCCCTGTGAACAGCTTCAGATCGACATTTAATAGGGAGATGGGGTGGTAAGACCCACATTCCAGAGGGTCCTTCCTTTCTTTGTGTAGTACTGAAATCTGGGTTGAATGCCACAAAATCGGGGTGTCCCCTTCCCCATAATCTCCTGGCAAACCGGCAGGAGAACTGAAAGGAGAAGGTTGGCAAATGCCTTGTAAAATTCTGATGTGAAATCATCAAGCCCACGGGATTTGCCATTTTTCAGGCCTGCTAACTGTGTCCTCAGTTCCTCCATAGTGATGACCTTGCCTAGCTGCTCTGCGGAAGGCTGAGGAAGGGACCCAAGCTCCAGATCTTCAAAATATTGTGTAATTTTGTCTGGAAAGTTTGGGATCTATTCCTGCCTGTACAAAGATTCATAATATCTGGCAAATACACTGGTAATTTCTCCTGGCTGGCTAGTTTTTAATCCCCCCCCCTTCCCAGGGTCCATAAGTTGCAGGACTGTCCTGCGTGTGCAAAGTGTAGCTGCCAACAGACGTTCCACCCTGTTGCCATTTTCAAAATATTGCTGGCATATCCTCCTATGACTGCTTTCTAACTGGGCCATTAACAGAGCCTCCAACGCTGCCCTCCTCTCCTCCAGTGCTCTCCTGGTCCCTGGATTCAGGGTGATTTTGTGTTGAAATTCTAAGTCTGCTATATCAGCTTCCGAATCTCTTCATTTTTGTTCTTTGTGTTTCTTAGAATTGGATGCAAACTTAATAATAACCCCCCCAGAGGACTGCTTTCAGTGCATCCCAACACACCTTGTGAGAGGTGACTCCTACTGGATTGTTCATCAAGTAATCCTGGATGGCAGATTTGACAAGGGCAGTAAAGTCTGAATTGTTTAGGAGGCCCACATTGAAATGCCAGTGGGAGTTTCGGGCCGAGGGTGCCAATTCCAAAGTCAGTTTTACTGTGGCATGATCTGAAAGGGTGTGTGGCAGTATCTGGCAGAGGGAAGTGGTGTGTGCCCACTCCTTGGGCACAAACAAAATATCTATCCTGGTATAGCAGTTATGCTTGTCAGAATAATGAGAATAGTCTCTGTATAGAGGGGGGAGGAAGTGTATTGAGTGAGTGGGGGTGTGAGTGAGAATACTGGTGTGTGAGGAGTGTCTTTTTTTTAATTTCTTTTTATTATATTAATTTTTACCACATACATACAAAATGAACATTCTGTTATTTCTTTAAGTATTACATTGAATAAATAAATCTTAACAGGCTTCTAAGTTCATAGACCATTTACAATATTATTGGATATCATTATAACAAGACTTCCCTTTGAAAGAAGGACGTAAGAAGGACCCTTCCCTCAATGACTTTATGATGTAAGGACCCATTTATATAAGTTTGGATTCTATATGCAAATGTTAACTCTTTTGCAGATCTGACCACTCTCCATCATTGTATTTAACAATATTTTGTCATAAACGCTTATCTAGGTCCGATGTAGATGAATATTGTATCCAAACCTGCTACTTTAAGGTGAAGGCTGTTACCCTTCCCTGCTGCTCGGCATTAAAATTTTCGGATTTATATATTTCCGACATTATTAATTTCCAATCTAGTACAGTTGGAATTTGAGTCTTCATCCAACGTCTTGTAATAGCTTTCTTGGCTGCAATGAAGCAAATCGGTAGTATAGTGTGTCTCCACGGGGTAGTGTGGTCCGGATAAATCCCCATAAGAAATTGTGCAGCTGTGAGTTCTATAGGTTCTGAGAACAAATCAGTAAGCTCATTTTGGAATGTGAGCCAAAATGGCATAAGACGAGGACATAGCCAGAACACATGACCCAGGGTGGCGACAAGACAGTCACACTCCCTCCAGCACCTCCCTCCCGTACTCCTCTGGAAGATATTTTAGTAGGATCGCGGGGGCCCTAAAAAAGTGGGATCGGCACTTCCATGCATACTCCCTCCAGTGTGGGGAGGTAATAGTACCTTGGTACCAAGTACCAATCAGCCACTGGAACAAGTCTGCTCCTACAAATACCTTGGGGTTACCTTTGACTCAGCCCTCACATTTCACAACCACATCGACGCCCTAACATCCGCCACTAACACACGGCTTGGCATCCTATTCCGCCATAGAACCTGCCTTCCCCCAAATGCTCTCCGGCTAGCTGTTACATCATCCGTTCTGTCCCTTGTAGACTATGGTCTACCAGTATATGGTGCTGCCGACACCACTGCACTCAACAAAATTCACCTAACCCTGAATAAAGCCTGCAGATTGATTACTGGTGCCCCCAGGCTCACACACACCTGTCAGCTGTATGTCGAGGCTAACCTGCTTACCCTGGATGGACGGCTCCAATACCAAACCTGTCTCCTCACAAAAAAAACCCTACTTGGGCTCTCCCCCCCCGGGGTAACAGCTTCCATCCACCAGAGCCCTCCCACTATTGCAACACGGTCTTCCTACAAGACCACTCTAAAGGTCCCCAGATCAAGAACCAGCCGTTGCCAGAGGTCCTTCTGCTATAGAGCCCCAACCTGGTTTAACTCTCTCCCTGCTCCCATCACCAATGCCACCACCATCTCCAAGTTCAAAACCACCCTTGAACCATCTTCAGCACTCATAACTGCTCCTGTCTCTGAACATAGCCTCCACCTCTGCTTCTCTTGACAATGCCCCCGGCAGCTCTCCACCTAACCATCCCTCCACCACTTCCCCTGTGCACCGTGCTATGTTTAACCTGGCCAGTGCCAGCTGTCTCAGTGTTTACCAACCAGATTGCTCACTTGATACCAACTTGTGTAACACCCGTTATCAATTACATGTACCCTGTACCCAATTGTATTTGTCTGACCACGGTGTGACGTGGCGCCTCTGTTGAACGCCTATTGTTTTGCAAAACTTTGCTATGTAACCAAAAACACAATGTATGTCTTTATGTGACGAAGTACCTTTGGAAACGAGCCTCTGGCTCAAAGGTTGTAAACTGATTCTTAGAAATAAATAAATAAATAAATAGATTTTAACTCATTTAGAGAAGACTGAGACCAAGTGTCCATAGCTATCTCCATATCAAGGTCCCTGTTCCACTCATCCAAAATGGAGGCTGTGGAGATTGAAAGTCCACATCTCAACTCACTATATATTCGGCCTATTATGTGGGATCCCAGGTTCCCCTTTATTGCTTCTATAAAGAGTTTTAACAAATCTGGGATTGGGGAGGGTTAAAGGGGATATTGAGACTGAAGTCTAACAAAGGGGGTTATACCCTCAGGAGAAAGAAATGGGAAAATATGAGTCACACCAATGTCTCTCCATAGGGAGAAGGTGTGATCCATATGTATAGGAATAAATGAGTCATCTTGGGGTACTAATTTGCAATATTCGTATATCTTTAGGGTTGGCCCGGATCTTCTAATCCGTTTCCATATCTTATACATCTGTGCTGTGATTTCTGTGAAGGCTGAAGGATTGACTGACCTCTCTTCGGAAGAAAAGAAGATCCTCTTAATATCATGGAGATCATTTAAATGAAGCTCAATGTTTTTCCAAGGTGAACTATAAGAGTCAGTCAGCCACAATATCAGTATTCTTAGAAAGGATGCTCGGGCGTACAAACTAAAGTCTGGCAGGTTTAACCCACCCTGGGGAAAAGAAAGTTTTAGAATAGAAAGTCTAATTCCTGGGCGCTTCTTTCCCCATAGGAAAGTCAGTATCATTCTGTTCCAAGATGTAAAATAGAATTTCAAAGGGAAAAAAGGGATAGTCTGGAGTAAATATAAAATTCAGGGGAGAATATTGATACGTATTATAGAAATTCGTTGGTGGAACGGTATATAAGCTGTGGCCCACCTATTCAAGTCAGTCTGAATCTGTATTGTAAGCGATTCATAATTAACCATTTCTAGTACTCCTGGATCGGTAGGAATGTGAAGGCCCAAGTATTTTATTTTGGTAGCCCGCCACCTAAATGGGAAGGTCTTTTTTATTTGCGGAGATGGGGAAAAATTAAACAATAGGATTTCTGTTTTGTTTACATTAAGCTTAAAGGCAGATATTTTTTTGAACTGGGTTAATATCCTCCATGCTGCCGGAATAGATTTCGAGGGGGTTAATAGGGTTAGCATTACGTCATCAGCAAACATACTTATTTTGTATTCTTGCTGGCCAATTGAAATCCCCTCCACTGAGGGGGTATTGCACAGAAGGGACACCAGGGGTTTCAAAAACAATGCAAAAAGGTATGGGGACAATGGGCATCCCTGTCTAGTCCCCCTGCCTAGCGAAATAGGAAGGGACAATGAACCATTAACTCGTACATATGCTCTCGGGGACCGGTATAGTTTAGTTAAACATGTTACAAATTGGGAGGGAAAGTTAAACATTCTAAGAGTTTCCCATAGAAAGGGCCATGACACACAATCAAACGTTTCTCAGCATCTAAATTAATAAATACTGTAGGGATTTGCCTGGTACGTACATATTCTTGCAGTATCAGAGCTCTACGAATATTATCAGATGTGCTTCTATTTTTAATAAATCCTGACTGGTCCGGATGAATAATTTAGGGGACAATTGTTTTGAGTCTGGAGGCCAGTACAGCCATATAAATTTTATAGTCAACATTAAGAATTGAAATAGGGCGATAAGACCCCAGGTCTGAGGGGTCCTTATTAGGCTTGAGTATTGGGGCAATAGTTGCAAAATCCCAGGATGGGGGTGACAGACCACCCTGGAAGATTTCATTAAAGAGCAGATGGAGCTTTGGAATCAATTCTTTCTTTAATTTTTTGTACCACTCGGCGGTATAGCCATCTGGTCCAGGACATCGCCCTGAATTAAGTTTTTTAATGGTTTCTTCAATCTCCAATATCGAGATGGGGGACTCCAATTTCTTGATTTGAATGGGCAAAAGAGTTGGGAGCCTTGCCTGCTGTAAGAACTGTATTGATTTGTTATGGGAGAAGGAAGGGGGAAGGGAGTATAGTCTAGTATCATAATCAATGAAGGCCTGTTGGATGTGTTTATCGGAATGATGTGTTTTCCCTGAGGCTGGGTTCCTGAGTCTTAATATGGTAGATGAACCTTTCCTAGCCCTTAACTTACGGGCCAGATGTTTAATACTCTTGGGACCCCCCTCATGGACTGATTGTCAAAGATAATAGAGGGACTGATGGACCTTATTGTCAATGAGCTGCTGAAGTGCAGCTTTTGTATTTCTTATTAATACTTGTAGGTTAGTATCACCTTCCCAATATAATATCTGATAATTTATCAATTGGAAAGATAGTCTTTGGTACTCGGATTCTCTTTCTTTCTTTTTTCTAGCTGAGTAAGCTATTATTTCTCCCTGGATGGTGGCCTTCATTGCATCCCACTGGACAGCCAGAGAAATATCTGGGTCTGTGTTTTCTGCAAATAAGAGGGAGAGTCTGGCTGAAAGGTTCTCCATGAATTCTTTATCTGCTAATATTGAGGGGTTAAGTCTCCATAAGGAGTTCTTTTTCTCTCTACCCATATCCAGGGAAATTATCAAGGGATGATGATCTAATAATAACTCGGGGTCAGTGCTAATGTCTTGTATTAGGGAATAGGTGTTCACACGTTGTTATGATATAATCTACTCTGGAGTGGGACTTAAATCTTGGGGAGTAGTAAGTGAAACCTGGACTAGAGGGAAATATCCGTCTCCATACATCTACCAGATCCAGATGGTCGATGGTCCCCCTGAATTGTCTGGCAGTCGCATTATTCCTGTGTTTTAAAGGGTTTGAACAGTCGATATGAGGGGCTAAAGTAAGGTTCAAGTCCCCCCCATGATCAACTGGCCCTGAAGTATGTCAAGCAACAAGGTTATAAAGCTTCTATATGTTGGGAAGTTATATTGTGGAGGAAAATATACACTAGCCAGAGTAACTTGTGTACCGTATAGTAACCCTCTAATTATTACATATCGGCCCTGAGCATCGATATGTGTTTGTTGTATCTCCAAGGGAGTGTTCCTTGGGATTAGGATTGCTGAACCTCTCTTCCTCCCCCTGGGATGCGACGAGGCCACCACTCTATATCGCCCCCCCCCCCCAATTTAGTTTAAGGTGCTCAGTTTCTGAGAGGTGGGTCTCTTGGAGAAAAATCAGATCTGTAGGATTTTTGGATAGGTATTGCATGAGCCTTGCTCGTTTTATTGGGTCATGTATCCCATTAATATTATGGGATATCATTTTTATCGGATTTATTGCTCCCATTTTGTAACACTGTCTTTAATGAGCTTTATGTTGTCTTTTTCCCACCAGGATGAACTTGAGGAATATCGTGTGGACCACACTACCCTACCATCCAAGCTCGTTTCTCATGATGAAACCATCCACTCTATCCTGTTATACAATTGTTTCAATAAAGAAATATCAGAAAGTACTATTTCATTGTATGTGTGGTTTTTTAACCCCCCCCCACAGACAATCTTCTATTATTATTGCTTGTATGTTAATCATTACAGTAACAGAGACACAATTAACGTGTGTGAGGAGTGTCTGAAACATGTGCTGGGGTATTAGGGACACGGTCAGGCAGTACACCCCCTCAAGACTAAAGGATCTTCATCCCTTTGAACATCCTCTGCTCCCTTTTGAAGTTTATAATAGATGTCAAGCTTTTAGCATCTTGAGACAAGGGAGCGGAAGGAGTCGAGGATCCTGGAACTCTCAGGGGAGATGGGAAAGGAGTGGGCGGATAGAGACAGTGAGAACCAGGAGATGCCCTGGGTGAAATGGACACGGGGATGAGGTCATTCTTGCCTTGTGCCCGTACCCAAGGGCTCTGACTTCGTCATGCAGGAAGTGGGGCCATCCTTGGATTCCCGTCCCTTTCAGGCAGTGTTAAGCAATGCTAGGTCAATTAGGAATAAGACTGCAGTGGTTGTGGATCTTGTTGCTTCTGTTGACCTGGCTTGCATCACTGAGACCTGGCTGAATGGAAGTGCAGGCCCTATGTTGGAGTCTGTGGTTCCGGCTGGGTTCTCAGTGATTCACCGCCCGAAAGTGGACTGGGGGGGGGTTTGCAGTCTGTTTTAGACAGAAACTGGATCTCAGGGAGGTGCCAGTTGGAGGCATCAACTCCTTTTAGTGTATTGTGGGTGCAGGTTCAGGCTACAGGACCCTTCTCATTTACTGTCCACCAGGTGATGGGAGGGAGTTCCTGAAGGAGGTTGCGGACTTCATAGCAGGGATGGTATTGGAGTCCCCCAGATGGTTAATTCTGGGGGACTTCAATGCCTGGGTTGACGATGAACTCTCGCCATTTGGATAAAACCTCCTCCAACTGATGGATTCATTGGGCCTGACACGGGTTATTACCTCTGCAACTCACAAAGGGGGGGCACACATTGGACTTGGTGTTCCACCTGGGGATGGAGATCTCTGATGTGGAGGTGGAGCCAATCGGTTGGTCTGACCATCATGCCCTGAGATTCAGTTTTGCAGCCCCCCGAAATAGGCCTGCCCCTAAGGAGTTAGTGCAGTTCTGTCCTTTGAGAGGAGTTACCTCAGAAGGCCTAATGATGGAGCTGGACTTCTTGGGACTTCCAATGGAAAGCATTGGCCCAGGACCCCTGGTGTTGGCCTATAATAGGGCTGCTGTGGGGGTCTTGGACGTCATTGCTCCAACTCATGTTCGCCCCCTTACCCTTCGCCCATGGGCCCCCTGGTTTAATGGGGAGATCTGTGAGCTGAAGAGACGGGGTGAAGATTGGAAAGACACTGGCAGAAAACTCGCCTGGAGGTGGATAAACTTAGATTGCTGGATCATTACAAGGTCTAGCAATCAGCAATTTCCCATAAGAAGGCAGAGTTCCTGTCCAGGGAAATTGCTACAGTGAAGAATAGGCCAGCCCAGCTCTTCTGGACTGTGGACAGACTGTACAATCTAGCCTGTCTTCATGCTGGTCGGGCGTTGTCACAAGTACAGTGTGAGGAGTTTGCACAATTCTTCGCTGATACGATGTCCACCATCAGGGATGAGATCAGCCAATGCCTTCCCATTGGACCTTGCACTGATCAGTTAGGTGGTACTAATGCCCACTTGACTTGGTTCACCTTTAGCCAACCAGCAGTCATAGATATCGTGAGGATTGTCCAGACTTTGTGGCCAACCTACTGTAGTTTGGATCCGGGCCCTACACACCTACTAGTGGGGTGTGTAGAGGTCATCGGCCCAGTCCTGGCTGGGATAGTGGTGGTTTCATTGGAGAGAGGGATCTTTCCAGATCCCTTAAAGGAGGCAGTAGTACGCCCCCTTTTGAAAAAAACCTCCCTTGATCCTGACTGCCCAGCAAACTACAGACCAGTCTTGAACTTACCCTTTATAGGGAAAGTTATTGAGAAGGTGGTCGCCTTGCAGCTGGAGGATCATTTGACCAACCAAAATATCTATGACCCTTGTGACACTTGGACAGCTGGTTCTGATTGCTCTATGATTTTGTAGTATAAAAATGTGTTATTGAGAGTCTCTAATAAGACATCCTGTGCTCCTGGCATACCCCCCCCAGGTTTCAGTTCAAAGGACAGGATATGTTAAACAGCAGGTCTCTGTGATGTGATTAACTTCCAAGAACTTGCATTTTATAGCCTTGTTTAGGATCTATGCTAACCTGAAAGCCAGGAGATAATTAAAGACTAGAGAGACATAATTAAGGGTCTCCTGTATATCTGACTTAATTGTAGCTGACCAGCTGCAAGGAGGGATCGTAAACCTTTATGACGTTTCAGAGGAGTTGCAATTTATGACCTCCTGCCTTCGAAGTGTGGAAATAGGAACTGCTCAAAGATCAAAGAGGAGCAGGAAACCACTTAAGATCAAAGAAGTCATTTGGGAAATGGGTTTTTGCTGATGTCACCTCATTTAATATACCTCCTGAGTGATGGGACATCCTGTGTGTATTAATTTTTATATTTTACAGGGAGGAGCTAGGTAACATCATGGAAGGGGCAGGTTTAGAGACTGTTTAACTGTATTCTGTATTTCCACTTAGACACATTCCTGTTGGACTCTGAAACAACAACATCTACTTTAAGCACTGTTTTAGAAGGTAATACATTAAATAGGAAAGTCTAAATTGTATTGTGCTAGGAGCTTGTTTGCACTTTTTCCTTTTCCTTATTTTCTTTTAAGTGATTGTATGCTTTGTGATATATGGTTCTGTGTTTACATTTTACATATTTGTATCCATTTTCTTAGTAAACCTCTTATTTTAAAGAGACCACTTGGTGTGCCTTTGAAATTCTTTGTTTTGCGTGTGAAGCATATATGGTTAAAGTTGACACTGTTCATAAGTTTAATGATAATACCAAACTGGGAAAAGGTAAAAAATTTTCCTAAGGTCTTTCATAGAGTTTTTAGGGTTCATGTTGGATACCTGGTTAGGTGCCCTTAGGCAAAAGATATCTGGCATTCCCCGAAGAGCAGAATTATCTGAGCCTGTACATTTGCGTATGCTAGCATAAGGTTCACAGTTTGAATCCCTCCAGAACTTGAGACCAAAGGTGATTCGGACCCACAAAACAGACAGGAGGGTTACCCTGTTCTGTTACCCTGTTCACAATACTGCGCTCGGAGATTTGGCACTGTGGGAGCAGAGGGCCTGACCTGCTGAGTGGGGCAGTGACAACCCTCTCCAGTCTGGCTTCAGGAAATGGCACAGCACCAAAACGGCCCTGGTGTGGGTACTAAATGATCTCCTGATGGCAAGAGATCAGAGAAACTGTTCCATCTTGGTTCTCCTTGATCTCTCAGCAGCATTTGACACTGTGGATCATGGAGTGATGCTTGAATGCCTGTGGTTCTTCTGTGGACTGAGGGGGGCAGTCCTCAGTTGGTTTCAATCTTTCCTTAAGGGCAGATCTCAGAGAGTGGTGTCGGGGATTCATTCCTCGGCCCCTCACTGGCTGCCCTGCGGGGTTCCACAGGGTTCGGTGCTGTCCCCCATGTTATTCGCTGTGTATATGCTCCCATTAGTGGACATTATAAGACAGTATGGGCTGAGTTTTCATTGCTATGCTGATGACTCTCAGTTCTACATGTCTTTTGTGCCTGAACAAGAGTCTGATTCAATCACAGTATTTAATAACTGCCTGCTGGAGATACAGAACTGGATGAGTACCAGTTGGCTTCAGTTGAACTCGAGTAAAACAGAGGTATTGGTGGTGGACCCTGGTTTTAGGATGACAGGGGCATGGGCAAGGAAACCCTCAGGTTTATACCTTGGGGGGAACCCGCTTATGGCCTCAGGCCAGTTACGTAACCTGGGCATGGTATTTGATGAGTGCCTGACCCCGAGGGCGCAGGTTTCATCTGTAGTCAAATCTTCCTTTTTCCATCTAAGGAATATAGCCCAGGTGAAGCACTCGGTCCTGTCCGAAGACCTTCCTACCTTGGTCCATGCCTTTTTCATCAGTTGTTTTGACTACTGCAATGCCCTCTATCTAGGGCTACTGGGGGTGGATATCTGCCACTTACAGCTAGTGCAGAACGTGACGGCCAGGTTGTTGACTGGAACCTCTAGATCCAGTCACATAACACCTATGCTGCGTGAACTGCACTGGCTGCCTATACAGTGGCGGATCACCTTCAGGGTCACATTGCTGACCTATAAGGCCCTACACGAGTTGGGACCTCACTGCCTAAAAGACCTCCTGTTTTCTTACTGCCCCTTCCGCTCACTCCGATCCTCTGGCGAGAGATTGCTAGAGATTCCCAGGGTATCCCTGAAAACATCTGGAGAAAGATCCTTTGGCTTTATGGCATCTACCCTGTGGAATTCTCTACCTCGCCAGATACAAGATAGCCTGACTGTGGAAGAATTAAAAAAATCCTTAAAAACCTACTTGTTTAACCAGGCATTTTCAGGGACTTATTGACTGATTGTTACTGTCTTACTGATTTTAAATATTGTTACTGTATAGTATATTGTAAGGGCGCCCTGAGCTCAGGCAGGGTGCCTCACATAAATAAAGTTTTACTTTACTTTACTATTGCCTGTTAACCTACCGACAGATGTCCAGCATCCCCATGGTCTGGCTTAGCCTGTTTAATGTGGACCCTGCTGCGCTAATCTTGGTCCCAGACACCCCGCCCCGTTTATCCAGGATTGAGGATGATATGGCATTAAAGTCACCTCCCAGGATGTAAAGGCGATCAATGATATCACAAACTTCTAAGATCTTTTTAAAGAAAAGAGAGGCTTCTTTGTCCTCATTGTGGGCATAAAGATTTAATATTGTGCAGGGTATGTCTCTGTAAAGGGCAAGTAACTTAACATAGCGGCCCTTCGGATCATATTCCACTGCCTCCACCTGTATGGGGCAGGCCTTATGGATCAAAATGGCTGTACCTCTCCTATGGGGGTGTGCCTGATAAGAGGAGGCATACACTGAACCCACCCATCTACGACACAGCTTTTCGTGCTCACCCTCCGTAAGGTGGGTCTCCTGCAATAGAGCAATATGAGTACCCATCCTACCATACTCTTGCATGAGTCTGGCCCGTTTGATGGGGCTAAGTCCCCGAATGTTATAAGTGATGACGTTTAAACTATCCATTGGGTTTGATAGCATCCATTTGTATCCTGAGTGACCCGACACTACCCAGGCCCTCAGTCCTCCATCTGGGTACGTGACTAAGGAAACAGAGGGGAAAAGGGAGAAGTGCAACAAAAATACTTAACCAAATAGGAACAATCAGAACTATTAAGTAACAATAAAACCAGCAATAACTGTTGTCAACTGGGACATAACCCAGATATGCTTCAGTAACTGTCTAAGCAATGAAACCCTTCCAAGGTGCCACAAAACCCCCACCACACTCCAGATACCTAGTGGTGGTGGGAAGTGCAAAGATAAGTTTTGCACAGAGCTGCCATGCCCAAAATAATCTGGACATGTGCAGCAAACCCCCTTCCCACATTTCCCTCCTGCATATTTACAGAACCATTCTAGGAGTTCCCAGATCAGTGGGGGGGGGGGCAGCAATCAAACTGCTCTGCTCTGGCCCCCCTTCCCAGACCAGGTCTACCCTCCATCAGCATGATTTATACTCTGCTGGTGATTTAAAGCTCCCCCTGCTGTATTCCCTACCAGGTCAATATATCGAGGAGAGAACCACGCATGAAATACCGTGCTGTCAGAAGTGCGAATGGTACTACAGCCACAGGGGTCCTATAAGCGTGCAGTAAGAATTGCTACCCCTGTTGCTGTAGTCTCTCTTTGTGGAAGGTGAAGGACACTGCCAGGGTGGTGCCTTGCCAAGCCACTCCGTTGGTGGAGTGGCTACAGCACCTGCCCCCAGTGGCATTGGGGACCTGGGGCTGTGGTTCGATTCTCCCCAGGTCCCACTATGATGCTGCTGTTTTTTTTTTTGGTAGGAAAAAAATTCTGCACTCGGATTTATTTTGTTTCCCCGAAGTCCACGACCCCACCCCCAGAGTTGGTTATATTTAGTCCAGGAGTGTGTGGGGGGTTTCAGGATGCAGGGGGCAGAGCCCCCTGCAAAAACAAAAGTACTGCTCTGGTGTGTGCAGTGGTCCTTGTGGTCGGCATATTGTGCTGACGCTGGTATGCCGCACGCTGATTTGCATGTGGCATTCTTGGTATGTGCGGTTTTCACCGCGACATTATGACCCCGTGCTGCTGTATTCAGAATGAAGGATGGCTAACTGGGAAGTGAAATATCTGTGAGGTAATGTTAGACCCCAAAATTTGTACCCAGGCCCTCAGTGAAATCCTCTTAAAGTATGGCCTATGATATTTATCTATAATGTAGCACTGCAGATTGTTGTCTAGGGTTATTTAATGGAGGCATAGATACCCCAAGTAAGGTGCACTGCAGTAGAAGACACATTTTCTCACATTAATATGTATTAGGGAAAGATACAACATAGTCATTGATGGGCAGTAAAGTCTGATCACACAGTCACCTGAATGGGACTCGTGGCCCCAGAAGACCCCCAAAAGATGAGGTACTCTGAAGACCACACGATGAAACTTCCTTTCAGCAATCAGGAATCATGATAAATCCAATTTGGGGTAACTGCGTTGCAATCCTCAGGTGTGCAGGCCAGCAGAATCCTCCACTTCAACTGTTCCACCGGAACATTGAGCTTGGTTTGACTCTGCGAGCTGTTGTGCTGGTGGGGACTGAGCTGCTTGACCCTGAGGTGTAGCTTTTGAACGCTCCTTCAGTCCAAACCATGGACTAGTATCCAGGTGGGTCACAGATTTGCCAGATTTGCTTCTGTTGTCAAGTCTACCACCCACCAATTGCCATTGTCACCTCTCTATGTCTTTGAGCACTGCAGGATTGATGAGATCTTTGACCGTTACATCCAAAGAGGCTAAGTACTTCTTAACCTCAGAAACAGAGTCAAAAACCTTGATTCCCTTGTCCGAGGTGATCTGGAGTCTAGCTGGAATGTCCACTCAGGCTTTGAGATCCTTACTGCATAGAGCTTTAATTACTGGAAACCAGAGTTTCCGATGAGCCATCATGGTGGGAGCATAGTCTGGTTCTAGAAATAGCTTGGAGTCTCCAAAGATAATGTTCTTCGTGGCCAAGCCTTCCACAGCACCATTTCTTTAGTACAATACTCCAGGAAGGCCATAACAATAGAACGTGGTCTAGCTCTTGGATCCTTCGGTGGAGTCACCAATGCACGATGGGTCCTGATGATATTTAACGGAATATCTTTCTCAAGGTTGAACACTTCATGGAGCAGGCTCTCCACAAACTCTGCAGTGTTGCCAGTTTCTGTATGTTCAGGTAAGTCGTGCAATCTTAGGTTTATCCAGTGAGAACGGTTTTCCAAATCCGCCAGTTTATTGAGCAGGGCCTGTGAGCAATCATGGAGTTGGAGGATCGCTCCATTGTGGAGGTCAACTGATTCTGAGCACGAGGTAAGCTGCTTCTCCATGCTCTGCAACTGTTTTCCTTGCTGCTTAATTTTAATGCAATTGTCCCCGACCTCTTTGTTTATGGTCTCCAGCATTTGACCTAAACGTCACAGCTCTCGGCAGAGTTTTTTTTTTTGTTAATCCTTTTTTCTGCCTTGGCCCCAGTCTGCTTACCTGCGTTCTGGCATCCTAAGTCCTCTGGCCACTGTCTCAAGGACCCTAGCTCCTATTCGGACTGCTCGCAGCTTCTACCCCCGCGGCAGGGTGGTGGAGAGCCCCCCTATGCTTGTCCACCAGGACCAGATCCAGTAATGTGCCACGATGCCCTCATAGCTGGGCACCCCCCATGGAGATGGCCATCAAGCTGCCATGACTGGTGCAATTTTCCTCAGTTCTGGTCCCCCTTGCATATGGGGTGTGCAATGACGCCAATGGACAGTGCCCTCCTCCCGGCGCCGTACCCCATTTTGCCCCCTTATGTTGCCTGTGCTACTGCATCACCCCCAGCCTCCGCTAGAGGCCACCAGTGCACTGGCAGCTGCACGTCCACCGCCCCGGAGAAGGAGAGCAGTCCATCGGATGCTCAATACCTCTCCTCCCTTGCCGACCCCCCATGACCTGGGCTCGTTCCCGAACCCGGGTCGCCGGTGTGGCACGAGGTGTGGCATCCAGCACCTCAACCCTCAGTACCACCAGGCTGCTAGCTCGGCAGAGTTTTCTGGAAATGATAGTGAATTACTCTTCCTCTGCTTCAGACCCACTCCCTGACTCCAGATTGGCAGTTTCTGGGGACCTAGTGGATGTGCTGGCTTTTGCTGAAGCCTGGGGAGCTAAGGTGAGCTTTTGTTGTTTGAGACCATCTCCAGTCACCGATTACAGCTTGTTTCTGGCCACCATGTCCAATAGTACTGTCTGTTATCGAATTCACCACTTTTGGAGTGCAGAGTACAAGAAAAAATTGCTTTTATTGGAGGAGTTAGCAGGAGCTATGCTTCCAAGCTACTGCATGGCGCGTTGACATCACTGGAAGTCCTCCTTTGATTTCTTTAATGCCCTAGGGTGTATCCCATCTGGTCTCTTTGCCTTGTCCACCTTTAGTTTAGTGAGTTCTTTTAGGACTCTCTCCTCTGTAAATGTACTGCTGTCCACTTCTCTACCAGTTCTGAGTCTTAGCTGTGGTCCCTTGTCTTTCCCTTCCTCTGTGAAAACTAAACAGAAATATTTGTTCAGGATTGATGCTTTTTCCTGGCCTCCTTCCACTCCCATCCCTTCCTTCACTTTTAGCCCAACAATACCCCTCCGCCCCCTGATCGGAGATAGTGGAGATTATCAGGCCACTATCTCTAGTGCATTACTTGCGTACAGTTGACATGTCATTTTATTGTAACCGGCATTATGATGACAGTACACAGCTACACACATACCCTGCTATGCAAATGATAACACTGGGGCTATAAGTCACACAGGTAACACCAGTTGGTACTGATTTTTTTTTATTCTGGTGTTTGCATATCAGCTTAGATATGTGTTTATTTTGAAGTGTATGTGTTGGATCTAATTCATATAATACAAGGATATCTTGGTGGTTTTGAGATTTCTAACAGACACACATAGTGCATAATTATAATGAATAAAGATGGAGGGGTGCAGGGGGCAGAGCCCCTTGACTGCATAAACATTGGCTAACCTAATTTAATTGGGACCATGCGACTTGCTTAGTATCAACTGTTCATTTGAAACGTGTGTAACCCCCTTACAAATTGAGGTTTACTATGATGTCTTCCTGGGCTCCTTTTTTTTTTTAACCCTGTATTTATGCTCCCTGACTGCCCCCTCTCTCCACTCTCTTAGACTGCCTCATCCTGCATGATCCTCCCTCTCATCGGGTCTGCTCCTAGAGTACATGGTTCCACTAACCTAGGTGCCCAGATAACCCCTAGGTAGGGTGAGGAGGCACTCCCCGCTTACCTCCCCCGGACCTTGCTTGCTGCGACATGGACCAGTACAGCAGAGTCTGCCCCGATGAGCCTGAGGATGCACAGTGAGGAGTCGTCACCTAGGAGAGACAAGGGTGGTTTTCCCTTGTTCATTCCTGACGTCGGCGTGCAATGAGGGCCACTGAGCAAGGAGGCATGCCAAGACGTGCCTCCTGCTCCGCCCCTCTGCCGACGTCTGCCCTATCCTTATATTGCTTCTCCCTTCCACCGCACCTTCCACCCGGGCT
Source organism: Neoceratodus forsteri (assembly GCA_016271365.2). NCBI lineage: Eukaryota > Metazoa > Chordata > Ceratodontiformes > Ceratodontidae > Neoceratodus > Neoceratodus forsteri. The sequence continues at coordinate 289,374,030 of CM057455.1, read as the reverse complement.
CCCCTAGATGGCGGTATGCGGGCGGGAACATGCAAATAACCCCCAGAGGAAGGAGAGCAGCTGTTGGTGCTCAATCCTTCTCCTCCTAGCTGACCCCCAGCCCATCGCTGGTTCCCGAACCTTGGGTCGCCCGGTGTGGTGCAAGGTAAGGCATCCAGCACCTCAGCCCTCAGCCCCACCGGGCCGGCCTTCCTGGGCTCCTTAATGCCCACTGTCAGGCTGGTGTCCTGTCTTAAGTAGTTTTATCTATTTGTGTGAGAGTGCCATATTGAGTCTCCATGCCTGTCTCTTTAAGGGCATAGCTAATCTGTGTTTAAAAATTAGTCTGGGCTGGGTCCAAGTGATTTAGGGCTTGCAACCGGCCAGACAGTGTGTTATTTTTCTCCATTCTGCAGTCGATACTTGCACAGAGGTAGCACATATAGGAACTGTGACTGTTTACTGTTTATCTGCTGTTATAGTAAAGGTAGAGAAGTTTGTCTAACCTGCTTTGATTGCAGCTCGAACATTTGGATGGGAACCACCATGTTAGGTCCTGGACTTCCAGTAATTGGACTAATTGCACCACTGGGGACCTAAAATGGAGCTTTTCCCCCAGGGGTCTGGTGGGACAGAAATGCTGTTGTTTTGTAGTTTTTGAGTGTTGGCCCCTAAATGGACCTGGAAGCGGAGCCCTTACTGTGACTGACAGTTCCCTCATCCAACAGAACCTTTTGGATTACAAGGGAAATCCCAGAACTGCCTGAAGTAGTGGATCAGCTAGAGTTGGAAGTGGAAGAGTGAACAGCTCAAGCTTTTCGAGCAGCTGCTCCCAGAAGGAGCATTGGGGAATCTGTGGGAAGAGGCTAATCTGACCTTTCTGCCACATTCTCCTGCAATTGAACTGCCTACTGCAGAAGTCAGACCTGTCTGATTCCCAGCCTTGGAACTGCAGCAGAAGAAAAGAAGAAGTTTGTTAGTGCGACTTGTGATTTGGACCAAAGAATTGCTCCTGAAGCAATCGGCCCAGCTTGTGGAAGAATTAGACTTGGATTGAGAGATTTGAGCAGTAAAGCTGTCAATCTGCAACTGGACTGAATCTGAACTGTTGTTTAAAAAAAGTTAGTGACATAGATGTGCTGAATGTGTTTCGTGGGTCACGATTTGGTTCCCCACGGTCTACATCTCACCTGCAGTGCAGCCAGGTCCTGGTAGCGTGAGTACAAATCAGGTTAGCTCCCTGCGATGAAAGCTAAAATCATTGTGGTACCATCTAATAGTTTTGTTTTACTGGGTTATTGAAATGGACTGAACCATCTGGCTTGGATTACAAATCATTGGGTTGTGTGCATGCTTAACTGTTTTTCCTTTCCTAAGGGCCCCAACATCAGCTACAATGCTGGCAACCCCGGGCAACGCTTCAGGCTAGTCTGCATGACATTCTGGGTACCCCAGGGTTGTTGAACTGTCTAGCTGGGACTTAAAGTGCATGCCAGACTATCCCGATTTAAATCAGATTGCAAATCATTCTGATAGATTCACGCCCCTTCCTTGTTCACTGCCCCTAAATAAATCTGATTGTCTGTCTTCACATTTAACCAGGCTAGTGTGCATATTATTAGTTGGGTCACAAGATTAAAACTGTATTGTTGCCTTGCTAACTTTATTTTCCAAGGGTTCTACAGGGCTGCTGCGGCAAGTCCAGCCCTATTGGTAAGTGAGAAAGGTATGAGCACATTATTACTGCTGCCTATTAATTGTGAATGCGCCATTGTGTTGTTTCTTAGGCCACTAGAAGGGTTGGTGGGTGGTCATGATAGAAACTTTCAAGTACCTCAAGGGAATTAACAAAGTCCAAGAGGGTAGCATCTTCCAGAAAAAGAGATGTGCAAGAACAAGGGGGCACAATTTGAAGATAGAGGGGGAACGGCTCAGAGGTAATGTGAGGAAGTATTTTTTCACTGAGAGGGTTGTGGATGCATGGAACAGCCTCCCTGAGGAGGTTATGGAGTCAAGAACAGTGGGGGACTTCAAGAATGCATGGGACAGGCATAAGGCAGTCCTAGTGGGGGTAGGAGGAAGTAAGCTGTTGGTTAACTAGGATCTGCAGTTTATCTGTTAGGTAGGAAAATGGGCAGACTAGGTGGGCCAAGCGGTCCTTATCTGCCGTCAAATTCTATGTTTCTATTTTTCTATGTATAGCTTCCCAGATAGCTATACTGTAGCAGATAAGCAACCCCAATCCATTTCTCTGGGTGGAGGCATCTAATTAGAGAACTCTGGCCCCTCAACCTGTGCATTGCCATACAGGTAGGGTTAGTAGCCCTTAGAATAGCACCATCTAAGGGTTACATCTTGGAGGCATCACTGGGATTAGCACCCCCAGTGGCCAAAAGTTAAAATTTCAGCCCAGTTTAAATTTGAAAAAGGATCTGAAAATGGAGACGCTTTCTATGCCCAAATGGAAAATTTCTCCCCACAAGTTGGTTGTACACTGCATGATGGGGTGGACTGAAGCAGAGGGGATCGATCCCCACCATGCGTTATTGCTACTAGTTGTTCCCATAGGCACTACTAATGAGACCATAGAAGAAACTGTGGGGAAAATTAAGTGCTTGGGAAAAGTGACAGTGAGGGGGTGGGACTCTGACTTGTTTAAACAGACTCTAGTGGCCCTTGTCTCATGTGGCCTCCCTATAGACCCCGAAACAGTACCCCCTTTTATTATGCCAGAGGGGTCCCAGGCGGGGTGGAAGGTCATTCACATACATAGGGGTCCGTCTTCCCCGGGGGGGGTTACCAAAGGTGAAAGGTTTTAAAGACAAACTATTGAGACTCCTAGCTGCTGAAGGGTAGATGGTCACAGATTTGTGAAAGGCTTTGGAGGATTCTGAGGAGACCATGCCTTTACAATCTCTTCTGGCCTTTCCATCCACCCCCATGGCATCCCCTCTTGTAGCATCTCCCATTGTGATACCCTCAGTGCACTTGGAATCCTACCACAGGCTCAGGTTGTTTTCAGGTGCTGTTTCTGTGCCTGTGGGGGAGGATGATTTGGAAACCTGGATGGACTATACCATCCCTCTGGTCCAAGAGTGGCAGTGTTCTGGAGGGGAGAAATGTAAGCGACTTATAGAAAGCCTGAGGGGCCCTGCAGTGGAAGCCATCCTGTTCCTTTGGTCCACTAACCCCGAGGCCCCTGCTGTTGAGTACCTATCTGGCTTAGAGGGGGTATTTGGCAGCACTGAGTCTGGGGAGGATTTAATATGGAAATTCAAGTCTGCTAAACAGTGGAAAAATTTGAAATTGTCTGCGTTTGTAACCTAAGTTGAAGGGACCCTGCAGAGGGCGCAGCGTAAAGGGGGTGTCTCAGCTAGTGAACTGAACTGTGTCAGGCTGGAGCACATCCTTAAGTCTGCCCATTGTTCGAGTGTGCTTATGCTATAGTTAAAGTTTCAGGACCGAAAAGCTAACCCTCCTGAATATTGTTGACTGATGAAGGAGATCCGGGAGGCTGGGAACCCTATGCGGGGGTTGTCTGCACTGCTTCGACCCCAGACAGACCTGTTGAGAAAGAGGAACACACAGAAACACAGCAAGTCCATGAACTGCTGAAAGAGTTAAAAGAAATGAGAGCCAGCCAGCGAGCTGCATCTGAAGTGGCCAAACACTCTAGCATTTGCCCCCTAAAGACTGAGTCTGGTAGTGAGGCCCCACCCATGGGGGTCCATGCCCTTGCCACTGAACCTCAAACTGATTCTAAACTGGTGGAGGAGATGAGAGAACTGCGAACTCTGGTGGGGGACCTCATTTGTGCCACCCGATCCTCCGCCCCCTGGTGGGACTGTGGGGGTGTGGAGCCTGAGTTCAAACCGAAAGAAGACAGTAGAACTTCAGCCCCTGATCGTTATATATCTTGTGAAGAACCGAGCCGCCCTGGTGACCTTAGAGGCAAGGTGTTCTCTTATAGGTGCGGAGAGGATGGGCACACCCGACGTGGTTGCAACTCCCCTGAAGACTTGCGGAAATTCACTACCAAGCTGCTCAATTTGGTCCAGCAGAGCCATATAAAACTCCAGCCAGGCCCACCCCAAATATCATTTTCCTCTAAAACTGCTGTGGGCCAGTCCGCAAAACAGATTCTCTGGACTGGTCTGAGATGGTGGGCCCCTCCATGGAGACCACAGTGACTGTTAACGGCATCTGCACTCGAGCTGTGCTTGACAGTGGCTCGCAGGTCACTATCATATTTAAAGACTGGTATGATCACCACCTATCTGATCTCCCACTCCTATGCCTAGAAGGACTGTATGTGTGGGGGTTAAGTGGCAAATCTTACTCTTATCAAGGGTATGTACGAATTTGGCTGTCTTTCCCTACTACCATTGGTGGCATGGATGAACAAGTGGAGATGCTGGCTCTGGTGTGCCCGCTGACAGGCATGTATGATGATATCCCTTTGTTGATCGGAACCAATGCTCATATGTTTGGCCAGCTAGCTCAGCTCTGTCAAGAGAAACAAGCCAAGTTGACTGGAAAGGCATTACACATTCCTGCCATAGTGCGCAGAGCATATGACCTACTGATGCAAACCAAAGAGGTTGAGAAAGATGAACCGGTGGGAGTAGTATGGAAGAAGGATCCAGAATCACTTGTGTTGCCCCCCCAATGCCCATTGTACCATCAGTGGCGAAGTACAAATTAAAAAAAGACATCAAAAACAAAATCCTCACACTGGATGCCCCAGAAGAAAGGAAACTCCCTGAGGGACTGTTGGTCAAGCCTAGCATCCTACCAGCCCAGGCTCATGCCTATGCCCAGTGGGTGGTGGTACAAGTCCAGAATATGTCCAACCGGGACATCCGAGTAAATTGAAGTTCCACCCTGGCTACTGTATATTGTACCAACACTACTGTGTCACCTAGCAAAAAATGCACCATAGAAACTGATGAGGTGACCCCTGACCTGTTCAATTTTGGAGAGTCTCCCATCCCTAAAGAATGGAGAACTAGAATCAGCTGAAAGATGGCCCAGAAAAGCCAGATATTTTCTTTGAAAGAGTGGGATGCATCACTGGGGCTGAACATCACATCAGACTACATGATTAAAGGCCTTTCCGAGAGAGATCTCGGCGTCTAGCCCCGGCAGACATTGATGACGTTTGACACCACCTCCAGGAGATGCTCATGGCTGGAATTATACTGGGAACCTGGTAAAATATAATATTGTAGGGGACTAGTGAGGAAGGTAAGCTACGCGTTCTACAGAACATTTCATTATTTTCTTATTGGCATTAAGAATTGCAGGATTCCATTAAAGTGTAGTAATTTTATAACCAGAGGGGGTGAAATACAACTGAAGTTGCTTGATTTCTGTGCTAGACACATAGGATTTGGAAGGATATTTGTGCAATATTTTAGAAGTGTCCTGCTGGCTGAACAGTGAGTTTGTTCTTATCCCTGGACTCAGTAGAGTGGTTTGTGTAGGAGCAGTGGTCTAGTAAATTGTGGTGTTGGTTGACTTACTATAAAGGGCAGTACTCACCAGGGTGGTGGAGCAGTGGTGTATTTGATTGATTCTAACAGTCACCAGTGGTTGTGTCCTACCACCCACCCTTCCCCTCACCCTACCACCCCAGGCATGGCATTTCTCTATAGCCAAGGTTCTGACATCACTTCCTCAACAGGTCTTGGGGCAGAACTGTCATAGTCTTAATTACCCAGCAGAGTACATAAAGGGTAAGTACACACACACACACACACACACACAAAAAAAATTATATATTACTCACTGTATATTATAAGGAAGAGAGACATGTGGGGAGTGGTGCAATGCACTGGCTGTGGGGCAGCAATTTTCTGGGAGACATTCTGGAACCTGCGTTGCTGTCCTATTTGCAGGCAACTGTCAGCTCTGAGGGAGGAGGTTGCCCACCTCCAGGCTGAACTGGCAAGGACTAAGGAGGCCTCCTTCACCCAAAGAGCACCAGTTCCACAACCACTGCCTCAGAGGTTGCCATGTATGAAGAGCAGATGGACCACAGTAGGTTCTGGGAGGGTGAGGGTGGTGGAATAGGAGGCGAGCCCTGAGTTGCATCGCTACACAAATCATATGTCAGTCTGGCAAATCAAGGTTCCTCCATGATGACACCCTCATTGGAGACCAAGAAGAATGCTGGGGACATCCACAAGGAGACCCACAAAAGGTGGCAAGGGACACCACAGGGAAAGAAACAGCTTTGATAGGGGACTCAATTGTTAGGGATGTAGACCTGGGGAAGGGAGAGAGGAAGGAAGGTGCCTGCCTGGTGCCATGGCTTGGAGGGACAGGAAGCAAATCCTCAGGATTGCAGAAGCAGCATCACAGGAGAGGAAACTAGATATCATTGTCCACCTCAGGACAAATGACCTAGCTAGGCATGAGATAAGTGCAGTACAGGATGAATTTGTGGAGTTGGGGAGGGGCCTCAGACAGGTAGCAAGCATGGTAACCTTCTCAGAGGTGCTGCCAGTCTATGGCAGGGGTGAGGCTAAGGTACTGCACACCATGCAGTTTAATGAATGGTTGCAAAACTGGTGCAGAGCACAGGGCTTTGGCTTCATTGGGGACTGGGATTACACCTGGAGAGATGAAGGTCTATACTGGCATGATGGTCTGCATCTGTCCAGGAAGGGAAACATGCTCCTAGGTGACAGGTTTAAAGGCTTATTTGGTAAGCTTTTAAACTAGCCAAGGGGGGAGGTGCTGATAGGAAACAGGAAAGTTCAAGCCTCCCCCCACAAAACATGGCAGATAGTAGGGTAAACACTGAGGTACAGAGCTTGACAGAGGGCAGGACAGGGGTAAATGGAAGAATGAACAAGGGCAATAAGAGCAGGGATGGGGTAAAAAAGGATAAAGCCAACATTAAATGGAGGGCAATGAGTACCAATGCCCATAGTCTGGGAAACAAGCTTCCAGAGCTAGTAGCCCTGATGGAAGAGGAACACTTGGATATTGTGGCAGTCACAGAAACATGGTACACAGAGAACCATGACTGGGATGTCAACATACCAGGGTACACAGTCTACAGAAGGGACAAGGAGGGTAAAAGAGGAGGTGGAGTAGCTCTCTACATAGGAAGAGATCAAGCTACAGAACTAAAAGTAAGGGAGGACAAGAGACCCTGGGTCACCTTGGGGACAGGGAATGGCATCACAATCCATAGGGTTGTATACAGACCCCGTCTCAAGGGAGGAAATGGACAAGAAAATGATAGAGGCATTCTCAAAATGGCTGAAAAAGGAGATACTGTTGATGGGGACCTGAATATGCCAGATGTTAACTGGGCGACATGGACTGCAGCCACATCCAAGAGCAGGGTCATTCTCGATGCCCTACAGGGGCATGCCTTAGACAGCTAGTGGTGGAACCCACTTGGGAGGAGCAATATTAGACCTGGTACTCTCAAATGGAGAGAGGATCACAAATTTAGAAGTCAGTAGACATCTGGGAACAAGTGACCACTGCACAGTGTGCTTCACATAAACACAACCATGGAGACAAGCCATACAAAGACAAGGATAATGGACTTTAGAAGGGCTGACTTTGGCATAATGGGTGAATACCTGAGGAATGCATTAGCAAATGGCCAGAAAGGAGGGTGGAAGAACAATGGAGAAAAATCAAAACTGCCATCATAGAGGCAACAAGCCTTTGTGCGAAACAAATAAAGAAAACAAAGCGGAATAAAAAACCACCATGGTTCTCAAAAGAGGTGCCAGGGAAGGTTAAGGAGAAAAAGGCTGCATTCAAAAGTATAAGGAATCACAGGCGAGACACGATGGGGAACTGTATCAATTAAAGCAGAAAGAAGTGGGAAGGCAGTCAGAAAGCAAAGGCCCAAACCGAGGAAAGATAGCCAACTCAGTTAAGAAGGGGAATAAAACCTTTATAGGTACATTAGGGAGCATAGAAAGGTTAAGGAGAGGATAGTGAAGATTAATAAAGGAGAGGGAGGTGGGCAGGGAGACAGTGAAAGGCAGAGATACTGAATGAATACTTTGCTCAGTATTCACAAAAGAAGAAGAGGAGGAGTTACCTAAACCAAACAGTAGAAGCACTTTGGATAGTGGGGTTGGCGCCAGTCCATTTACAGAAGAAAGAGTACTGAAAGAACTCCTAAAACTCAAGGTGGACAAAGCAATGGGGCCTGACGGGATTCACCCTAGAGTCCTAAAAGAGCTAAGGGAGGACCTAGTGACACCACTAACCACACTTTTGAACAAATCATGGGAAGATGGGGTGGTACCTGAGGACTGGAGGAGGGCAGATGTGATTCCCCTTCACAAAAGTGGGAGCAAGGCAGAAGCAGGACACTACAGACCTGTTAGTTTGACCTCAGTGGTAGGGAAAATGATGGAATCACTTCTGAAAGAAAGAATTGTTGAGTACCTAGAGGCCAGCGGGACACAGGACCCAAAGCAGCATGGATTCACAGCAGGAAGGTCATGTCAGACGAATCTAATTGATTTCTTTGACTGGGTGACCAAAGTAATTGACCAGGGAGGGGCTGTGGATATGGCCTACCTAGACTTTAGCAAGGCATTTGACACAGTCCCGCACAAAAGATTAATAATCAAGTTAGCCAGCCTGGGAGTGGGTCCCAGGGTGGTAGCCTGGGTAGCAAACTGGCTGCACAACAGGACACAGAAGGTAATAGTGAATGGAACACATTCTGAAGAAAGGGGGGCTACAAGTGGAGTACCTCAGGGCTCAGTACTGGGTCCAGTCCTCTTTAACGTCTTTATAGGTGACATTGCAGAGGGTCTGGAAGGAAAGGTATGCCTCTTTGAAGATGACACAAAGATCTGTAACAGAGTTGATAGACAAGGGGGTAGAAAGGATGAGAAGGGACTTGGCAAGGTTGGAGGAATGGTCAGACATATGGCAACTTAGATTCAATGCAAAGAAGTGCAAAGTAATGCACCTGGGAAATAAAAATCTAGGAAAAGAGTACACAATAGCAGGGGAGGTACTAACGACAACAATAATGGAAAGGGATCTGGGTGTAGTCATATCAGATTACCTAAAGGTGGGTAAGCAATGTGAGAAGTCAGTTAGGAGAGCCAGGGGGATACTGGGATGCATAGGGAGGGGCATCACAAGTAGAAAAGGAAATGGTTATCCTCTATACAGACAGTTGGTGAGACCCCATCTGGAGTACTGTGTGCAGTTTTGGAGACCTCATCTATGCAAGGACATAGACAGGATGGAAGCAGTCCAGAGGAGGGCAACTAAAATGGTGCAGGGTCTACATCAGAAACCATATGAAGAGAGACTGAGAGAGCTTATTATATACCCTTGATGAAAGGAGGGACAGGGAGGACATGATAGAAACTTTTAAGTACCTCAAGGGAATCAACAAAGTCAGGAGGTAGCATCTTTCAGAAAAGAGATGTATAAGAACAAGGGGCACAATTTAAAGTTAGAGGGACGGCTCAGGGGTAATGTGAGGAAATTCTTTTCACGGAGAGAGTGGTGAAGCGCATGGAACCGCCTTCCTGGAGAGGTTGTGGGGTCTAAAACAGTGGAATTCAAACATGCATGGGACAGACATAAGGCAATTATAGTGGGGGGTTTCAGGAAGTAGGCTGTTGGTTAACTAGAATCTGCAGCTTATCCAATAGGTAGGGAAATGGGCAGACTAGGTGGGCCAAGTGGTCCTTATCTGCCGTCAAAGTCTATGTTTCTATGTTTCTATGAGTCTCGCAGTCCATATGCTTCACCTATTGTGGTAGTCCAGAAGAAAAATGGCTCGGTGAGGATGTGTGTGGACTATTGGACTTTGAATAGATGAACTATACCTGACCAGTATAGTATGCCTTGCCTCCAGGATGCCCTTGACTGCCTCAATGAGAGTCAGTGGTTTTCTGTGCTGGACCTTCAAAGTGGGTATTACCAGATCCCTATGGCCCCCAAAGGCAGAGAAAAAGTAGCATTCATCTCAGTGGCGGAGCCAGAGGGGGTGCTGGGGGGGGGGCGGTCACCCCTCCTGGCTGCCCCAGTGTGAGTAGTGGTGCCCTGCCACCATCTTTATTCATAGAAACATAGACTTTGATGACAGATAAGGACCGCTAGGCCCATCTAGTCTGCCCATTTCCCTACCTACAGGATAGGCCGCAGATCCTAGTTAACCAACAGCCTATATCTTCCTGCCCCCCACAAGAATTGCCTTATGTCTGTCCCATGCATTCTTGAATTCTCCCACAGTTTTAGACCTCCAACTTCCTCTAGGAAGGCTGTTCCATGCATCCACTACCCTCTCTGTGAAATAATACTTCTTCACATTGCCCCTGAACCGCCTCTTCTATCTTTAAATTGTGTCCCTTGTTCTTGCAAGTCTCTTTTTCTGAAAGATGCTACCCTCTTGGACTTTGTTGATTCCTTGAGGTACTTGAAAGTTTCTATCATGTCCCCCTCTCCCTTCTTTCCTCAAGGGTATACATATTAGCTCCTTTAGTCTCTCCTCATGTGGCTTCTCTTGCAGACCCTGCACCATTTTAGTTGCCTCCTCTGACTGCCTCTATCCTGTCTATGTCCTTTGGAGATGGGGTCTCCAGAACTGGACACAGTATTCCAGATGGGGTCTCACCAACTGTCTGTACAGAGGATAACAACTTCCTGTTTTCTGCTGCTGATGCCTCTCCCTATACATCCCAGTATACCCCCGGCCTCCTACTGCCTTCTCACATTGCTTACTAACCTTAAGGTCATCTGATATGATTACCCCAGGTCCCTTTTCTGTTTTGTTGTTGTTACTACCTCCCACCCATTGTGTATTCTTCCCCTGGGTTCTTGTTTCCAGTGCATTATTTTGCACTTTTTGCATTGAATCCTAGCTGCCATACGTCTGACCATTCCTCCAACCTTGCCAAGTCCCTTTCATCCTTTCCACGCCTCCTTGTGTATCAACCCTGTTGCAGATCTTTGTGTTATCTGCAAAAGGCATACTTTCCTTCCAGTCCCTCTGCAATGTCACTGATGAAGACATTAAAGGACTGGACCAATACTGAACCTCATGGTACCCACTAGTACCGCCTCTTTTCTTCAGAGTGGACTCCATTTTACAATTACCTTCTGTGTCATGTTGTCCAGCCAATGTTTTACCCAGGCTACCACCCTGGGACCCACTCCCAGGCCGGTTAATTTGACTAATAATCTTTGTGTGCGACTGTGTCAAATGCCTTGCTAAAGTCTAGGTAGGCCATGCTCCACAGCCCTCCCTGGTCTACTACTTTGGTCACCCAGTCAAAGAAATCTATTAGATCTCGTCTTGACCTTCCCACTGTGAACCCATGCTGCCTTGGATCCTGTGCTCCACTGACCTCTAGGTACTCAACTATTCTTTCCTTCGGAAGTGACTCCATCACTTTCCCTACCACAGAGATCAGACTGACAGGTCTGTAGTTTCCTGCCTCTGTCTTGGTCCCACTTTTGTGAAGGGGAATCACATCCATCTTCCTCCAGTCCTCGGGTACCACACCATCCTCCCATGATTTATTAAAAAGAGTAGCCAGTGGTTTCACTAGTTCCTTCCTTAATTCTTTTAGAATTCTGGGTGAATTCCATCAGGACCCATTGCTTTGTCCACCTTCAGTTTTAGGAGTTCTTGCAGAACCCTTTCTTCTGTGAAAGGACTGGGATCACCCCCTATCAAGAGTGCTTCTGTTAATTGGATTAGGCACTTCCCCCTCCTCTTTTGTGAATACTGAGCAGAAATATTCGTTCAGTATTCCTGCTTTTTCACTGTCCCCCTCTGCCCACCCACCGTTCATTCTATTCAGCCTCACTATCCCTCCTTTGTCTTTTCTACGCCTGATGTACCTATAAAAGGTTTTATCCCCTCTTAACTGAGTTGGCTATCTTTCCTCAGTTTGGGCCTTTGCTATTTGACTTCCCTCCCTGCTTCTTTCTGCCTTAACTGGTACAGCTCTCTGTCCTGCTCCTTCTGTGTTTCCTTATACTTCGGAATGCTATCTTTTTCTTCCTGACTTTCACAGCCACCTCTCTTGAGAACCATAGTGACTTTTTCTTTTGTTTTGATTTGTTTATTTGCTTCACACAAAGGCTTGTTGCCTCTGTGATGGCAGTTTTGATAATTCCCCATTGTTGCTCCACACCTCCTTCTAGCCTGTTTGCTAGTGCTTTTCTGAGGCACTCTCCCATCTTGCCAAAGTCAGCCCTCCTAAAGTCCTGTACCCTCACTTTTGTATGGCTTGACTCTGTAGCTGAGTTTAACGTGAACCACACTGTTTGATGGTCACTTGTCCCCAGATGGCAACCCACTTCTAGATCTGAGATCCTCTCACTGCCCCCATTTGAGAGTACGAGGTCTAAGATTGCTCCCTCATGAGTGGGTTCCGAAACTAGCTGTTCAATGCCTGCCACCTGTAGGGTGTCAAGAATGGCCCTGCTCTTGGATGTGGCTGCAGCAAATGTGCTCCAGTTAACATCTGGCATATTCAGGTCTCCCATCAACAGTATCTCCCTTTCTCTGCCATTCTAAGAATGCCTTCCATCATATCCTTGTCCATTCCTTCCCGTGACATGGGGGTCTGTACACAACCCCTGTGCAGATTGTGGTGCCTTTCCAGTCTCCAAGGTGACCCACAGTGCCTCTCTCTCACTGTTTACTCTTTTTGTTCAGTTGCTTTTATCCTTCCTTAACATGAGAGCTACTCCTCCCCCTCTTCTCCCCTGCCTGTCTCTCCTGTAGGTTATGTACCCTGGTATGTTAACATCCCAGTCATGGTTCTCTGTGTACCAGGTTTCTGTGACTGCTACGATATCCGGGCATCCCTCTTCCATTAAGGCCACCAGCTCAGGGAGCTTGTTGCCCAGACTACGGGCATTGGTACTCATTACCCTCCATTTCCTGATGGCCTTACCCCTTTTGCCCCATCCCTGTCCTTCTTGCCTTTGTCACTTTCCATTTACCACTGCCCTTCTCCCTATCGACACCTCCATGTTGGTGTTTGCCACACTTACTACCTTGATTGTTTGGGGGCTAGGATTTTCTGCTCCTTTCCAGTGCCTCCCCCCCTTGGCTAGTTTAAAAGCTTACCAATGAAGCATTTAAACCTATCACCTAGGATCCCGGTTCCCTCCCGGACAGATGCAGCCCATCATGCCAGTATAGGCTTGCATCACTCCAGGTGGACCCCAGTCCCCAATGAAGCCAAATCCCTGAGCTCCACACCAGTTTTCAACCACTGATTGAATCCCATGGTGGAACACCTAGCCTCTCCTATGCCATAGATGGGTAGCACCTCCGAGAAGGTTACCGTGAGTGCTACTTGACTAAGGCCCCTCCCCAATTCCACAAACTCTTCCTGCACTTCTCTAATCCCTTTCTTAGCCAGGTCATTTGTCCCTAGGTGGACAATGACATCCAGCTCCCTCCCCTGTGCAGCTGCTCCGGCAATCCTGAGGATTCGCTCCCTGTCCCTCCAAGCCATGGCGCCAGGCAGGCACCTTACCTCCCTCTCTCCTTCCTTGCCCAGTTCTACCTTCCTAACAATGGAGTCCCCCACCAGGAGTTGTTTCCTTCCCCTGCAGGGTCCCCTGACACCCTCCTGTGGGTCTCCTTTGTGGAGGTTCCCAGCATCCTCCTTGGTCTCCACTGTAGGTGCCTCCATAGAGGAACCACACTTTGTCAGAATGGCATAGGAATTGTGGAGAGGTACAACTGGAGGGATGTGCCTCTGTTCCACCACCCTCACCCTCCCTGAGCCCACTGTGGTCCAACCGCTCCTCTTTCTTGGCAACCTCTGAGGCAACGGCAGTGGCACTGGTGGTCCCTGGATGGAAGAGGAGGTCCCACAAATCCTGGCCAACTCAGCCTGGAGATGAGCAACCTCCTCCCTCAGCCCAGAGAGGTGCCTGCAGATGGGACAACACCGCATTCTCCAGAACATCTCCCGGAAGACTGCTGCTCCACAGCCACTGCACTGCACCACTCCAATCATGTCTTATTTCTGGCCCCTTAACTGTTTGCAATCCTTACTCTTTCCTCTGTTTTTTCTCTCTCTCCTTACTTTCTGCCTGTGTTCCCTTTAAGCTCCTGATTGTCCTGTTCTCAGACAAGAATATCCTATATTTCTCAGTAGACCACTTACTTGTTCAGAGGCAGACCTCCAGCAGCTAGAGGGGCGGGAGGCTACTCTTGCCCTTCTAGGATGGTGGGTCCTTGGTGGTTCTGTGATCACTCACTTCCTGCCCTAAACAGGAAGTTCCTGTTGTCAGTCAAATCCTGTGCCTATAAAAATAGAACTAGCTTTGGGTGGGGTGGAGGGGAGGAAGGAGGGCAATATAGTCCCAGTAGAGAAGTTCAGTCACAAGCAGTCCTTTCTCCTGGTGTCTTCTGCCAAGCTATTAGCAGAATCTTTCTAAGGCAGTCTTTAAATGTAGCTTCCTTCTAGCTAAGCCACTCCCCCTACTTACCAGATCTTTCTACAAGTAATTTAAACCTCACAGCAGTAAAGTCCTTTCAGTCACCTGAGATTTACACCTAGATGACTTTTCAGTTACCCATTCAGTTCAGTTAACCCAAACACACTCTTTTTTTTTTTTTTTTTTTTAGTTTTGTATGTTAGTTTTTTTACCCTAAATTAAAGGTCCAAATACAAAAGTTCTTCTACTTTAGTCCCAACAGAGAAGTTCAGTCACACAGCAGTCCTTTCTCCTGGTGTTTTCTGCTAAGCTATTCACTGTTTAGTGCCCATTGTGGAGCCTGTCATTGAATGAATGGCCCTTCCTGGCTCCCAAATTATCCCAAACCTGGCTCCGCTACTGATTCATCTGCCCTTTGGGTTTTTATGAATTTCTGCGCATGCTTCAGGGTATCTCGGGAGTACACGCCACTTTCCAGCTGCTGATGGAGTGAGCTGTGGGGGACATGAACTTATTAGAATGCCTCATCTACCTAGATGATGTCATTGAGTTTGGCCGACCCTTGAGGAACATGAGGCTCGTCTGTTTGAGGTTCCAAACTGATTGGAGGACTTTGGGCTAAAATTATCTATCGACAAGTGTAAATTTTTCCAGAAGTCTGTAAAATACATTGGTCACATAGTGTCATCTGAAGAGATCCAAACAGACCTGAGCAAAGTGGAGTCTCTGATCACCTGGCCTCAGCCTAGCAATTTTAAAGAACTGCAAAGATTCTTGGGGTTCTGCGGTTACTATCGCTGATTCATAAAAGATTACACCAAAATCATTCACCCTTTGCTCAACATAACTCAAGGTTACCCACCCACAAACAGGAAATACAAGAGAAGCGCAATCAAGGAGGAAATAAAAGTTTATTTTCGGACAAATGAACCTTTTGGAACCATGTGGACTCATGAGTGTGAGGTGACTTTCTATGATATCATTCACCAACTCACCCATGCACCTGTGCTTGCGTATGCAGATCCCGCCAAACCCTATGTATTGCACAGGGGCCCCAGCTTGAAGGGATTTGGTGCTGTTTTATATCAAGAATATAAGGAATCCCCTCATCTATGTCCAGACTTCAGCAAAGTTGGATGCCACTGGGCATCGCTGGTTATCTGCACTTTCCACTTATGATTATTCAGTAGAGTATCAGCTGGGCTTGAACCACATTGATGCTGACACCCTTTACAGAAGACCTGACACTAACACAAAGTGGATGAGACTGTCTGAACAATCTGTCAAAGCTCTTTGTCAAAAATTCGATAACGATAAGGACCCCCTCTCCTGAAACAGTTGATTGTCTGGTGTACTGCTTGGGCCCTCCTGACACTTGTGTTCTCATAGCCTACTGCCATCTTGCAGCCTTGGATCTCTGCACATTGCCCCAACTTACTCCTGACAATGTACAGTGGGCTCAGACCCAAGACCCTATGATTAAGCCTGTGCTAGATGCCATTCATGCTGGAAAAAATGTGTCCAAACTTCGTTCTTCAGATCCCCGAACTGCTCTGCTGTTTAGAGAGGGGCTCAGATTAAAGTTGTGCAACCAACTGCTTTACAGAGAAACCACCAATCGACAAGGTCAAGTTGCCAAGCAACAACTAGTATTACCTACAGCTTTCAAAGGTGTGATTCTACGTGCCCTTCATGACCAGATGGGACATTTAGGCTGTGACAAAACTACTGATCTGGCCCATGCATGCTTCTACTGGCCACAAATGGGGTCTGACATTGAGACTCACATCAGAGCTTGTGGTCGTTGCCTGCAGAGGAAAGCTCAGCCCCAGAGGGCTGCACCCTTAGTCAATATCTCTACCAGTGTGCCCATGGAGCTTGTGTGTACTGACGTCTTGTGCAGGGGTCAACCTTAACCTTTTTTTGCACTAGCCAGCAGGGCAAGTTGATTCAAAATTGCAGCAGCCTGCAGATGGTTGCACTAGCCCTTAATTATAATGGTAAAGTGTGATCACTTATACAGGAAACAATGCAAGCAAAGCCAAGAAATACTCTGATTATTGCACATTTATCCTGCTCCCACATTGCTTCCAGCTCCCCAGCAGAAAAAAAAAGACTACAATGCCATTCATCACAGACAGTGAGCCCCCCCCTTCATTGTTTTGTACCATGGCCTCCTCTCTTCCTCTTTCTGCCCCCCCACACACAGACACACCAAACAGAGAGAGGATATCACAACAGCAAATGTTCAATCAAGCAGTCCTAGCTCTGCCCACACAATAGCTGGCATCATCATGCACCTCACCACACTGTCACCACCACCCACAGGGCAATGAACAGAGTCAGGCAGAGAAAGACACTCACGGTCCCCACCCTATAGTCAACTGGAGACCTGCACTTTTGAAAGTTTTTGTACAGTCTCGAGTGAGCCAGGAGCACATATAAGATTTCTTTGGGGGTGGGGGCTAGACAAACCTAAGGGGCTTGGAAAATAGAAAACTATGACATTTTTATTTGTAAAAGCATTGATTTTAATATGCTCTGCCCCAACAATAACAGATTTTTCTTTAACATTGTCCTTTCATCAGCCCAGGGGAAACAGTACACAGGCATAACACTATACTATTTCTATTTCCGTATAGGGTGATCTATGCACCCCAGGAATGCATATTTCAAGGTTTCAAATTACGTATTTTTTCAAGGTTTATTTTTGTACCATACATGATCTAAAGCTTGTTTTTTTGGCTGAAAGGACATGCTGAGTGGGATAAAGGTAGAACTGTATGGATGGTGATGCTGGCATGGTCCATTTAGAAGAGCTGAGGACCCCCTACACTTGCCAGTAATGACAGCTATGGATCTATGGATGGTCACTTAAGAGACTGGTCTGCAGTGGTGTCCAAGGAAAGAACAGAGTTAAGAGATTTGGGAGAGGGAAGTTATGGTGAGGTTGGGATAAAACCCACCACCTGCAGGGCCTATCCTGTATACCTCTTTGCATTTTGTCACTGAAATGTTGGATACATACACTCAAAGTGTAGAGAAATGAGGGGCACTGGTCTTAATAATATTAGACAAATTTTTAGACAGAGACACATTCAGAAAACTGGAACTTAGTGACTTAGCAGCACTCTACCCTTGATCACACCCTGGACACTAGCTGAAAGTCTTAACAGTGGAGTGATAATGACTCACATTGAGTCATTTGTGGGGTCCCTCTCTTGAACTGCCAGATAATTGCAGCTCTTAATGAGCTGTTAATCACACCTGGCCATCTGGAACATTGAGAGAGATTAGCAAAATGATTAGAG
Organism: Neoceratodus forsteri; assembly: GCA_016271365.2. Lineage (NCBI taxonomy): Eukaryota > Metazoa > Chordata > Ceratodontiformes > Ceratodontidae > Neoceratodus > Neoceratodus forsteri. Next base: position 289,356,307 of record CM057455.1, on the reverse strand, counting down.
AATGCTGAAGTAGAGACTTTTTTTTAACTTCATTAACAGCCATGAAAATCTGCACTAGTCAAGCCGGGCAAGTAAAGAGTTAGCTGCACTAGCCCTGGTCAATTTGCACTAGTGTTTGGGCTAGTAAAACAATGTTAAGACTGACCCTTGGTCTTGTGTCTTGAATCAGATAAAAAGAATATTGGTAGTGTGCTGGTCGTTACTGATCATTTTACCTGTTATGCCCAGGCATATGCAACCAAATACCAGAAATCATCCACAGTGGCAAAAGTCCCGATAGAAAAGTTCTTTGTCCATTATGGTGCCCCCCCAGAGAATTCACTCTAATCAAGGGGGAGACTTTGAAAGCCATTTGATCAAAGAAATGCTCTCACTCTAGGGAGTGCGAAAGTCCAGAAGTAACCCCTATCACCCTCAGGGGGATCCACAGCCTGAAAGGTTCAATTGAACGCTACTAGACATGCTGAGCACACTTCATCCCAGGGATAAGTTCAAATGGAGCCAACAGATAAGCACAGTAGTCCATGCTTATAACCGCACTAAAAGTGATGCCACTGGGTTCTCTCCCTACTGCCTGATGTTTGGTCAAGAAGCCTGGTTGCCAGTAGACATCTGCTTCGGAGTGTCCCCTGATGGAGTCAAAGCAGATAATTACTTTCAGTATGTTCAGAAGCTAAAAGCCCAATTAAAAGCATGCCTACCAGTTAGCACACACCATGGCGGCAAAGAGGAACTTGGCAAATAAAGAAAAGCATGACAGACGTGTCAAGGCCCAAGAACTGCAACCTGGAGATAGAGTTTTGTTATGGAATTTGAGACTGCATGGAAAACACAAGATTGCCGACAGGTGGCATCTCACCCCATACATTGTTGTCAGCAAGCTGGAGGATCTGCCAGTCTATAAAGTATGTCCAGAAAATTACCCACGAGCTGTAAAGACAATGCATAGAAATAATTTATTACCAAGTGGGCAAATCATCATTGAGTCCACACACCCAGACACTGCCCCTCCCAGGCCTGTAACCACAGCTGCAGCCAAAAAGAAACAGTTAACCTCTTCCCCAGTTGTCAAATATTCAAGGTCGTCCCTCAGTCATGCTCTAAATGAAACTGACTGCCAGTCCGAATCTGATGACAGTGAGTATGAAGCCCCTCATTACTTGTCTTATGAACTGAGTCAGTTGTTTCAAGCCAACCCCTTGTGCAATTTTGGAGATGAAGCTGGACCTTCAGGACTGTCTAACCCTACAGCCTTCTCCACAGCCCCTGTGCCCCCGGAAAGTGAGGTGCAAAGCATGGCCTCTGATGTAACCGACTCCTTGTGTCTTGTAGACTTAGTCGAGCCTGAGCAAAGAGAACCAGAAACAGAAAGCACCAGTGGTGACATACCAGAAAGTTCAGAACTGTTTGCAACTAATGATTCAGACGTCTTGGAAAATGATGTTGGTAAAGGTGATGATTCTGAAAGTATCAGTGATGTGTTACATAATTTAAATTCCATAGAATTTCCTCTTGATGGCAAACCTGAAATTTCAAAGCCAAGTAATGAAAGTAATCTTGTTGAACCAGAACTAACAGAGCAAGAAGCTGAAAGTGTTTCCAGTCCAGAACAGACAACCAGTGCAGAGGCACCCCTTTCTTCAGAAACAGACTTATTGACAAGCAATGAGCCAGGACTGAGCAGCCCAAATGCAAATGTTGAAGGAACAGCCTGCGCCTGTCCCTCCCAGAAAGTCTGGAAGAGCCACAAAGCCAGTGATATGCCTCAGTTATGACTCCCCAGGAAGGTCTGTAGACCTCCTATTACATGTAGTTCACAAAGGGGTATATATTTCTGAAAACTCCCTTCCAAAACTGGGCTACTCTGCCACATCTAAGCTAATTGTAAAGCCCTCCAATCAGTGTACTAACACCTTTATCCCATGCAGCCCTAGTGTAGCTGATAGGGTTAGGCCCCGAGCCATGTGGGTTAGTATGCAGGAGGTAATGCATACCAGAGTTGTAAGAGTAATGAGTTTAATTGTTTGAATCTGCTAACATGTTTATGAAAACATTATGCAAATGTGTTATTATGGAAATGTCATTGCCAATGGAAACAGTATAGTAATACTTATGACCAGCTTATTTAACTGATGCATCAGCTTTTATTTTATGGTATGCCACTGAAACATGCATGTATTTTTGTATACTGTTTTCGTATAGAATCTTATAGTATGTGTAGACTTGATGATTGCAGACGCCACATTTTTACAGGCAGGGAAGAGTGTAAACCCCCTACAAATCTGGGATTACTATGACGTCTTCCTGGACTCCTTAATGCCCACTGTCAGGCTGGTGTTCTGTCTTAAGTAGGAAGGAAAGGGAACATTATTTAACCAGGAGTAGCACATTAAGCCGAAGCTTGTTTCCAGATGAGACTTGGGAGCACAAGGAAGTTAAGTGACTTGCTCAGGATCACACAGTAAGCACATAGGCAGCTATAGGATTCAAACTCAAGTCTCCAGATCTGCAGCTCAGAGCCTTAACCCACTGTGCTATACTGCCTCCTAAGTAGTTTTATCTATTTGTGTGAGAGTGCCATATTGAGCCTCCACACCTGTCTCTTTAAGGGCATAGCTAATCTGTGTTTAAAAATTAGTCTGTGATTTAGGGCTTGTGACCGGCCAGACAATGTGTTATTTTGCTCCATTCTGTAGTCAATACTTGCGCAGAGGAAGCTCATGTAGGAACTGTGATTATTTACTGTTTATCTGCTGTTATAGTAAAGGTAGAGAAATTTGTCTAACCTGCTTTGATTGCACCTCAAACATTTGGATGGTAGCCACCATGTCAGGTCCTGGATTTCCAGTAATTGGACCAATTGCACCACTGGGGACCTAAAATGGAGCTTGTCCCCTGGGGTCTTGTGAGAAGGAAATGCTGTAGTTTTGTAGTTTTTGAGTGTTGGCACCTAAATGGACCTGGAGGGAAAGCCCCAGAGTCTGACTGGCCCACCTGAATACCTGGAAGTTTCCAGGTGGGCCCCCTCTGTTGGGTATGTTGCCACCTTTTGAACTATGAAAATCCTCACATTTGTCATCTATTTTCTAATTAAATGGGATTGTTTAGGCACTGTAAGTAAATTTAAGATGCAAAGATAGAGCTAAGGTATCAAGTATAAGTGGAATACTGATAAGAATGTGTCACCCTAGGCCCTCCCGTTTTGATTTCCGAGGTGGGCCCCTACATCAGCTTGTGATTTGGACCAAGGACTTGCTTCTGAAACAATCGTCCCAGCTTGTAAAAGAATTAGACACAGATTGAGAGGTTTGCGCAGTAAAGCTGTCAATTTATAACCAAACTGAATCCGAACTGTTGTTTAAAAAAGTTAGTGACATAGATGTGCTTAATGTGTTAGGTGGGTTGCAAGTTGGTTCCCCATGGTCAAATCTGTTATGCCAGCTGGAGGCTTCACCAGCAGAAGATCACAAATTTTTAGGATAGGATACAGCTCCAAATTGAAATAACCATGTTAGAGAAATTCATAGGCTCAGCATTGCAAGATGGTGCTGAACAAAATGAAGAGGTACCGGTAGTTGGGGGCATACACGTAGAAGGGGAAGGTACACCCTTTGATGCAAAGGATCACATGGAATCTAGGGAAGTGGATGTCTAGTGTAGGGTCCAAAGGGGATGTAAAAAGGGAAGGAGGAACATTGGTGGATATACACAGCCTGCAACTCACAATATATATGACATCTTCAGTACCAGGGCAGTAGGCAGGGCCGTTTTTGTGCATAGGCTAACTAGGCTGCAGCCTAGGGGTGCCAGCCATTTAGGGGTACCTGCAAAATTAGGCAGCAAAAAAAAAAAAGTTAAAAAAAAAAAAAAGGTTTTTTCTGGGCTGGCTGCTTGTGTTGTCTGCCATTATGTCTTGCTAAAAACATAACAAAACAAAAAAAGACACAAAAGTCTAAAGACGTTCCAGTTCAGATTCCTACTAAGGGACCCCCTGCCAGCGTCATTTAAACAAGTGGTTCCCGCCTTCCCTTTGTCATGACAGACATAAATGTTTATTGCTCCTACTGTTGTGCTGATGACAAGTCCCCCTCCCCTTAGGCAATGGATGACGTGACATCAATGTACATGACTGCTGGTGCCCCCACCCCCGACTTAGGCAATGGCTGACCTGATCCTGACTGATGCCGACATCAATGTACTTACTCTGACTGTTAGTACCCCACCCGCTCACTCGCTCTACCCCTCCCCGTATGAAACTATTATCCTCAGCAAGTCATGGCGCCCACAGACCTTGTGATTTAGGATTTCAATCAGGTCCGCGGTGGGCGTATACTGTGCTGTGCATCCTCCGATTAGTCAGCCGGGCAAGAGGGGCGGCAAGTTTAAATGGTTCTTAGTACAAGTACACAGTAGCACTGGAAGATAGAAGGAGAACTGTATCAACCGCCACTCTGCCAGCTGGAATTGGAAGGGAAAGAGAGAGAGAGAGAGCGCCGCAAGCCACAAGCCACTGTGTCTTCAAGTCCACTGGGTCTCTGTCTGGGAGAGTCACCACCGCAGAGACAAGTGTGACTGCGTAGGAGATTCAGGAGTCAGAAGCAAGTAGCAGATGCGGAGCAGTAGTACTAGTCTGGAGCAGCTAGACCAGCCAGCTACAGCTACTTAATTTTAGTCCAGCTAACTGTATTTGTGGACTGAAGTGAAAGAAATTCAAATCCTCCATCCTCTGCTGACCTGACTGAGCGAGCGTGGAGGAGTCGGGTAGGCTGGAGAGCAAAGACTGAGATGGACCTTCCTTGCCAGACAGTGAGTGCAGACAGTGCCGCCAGCCCAGTAGTCGTGGCCGGTCTGGTCAGGGAGAAGTTTGAAAGCAAGTCGAGAGGTCACTGAGACTCACACAGTCAGCACCAGACCCACTTTGCTTTAGTAAGTAAACAGAACTGTTCTTCATCTTTTTGAGTGAGCAGTGTCAGCCAGTGTGTGTGTGAGGTGAGCTGTAGACTAGGTGTGTTCCAAATCAACGCATATGCATCATTCATCACAACTAGTCGGACGGACTGGGTCATCGTGTCCTGTCGGTCGGCTTCTCTGGATAAATAACTGCTGCCTGCAACTTCTGCCAGACTATTTACCTTACCACAGAATCATTAAAGGCATATCAGGCATAATTTTTGCTTTATTGCACACAACGTCGTCTGACAGTTTGTTTGAAGCTTATCTTATTTTATTGTCTGTGTTACGTAGTAACAAAAATAAATGCTGCTCCTGACTGATCTGTAGTGTATCCATTTTTTTTTAGAAATTTCAGGATGCATGCTACTTCCCCAACCCCATGACCTGCAGTGAATTTGAAGGTTTTTTTTTCTCCTGTAAATTAAATTGATAGCAGCAGCTTCAGAGTTCAGACTGTTTACCCACAGGTTCTGTATTATCAGACAGTGACACTGACTGGCACTGCAGTAGCTTTTACTCTTAAATAATGTTATCACCACACTTGGTAACAAAAATGCTGCCCCCTGAACTTCGGACCACTTGGATAAAAAAAGTTTAACCACTAGCCTCCATTTTAAAATGCTAACACCTCCCCCCCCAATGAGCTGCAGATTTTTTTTTCTCTAACTCCTAAGGAAGTTAAAACGGGGAGTTTTAGGCAGTGCATTTATTCTTGCAGCTTGTCTGTTATGACACTAACTTTAGTTGAGCCTTAAAATGCTACCCCTGAATGACTTGCAGTGATTGAACTCAGACCATTTAGGTAAAAGTGACTTTTGTTCTGTTCAGTGCATTACTTTTTTTCTAACTAGGGAGACTCTGGATAAGAATGCACACTGTTTGGCCTTGTTCAGATCAGATGCATAAATAAGCGAGTGTTTGTGCTTGCTTGTGTGCTGATAGACTGTTTTTCTCTCACCTCTAAATAAGTGTAAACAGTTTACTAAAAGGAATTTTAACATTTTGACTGTAAAAATGTTCATATTCTGGAAAAGTTTTATACAAGTTTAGCTTTCAAAAGGGTATGAGGGGGACCAGGCAGGGACTCTGTGGTGTGGATGTAACTCAGCAGGACATGGCAGGGAGGGGTGTGTGTGTGTGTGTGTGTGTGTGTGTGTGTGTGTGTGTGTGTGTGTGTGTATGTTGGGGGGGGCAAGCCTGGTGCACACTGGGTGCATGGGTCAGTGGTGCGGGGGCACCTGAAGTTTCAAGCACATGGGCGCTATCTATGTAAACACAGCCCTGGCAGTAGGGGGTCATACTGATCAGCTTAATACAGACCAGAGTGCACATAGGGTGATGACTGGAGAGACGGATGAATCCTATAAGCAGGAGATACCTGAAACCTACAAAAACAACAAGGAGCTACTAGTCATTGGTGACTCCATGATCAGAAACATTGATAGACTACTTTGCCATGGCAGGAACAAGTTTACAATGGTTAGTACTCTACCAGGGGCAGGAATAGGGAATGTCTGTAAATTGTTACCAGGGTTATTGGACAATACCCAGAATCCAGTTACCGTATTGCATATTGGTACAAATGATGTTGGTAAAAGAGCACATCGGGACCTTCAAAAGGATTTGGAGGCAGTTGGAGAGGTCCTGAGGTTGGAGGGTTGTAATATCATGATATCGGAGATCCTGCCTGTCCCTAGAGCAGGGGTGGCTAAACATAGAGATATTAGGCAGCTAAATGGGTGACTGAGAAGGTGGTGCCATAAGGAGTGTTTCACTTTTATCCATCACTGGGACACTTTTAGGGACCCAGATTGTTTGGGAATGATGGTCTGCATTTGAACAAACATGGCAGTAGATTATTGGCTAGTGAGATACATCATCAGGTAGCTGACTTTTTAAACTAAGTAGAAAGGGGGAAGGGGCTGGCCACCAGGCAACCCAGGCATCAAGGGGTGTTCCTAAATATCATAAAAAGGCTAACAAAAGTCAGGACTGGAAATGCCTGTCCCTTAATGCTAGGAGCCTTACAAACAAATTCAATGAACTAGTGTGTCTGCTTCAAATGGAAAAAATTCAGGTGTGTGCCATAATTGAGACCTGAGGTCACCTGAGGATACCTGGGACCATCATATACCTGGATATGACTTATATCATATAGATAGAGACAATAAAAGGGGCAGCCTTGTACGTATCTGACAAAATCCATTCAGAAGCCATCGAAGTTCCCCAATTAACAGGAATAGAACATGCATGGGTTAAGGTAGTGCCAACAGATAGCACTCAGATCAGAATTGGGGTTATGTATAGACCTCCCTTGAGTACCCCACAGATTGATGAGGCTGTTCTTAGCTTTTTGGACTCCCTAGACCCAACTGAAAGGATAATTTTTTTAGGTGACTCTAATCTGCCAGGCATTAATTGGATTAAGCAAGTAGCAGGGACGTATAATGTTTTAATATACCTGGACTCTTTCCTATTAGCTGGTCTGGAACAACATATAGAAAGTAGTATGGGGGAACAGTACATTAGACCTGGTGTTAAGTAACTTGGGGGATACAATTCAGCACTGTAGGGTTAATAACCCCCTTGGCTCAAGTGACCACTGTATGGTTAGCTTAGTGTTGAAAGGACAAAAAACTAAGATCATTGGCTCCACTGAAGTTCGTAACTACAATAGAGACAATTTCGATATAATAAGTAAGGAACGTTTGAATTGGGGTTGGCAAAAGGAGTTTGATAACAAAACACTTAAAGATAAATGGGATATCTTGGAAAATAAAATCACATGCTTGATTAATAAGCACGTACCACTCAGAAGAAAATATAACAGAATGGGTAAAATTCCCACATGGTTGACCCCACAAATTAGAAGATTGATTAAAAAGGAAAAAAGAGCATTCAATAAAGCTAGAAAGAGCGGGTGTGCAACAAACTGGGAGGTATATAAAAAACTATTAAAGGAAACTAAAAAAGCAGTAAACCATGCAACTAAAAATGTGCTAAATTTGGTCACAAAAGTTAAGGATAGTCATAAATAATTTTTTAGCTACATTAATAACACAAAGGGGGGCAAAACTATTGTGGGGCCTAGTAAAGACTAGTATGGTGAGTTAATAGATAACAACCAGGCTATGGTGGGACATTTTAATATCTACTTTTCTTCGGTTTTTAATGACAAAACTAAGCGTACTAGGGATCATCTTAGTAATGCAGATTATAGAATTACTCTGAACAGTGAGGATATTGAGGATAGATTGATGCATCTGAACCCCAGTAAATCTCAGGGTCCAGACGGGATCGATCCTAGAGTCCTTAGGGAGCTGACTGCGGAATTGGCAGAACCAGTAACAGCAGTATTCCAAACATCATTGGATGGAAGGGAAGTGCTTGACATCTGGCGTAAGGCTAACGTCGTTCCAATTCACAGAAAAGGGCCAAGACAAGAGCTGGGTAATTACAGGCCCGTAAGTTTGACCACTGTATTGGGGAAGATGTTGGCATCCATCATTAAGGACCAAATTATGGAGCTCAAGAATTTGGCAGGGGACTGCGATGAGGCACAGCACGGTTTTAAGAAAGGCTTATCATGCCAAACAAATCTTCTGGAATTTTATGAGCATGTGAATGGGGCACTGGATGAGGGCAACTCTGTAGACATCATATTTTTGGACTTCTCAAAAGTGTTTGATAAAGTCCCCCATGGGGAAGTAATAGACTCCCTAATAGAACACAATATTCCTGGGTATACCACTTGCTGGGTCAATGCATGGCTGAGTGAAAGAAAGCAGAGGGTCTGTTTGAAGGGAGCATACTCAGACTGGTTAAATGTAGAGAGTGGAGTCCCCCAGGGATCGGTGCTGGGATCTTGCTTATTTAATGTGTATATACACTCACTAACGGGTGGAGGTGAAGTTTGGGAGACAAAATTTGTAGATGACACCAGGACTGGCACAAGCATCAATAACAGCGGGGATTCAAAGAAATTACAGGATGCTCTAGCTAAAATGGAAAACTGGGCTAGGGATTATAAATTGTCCTTTAATACCAATAAATGTGCAGTTATGCACTTTGGTAAGAATAATAATGAGATGGACTATGTTTTGAATGGACAGAAGTTGGGTAAGGTCTCCGAAGAAAAAGACCTGGGCATTAAGGTGACAAATGACCTCAGTTTCCACCGGCATTGTAGCCAGATGATTAGAACTGCCAACTGTATATTAAACAACATCAAGAAACATATTAAAAGCAGGAAGAGGGAGGTGATCATGCCACTTTATAGTTCACTGGTGAGGCCGCAATTGGAGTACTGTGCCCAGTTCTGGTCACCAGGGTTCAATACAGATGTCATGAGATTAGAGAGGGTCCAGAAAAGGGTGTTAAACAAGGTCCCTGCACCCTAATTGATACCCCAGAGGTACACCGCAGTCAGCTAGCATTTATGTATATGTTATACTAACATATAGGGCTAAGGACATCTACCGTACAAGAGCAGATGTCAGGATATGTATGCATATGATTGCTATATGCTTTACTTTCTAATATACACATGTATTTCTTGCTTACAAGTTGTTAGGACACTTGTGTCCTTATAATATTATGATATATGAGTCGACATTGCCATCTTCTTATTATTACATGGCCATGTACACAAACTGTACTTACTTTGTTTCCACAAAGTGATAACTATAATAACATTTTATAATGTTGTCTAGGACCGTGGAGACACCTCTAATTTAGGCAATAGGGCTCATCTCTGTACTAACATACTAAAATGCCAGCAGAATAGGCCTAATGGTCTTTCGTGTCTGCTCGTTTGGTCAGCCCCCACCCTGGGTGCTGACCTTGCTGTCCCCCTCGCCTTCTCTGGCTTCTCCCTTCCCAGTTCCGGATATTCTTGCTGCATTGGATTTTGCTTCCAGAACCCTTCCCTGTACCTGTCCCACCCCCTCTTGAACCCCTCCACTATCTCTGCCTCCACCAGCCCCTAGGCAGTGCATTCCATGGCTCCACCACCTCTCAGTGAAGTAGCACCACCTCCTTTCTCCCTGAATCTTCCCTCCAGCTTCCACCCATGCCCTCTAGTGGCCCTTCCTCCTTCCTTCGAAGCACCCTGACTGTTCCTCCCTATTTACCCTCTTCATGTACCTGAAGACCTCTATCATGTCCCCCCGGTCCCTTCTCTCTTCCAATGTGTACATATTTAGCTCTTCGAGCCTCTCCTCATAGGTCCTGTCCCCCAAGCCCCAAATCATTTTGGTTGCCCTCCTCTGGACCCTCTCCAAGAGGTTAATGTCCCTCTTTAAGTGTGGCCTCCAAAACTGCATGCAGTACTCAAGGTGCGGCCTCACCAAGCAGTTATACAGAGGGAGTACCACTTCCCTCCTTCTGGAGGTGATCCCCCTAGCGATGCATCCCAGCATCCTGTTGGCCTTGGCTGCTGCCCTCCTACAAGTCTCAGAGTTGTTCATCTTGACATCCACCACCACCCCAGGTCCCTCTCAGCCATCGAGACTTGTAGCATTTCCCCAGGGTGTACACTTGGCCTGGGTTTCTGGCCCCAGGTGGTACCTGCATTTCCCTGCATTGAACCTCAGCTTCCACTTTCTAGACCATCTTCCAGAGCCTCCAGGTCCCCCTCAGGGCCACCCTCCCTCCTCCCCATCCACCCACCGCCCCCAGTTTCGAGTCATCTGCAAAGAGACTCATCTCACTCCTAATTCCTGTCCTTATGTCAGATATGTAGGCGTTGAACAGAAGGGGCCCAAGGACTTATCCCTGTGGGACCCCACTAATGACCCTCCTTGGGGATGAGACTATCCCACCAACTACCTACGTTGCCTCAGAGGTTGCCAAAAAAGAGGAGTGGTTGGACCACAGTGGGCTCAGGGAGAGTGAGGGTGGTGGAACAGAGGCACATCCCTCCAGTTGTACCTCTCCACAATTCCTATGCCATTCTGGCAAAGTGTGGTTCCTCTATGGAGGCACCTACAGTGGAGACCAAGGAGGATGCTGGGAACCTCCACAAAGGAGACCCACAGGAGGGTGTCAGGGGACCCTGCAGGGGAAGGAAACAACTCCTGGTGGGGGACTCCATTGTTAGGAAGGTAGAACTGGGCAAGGAAGGGGAGAGGGAGGTAAGGTGCCTGCCTGGCGCCATGGCTTGGAGGGACAGGGAGCGAATCCTCAGGATTGCCAGAGCAGCTGCTCAGGGGAGGGAGCTGGATGTCATTGTCCACCTAGGGACAAATGACCTGGCTAAGAAAGGGATTAGAGAAGTACAGGAAGAGTTTGTGGAATTGGGGAGGGGCCTTAGTCAAGTAGCACTCACGGTAACCTTCTCGGAGGTGCTACCCATCTATGGCATAGGAGAGGCTAGGTGTTCCATTGCCATGGGATTCAATCAGTGGTTGAAGAAACTGGTGTGTGGAGCTCAGGGATTTGGCTTCATTGGGGACTGGGGTCCACCTGGAGTGATGCAAGCCTATACTGGCATGATGGGCTGCATCTGTCCGGGAGGAACCGGATCCTAGGTGATAGGTTTAAATGCTTCATTGGCAAGCTTTTAAACTAGCCAAGGGGAGGCACTGGAAAGGAGCAGAAAATCCTAGCCCCCCAAACAATCACGGTAGTAAGTGTGCAAACACCAACATGGAGGTGTCGATAGGGAGAAGGGCAGTGGTAAATGGAGAAAGTGACAAAGGCAAGAAGGACAGGGATGGGGCAAAGGGGGTAAGGCCATCAGGAAATGGAGGGTAATGAGTACCAATGCCCGTAGTCTGGGCAACAAGCTCCCTGAGCTGGTGGCCTTAATGGAAGAGGATGCCCGGATATCGTAGCAGTCACAGAAACCTGGTACACAGAGAACCATGACTGGCATGTTAACATACCAGGGTACATAACCTACAGGAGAGACAGGCAGGGAGAAGAGGGGAGGAGTAGCTCTATGTAAAGGAAGGGATAAAAGCAACTGAACAAAAGAGTAAACAGTGAGGAGAGGAGGCACTGTGGGTCACCTTGGAGACTGGAAAGGGCACCACAATCTGCACAGGGGTTGTGTACAGACCCCATGTCAGGGAAGGAATGGACAAGGATATGATGGAAGGCATTCTTAGAATAGGCGAGAAAGGGAGATACTGTTGATGGGAGACCTGAATGTGCCAGATGTTAACTGGAGCACATTTGCTGCAGCCACATCCAAGAGCAGGGCCATTCTTGACACCCTACAGGTGGCAGGCATTAGACAGCTAGTTTGGAACCCACTCATGAGGGAGCAATCTTAGACCTCGGGATTTTCAAATGGGGGTAGTGAGAGGATCTCAGATCTAGAAGTGGGTTGCCATCTGGGGACAAGTGACCATCAAACAGTGTGGTTCACGTTAAACTCAGCTACAGAGTCAAGCTTCATACAAAAGTGAGGGTACAGGACTTTAGGAGGGCTGACTTTGGCAAGATGGGAGAGTGCCTCAGAAAAGCACTAGCAAACAGGCTAGAAGGAGGTGTGGAGCAACAATGGGGAATTATCAAAACTGCCATCACAGAGGCAACAAGCCTTTGTGTGAAGCAAATAAACAAATCAAAACGAAAGAAAAAGTCACTATGGTTCTCAAGAGAGGTGGCTGTGAAAGTCAGGAAGAAAAAGATAGCATTCCGGAAGTATAAGGAAACACAGAAGGAGCAGGACAGAGAGCTGTACCAGTTAAGGCAGAAAGAAGCAGGGAGGGAAGTCAGAATAGCAAAGGCCCAAACTGAGGAAAAGATAGCCAACTCAGTTAAGAAGGGGATAAAACCTTTATAGGTACATCAGCGACGAGAAAGACAAAGGGAGGGATAGTGAGGCTGAATAGAATGAACAGTGGGTGGGCAGAGGGGACAGTGAAAAGCAGGAATACTGAACGAATATTTCTGCTCAGTATTCACAAAAGAGGAGGGGAAGTGCTAATCCAATTAACAGAAGCACTCTTGATAGGGGGTCGATCCCAGTCCTTTCACAGAAGAAAGGGTTCTGCAAGAACTCCTAAAACTGAAGGTGGACAAAGCAATGGGTCCTGATGGAATTCACCCAGAATTCTAAAAAGAATTAAGGAAGGAACTAGTGAAACCACTGGCTACTCTTTTTAATAAATCATGGGAGGATGGTGTGGTACCGAGGACTGGAGGAAGGTGGATGTGATTCCCTTCACAAAAGTGGGACCAAGACAGAGGCAGGAAACTACAGACCTGTCAGTCTGACCTCTGTGGTAGGGAAAGTGATGGAGTCACTTCTGAAGGAAAGAATAGTTGAGTACCTAGAGGTCAGTGGAGCACAGGATCCAAGGCAGCATGGGTTCACAGTGGGAAGGTCATGTCAGACGAATCTAATAGATTTCTTTGACTGGGTGACCAAAGTAGTAGACCAGGGAGGGTCTGTGGACATGGCCTACCTAGACTTTAGCAAGGCATTTGACACAGTCCCACACAAAAGATTATTAGTCAAATTAACCGGCCTGGGAGTGGGTCCCAGGGTGGTAGCCTGGGTAAAACATTGGCTGGACAACAGGACACAGAAGGTAATTGTAAATGGAGTCCACTCTGAAGAAAGGGGTTACTAGTGGGGTACATGGGTTCAGTATTGGGTCCAGTCCTTTTAATGTCTTCATCAGTGACATTGCAGAGGGACTGGAAGGAAAAGTATGCCTTTTTGCAGATGATACAAAGATCTGCAACAGGGTTGATACACAAGGAGGCGTGGAAAGGATGAAAAGGGACTTGGCAAGGTTGGAGGAATGGTCAGACGTATGGCAGCTAGGATTCAATGCAAAAAAGTGCAAAATAATGCACCTGGGAAACAAGAACCCAGGGGAAGAATACACAATGGGTGGGGAAGTAGTAACAACAACAAAACAGGAATCATATCAGATGACCTTAAGGTTAGCAAGCAATGTGAGAAGGCAGTAGGGAGGGCCGGGGGTATACTGGGATGTATAGGGAGAGGCATCAGCAGAAGAAAACAGGAAGTTGTTATCCCTCTGTACAGACAGTTGGTGAGACCCCATCTGGAATACTGTGTCCAGTTCTGGAGACCCCATCTCCGCAAGGACATAGACAGGATAGAGGCAGTCAGAGGAGGGCAACTAAAATGGTGCAGGGTCTGCAAGAGAAGCCGTATGAGGAGAGACTAAAGGAGCTTAATATGTATACCCTTGAGGAAAGAAGGAGAGGGGGACATGATAGAAACTTTCAAGTACCTCAAGGGAATCAACAAAGTCCAAGAGGTAGCATCTTTCGAGAAAAGAGACTTGCAAGAACAAGAGGACACAATTTAAAGATAGAAGGAGAGGCGGTTCAGGGGCAATGTGAGGAAGTATTATTTCACAGAGAGGGTGGTGGATGCATGGAACAGCCTTCCTGAGGAAGTTGTGGGGTCTAAAACTGTGGGAGAATTCAAGAATGCATGGGATAGACATAAGGCAATTCTTGTGGGGGGCAGGAAGATATAGGCTGTTGGTTAACTAGGATCTGCGGCCTATCCTGTAGGTAGGGAAATGGGCAGACTAGATGGGCCTAGCGGTCCTTATCTGCTGTCAAAGTCTATGTTTCTATGTTTCTATGTTTATGACCCTCTGGGTCTGGTCCTGGAGCCAATTGCCTATCCATCTGATCATCTGGTTCCCGTTACTCATTTCTCCCGCTTATCAACAGGTACGTGAGGAACAGAGTCAAATGCCTTGCTGAAGCCTAGAAGGGAGATCCACTGGTCTACCTAGGTCCAAGGCACTTGTCACCCAGTCATAGAACTCCACCAGGTTTGTCTGACACGATTTCCCAGGATGAATCCATGCTGCCATCGCCTAGGCACCCTGACTTATCCAGGTCCCCCCCTAGCCTCTCCTGACAATGCCCTCCATCACCTTGCCCACCACCGATGTCAGGCTGACAGGCCTGTAGTTTCCTGCCACCTCCCTTGATCCCCTTGTATAGGCACTATATGCGCCACCTTCCAGTCTTGGGGACCCACCCTGTCCTCAGAGAGATGGTGAAAAGCTCTGCTAGGGTTTTGCCAGGACATCTGCAAGTTCCTTCAGCACTCTGGGATGTAATTTATCCGGCCCCAGTGCTTTCTCCGTCTTAAGGGAGCTGAGGGCTTCCCTCACTCTCTGCTGTGATTTGCACTTCCGTACCTCTTCTCTGCTTAGCCCTCCCCCACCTGCCAAGTGATGCCTCCCCTCTCCCAGACCTGCCGATCGGTAAGGGCCCCCTCCTTAGTATCTCTGTCTCTCCCATGTATGATGCAGCACCCCCATTTTCCTAGTGAAAACTGGAGGTGAAGTACTCATTTAGTACCTCAGCCTGCTCCCTGGGTCTTGTGCCCATCTCTCCCTGATTTAATCCTGCTAATCTGCCCCTTCACCCTTCGTTTTCCCCAGTGTATCAAAGAACCCCTTGTTCCTCTCCTAATTTCCCTGGCCAGGTTCTGCTCCTCCTTGCCTTAGCCTCTCTCACCACTCTAGTGGCCTTCTAGCCATCAGCTCATACCCCTCGATCCCTTTCACTCCTTGAGCACTTGAATTGCTTATAGGCTGCTTTCTTTCCCTCAAACCACCTCCTGGACCTCCCTGGTCCACCAACAGGTTTTTGGGCTCCCACTGTCATTGTCTTACTCTTGCACAGGTGCTGGTAGCATTCTGCACCCTCTCCTGATGATTTCCCACCTACTATCAGCGTCCATGTCTGACCCAATTCCATCCAAATGCTCCTTAACGATCCTTCCATTTCCTTAAAATCCGCCCCCTGAAGTCGAGGTTACTTGCCTTTGTGCAGCCTTCTACCCTCCTAGGTCCAGGCAGAACCAGACCCATGGCATGGTCACTCCCGCCAATGGGTCCCTGCCTCCAGGCTCCAATCTGGTCACTGTCTGCCAGGACCACATCCAGTACCCAGTGCCTCCCTAGTCGGTTCCCTCACCTGCTGAGTTAGGAATGCGTCTTGAAGACATCCAACAACCTCGTTCCCTGGTCACAGAGGATGTCATAGTCTCCCAGTCTGTTCCTGGCATGTTTAAGTCCCCAACACCACCACCATTCCTCTGCCCAGTCTGCAGTGTCTCCTAACATCTGCCACCAGACTGTCCTCCAGCTCCTCCGCCAGGGCAGGGGGTCTATACACCAGTCCTATTTTTTCTCTTGCCCCCCCTTGTTATCAAGGTGACCCAAATCGCCTCCACGGTTCCCTCCGCCTCCTCTACTCCCCCTATGCCAATGCAGTTTTTGACTATCATTGCTACCCCTCCTTCCCTTCCCTCCCCCCTGTCCTTCCTGAACATAGTGTATCCCTCCAGGTTCAGGTCCCAGTCATGTCTTGCAGTGGCCCAAGTCTCAGTGACCGCTGCCACATCCACTGCTCCTCAGTTAGCATCGCCTGGAGCTCAGGCATTTTATTGCCCAAGCTCCTGGCATTTAGCAGGACTACCTTCCACCCTTTCCCTATAGTTCCATTTCCCCTGCTCGTGTTCCCATGGGGATTCTGTTTTCCCCTGGTCTGCACTTTGCCAGTTGGCCTTTCCCTGCAATCCTCCTGGTCCCCAGGGGGGTGGAGACAGAGTCCCTCCTTTATCGGCACCCCCTTGACAGCCTTTTCTCCCATCCCACCCCCCTTCACAAGTTTAAACCCCACTTTTCACCAATGAACCCCTCTATTTTCAACTTAAGGATTCCCCTCCCCTCCAAATTGAGATGTAGTCTATCTCTAGCATACAGCTCCTTATCCTCCCAGGTCTCCCCCCAATCCCCCATCAACCCATACCCTCTGGCCTCACACCACCCCCTGAGCCACTGGTTTATCTCCTAATTTTCCTTTGTGTTCCCCACTAGCCCTTGGCACTGGCAGGATTTCTGAGAAGGAAACTGTGCATCCTATGTCATGACAGACCCTGGCGAGCTCCCTGAATCTTGCCTGTATCTCTAGCTCGCTATTTCCCTCAATGTCATTTGTACCCAGGTGGACCAGTATGTCTGGGGAACCCCCACAATCCTTTGCCAGCTGATATACCTCGTGCTTAGCCCTGTACACCGTTAGTCCAGGGAAGCATCTTGTTCTAGGGAAACATCTTGTTCTAACTGGCCAGGCTTCTCCCTCCCTATCCCATTTGATACCCCTGATCATAGAATCCCCCAGCAGGAGCACTCTGACCACTCCTTTTCCTCCATTCCCCCCCCTTCTATGTCCCTCATCCTTTCTACAGGCCCCTCCATCCAGCTGGCTCCTTGTTCCTCCCCCTATCTGGGTGCCACATGCCACCCCCTCCTTATTTACCATGGCCACCCCCTTCCCTCCAATCCTATGCCTCTCCTCCTCCTCCTGAGTATCCTTCTGTACCTTGCTAATTCCCCTCACTGCTTGCAACTGGTCCTTCTCCCCATCTGCTAAACTAGCCTGGCTCATCCTCCCTTCCTTCCTGTCTCCATTTAGTTTCTCCTTGCTCGTGTGCTCCCTGGCCTAAACCCTCAGCTCCCTTTACTGAATCCTCCTTGTACTTCTGGTCCTTCTCCTTACCTTTCCTCCCAACTGGTCCTTCTCCTTGTGCTTTCCTCCCTCTTCCCCTGCCCCTCCTGCTCTGATTCACTGCTCCCCCCATTCTCCTGCATTCCAGGTCCCCCCTGTTCTTCCTGCTATCTGGCCCCGCCTCCTGCCTCCCACTCCCTTTCCGTCTCTTACCACCCCTGTCATGGCTACATCACTCCCCTCATCCTTGAGCAGAAGAAGAGAATTAAAGCGGTTACTGAGTGTAAGGTCTGATCCACCTCCCCGCCTTGCTTCCTTCTGTCCAGCCCTGGCCATCTGCCTACTTCCCTGAGAATGTTGTCCCTCTGTCCCCCCTTTGTGAGGGTCCCCAGTTACCTGCCTGCTTCCTTGGTAGTGTCCTTTTGGACCCCCTCTGCCAGGGTCCCTATGTGACCCCTGAGTATTCTCCTGCACTCCTTTCTAAGATAGAAATGTTTCTATCTTACATTAGAAAATGGGCAAATTCATACCTGTATCCCGACTGGCCAAAAGCACTAAGAAGCCAGGCCGGTATGAGACAATAGAGACCAGGAAATAACTAGTCCCAGTCTCTGGTGCCTCATTTAGTTTGGATACTCATGGGCCAGTAGAACGTTGAAAAAGGCAACTGCCGCCATGATGCTTGGCTCTGTGACAGATCCCTAAATTGTAAGTCGATCTCCCCTTGTCCACCTTGCAAGAGCATCCGCACATTCGGCTGTTAACAAATATAAAAGGACACACAGTTGCAGCTAAAATAAATTTGGGCTGCAAAATTGTAGCGTAAATTCAGTCACCGCAAGACCGCTAACTGGCCCAGAGAGACAGCACCGCCCCCCACACGGTTAACGTTGCTAAAAAAATGCACTCTTGCCGCTCTCAATTACATAGCACAGAATGGCTGTACCATGGGTTAATTGACCCATAATTTCATATATTTAACACCATTAGTAAAAAAAAAGATGTTCAACACATTTAACATTTTAAATAGTGGCACGCGGTGTGTTAACCGCTACTGTAACACACTGCTCCCCTTAACTGCAGTCCCGCTTGCTGAACAGAAAGCAAAAAATATTTTTTTTGTTGAACAGCAAAACTACCTGCTCGTAGTTTGTAGCAAAGGAACCATGTTCAGACCTCCAGCCGCCATGCCCAATCCCGATGACAGTGTCAGCTACTATCTAAGGTCCACATGCTGTTTTACTCGATCTCCCCGTCCAATAGCTCTACAAATTAAAAAGGCACTCTACTCCCTGACCATCTGCCAAATGATACACTGAAGCGTAGCTGAGGTGTAGCGATGCCCCAATAGGTTTAATTCCGCTTAGTGCACAGACACGAAGAGAGTACTGTTACCCCGGACCATTTTGCTTTCCACGAGTGTCACAGCTACCACCAGCAGTCACGCTGAATTCAGTGCAGAGCATTGAATAGTGATCAAGGAATGCTCACATCTGTGCGCTTTCTAAACTCTTTTATTGTGTTTTTTCTGTGTAGCTCACAAGAAAATCACCTTCATTTTGTAGCATTTCAGTTCAGGTTTCCAAAGTCAGGAAAGCCAAAGTATGAGATGGAATGTGATAGAACGAAGAAAATACCGCTCCTGTAACACACAGTAGCGCACTCTCTCTCTCTTTGCTCAAGTCAGTCACGGTTTTGCAGCCCCATAACAAGATCAAACTGAGGAAAACAACAAAACAAAACTGCAGAAATGTCGACATTTTTTAATAATATTACTACTTAACTACTGTTTCCATCGCACTGCATCTGATACCTTGGCTTTGACGTGGAACCTGAACTGAAATGCTACAAAATGAAGCTGATTTTCTGAGTGAGCCCTGCTTTTCATTTCTTTTACTTTCATTTGCTGCTGTTACTAGTCAGAGGGAGGAAGGAGAACAGTAGTACAGAATCTCCAGTAGGACAGAAATGACCACGCTGAAAAAGAAACCACACAAATCTAATGAAGCAGAGGAACTATTTTATCTCCAAACATATTTTATACTAATATAGCACAAACTTTTAAAATTAAACTTAATTTTTTACAATGCCCATTTTCTGGCAGCAATAATACCCTCCAGGGTGGCGGTATTGTGCTATACGGACCTTCCAGGGCTATAAGGCCCTCCGCCTGCGGTGTCGGGCCTCATTACGCCCTGGGTGGTCCGGCATCAATACCGCCCACCCTTTTGGGTATTATTGCTTACGTAACTATGGTAACTTAGTTAGGTATATAAAGTAAGACAGTACATCTTCCACCTTGGAGACCTAGAGATTTCTACATTCCTCGAGGTATAGGGAACACATAACATTGGCTCCCATTTCCTATGGTAAGAGCTGCTTAGGGCTACTGTGATTTTCCTTTTGGTAGTATGAAACAAGATGTATTACTCTTATGCAATGTGTTTGTGATTTCTTGCATTCCCATTATTGCCAAGAACCTAAGAGTGAGGGTTTAGACCTCCTGACATTTGGTGACTGTGTGCAGGCAATATTTGGTGTTTGCAAAGTTTTCACTCGTTGCTACTACTTTCCCTTCCTAATGGGGACAGAAGGTGTGCACTCCCACATCACCGCTCCCATTTTTCACCTACTTTGTAACCACTTGCAAAGTCTTGCTGTTTACTGGGAGTGGTCGATGCCGACTCATCACATCTCATGGCAGTTTTGAATTGCAAGATTACAAGTGCACAGTAGCCCACCTGTGAATTACTGCACCTGTTGTTGATCGATACACAACATGGCACCTTTTCTTAGTTTGATTTTATGTTCCCTCCCACTAATGGCCGCCGCATCAAATATCTGCATAGACTTGAGACTCGATGTCTCGAACTTCCTTGCCTCCCATGGAGGATGGGCTGACTTCATGCTGGACGCAGGTCAATCTGACAACCCTGTGCTGGGGATTTCAACCCAGTACTCAGAGACGAGACAAACAGCCAGAAAGCGTGAAGCTAAAGGGCTGTTGATCACGGCTCTCTATTCTGCTCTGGAAGCCTCTGAAGTGAGGTTTCAAACCCTTGACCTGCAAGTCTCATCTCTCAAGCAAGAGATGGGACTACAAGAAATTGAATGTTTGAAAAGACAGCAGGATTTGGAGTCTGCACTTTAGACTCTGTGAAATGAAAAGGATTCACTTTTTCATCAGTCTGTTCAGGAAAATGAGCAGGAACTTTGTATGTTGAAGCAGGGCTGTGAAAGTTTGAGACAGGATAAGAGGCAGGCATTGCAAATGAATGATATGTTAAGTAGAACTAATGGTCAGATCCGTGATGAGTTGGGAGAGCGCCAGGATGAGATAAACCAGGTACGTAATGATTTAGGTGTAGCTACTAGGGACAATCGTGATTTGAGTGCTGTGTATAGAGTGTTACAGAAGCAGTTACAGGATGATGTGGATCAGAATATTGCAGAAGTTAGTCATGAAGACTGAATGTAAAATGTTGAAACTGCACCATCAACAAAAGGTACTGGCTGGTCACATCAAGGCGATGTGCTGCGGAGCCCCTGACGATGTCATCTGAGGAGGAGGAGTCAGATGACATTTCTCAGTACAATGCCCACTCTCGCCCCTACTATAGTCCAGTGAGCCCACCCTGCCATCCACAACATGGCTGACCCCTGTCACATTACACCACGTCCCTACGTCATCGATGGCATGATGACCATCATGGGCAATGCCAACATGGCAACCACCATGATGGGGGGTCAGACCCAGGCCTAGTCCCAACGGCACCACCAATCACTGTTATTTCTGTGGTTGATAGGGAAGAGATAGAACAAATGATGGATGATGCCTTAGGCATTGTGACCTTTCCCAAGAGAAGCAAGCATGCCCTCCGGATGCAGATCAAACAGATGCTGCAGGAGAGTGCTACTTGGGAGCAGATGGTCTGGACTGTGGCTCAAGCCGCAGCTCAGGTAGCCTTACAGGGCACCCGAGATAATCTACCTCTGAATGATCATCCTAGTAATCCCCTACAAATGGCCCACTCTGTTCAGCAGATAGCTGACAGCATTGGTCGGATGTGCCCGTCTGACAACCTCAATTGTCACTTGGAAAAGGTGCTTTCCAAATGTGAAATGCTTAGTCTCGCTGCTGACTACCAAGTCCAGATCCTACGCCAGACCATTGATCCTGGCCTATGGGGCGAAACTCCCCAATGCTATCTGGCAGGATAGCCACGCCACCTTTGACAAAGTTGCAGCCAAACTCATTACTACACATAACCCAGGGATGGTAGGAGTGATGCTCGCATACCCTGTGAAACAGAATGCAAAGGAAAGTCCAGCGACCTTCCACTAGAGGCTTTGGATGGCCAACCGAGCAGGAAAGAATCTTGCAGGAGAGGCCTCGGATGCGGACCTTACTGAGTACAAAACCTTGTTCCTTCGGAACATGATCCCTGCATTGCGAGAGAAGGTAGAGCCAACCACCTATTCCACCACGGATAAGTTTTATGACATTCTTCAGAAAACAGAGAGAGTTTATCAGCTTTACATCCATGATTCCAGCTCCAGCTCCAAGAAGGTAGCTGCCATGAAACCCACCCCAGAGGCCATGACACATTACACGGTGGAGGGGTAGGCCAAAGAGAAACAGCCCCTCCCCACCGACAGCCAATAACCCCAGCAGGCTCAACAACAACATTCCTGGGGCAGAAACCAGAACTACCACAAAAACAAGAAACACCATAAAAATAATAGGGGTAAACAACCGAGGCCAGGCCCTTCATATAGGGAAATAGCAGATGAGAACCGAAGTCTCTGAGACCTTCTCGGGCAAGTGCACTCCGTAGCGGATGCTGTCCCAGTTTGGGCCCTTGCTGCATTACAACTGGGATGGCAGGCCTCAGCAGGCTGCAGAGATACTGGAAACCCAGGCCCACGGGCCCCTACAAGTCTGAACCCGGAAGTGTCTCCCTATACAGCATCAGTACAGCATGGGGAAACGGTTCACAGGAACCAGGCCCAAACGCTCTTTCAAAAGCTTCCCCATGCCTCTACTAGTATGGATTGACAATTACAGGCCCCAGTCCATATTGTAAACAAGCTAGTCTTGGCTACTAACGGAAGGCCCTGTACAGAGGCCGAGGTTGGGGGCCACCTGCTTACAGTATTGCTGGATACAGGCGCAGCAGTGACTCTATTGCATGATGACCACCCAGCCACATCACCTGGGTCCACCGGATAGAAGACCAATATGTCTGGTGTAGATGTAACTAGGCTACCTGCATACTGCTCCCTGCCAGTACCTGTGACACTGGGACACCTGGAGGCATATCATGCTTTTCAGTTTATGGTACTGCATGATCACCCTAGTATTATCAGAATTGACTTTTTGGCACCACGCGGCTGTGTGGTAGACCTGGCCAACATGTTGTTGATACAGATTCAGGGACAGTACCACACTGTCATGATTCCTGACTCACATGTGGTTGCAACAATTGCCACAAATGACAAAGAATGTGATGTCATAGATTTGTTCAAGAACCACAAGCTTTCGGGGGTCGGCCGGGGGGAGGGAAGATTGAGCATCCCAACGGATGCTCTCCTCCCTCAGGGGTGGGCTACCAAGAGCGCATCGCGCTCTGCACTCCTTCCATAGCCGGTGGAAGCACCGGCAGAGGGAAGGGGTGGAGGCGGCTCCACTTGTCGGAGTCGGGGAAGGGGGACGTCTCGGCGCATGAGGGTCTGCGTGCGTAAGCACGCTACCACTCAGGGATGTACGTCCCTAGCGCAAGGCATCCTGGGGGAGTGGGGACGTCAGGGGAGAAAACCAGAAATACCCTCCGGTAGCCCTAGATGAAGTCCGCCCTAAGTCCACCCGGACCACCGATAGGACAGACCCCAATGTGCAAAGGAGAGAAGGTTGGGCACTCTAGGGGCAGATCCCTGAAGGTAGGTACCGGGGGGACATGAGCGGACGGAAGGAGGGGGCACCAGAGGCAGTAAGGAGGGATAAAGATGAAAATAAAAAAAAAAAAAAAAAAAAAAAGAACCACAAGCTTTTCCCAAAGCTTCTTCCCATCCTGCAAAGGCATCTGGAGGCATTCACCACCAACAAACACGATTGTGGAAAGATGCATACTGTCATTGAGGTGACAGGCCCAGCCCATGAGAGGCAAAGGCAATACCCCTTTCCATCCAAGGCCTTGCCCTCTCTTCGAGAAACAATCAAATCACTCCTCAAGCAAGGTGTAATCAGAACATGTGTTTCCACTGCAAATCCCCCTGTGTGGCCTGTGAAAAAATCCACGGGCACATGGAGACTTACAATTGGCTACAGGATTCTAAACCAGGTCACCCCTAGTTGTGCCCCAACGGTGGCATCAGCACCGGATGTGCTACAACTACTGACCCCTGACCAACAATAGTTTAGTGCCCTGGATATTTCCAATGGTTTCTGGTCATTGCCTTTGGCCCCCAAGAGTCAATATAAGTTTGTCTTCACCTTTGAAGGTAGGCAGTACATGTAGACCTGCTTACCACAGGGGTTCCATAACAGCCCCTCCCTATTCCACCTGTACATTATGGATGCTCTTGAGGGTTTCTCGACACCCCAGTGCCTCTTGCAGTATGTGGATGACCTGTTGTTGGCCACTGCCATGCAGGAACAACATCTGGACCTTTTGGACAAATTGCTGACCCTCATTCAGAGGGCAGGCCTCAAATGTAACCCAGCAAAAGCACAACTGTGCCAGAAAGAGGTACTCTTTCCTTGGCCTGAGGATAACAGATGAAGGCAGAAGCCCTACCTGGAATAAGATACAAGGATTACACAACTTGCCACTCCCCACCAGCATGGCTACCCTTAGAAGATTTCTATGTATGGTAAATTATTCCAGAGATTTCATTTGTGATTTTGCTCAGAAGGTCGTCTCTCTGTATGAACTACTGAAAAAGGATGATCCCTGGACTTGGGGCCCATACATACCCAAGCTGTGTCATCACTGAAGCAGGCCCTGGCCTCAGCTCCAGCCTTGGTCAATCCCAATCCAGCTCTGCCATTCCCTCTGGAATCTGCCACCTCTGACATTGCAATGTCTGCAGTGTTGTCCCAGAAAGTACATGGCTCACTAAGACCTATTACATATGCATCACAGCTCTTGACCCCAGTGGAACAGAAGTATAGCCTTTGTGAAAGGAACCTTCTGGCTACCTACTGGGCTATCAAGCACTTTTTGTATATCATTGGGTACTCCCCTCTTATCATCAGCAAAAAATACACCCCTACAACCTTCTTACTATCAGACAGGGTAAAGGATGGATCAGTCTCTAATACCAGACTGACACAGTGATCTCCCCTTCTCCAGGATACGGACATCAAGGTTCAACCAACCAAAATGCCATCCATGCTGGCGCATGGCCTCCTTTTCCAAGGAGAACCACATGACTGTACACTGCAACCACCTGATCTACCAGATCCAGGTCCTTTCCTTCCTGCTACACCACAACTACTTGAGAACACCTCATTGTGTCATGTTTTCACAGATGGATCAGCCTTCTATTATCAGGGAGAACAGACAGCAGGAATGGGTATATTTGTGGTTTACACTTTTGGTAACACTGTTAAAATTTCCAAACATTGCAGTATAGCATCATCACAGCATGAAGAAATGGCAGTGGTGGCCTGTGCCCTCAAATTCATCCAGCATGGAACCGGGGATGCCATCATTTTTATAGACTCTAACTGGGTTTGTTGTTCTCTTACAGAATTTCTCCCTTTCTGGCAGAAGAACTCCTTTACCTCTTCTGACGGCACCCCAGTGAAACACAAGGAACTGGTAATATTCACTGGCACAAAAATTTGCACACAAACTCTATGCGCACAACGTTAACACCCACTCTGTACATGACCCCTATCATGCCTTCAATGATACAGCTGACACCCTTGCTAAGGAAGGTCCTGAGGTGGGGAGGACATCTGGATGATGGACCATCCAGACGCCAGAGCGGCTGTGCACATTGCAGCTATTAGAAAGAAACCTAAACCCTTCTCCCCCTTGGACATGTCAGAAGCTCACATGCTGACTCTGAACTCAAGGATGTGTTCAGATTTTTGGACAAAGGCACCAAGAAGAATCTACCTGGTCATAACCCATACAGAAGACATGATGGTAAGTTACACTTGTCTCCAGATGACAAGCTCATTTGGTATCAACCAGATGACACCACCACAAAATTGTGGGTGGTTCCTCGTCATCTTAGGTCCGAATATTTGCACCAGGTGCATGACACCCCCACTGTGGTGGACACCAGGGAGTGGAAAATACACTCCAGAGGCTCAAGACCACAGCATGGTGGCCTGGTATCACCAAGGATGTCAAACAGTACATAGATAGCTGTCTTGTTTGTGCACAAAACAACCTCATCCATACCAAAAGAAATGCCAAATTATTACCACAAAGGCATTCTGGCCCTTGGCATGCTTTACAGATCAATTTCATCGGTCCCCTTGCCAATACCAATAGAAACAACAAATATGCCCTTGTGGTCACTGATCTTTCCTCTAAGTGGGTTGAGGCTTTCCCCACCAAGACATGCACTGCAAAAGCCACTGCCAAAATCCTGGTGGAATAGATTTTCTCCAGGTGGGGCCTACCTCTTAAAGTGGACTCCGACAAAGGAACCAGTTTTACAGGTAAGTTGATGAAAGAAGCCCTTGAACTCCTCGGAGTTCATCAGAAGTTTCACATACCATACCACCCACAATCATCAGGTCAAGTAGAGAGGGCCAACAGACAGATTAAGCAAATGCTGTCCAAATTTATTGAGGACAATCCCAAAGATTGGGATTCCTTACTGCTGTTACTCCTTATGGCAATTAAGGGTACACCCTCAGCCGCTACTCAGTTGACATCCTTTGAAGTGATGACTGGCAGAAGTATGAGATTATCCGAACACCTGTTGTTTGACCTGCACACTCCTACCACAGATCATGTCTCTGTGGATAAATCTGTGGAAAAGTTGAGAAAAGACCTAATACACACTCATTTGTATGCTGCAAACTGCATAGGCAAAGCCCAGCAACAGTTCAAAATTTAGTTTGACAAACACGCACAAGAAGTGGATTGACAAGTTGGAGATCAGGTAATGGTTTTCAGATTTGCTCATCCAACACATTCTTTCTCCAACAAGTGGGAAGGACCCTACCCAATTGTCAACAAGCTCAGTCCAACAGTCTATCAAATTAGACTCATACAAAACAACAGATTGACTGACAAAAGGTTACATGCAAACCAGTTGAAACTGTATAAAAGAGTATAATTACTTTTCCTAATCCCATTGGGTGGAATAGTACTAATCTTGCTAATGTATGATTTTCCTTTTCAGATGGCTATCTTGTTCCATTTTCTCCTCATCTCAGGAGTAATCCCCTGCATCCAAGGCACGGTAAAGTACATCCTTCCTCTCTTGATCCACCTGCAACTACCCCAGAGGGAGTCTCCATCAATGTCCCTGACAATCTGATTACAGCTCAGGAAGGTTCAGATGCCTACCTCACTGCCTCGGTTGTTGCTCCTGATAAATCTATCCTACAAAGTGAGTGACAAACCAAGTCTCAAGGACAAATACTCCCCATGGCCAAACTCTCAAAGGGAACTTTCCATGGATGGCCTAACGCAAAATTATCCCCAAATAGTACCTTGTCCTTGCACCAAACCTCTCTTAGACATTCAGGTTTATGTAGCATTACAGCCTTAATTGATCCTTCTTGTTGTAATGCACTTTCTAAGAATTCTGCCAGGAAATTTTGTGCCATACACAACATGGCCTCAGCCGCCATGTATTTATCAGTGTTACCCCCCACTGACAAAGAACTTTTGGAATGTCCAAAACAGCACCCTGGCCCTTGTAGTGGTCTCACAGCCACTGCTTTACCTGGCACACTTATTAACAATTTACAATATATGCATATACGTGTCTTGTTTAACTACTGGAATATGAAAGAATTTGGTATGTGTCATACTACTAACACATCATTATTTTATAGTGCTTTGTTACTTGATAGCTTAGCAGCTTTTCAGATTTGCAATCAAGATCCTATTGCTGGGGTACACACCATCGAGCATAGAGGCAATTTTAGGAGAAAACCTAGTTCTCAGAAAGATGATTTGCAAAGCCATAAAAGAAACACATGTGATGCATCAGATGTCACTGGTGCCACGGGCACCCTTACTGGTCTCTTTGGTACTACAATGTCTACCTGGAATAAAGCAGGCATTGCTACTATCAAAGTACATTCACAGAAGTTTGAAACTGGTATAATCAATGACATCATACCCCCATTATTGCATGGTGTGGATGGCCTTAGTCAGGAAGAAAGATACACTGTATATAAAATGTACCATATTGCTAAGGCATTTTTCAGATTCTCAAGAAAGGATTAACGCCCTTATTGCACAGAACAATAAGGAGGCAGATAAGCAATATGTTGCCCATGAAACATTATGCTCTGCCTATGGGTCATACATTATCACTACCATCAACAATCTCTTCCACGATCTGGAATCTGGAAGAATCCCTGATACCATACATGATAGCTGTATCTCTAAATGGTACTGCCCTTATTGCAAATCCCCTAACTGTGTTGCCATGTGTATGTTACAATCTGTTTCTATTCCTATTTCTACTACTAGAAATTTGGGATGTGTGACCAGGCATCCTAATACTGGTCCTTGCTTTACTTCTAAGAAATGTTCCATTAAGGATACTATGTTTGTGTCTTTTACTGTTTCCTTACCACGTTTTGACCCCAATACAGCTATAATTGATAAAGTAGCATCCGTACACTCCATTGGGCACCTTGATGAAGACATATATAGAGAACGACTAGACTTGCCACCTCTTCTGGTTTTTCATCCTCTTTTGGATGCATGGGTCCCACCGCACACAGACTGTTGTGCTAAGAAAGGGTATCTTTATTTGTGTCAATGTGATGTATTTGATGTTATTAAACCTGTGTGTGGATATTCCCCAGACAGTATTGATTAGTCCTTTTCCATGGAGGATAACATCACCACCAATGGCACAGAATACCAGGACTCAATATCTTCTCCAGACACTTCTCAATTGTACCAGTCTTACCAGAAGGAGGTTCATCGGCTGTCAACATGGATTTCCAAACAGACTTACACTTGCCCAGTACAGCTACAGAAATTGAGACTACCTACTGTGAAAATGCAATATAATTCGGATGGTGAATTTTGTGTGGTAACTAATTTTAAGCAATTTGCTTATGGCAATGAGATATGTGTTATTACTGAACCCAACTTTTGTTTTGTCTCTCATCAGACAACTATTATTGGGCACACAGTTATCACCCCTGTTCCCTTTGTGTAACCAGATATCATTGATGGTGACCCTGATTATCTTCTTACTCTCTCAGAGTATTTACCTTACTTTAATGTACATATTGATCCTCTGACTTTAACACTGAAGTCACTTTTGGACAGGAAAGAAGCACACCTCATCCACATCAGCAATAATATGACCAAAGCAAGTGGAGGCAGTATAGTGCAGTGGTTTAAGGCTCTGAGCTGCAAATCTGGAGACCTGGGTTTGAATCCCACAGTCCCCACTTGCATATACCGTGTGACCCTGAGCAAGTCACTTAACTTCCCTGTGCTCCCAGGTTGCACCTGTAAAAAAACTTTCAGCTTAGTGTGTCTCACCTAGTTAAACAATTGGGAAAAAAAAAGCAAATGAAGCAATATGTGATCTTATTAATGATGGTGATTTTAATAGTGCACTTACTAATACTTGGTTAGAGATTACCGTTAGAGGTTTTATTATTATACAAGCAATTTTGATATTTTTCCTTATCATTATGCTTTGCTGTATCTGGCGTACACTCTGCCAACACCGTGAGCAGCTTGAGTTCCTTTACAAGGCTCATGCGTCAGGTCTGTAAATGATATCTGCTCTCTCTCCCCTCTTCCCTACTTTTGTTGTTGTTGTTGCCCCTTCTGAGGCAACAAGGGGGGAATGTTACATGAGGTCCCTGCACCCTAATTGATACTCCAGAGGTACACCACAAACAACTAGCGTTTATGTATATGTTATACTAATATATAGGGCTAAGGACATCTACCGTGCAAGAGTAGATGTCAGGATATGTATGCATATGATTGCTATACGCTTTACTTTCTAATATACACATGTATTTCTTGCTTATAAGATGTTAGGACACTTGTGTCCTTGTAGTATTATGATATATGAGTCAGCATTGCCATCTTCTGATGATTTGTATTATTATATGGCCATGTACACAAACTGTACTTTCTTTGTTTCCACAAAGTGATGACTATAACAAAATTGTATAATGTTATCTGGGACTGTGGAGCCACCTCTAATTTACCCAATAAGGCTCATCTCTGTAACTAGAAATGTTTCTATCTTATAGTAACTATGGTAACTATCTTAGGTATATAATGAAAGACATTACATCTTCCACCTCGGAGACCTGGAGATTTCTACATTCCTCGAGGTATAGGGAACACATAGCATTGGCTCCCAGTTATTACGGTAAGAACTGCTTAGGGCAACTGTGATTTTCCTTTTGGTAGTGATAAACAAGATTTATTACTCTTATGCAATATGTTTGTGATTTCTTGCATTCCCATTATTGCCAAGAACCTGAGAGTGAGGGTTTAGACCTCCTGACAAGGGCAACAAGGTTGGTGGCAGATGTAAGGGACAGAAACTGTGAGGACAGACTGGAAGACCTGGGGATGTACACACTGGAGTATAGACGACTGAGAGTAGATTTGTGTATGGTGTATAGTGCAATTAAGGACACCAAATTAGGGGTGAAACTGGGACTAACACTTGGGGATCAGCATTATAACACCAGGACGCACACATTGCAGTTGAAGGGGCAGCATTTTAAAACAACAAAGAGGAAACATTGGTTTAGCGTGAGGGTAATTCCGGTTTGGAACAACTTGCCTGAGGAGGTGGTTGCAAGTAATAACATGCTAGGGTTTAAGAGGGAACTGGACAATAGCAAATAAAATCATGGGATACTATAACTAAGGCATTGGCGAGCATTATGGACTAATGTCTTCTCTGCTCAGATAAAACCTATGAAACCATTTTAGTTGCCCTACTCTGGACTGCCTCCATCCTGTCTATGTCCTTGCACAGTTGGGGTCTCCAGAGCTGTACGCAATACTCCAGATGGGGTCTCACCAACTGTCTGTACAGAGGGATAACAACTTCCTGTTTTCTACTGGTGATGCCTCTCCCTGTGCATCCCAGTTACCACCCAGCCCTCCTTATTGCCTTCTCACATTGCTTGCCTACCTTTATGTCATCTGATATGACTACCCCAGGTCCCTTTCCATTTCTGTTGTTGTTAGTACCCCCCCCCCATTGTGTACTCTGCCCCTGGGTTTTTGTTTCCCAGGTGCATTACTTTGCACTTCTTTGCATTGAATCTAAGCTGCTATACTCTTGATCATTCCACCAACCTTACCAAGTCCCTTCTCATCCTTTCCACACACCCTTGATGTTGCCTATCTCCTAACTGTCTGTACTGTGTTATGCCAAATTTGTTGTATACTGTTTTCTGATGTACCACACTGTCCTACCAGGACCTCCTTGTAAATGAATGTGCTCAATGGAGTTTTCCTGAAATAAACTCGAACGTATCCCTTTTTTTAACCTTATTTGTTATTGTCTCCTCTGTCTTTGCCTTGGCTCTTCTGACCACTTTCCCTGCGACCTTTTTTTTTTTTTGCATAATCTGTTTATTAAAATTTTGTAAATCACACACTCAACAAAATATCAAAACAATGCATTAGAACTAGGTACAAGGGCCCATTTTCATTACACTCTTGTCCATACTAACAGCATATAAGTTATATACTATATTAAAGGGAAACGTCCATGTCCCATCGAGCCCCACCTCCATGTGAAGCGGGGCCCGATTAGCAGATGTAAAAAAAGTATTAAACGTGGCACTTACTGTTTATTATATTATTTTGATTTATATCTGGTTGATCCTGCGCCCTCCCTGCCGGCATTTTAGGTTTCAACACCCTCCCTGTCGCGCCCACAAGCACCCGCGGTTGTTCCCGTGATGACGTGGCAGGCGGGGATCAGCCGGGGTGTCTCCATAGACTTGCCATACTGCAGGCTTTTTAAACAGCTCCGGTTTGGAGCCTGTGTGCTACCGAGACATACGGAGACCAGGTACAGACAGCTTGTGTGCCTGTTAGTCTGTACCTGGTCTCGGTATTGCAAGGACACTGATAGATTCCAAACCGGAGCTATTTGAAGCTACCACAATACGCCAGATATAAATCAAAATAATATAATAATCAGTAAGTGCCACGTTTAATACTTTTTTACATCTGCTAATCGGGCCCCGCTTCACACTGAAGTGGGGCTCGATAGGACATGGACGTTTCCCTTTAATATAAATATTACATACTTATATATTGCACAGTAGTCTGTATACTCAGTGGAGTACAAGAACAAGCCTACCAGGTTGCAGTATCCAGCTGTTAGGAGAAATCGTATTTCTACCATCAGTCCCTTTCTTACAGCTTTATTGCAACCCTTCCCTTAAGAGCTGAGCTTCCACAGGAGACAAGGAGGATAAGAAAGGGTCCCAAGTGTGAAAACATTTCTCACCTTTACCTGTTAACGCACAGGAGAGGTGGCCCAAGGCAAATGTCTAAATGGCCAAGTTACACCATTGCTGTACCATAGGTGTGGCTCCTGAGACCCAAGTGTTTAAAATGCAATGCCATGCCAATACCAACAACACTTGGGTCCACCTCAGCAAAAAAACAACCACCCTCTGTCCCCAAATCTTCAATGCCAAAGAGGAGCAAAATGGGCTCTACTAGGATATGATGCCCTATCAGAATTCCCATCTCATGCACTATGGCTGACCAAAAGATCTGCAGGACAGAGCAAGACCAAAAATAATGAAAATAGGAACCCAGGTCTACCTCACATCTCCCACATACCGGAGACATGGCAGGATTAAATCTGTGTACTGTTAGGGGTGGGCAGTAGAGCCTGTGTATAAACTTCTTAAATGATTCCTTATATTTATTACATATCAAAAGCTGGCCTGGTGGTGCTGAGGGTTGAGGCATTGGACACCACACCTTGCACCATGCCGGCAACCTGGGTTTGGGAATGAGCCTGGGCTGTGGGGGGGTCAGCAGGGGAGAGAGAGGATTGAGTGTCCGATGGACAGCTCTCCTCTCCTGGGAGGGAGGGGGATTCATGCTCGGTGCTTGACTGGCCTCTGGCGCAAGTCAGAGGCACAGCAAGTGCAGCGCTAACTCCAGGTGATGGGGAGAGGTGACGTCGACGGTGACACCATGATGTCAGGGTACGTGCCACTCCCCCAGAATAGGGAAAATCAGCACCCAGTCTCCTAGATGATGGAGCACTGAAGCAGAGACCCTGATTGCTCATGCCTGTCTGATGACCTGGAGGAGTCCGACAAAACTTGAAGTGTCTCGGGGTGTTTCTGCTCTGCCTCGTACCTGCCTGGGGGGTATCGCCAAGGCTCCATGGGGACTCAACCAAGTGATCAAGCAGGCCGTGATGCGGAGATACTGCAGCGTGTCTCCTGAAGGAGTGGAGACAAGGTGCTGGGAAGGAGTATAAACAGAAATTTCAAAAAAAGAAATATTTATTGCATATCAAAATGCCCTTATGTGAAGTCAGTATCATCTGCCAATTGTCATCCTGAATGGGCACCCCAAGTCCCGTTCCCATAAGAGCTTAGTTTTATGTGTAGGGTCAGGGAGAAATTGTCTCTCTTGATGTGCAGCTTTCCATATTAGGCTCTTTACAGCCTTCCTAGCTGCATACACTAAGTGTTCAACCTGTGCTAAGGGCAAATCAATAATTTTACCTCTGCCCAGGGCCCTAATGGACCCTCTTAGTTGCAGATAATGAAAGAAATGTGTACGTGGTAGACCCGTACTTCTTAGCAACTCTTCAGCCTTTGCTTTTCTATATACATTGCCCTGTCCTCTTCCTTCTGTGACTCCTTATATTTCCTAAATGCCAATGTTTTGCCTTTACTTTCCTGGCCACTTCCTACGAGAACCATAATGATTTCCTTTTCCTCTTGCCTTTATTTCCCAAATGCAAAGTTTTGTTGCCTCCCCTATGGCTTCTTTTAGATGGGCCCATAGTTCTTCTACCCCCCTTTTCTCTCCCCCTGCTAGGGCTTCCCTGAGACACAACCCCATCTTTATTTTATTTATTTAGCTTTTGTTTACCGGGTAGGTACACTAGACAAGTAGTATGCCTATTTTCAGGAACGACCCGGGAGAGTACAGAACATACAAGATACATACAAGGCAACTTAGGAGATACAACTTATTACAGGAGGTACTAACAAAATTGTAGTAAAACATATACACAGGCAGTATTTACATCATATAACAGTAATTGCGTAGATTGACATTGGTGACAACTGAGATTCATCAGGAAAAAAAAAATTAAAAAACATTACCTTACGGAGGCTTGAAACAGTTACACACTGATGATAATTTTAAGTGCGACCACAGGGTGGAGCGAAATGTCCCATGGGAGGGGGCCATGCGGACATGATCAGGAAGGGAGTTCCAGAGTCTAGGCACGTAGGCAGCAAAGTCTCGACCCCCCATGAGAGTCCGAGTGGGAGGAATTTTAAGCAGTCCAGCAGACTGTGACCTAAGCTTGTAGGGCAGAGCGTCCATATTTGGGAGGAGATACACCAGTCCCTGAGGGGAGCCAGTAGCGAGCACCTTCTTGGAGAAGCATCCAACCCCAAAGTCCAGGTATTCAGCTGGGGGCAACCAGCAGAGTCTATTGTAGAGATCGCACCGTCTCCCCTCTTGAAGTCCAGAACCCTTGCTTTTGTGTGGCATGACCCTGTTTCAGTACTCATACTGAACCACACTGTGCGATGGTCACTGGACCCCAAGTGATCCACCACCCTGATATCCATAATTCTGTCCCCAAGGTTAGAACCAGGTCCAAATTCGCTCTCTCCTGGATTGGCTGAAGCACTAGCTGGTTGAGGCATGCCCCTATTAGGGAGTCCAGGATGTCTCTGCCCCTGGCTGTTGTAGCCGCTGGGATGGTCCACTCAATTCCTGGTAAACTGAAGTCACCTACTAGCAAAACCTCCCCTTTAGCTGCCATCTTATGGATAGCTTCCAGAAGCACTCTATCCATTTCCTCCCTTTGTGCAGGGGGGTCTGTAGATTACGCCTGTTCCAATGGCTGTGCCATTGCCTGTTTCCAGGTTGAGCCACAGTGTCTCTGCCCCCCTGCAATCCTTGCACCTCCGTCGCCTTTATATCCTCCCTGACATAGAAAGCCACCACCCTCCCTTTTTACTCTCCCTGTCTCTCCTGAACAAAGTGTAACTTGGTATAGCTATATCCCAGTCATGGTTCACATTGTACCATGTCTCTGTAATAGCTACAATATCCAGATCAGCTTCAGCTACTAAGGCTGCCAGATCAGGGATTTTGTTCCCCAGACTACAGGCATTCATACGAACATATGAACATACGAACTTGCCAGCAGAAAAAGGCTCACAGGTCTATCAAGTCTGCCCAGATGTGCAGCTCGTAGTTTCATTCGAGCACATGGCTCTCCATGTTTTGCAAGCTCCCCTCCTGTCCTCCCCCCATTTCATTTGTTTCCCCTCTCCCCTTTTTCTACGGAATTCAGTGCTTATTGGCAATTTTGTGACATTTTTGTCCTCCATGCTGGCTACACTAACTTGTGGAGGAGGGCGGTTTGATTCACTCTGCTTTCTTCCTCCACCCTCCTTGGCTAGTTTAAATTTTATTTTATTTTTATTTATTGAATTCTCGGATTACAATACCTATAAGTCAGAGACTCTTTTACACAAGTTCCATGTCAAAATTCGAACAATACAAACACACAGGGTACAGATAAAGAAATTCAGGAAACATTGACAGGCATACATGTTGCAGCTGGAGGGTTAACAGTAAGCAAAAAATAGGTAGAATACAATTTAATGAGGGCAATTGTTGTCACTTTAGCATTCATATTTGAGAAATATAGGTATGGACGGGCAGCCAGAGGTTGGCTTTGTCGGCTAGGCAAATCAGCCAGGGGTTGGCTTTATTGAGAAGGGGCAGTACTTGCTTTCCAGTGAAGCATTTAAACTCTTCACTAGGGACATAGGTCCCCTTTCCGGAAACTGCAGACTGTCGCCCTTATACAGGTCTACATCCCCTCAGGTGGGTCCCTATTCCCCAGTGAAGCCAAATCCTTGCCCAAACCCAGTAGGGTTGCAAACAGTTCTCTAGCTGCATAAATTAGGTGATTTGATACCTTTTTATTGGATCAATGGAGATTACAGAAAAACCTTTAAAATTTCACAGATACGAGACATGCTGGAGGGAATGTGGGGAGGGCTCTGTGGACCATAGTCATGTGTTTTGGTTGTGCCTGAGATACGGATGTTGTGGGAGCAGATACTCAAGCAGATGGAGACATTGGCAGGAGCCCTTCTAGATCTCACCCCACAGCTGGATCTGGTCTCAGTGCCCCGCTCTACCATATGGCTATACCTACTAGCGGCAAAAAAACAACAACAACAACAAAAAACTGGATGAAGGTGCCCCCCCCCCCATGGTTGAGAACTGGAGAAAAATAATGAATGACATCTATTATATGGAGGGATTTATGGCCAGGGTTCAAGACAGGGAAGATCAACACAGACAAAAATAGCAGATATGGACTGGAAACTATATGTATCAGAACACTGCCCAGAATTTGTTCCATAAAAAGTTATCTAACAAATTGTGGGGAGTAGGGAGAGAGAGAGAGAGTGAGAGGCAAAAGCACACAAAAAAAAACACACAAAAAACACCGGGAGAAACCAGTAGATTGTCAAAGAAGGACAAAAGAGGAACAGCAGATATGACCAAAGAACAGCGGATATGTGTTGGGGTGGAGGGGATGGTGCCGTGAGTGCCCTTTAATGATATGACCCTGGGGGCTGACTTGCTGCTCCCGTGGGGTGGTGTCCAGGGAAATGGATGCAGCCCCATCCAGAGGATTTAAGCAGAACTGCAGATGAACAGTGATCTGATTACCAGCACTGTCTATAACCTACAGTAGAAGAAACCATATGTTGAAAGACTGAATGCACTAGAATAATATGACTATTGTGATGATGAGAAAATTGTAAAACTGTACTGAATTGTCTCAATAAAAATTAAAATACAAACAAAAACAAAAGGGGAAATGGCAACATCTAATCAGGGTGTTATACTGAGGTCTCCAGGATATAGTTCAAGATATCTCAGCTTCAACATTGGATAAATGGAACGTAGAACTACAAACCAACCATACCATTGAAACATGGCAGGAATATACCATACCAAATTATACAGCCACATCCTCCATGTATTGTAGGAATTATGCTTGGAAAAGCAGAATGAGATATTTTTTCACCCCTGCAATTCATATGAAATAGATGGAAATGCAGATGTTTGGAGGGAATGTGGGGAGATAAAGGCTGCACATAGTCATGTAGTCTGGGCCTGTCCTTCCTTGCACACCTTCTGGCAAGCAATCATGGGTTTGATTCAACCTATATTCTTGGTACCTGATATAGTAACCCCATCCCTGGTACTGAGAGGCATCCTGTCCCCAGGAATGCAGGGCAGGACACTTAAACTTCTACTGATTCTAATAAATCATCATCATCATCAAATCTTTATTTATTCAGGCGAACATCATTGAGCAAGGCTCATTTACAAGATGGACCTGTAAATAAATGTAGCCAAGAAAATCTTAACAGGATATGGATTTCCAAA
The DNA here is from genome assembly GCA_016271365.2 of Neoceratodus forsteri. Classification (NCBI taxonomy): domain Eukaryota; kingdom Metazoa; phylum Chordata; order Ceratodontiformes; family Ceratodontidae; genus Neoceratodus; species Neoceratodus forsteri. The sequence continues at coordinate 289,319,000 of CM057455.1, read as the reverse complement.
AAAATTACGTAGCCTGGCAAACTGGATTAAGAAAGTACATAACATTTATTTTATGGAAAGGTTAAAAGAGGAAAGGGACCTAGGAGTTATCATATCTGATGCCCTTAAGGTATCAAAGCAGTGTACAAAGGCATCAGGGAGGGCCAGTAGCATGCTGGGGTGCATAGGCAGGGGTATCACTAGCAGGAGGCGGGAAGTGATGATGCCATTGTATAAAACATTGGTAAGGCCTCACCTGGAGTACTGCGTGCAGTTCTAGAGACCACACCTACGCAAGGACATAGATAAGGTGGAGACTATCTAGAAAAGGGCAGCAAAGATGGTGCAGGGCATGCACCTCAAAACATATGAGGAGAGACCAAGGGACCTCAATATGTACTCACTGGAGGAGAGGAGACAGCGGGGGGACATGACTGAAACTTTCAAGTACTTTAAGGTCACAAATAAGGTGCAGGAAGGGGAGGTTTTCCAATGTAGAAAAAGTACTAGAACAAGGGGGCACAATATGAAACTGGAGGGGGGGGGTAGATTAAGAGGTAACGTGAGGAAGTTTTTCTACACAGAAAGGGTAGTCGACACATGGAATAGTCTGCCACAGGAGGTAGTGGGGGCAAGCACAGTGGAGGGGTTTAAGCATGCTTGGGACAGGCACAAGGGAAGCCTATGAGGGGAGGGAGTGATGACAAGCCATTGGTCACATAGGATCAGTGGCCACATACAATGTATAGGGCCTACGGGCAGACTGGATGAGCATAGTGGTCCTTATCTGCTGACAATTTCTGTGTTTCTATGTTAACATATACAATCAGGGGTCAGAAACAAAAATGTGATGAATGCTGGCGTTGCTGGGTTGTGCACCAGTTAGATACTAACTCAGATTTTGTCCCATGATGCCAACATCTTTAGTGCCAGGTCTCCTGGGTGGTTGATTTATTCAGGTGAACTAAATAAGCAGGAGACAAAATGCTATAATCAGGATTTGAAAAAGTGTTTCCTCTTGGTCCACTTACAATAATGGAACCTACTGGAAAGCAACCTCGAGGGTTACACTGGGTTGAACCCTGAATGGACTCTACAGCATTGAAGACTGGACACAGACTGAGACCTTCTATAGAAAGTTGGCCATGGTTTCCCATGTGGTCATTATGATAACTTGATAAGGACTCTGCTAATTATGCTGCTGTCTGTTTTCTTTCTTATTTATTTATTTATTTATTTATTTATTTATTAAGTGACTCAGAATTACAAACCACTGAGTCAAAGACTCTTTTGCAAAGGCTCCACATCAGGGAGATACAAACAATGAAACAGCAAGTGACAAGCAAAAGGGAGCATGTACAACAAGCAATTATTATACAAGATAGAAACTATCCATAGTCAAAACAAACTGTGCAATACATCAATCAAATAGGCAAGCAAAGTTAAAACAAAGTCCATAAAACCTCAGCAGGGGGCAAGGGTATGATCTGAGAATAAAGCCAGACCAGGATAAAATCTTAAGGTAAGATGCAGTCACACGATCTGGAGGAGACGATATGTTCCCTGAGGAAAGCTTTGAAGGTACCAAATTTAGGCACAGCAGGGATGGCAGCTGGTAGAGAATTGAGCCAGAGGGGAGCCCTATAGTGGAAAGAACGCTGGCCAAGGGTGGTCCTACAGAGGAACTTGCATGGGGGCTTTGGAAGAGCATCTAGTTGCTCAAGTGAGGGGGTGGATTGCAGGAGAGAAATGAGCCGGGGGGGGGGGGAGGCCTGCTGTGGTCTTTTTGGTGATTAAGCAGGTTTGATATTTTAGTCTGCCATCAAAATTCATCCAGTTAGACTGCAAAGGCCACAAGTATGCATACGCCTGTCACAGCCAGTGACAAGACGACAGGCTTTGTTTAGTGACACCTTAATCCTATGAAGGGCAGTGTGGTCTGCAGCTCCATAGACACTGATACCATAGTCCACAAGGGAGAGGACAGATGAAGACATTACCAGGCGAAGCATGTCACGGGGCAAACAGCACCTGATGCAATAAAGAAGCCCTATTATGTGTTGGCGGCAGTGCTAGGCTGGTGGATGTGGTCATGGAAGTTGAGGGCAGAGTCAAAAGTGATTCCAAGGTATTTAAAGGAGAAAACTTGTTCAAGGTACCGATTGTGAGAGTTGCGAATTAGCAGGGGGCACCCTGTTGTTTATTCTGGCGGTGTGAAAAAAAACATGACCTTGGTTTTCTTATAGTTGAGTACCAGCTTATGGGAGGAGAGCCAGTTCTCAGCTTCTGAGAAAACATTTTGAAGGGTAAGCTGGAGATGGGTGAAGTCAGGGGGGCTGCAGAAGAGAACCGCATCATCTGCATAAAGTATGAGTTTACCAGAGCAGGCCTTTGCGAGGGAGTTCAAGAACAACAAGAACACTGTTTGTCTGTGTTTTGTAAAACCAAAAAAGGAAAAAGCTTAATAAAAATTAGATAAAAAAAAAAAAAAGAAAAACCTTTAACTTTCAACCTCCAACAGAAGTCTTCTTCAGAAGAAACAATTGTATATTGTCCCTTTAAACAAGATGGTAGCTCAGGAAACAATGCATGTTGGCATTTGTAGTCTTCAGTTCAGGTGCTGTAATTGAAACTTGCCTTGTTGTCACTGCTTTAACTACATATCCCAATATGCAGGTGCATACATGAGCTGAGCTGCCTGAGCCTGAAAATGGACTAACAAAGCTTCTGTTCCTCATTCTACCAGGAGTGGGACGATTCTGTTGTAAGCTAAGGCAGGAAAGTGTGAAGGAAACAAAAACATTTGACAAACTGGTCTGGGTCCCAGGAAACCTATCCTATGAAAAGGAAGTCCTATGTTATGTGAGATCTGGCAGTTAATGATTTGCATACCCATGATGCAATACTTTCAAGCATAGATTTCCTAACAAAAAAAAAAAAAAAGATTAAACTGATACTTTCAAACAGGTGTTCCTACACTTGGTCTCTGCCTAAATATGAAACTCTCTTATTGACATACATGCATACATTTTGGTCCCCACAATATTAGTAAATAAAACTGTCATATGAGATACAGATTTTCGTGCACATGCATAGTGCTGTTATCAGAAAGAAGTGCTTTATTAGTAATAAATCAAAAAAAAAAAAAAAAAAAGATTGGTATACTCTACAGGGGTGGGGTTAGAAGTTTAAATAAAATAGGAATAATTATAGAATGATATGAGAAGGGTAGTGTGAAAAGGAAGGTTTATCAATCATGTTTGATCAGTCATAAATTAAAGAACTTTTTGAGTATCCTGCAGTAGTGTGGTTATAAATTTAAATAACATAAATTATACAGTGGTATGAGAAGCATAGTGTGAATTATGAACACATGGTGAGTGAGTCGAATTAAACTGGAATTATGGCGACTACTTCTCCTGTCCAGAAAAATGAGCGAGTGAATAATACTGGAATCATGACAACTATAGCAACTATCCATATAGTTTTTCCACTTGTTGTATTGGTCTTTATAATACAAGAGCCACACAGATGATTTGATACCTTTTAATTGTCTAACAGAGTTGTTAGAAAAGAAAATAGGTGCTTTGAACTTTTGAATTACACAGAATCCTTCATTAGGAGCAGGCCAGGGAGGGAGGGGTAGCTGCAGTATAACGGTGTGCTAGCTGCACGCTTGATAGACCATATGGCCTGTATCGGCTGGCATTTTTCATATGTTCATTTGTATAATCAGAAAACAATGACCAGTGACCAACAATCAGAAAATAATAACCCTGCAAAAGGGACTGTCAATTACCGCAGCCAGAGAAGCCTTTTATGTAAGCAATAACCCATGACAGGGCGTGCGTCTATAGGCATTTAATCTACTCCCTGAGTACTTTCTCCACTGGTGCTCTCTGACTGGTGCGGTGCCCTGTGCTGGAATTTCTGATTGGTCCACCTGCTGCAGGCTGCCCTGCTGACTGGTGCGCCTTTCCACATTGGATTTTAGCACTTCCTTGGCGCCTTTCTAAAGCTATCGGACTGACTCTAGGGCTTAACCCTGTCGGTGACACTGGGGTTTATCCCTCTCTATATTTTTCTCCTGCCCCCTCCTCCCAGGCCTCCTTTAAAAATAGGATAGCTCTTCCCTCCTAGGTGCCTTCTCTCACTATTGGCTGATCTATATCCCTACTACTTTCAAAATTGATAAATTTCTCACTTGTACACTTTCTGTCTATTAAGACAGTCAAAAATGAACCAACACACAATATTTTTCCTTCTTACGGCCACACTGTCACTGCTACACCTATCTATCCATAAAATAACACAAGTTGGATCTACTCTCCCCAGCTTCTTGCCTCGTGAATACTACTACTATGTCTACTACTCAAACCTCCTACTGCTCCCTACCCCACGCTATGACTTCACCCCAATACTACTAAATAGGGCCTGGATCCACATGATTGCCTATGCCCAAAATAAATGTCACATGCATCTACATGCCCTATGTCCCTTCCTGTGTCGGAAGCTCTGGTATCTCCTCCTACTATCCTACTCTCTGGGGATGTTCAACTAAATCCAGGATCGACTAATGCAACTCCTGACTCTATTAGCAATGCTAAAGGTCTTATCATTGTACACCACAATATTAGGAGCCTTGTGCACAACCTAGATGAGCTTGAATCCTGGACCTCGCTCTACAAACCTGATATCATATGCCTAACTGAAAGCTGGCTAAAACCATCCACATCCACACCTGACTCTATATGATCCCTTTCATCCTATAATCTCTTGAGACTTGACAGAGCTGCACCCAAAAGGGGGGGGGGTACAGCTATCTATTTTAAAGAACATCTCCATGTCACTATCATCAATGTAACTAACCCAGGCCACTGTGAGGCATTTCATGTCCTGCTCACCCTCGGTACCAAAAAGTTGCATATCATATGTGGCTACAACCCCCCCTCAAATGGCCTAAAATAACTGGATGAGCTACTGGATCAAACTGCAAGCCTTGTGGGGAGAAATGAGGTCCTTATACTAGGGGACCTAAACATAAATTGGCTGGGCGCCAACCAGTACAATCCACTGACCAATCTGAAGAGCTATAACTGCACCAGTTAATATGTGAAACTACCAGAACCTCCCCTCACTCCAACACGAACACCTTACTTGATTGGATAATGGCCAAACACCCTGAAAATGTAATTGCCTCTGGCTTACAACCAGATGCTATCACTCATCACTCTCCAACCTACTGTATCTGGGGAAAGTGCAAACCTACCCCGTCTAGACCTCGTTTCATTTTTTCTGCAACTATGCGAACTTTGACTCACAGCTTTTCCTACGTGACATTGCCGCTACTGACTGGTCCTCCATCCTTATATCAAATGATGCCCAAACTGCCCTCAATCTATCCCTGACCCACTTCCTAGCGCTCCAGGATAAACACTGCAAACTTGTAACTCAAAGGGTAAAAAAATAGGCAAACATGCTGGCTCAAATCTGACCTCCTCTCTAAACTAAAGCAAAGAAACAAAAGCTGGCTCCTCTACAAAAGCTCAAGGCTATCCTCTGACCTTAATACTTACAGGCCCTATGCAATTCCTGCAAAAAGGACATCAAAAAGGCCAAGAGCTCATATTACAGAGATCTTTAATCAGCTCCTATGGTGACTCAAAGAAATTCTGGTCCCATATTAAATTCTTTCTTGATCAGAATCCAGCACCCACCCCAAATGACATGTCACTAAATGGCGTACACTGCAATAATCCCAGAACCATCACTAACTTTTTCAATAGCAAATTCTCTGACCTAACTAATTACATCTCCTCTTTCTCTACTCAATTGAACATGCCTACCCCATCAGCTGTCAATGGCCCTCATTTCTTTTTCAAGGCAGTCTCAAGTTGTGACATGCCTAGATTGCTAAAAAATATCTCTTACTACACTGCAGCCGGCTCTGACAATCTAGAACCCAAGCTACTAAAGATAGCTGCTCCCCACATTGCTGCTCCTCTAGCCAAGATTTTCACGCTCTTCCTTTGCTAGAACTATGTCACTGATATATGGAAGGAAGCTAGAATTACCCCTGTTTTCAAAAAAGGAGATCGTAAGGATCCCTCAAATTACAGGCCCAGATCCATCCTGTCAGTCCTCAACAAAATTCTTAAGAAGCTGGTTACCGCCCAAACAATTTATTTCCTCCAGAAATATGATCTACTTACCATGGCCCAGCATGGCATTCGCAAGGGCCATAGCACCACCACTGCACTTCTCAATTTCACATCAGATACCCTAGTGGCTATGGATTCTGGTCTTCTCACCGGGACCATTTTCATTGACATGACTAATGCATTTGACCTAGTTAATCACTCCATCCTCCTGTCCTCCCTTAGATCACTAAGTTTCTCATTGAACGTTGTAAGGTGGTTTGGTAGCTACCTATCTGACAGGATCAAAACTGTAAAATACAACTCTACATTCTTGGACAAGGCCACTATAAACATTGGGGTGCCGCAAGGATCCACCCTCGGGCCTCTGCTTTCCTCAATCTTCATAAATAACATCACCACCAACCTCCATAGGACAGAGTCCCTGCTATATGCAGATGACATTGTTCTATATGCCAGTGCTAAAAACATTCACAACATAAATCATCAACTCTCTCTTGAATTTCAGCTCACCCAGCAGTGGTTATCTAGTCACAAACTTGTCCTAAATGAGTCCAAAACCCAAGCCATGCTCTTCGGATCAAATGCCAAACTCAAGCACGCCCATCCAAAATTTAAAGTCTCCTCCTCAAATGAAGCTCAACTATCGGAGTGGAGGATTCATTCAAATATCTGGGTGGCACACTTGACCCATCACTAAATTTTGACCTACACATCCAACTGACTTGCAAGCAGGTAAACACAAAAATTGGCATAGCATACCATACCAGTTATGTGCTTACTCCCTCGGCAAGGCTTGCCATTGCATGTGGCATCCTCCTGCCCTTACATACTTATGGGGCTGCTACATACACCTTGCATGCAAAAAAGTATTCGGAAGTGGGACGTGACATGCAACATTTGTCACTATGCATCCTCCTCTCATAAGCTGAAACACCACTGTCTCCTTTATTCAGAGCTGGGATGGCTTCCTCCACTTGAGTTACGGCTTTATGCCTATGGCTCTGTCATAGACAATATTGTCCGGCTACAAATACCAAAACCCCTTGCGGGCCACTTCCAAATCAGGACACCTTCTTACGGGTTGCGATCCACTGATAGTGCCCCCGTCTTCATACCCAGACACTATACCTCCAAAGGCACAAGTGCTTTCACTTGTCATGCCCCCCAATACTGGAACTCCCTCTAGCCTTGTGCCAAGCACCATCTCATGCAACATTTAAGAAAAAATTGCATACCCATCTCAAGTTCTCCTGCATGTGTTGCTGTTTCAAACCCCCTTAGCTCTCACCGCCTTCCTGCCTAGCCTCTACCTACCTCTTCTGTTTTACTCTACTAATAAAACAGCACTTCCCTCCACCTGTCTGTCCTACCTCCCACTTAGACTCGTCCCCAATCCTCTTCCTGCCTCCTCTTCTATCTCCCTCACTCCTATCCCTCCTAGTTTTTCCTGACTGTCAACCCCAAATAAACACTATAGCATTTACAACCTTTCTTTTTTTCCCTCAAAACATAAATGTTATGTAACCTTGTATTTTGAATATGTTTCTGTATATTCTCCCGCACTGTTATTGCATCTACCTTGTCGTAGCCACTTCTTTTTGCATATTACTTTCTCACACTGTTAAAGCTTTCTACCTTGTATGTAGCCACCTTTTACTCTATTTACTCTGTATACTTTGTCAATTATGTCGTACTTGTAATGAAATGTTCTGTCTGCATTGATGTACTGTACCCTCCTGGGTCGTGCCTGAGAATAGTCATTGCTATGGCTAGTGCACTCACTCGGTAAACAAAAAGTAAATAAATTAAAAAATGCACACCTGGGGTGCGTCGTGAGGCACGAGGCTGCAGGCCAAGTGTCCTCACAGCACTCCAGGTGTGCATTAAATGCCTATAAGCACACACCCTGGAGTGGGTTATTGCACTTATAACATGGGTGTCCTGAGAGATATTAAAAAACACACAGAAACATGTTTTTCTCTGTGGAAACACAGAAAACAGTGATGTATTCTGCCGCCTCAGAAAGTAGTCCCTTCTACAAATTAGACGCTTCATGCTGTCTGTGCTGCCTGAACTGTGCTGCACACAGTTCCGATCATGCTTGTCATTTTGCTGCTGAGTACTCTGTCACTACGTGTCTGAGTTTCCCCAGAGTGTAGACGGAACTTGGATGCCTTGTATGCTACTAGTGCAGCGCCTCACCTACCGTTGTCCTGGGTTGACAGCACACTACAGTTGTCAGGAGTGGCAATCGCGCCCAGGATGCAGTGGCTACTCCTCCTCATCATGTGGACACTCTGAGGGAACTGTGTTGACCCGAGAGACAACCGGAGGGAGGCGACCTGAGGGATCAGTGCTGCGGGTTGCGACACTTGTGCTGACCAACCTCTCTGTCTCCATGCAGCACGCAAAGGGGTTGTGGGTGTAATCACAGGTACATACATGTATCATGGGGATGCTCTCAGAGAAGCATGCTGTGACACCCAAAAGCTCAGTAGCTTCTAGACTGTGACGCTCTTTTACCACAACTGCTGTGTCACTGACGCTGTCCTTCTCTGTGGGTAGGGGTGCGTAGAGTTCCGATGACCCTGTGTCCCTCCCACTGTCATTCTGTGATGCCGCCCACAAGATCTGTGATGCTGCCCACAAGATACAGTCAGCGAGATGCTTAGGACTGTTGCCATCTCCCTTTAGAAGCCACAACATCTGTGCACAGCTGCCTACTGGACCTGTTCTGCCACTGTTCAGCAGCACGTCACCAGTTGTGACTCTGTCACTGCTGCAGCTGCTCTCTGTTTCACTCTCTCCCCCTGTCTTATCCAATTGGCATATCTGTGGTGCCTGCTATCTCTGCTACTGTTACTGTGCCTGTAAGTGGGACGTTTTCCTCCTTGGTCTGGGGGGCTAAGCTGGATACGGGGCTGGGTGAGTCGGCACTTCACAAACACACAGACAGGCATGCTGGTGTCCGTCAGTCTGTAACTGGGATGTTTTCCTCCTCAGTCCATGGGGGGGCCCACCAGAACTGGGACACAGCGAAGGACACTGACTGTGCACCTGCCGATGAATGACACCACCCCCTCTGCATCTTCCGCACATTGCCGGCACATTCCTGCTGTCATAGGCACTGCGACGGAGGGTGAGTGCTATATAGAGAGAAGAACAGCAAGACAACACTGGCGCTTTTCAGTCCTTGGTTCCATGTCATAATGGCGACTGCCGAAAGATGATCGCTGTTATGGCGAAGTCAGAGTGGCAAAAATAAATGTGGGCGCTCTGACTCCCCAGCGCACAGAAAAACAGCACAGGGGACTTGCATTTTTAACATTTTAACATTTTATGTGGGGGGGGCTGTGCCCCCCGCACTCCCCTACTTAAGAATTCTTAACTCCAGGGGGGTGCATGTCGGGGTGGGGTGCAAAACGTTAAAAAAAAAAAAAAATCAGATGGGGCGCTGTGGAGGCTGAGCAACATGGCCGCAGGAATCTGAAGCTCTTCTAAATCTGATGATAAAAAATTAGTTTTTCAGAAGTTGCAATTGAGATAAATCCTCTGAGCTGCACATATGTGAATATCGGAAACCCCATAGATCCAGGATGGGGAACGCCAAAAAAGATAAAATGGGCGGGGAGAGTGCTAAAAGCAAAACTTACTTCCGTCCCCCAGCAACGCATTCGGTGCAAGGCTGACCTCATCAGGAACCAAGCACAGACGGTGAGGAAGAAATGCTGCAGACATTAGACCAGAAAATGAACAAAATGCTTGTGTCCATAGCAGGTCTCTCAGATCGCTTCGATGCCTTGACTAATAGAGTTACCCTCCTGGAGGCAGATACTGGGATGATTAAAACAGAGGTGAGGGATGCTAAAAAACAATTGGAGACAGCAATGGGCACCGTTACAAGCTTGGTAAAGGAGAACACTCATCTGCGGGCCAGGCTGGAAAATCTATAGAATCAAGCCAGGGCTTCCAATCTAAGGATTATCGGTATTTCAGAACGCAGTGAGGGGGACCATCTCAGCCTTTTTTTAAAAGACTGGCTGGAGCAACAATTTGGCCAGCCCCTTCTTGGCAGGACTTGGTCAATTCAGAAGGCTTATAGAGTTGCCTTTCGAGGTAGGCCCAGCAACATGGAGACACCGAGGATGATCATGGTGGTCCTGGACAGCATGGGGACCAGGGACCTAATTTTATCTCTGGCTAGCCAGAAATGCACCCTACTGCATGACAGATAAAGAGTATCCTTGTATCCTGATCTAAGCTTTGCAACACGTCAGAAAAAGAAGCATTTTGATGGCATTCAGGTGATGCTTCATGAAGCAAATATTCCACACAACATGCTGTTCCCAGCGAGACTTAGAGTGACACATAATGGGAAGATTTTTAATTTTTCCGATACAGTGGATGCTTTAACCTGGGCCCAAAAACATGCAAAGCCAACCAGAAGAAGGGCCTCCTCTCGATCTACCTCGTAAGATGAGGATGAAGCAGATTCCTAATGGGACATTATTTTTGTCAAGCTGACTTCAGGTTTGCTGGCTAACATAGCTGATATTGTGTTGTTTGTTTCTCTTCCCAGCTGGGCTTTTTATTTATATTTACATTGGGATGTTTTAATTGCCTTTATTAATATACTGGGGCTGATGTGAGGTAACATAATTTTCTTTGAGTGGGGGGGGGGGTTGTCCCCTTCTACCTACCTGATCTTCAATATCTCTGTTTTTTCAGCAATGATCATTTTGATGGGTATAATGATTAGAATTATATTGTACTTTAATGCTATTGCCTTCGCTGATTTTTTCTGTGAGGAAGTTCCTTACAATTCCTAACGTATAATACCTTAAGGGCACATTGTTTTACATTTAAGCATGCTGCTTTACTAGTTTCCTGTTTAGGAACTGAAACTATGGACCTAAACGATTTATTTGATTAATTAAGCATGCCGCACATGGGCTCAAAAACCACAGCCTATTTCAAGTTTTTATTATTTAAGCTGTAAGACTAATTTGTCTATCGAATTTCCCCCCATGATGTATTTTATAGATGTATGATGGATTTACTATATGCTTGTATTAAGAGGGGTGGCGCCCTCCACTGGATGTTATTTGTATCCTAATGTACCACATCAGGAACAGTTACTGTATATTTACTAAGAATGCTAATAAACATGAAGTACAAAAAAACAAAAACAAAAAAAATTTGGGCCAGGCACAACAAAAACATACCCATACCCAGACCCCAGCACCCTGCCCACCCAAGCCGCAAACCCACCCACCATGCCACAGGGCCAGCTCAGCAGCCTACTGTGGCACCACCCCTCAAAACCCCTCCCAGCCCTCGCTGAATGTGCTCGCTCCCAGCCCCCTGGCACACGTACATGTAGTGACATCCTGTCGCTACATTCACCAACCCACCCCATCCAGTTGCTCTACCTCCTTGGTAGCCCCATGACATGCGCCACGATTGAGTCGCCATTTTGCAGTTCGCTCAATTGTGGTCATGCATGTCGTGGGCTACCCACTCCTCTCACTCGCAAGACAAGAGAGATCACTTCTGTGCACTGACAGCTCCTGTGAGTCATACCGAACTTTTGCAACAGAGGCTACATAGGCACCAACAAGGTGAGCCTTCTCAGGGCATCTTCTCTCTCTATGTCTTTCTCTCTGCTGTGTGATGGGGTTGGCTGCCAGTACTGAACGCCGAGACTCCCGCACTATAGACCACTATCTCTGCACTCGCAGTACCTGTAAGTGGCGGGGAGCAAAACGCACACTGACTGGTCAACAGAAACACCCGATCACTTGTGGCTGCAGTGGCACACTCAAGAAAGTCAATATTGAGTAGCCCAGCTACACATGTTGCACTCCAACGCTAGCATTTTGTTTGCTCCACTAGGGAAACAATTCGCACTGCCACTCTCTGTGACAGAAACTGGCAGTGCACTGTGTGGAGTTGTTCACTTGATGTACAAGGTCCGTGGGGCAGGTGGGTGGGGAGACACTACAACACTTCATGAGAGCTGACAGAGACACAGACAGCCACGCCAGTGTCAGGCTCTCTGTAACACACATTTTAATCCTTGGTCTGTGTGTGTGGGGGGGGTGCCAATACAGGCACAGACTAAACGAGACCGACACTGCACTCTTTACATTTCTTCGCTTGGTGTGCGAGGTCTGCGGGGTGGGTGAGGAGACAGTGCAGCATGTCACAAGTAATGGAACAGTGCCCAGTACCCCACCAAAAGTCTCTTACAGCTTACTCTCGCCAAGGCACTGGTCAAGATGGCTGCCTTTCAGATTAGAATTCTATGCATAATAACGAGTACCGCACTGCCCCGGAATATTAGCTGAGGGGGCATCACAAGGACCATGCATATACAGGCATTTAATGCACATTCACCTGATGGTCTTTCAGCAAACTCATTGGTTCCAGCTTTTCACCCATGTTATAAGGTGTTTTAACACCACTCAGTCATAACACAAGTACAGTGGTGCAAGGACTGTCAAGTACCACAGCCTGAGAAGCTGTTTACTACAACGTATTGCACCCCCTGCATAGCAGATGGGACTGAAGTGACTTCACCTTGAAAGTGAGAGCCCTTATTGGTAAAAGTGAAATTAAGTTATTAAGAGTCTCCCCCCAGTGGTGCTGAGGGTTGAGGCACTGGATGCCTTACCTCATGGTCATGCCATGCCGTCAACCTGGGTTTGGGAATGACCCCGGGTCGCCGGTGTGCCGGCACGGGGGGTGAGCAAGATTGAGTGGTGGCTCTCCTCTTCCAGGATGGGGGGAGTCCCGCTGCCACCGGAGAGAGGTCCGGTGGCTGGTGCAGGTTGTTAATGGTGTGACTGGAAGGGAGGGGTGTCCCACAAAGCATGCGCGCGCATGCCTCCACATGTACATGTCACGTTGGGGACATGTGGGAATGGGTCGGGAGAAAACCTGTAAAAACCTAAAAACTGTAAATGAAAAAAAAGAGAGAGTCTCTATCTCCCCTTTGTGCATAGCGAACATTTTGTTGTGATAACTGGATTTCATGTGTGTCTCTGTCAGGTCCAATGAAGCTCAAGTTGCACTGTGCACAGCACTAACACACCAATGACCAGGCAAGCTGATCATGATACTGATCACGTTGCTGGGCAGAAACTTTGTAGTTGAAAATAGCCAGCCGCTCCAATGAAACAGCGGCTGGCTTGCTTCATCTACATAATGCCACTCAGCAACTAGCTAAGCAGAATCATTATTACAAGCACGAACTGGTGGCAGTCAGCAGAACAAAATAACATGCTTTCATAATATTCACTTCATATCCAACCTTTATTTTATGGAGTACAGCACAAAGCCCAGTGCTTCGCCTCTTACACAACCGCTGATGAAGCCACTTGTATAAGAGGCGAGCATTGGGGGTTTGTGCTGTGCTCCATACAATAAAGGTTGGATATGAAGTGAATATTCTGTAAGCTTTTTTATTTTGTTCTGCTGAGTGCCACCAGTGCATACTTGTGGTTTATCTGATACCTCTGAGGGAACTGCACTAACCTCTGCTCTCCAATAAACTTTTCTTGGTTTCGCAAGATGGACTTTTTACTTTGTACTTCTATTGATTGTTTGCAGTGAGTGCAACCAGTATTGTGTTTTTGCTTGTCATTTTTACGTTTGGCTAGCACCTCCTCTCAACCAGTGGTGTGGTGCTTGTTGTTTGCTCTAGAGGTGTATAACTGGCAGTCATAAAGCAAGTGAGAGACCTGGGGGTTATTAGTGCAGATGACCTGAAGGTGGCTAGGCAGTGCTAAGTGGCAGTGGGGAAAGCTAGCTGTATGCTTGGCTACATAGGGAGGGGCATTACCAGCAGGAGCAGGGAGGTCCTGCTGCCCCTTTACAAGTCTCTGATACAGCCTCATCTTGAGTATAGCATTCAGTTTTGGATGCCACACCTGAGGAGGGATATAGACAGACTCGAGGTGGTGCAAAGGAAGGCTACAAGAATTATGAGGGGTCTCCAGGGGATGACCTATGAGGAGAGGAGAGGATGCAAACACAAGCTGGAACACACAGGAGTCAGACAAAAGGTAGTTAATTGGATCAGCAACTGGCTAAACAATAGGACACAGAGAGTGCTAGTAAATGGATCTCTGTCGAATGAAGGTATTGTAACCAGTGGCATCCCGAAATGGTCAGTGCTGGGACCTATCCTCTTCAACATCTTTATAGGAGACCTTGAAAATGATTTGAAAGGGAAAGTCTGCCTGTTCGCAGATGATACTAAGCTCTGCAACAGAGTGGACTCACAGGAAGGGGCAGACAACATGAAAGTTGACCTTAGAAAATTGGAGGAATGGTCCATGGCTTGGCAGTTAAAATGTAATGCCAAAAAATGTAAGGTAATGGACCTGGGTAGGAGGAACACAAGAAATAAGTACGCACTGGGAGGACATCAACTTGAAGAAACACAGATGGAGCAGGATCTCGGCATAGTGATCACTGATGACTTAAAGGTAGGAAAACAGTGAGAAGGCAGCACAGAAAGCAAATGGCATCCTCGGCTGTGTTAGTAGGGGCATCGTCACTAATCGGAAGCAGGAGGTTATCATGCCTCTGTACAGGTCCTTGGTAAGGCCACACTTGAAATACTGTGGTTAGTTATGTAGATCTCACCTCAAAAAGGACATTGACCATTTGGAAATGGTGTAAAGAAGAGCTACAAAAATGGTGCAGGGTCTACACCACAAACGTACAAGGAGCAACTCAGGAAGTTAAATTTGTACTCCCTCGAGCAAAGAAGAAACAGAGGTGACATAATCAAAACATTTAAGAATGCAAAGGGGCTGAACACAGCTCAGGCGGGTAATCTATTTCAGCACAACACAACAGCATGTACAAGGGTCCATAATTTGAGGTTGGTGGAAGGTAGGTTCAAAAGCAGCCTCAGGAACTACCTCTTTATGGATAGAGTGGTAGAACCATGGAACAGCGTGCACCAGGAGCTGGTAGCATCAAAGATGATTAGAGATTTAAAACTTGTGTGGGGTAGTCATTGCAGACAGGTTAGGTTGCAGGCAACGGTGGGGGGGGGTAATATTTTTGGGCAGACTAGATGGATCGTGCGGCCCCATCTGCCGACATTTTCCTTATGTTGTTACGATGTTATGTTGAGAGGATGTGGGAATTGAATATGTATTCCTTGGAGGAAAGGAGGGAGAGGGGTGACATGATAGAGACCTTTAAGTATATCTCAGTGGCATCAACAGGATGCAGGAAGGGAGTATTTTTCAAAGAAAGAGTTGCCAAAGGATGAGGGTTGATGTCTGGAAGCTGGAGCTGGAGGGGGAGGTCCAAGAGTAACATAAGACAGTACATCTTCATGGAGAGGATGGTGGATGCTTGGAATAGTCTGCCAGAGGACATGGTGGGGGCTGACTCAACCACAGTCTTTCAGAATGCATGGGACAGGCACAAGGGGATTCTGGTAAATGGGGTAAGGGTTTCTGGCAAAAGGGTAATGCTGGGGATATCTGGTTAGGTGGGGCTGGAGTGGGCAGACTGGGTGGGCCTTGAGGTCCTTTTCTGCCAACATTGTGTATGTATGTATGTATGTACACTGAGAATGACCTTAAGCAAATTTAGCACCTTTGTCATTTTGGAGCTCTGTATCAAAAAATTTCATGTGAATGTGAACCACCATTTTTTACATTACAGGGTAACGCATATGTGCAACAATGCCACTAACAAAGTATGAGGCGGTGAAGCTAGATGTAACTTCCTAGTGATTTGGTGAGTGTTTAGGAGTCATGACCACCATTTACTAAGACAGCAACCTGGCAGTTTTACTGCAGAACCTATGAATGGCAGTGAGATAGTGAACCAAAGTATCCTTGGAGCACATAATGGCTTGAATTGCTATGATATTTATTTTTTGTTGACCGGGTAAGTGCACTAGACAAATCCTGCCTATTTTCAGGCACGACCCGGGGGAGGGGGATACAGAAGAATGCCAACTGACCTTGAACCAGATTAAGCTGTTGGTGGTATTTTTAGTGAATGAAGGAAATTTGGCCAGGACACCGGGGAAATTCCCCTACTCTTTTCGATAAGTGCCATGGGATCTTTAACATCCACCTGAACTACCACCAATCCAGGCAGATGGGACCTCGGTTTAACGTCTCATCCAAAAGATGGCACCTCAGAAGTGCAGCACCCCTCTCATACTGCACTACAGTGTCAGTACTGGGATATTATCCCAAGTGCCAGATGTGGGAACTGAACCCACAGCTCTCTGATCTCCCGGCCTCAGAGGCGCGTGTGCTACCTACTGAGCCACTGACACTGATAGTCCAAGAAAGGCATTTAGTCAATATTCTGTTGGAACTAGTGGATGAGGAAGACAACCCCAAGGATTCCCCCCAGCAGCAGCCTTACGAAAGGTCACATGGGACCCTGGTTAAGTTTTGGCCACTGGTTGCAGAAGACTAAAGGTTAACAAGAGAACAGACATCAGAAATGCGCCTCTCAAATTAAACAGAGAACACCTGATACCTTCAACAAGACTGTGACTTTTGATTTTAAATATTACTTAAATATGGGGCAGTACAGACTGATTCATGTCTATGGTATTGGTTTGGGTTCAGAAAAGGTTACGAGCGCCCGTTCCCATCTTAAGTTCTTTCAGAAATGTAGGCCTGTGTAGACCCCTGCACGGAGACGCTATTAGTCCCATTTTACCAGATGTAACAACCTTCTGTAACAAATCAATTCTTTGCCTACATAATAAAATGGCAATCAGCAGACAGCACAGACATGGAGAAGGTATTTCTCTGACTCCAGTAGGGTGCAGCAGCCAAGGAAATTGAGGAAACTATTTAAAAAGTAATTTTCTCTTGCTTTGGTTCGGTGTCTGATCTTATGATGACATGTGAGTCAGGACAACCTTGGATTCAAGTCGTAGGATTGGTCAGTGGAGTAGAGTATGGTGCCTGCCTGGTTTGGCCCTCTTGCTCCAGGGTTTTAGTTTAGGAATTAAAGACTTGGTTTGTGGTAAGGCTGGTGTTGTGCCTGCTCTCTCCATCCCTCTCTGTGGCTACTACACCATCAGCATTAATAGATCTTACTTCGAGAGGGCTCTTGCAGTAGGCAACAACACTTAGAACTGAGCCACCAGGTGCTAGGACCACACGGAAAACTTGGCTAGAAGTGTCTGGCAGGGGACCGCCCACCTAGTGTCATGTGACCAACGTCGGCCCAGCGCTATATAATGGGCTGTCCCCCACACCTGCCCTCCAGCTCTTTCCCCCATCAGCCTGTGCACGTTGAACCTTGTACAATGCTGCTTCAGTTGACTGACATTTTGATAAGTATGTTCTTTCAAATTAATTATTTTTCACTTAAAGTCAAAGTTTTCAACATCGAATTTCATGTCTTCACCAACTCCGTCAGAGTCCCACAAAAACAAATGCACCTGCGGCAAGCAGATACCAGAGAAAGACGGCCATACCACGTATCTATTCTACCTAGGGCCCGACCAGAAATGTAACCAGGCTACACGGAAACGTTGTCTTCAAGCCCTGGAAGCCCATCTGTTGAAAGAAAAACTAGCTTCCATAGAAAAGCAGCTGCAGCAGGTGCAGAATTCCTCTTCTACAAAGAAGCACAAAAGGGACAAGGACCGGGATCGTTCTCCATCCATGCCGTGGCTCTCTTCGCAGACCGCAGCTGATGGGTAGCCCTCTACCAGCAAGGGGGGAGAGAGAGCCCCTCTGGCCAAACCTGTTCCACTCCCTTGGAAGCAGCCTTTGTCCCCCACCCAACCTGGTAACGGTTCTGATGGATGCCTCTGGGGATTCAGAGATGGCCACCCTCAGGCCCGTCAAACCCTTGCCTGGGTCTGATTCGGGTGGAGTGACTGGTAAGTTGGACATTGGTTCTACTGTTGTCTCACAGTCCCAATGCACCCATTGGGTCCTGCTTCAGGGTCTGATGTGGGGTCTCAGGATCAGCATCGGCTGTCGCTTTGGCGGCAGCTTTCCCCAGGGGAATCCCCCCGGGGACACTTCTGGCCCCCAGTGGACCCTCCTGGGTCACCTGTCCACTTGGAGTCAGAAGAGCCATTGCCAGCTTACCCCATCATCAGGCCAACAACATCAAACCTCATGTTGGACCCTCCAGGGGGCCTCCCGGACTCCCAGCCCTCTAACCCACCTGGGACTCCGGCTCCCCCTCCTACTCCAGAGGTACCCATTGCCCTGTCTGAGCCAATGCTGGCCCCTCCCATGGGTCCAACACCCGATAACCCTCTGCTCTATTCTTCGGGCCTTTCTTTGGTGCCTCTGCCCCCTTCAGGACCTCAGCCAGGCCCCGTGGGGCCTCTGCTTCGTCCTTTGGCTCCGCCGTTGGGCCCCTCATCAGACTACCCCATGCCAAGCCACCCTACACTGGGCTACCATTCTCCAGGGTATCCAACTCCAGGCTACCTAAACCCAACGCCGAGTTACCCAACACCAGGTCACCCAGTGCCGGGCTATCCAACGCCTGGTTATCCAACGCTGGGTTACCCAATGCCAGGTTACCCAACGCTGTGTTATCTGCCAGTTTACACACCGTTGGTATACTGGCCTCCTTCTTCACCCCCTCCACAGACTCGGGTGGATTATGAGGTCCTCTTCCACACCTGGTGGCACAGGGTGAAGAACCAGCTGGTCTCTGAGCTGGACCAATGTCAGTCAGTCATACCTCCTACGCTAGTCTGACCTACTCCTATGCCACAGTCTTTATCCCTGAGGATTCTCACCCCTCAACTGCAAGTAACACAGGAGGGTACAACTGCAGTGGTAATTCAGGGGTATGGGTGGGAGACCCCTCACAAAGAGGTCCCCTATCAAAGGTCCAGTCTCTGGACAAGAATCCTTCATCTGACTCAGAGTCAGACTCCTCCTCCTCTCACTCTGGCATGGAGTCCTCTTCACCAGTGGAGCCTAAGCCTAGAGAGAGACACCAAAGTCTCCCCTGGAGGATCCCTCCTTTATGGATATCCTCCAGAAAATCCAGGAGGCTAATGGTTGGAAGACTGAGGAGCAGGATTCCCAACATCAGCGGTTGGCAGAGCATCTTGACCTCCCAGAGCTCAACCCTCTGCTTATCGCCCCGGACGGGGCCCCAAGATGACCTTGCCACCACTATTTGGCAATAGTCATCGTCTGTCGTGGCCTTTGCTAAGAAGGCATATAGATTATATCACGCCCCAGAGGGAAAATGCCACCTAGCTAACCACCCTAAGACGGATGCAGTGGTCATCAATGCGGCTCATGACTACTCTAAGCAGCCAAAATACGAGTACCTCACCTCCAGATAAGAAGTCAAGGCACCTGGACCAGTTTGGATGTAAGGTTTACTCATCCTCTACGCTGGCTTTGAAGGCGTTAAATTATGTGGTCCATATGGTCTGTTTCCAGAAATTAATATTGGGCCAACTGAAAGATCAATTCCAGGACTTGCCAGGCTCTGAAGCCAAGATCAAAACTGAACAAACGGTCAAAATTGAAGAGATCACCTGTTGCCACACCTTGCATGTGACCTATGATGCCACTGATGTCTCTGCTAGAAGCATGGCAATAGCAGTCTGCCTTCACAGATATTCCTGGTTGCGGGTGTCTGGATTCACCCAGGATGTCCAAAATTCCATCCTAGATGCTCCCTTCAGGGGCTCAGTCCTCTTTGGAGGAGATGTTCAGGACATCATGACTGACCTGCAGGAGTGAGGGAAGGCCCTTAAATTGGTGCACTCCCTTTACCATACTAACCCAAAGCCTAAGCAGCCCTTTCATCACCAGCAGCGGTGCCAACAGAGTCAGTAGCCTGCCAAGCATCAAGGCAAACATCGAGCTCCCTCTTCGGGCTCTAACCCCCCCCCCCCGGCAAGACCCAATGAGCTTCCAGGGTAGTGCTCCCCCACCCTCCCTCCACCCAGTGACTCATGGCCTGCCACCCCTCCTCCACCAATGATTCCAGTGGAGCCCAAAAGGGCAGATTCGCCAGTCACCTGCCGGGTTGGGAGGCGATCATGACAAACTCTTGGGTGCTTCAGCTTGACTTGTGGCCCAAGGTTACACTTTAGAATTTGTAGAGACCTTCAGAAATCCTCCAGGTCACTCTCATTACTTACTGGGTCAAAATGTTGTATGCTACAAAACCCTGAAACTGCAACAGTGCAGTAGAGGGCAGCAAGAGGGTGCAATACCGCAAATGGTTCTGTGTGCGGTACTGCACCCTCTCACTGTCGGAAGCAAAGGATATTACCTCTGTTGGAACAGACTTCTGCTGAGCAGCTGCTGTAGCTTGAAGGGATGAGCCACTGGCAGAGATGGAAGCAAGTAGATTGTTTGGGACCGGTTCGATTCCCCAGTCCCAGATACATTATATATTTTCTTTTACGCACTTGCGTGATATTTACTGAACACCCCAGAGTTAGATATTTTAATTTGGAGGGGTTCAGGAAGGTGAATCCCCACATAAATACAGATTTATGATGTGTGCATTATATTGCACTGTTTTGGCAGCGCGATATATGCATGCAGGATAATGTCTTGCGATATTATGACTCCGTGCCCTTGCATTACCTGCAGGGTCACATTCCACTCATCTGACAGGAAAGCATGGCTCTACTGCAGAAATCTGCCATAGAACATGTTCCTCAGAGGCAGGAAGGAAGAGGATTTTACTCCCACTTCTTCCTGGTTCCCAAAAAGATGGGAGACCTCCAACCAATACTGAACCTCAGCATGCTAAACCTGTATGTAGAGTACAAGAGGTTCCGCATATTGACTCTCCCAGGACTGTTGTCACTGCTCCACCAGGAACAATGGCTCTGCACACTGGACATGCAGGATGCTTACCTGCATATCCCAGTTTTCCCTGCCCACCATCACTTCCTCAGGTTTTCCTTCTGGGGGAGCATTTCCAATTCAAGGCCCTTCCTTTTGACCTTTCTTTGGCACCCAGGGTTTTTACCAAGTGCCTAGCAGTAGTGGCAGCAGCTATGTGGTGCCAGGGTCACTGTGTGTTCCCGTACCTCGATGACTGGCTTCTGTCGGCCCCATTGAGCCACAGCCTGGAGGCCTCTCTAGCAGCTACCCTGGACTTTTTCCACAGGATAGGGGTTATGGTGAACTACCTCAAGCCTCACCTTACCCCTTCTCAATGTCTCCAATTCATTGGGGTGTTACTGGATACAACATAGGGTCAGTCCTCACTCCCTTTGGACAGGGACAAAACACTACAGAGACAAGCTCAGCTTGTGACCTCCAGTCGCTGGACTATAGCCAGAACAGTCCTCTGCCTCCTAAGCCTTATGGTGGCTGCTATCCCCACTTTGGCCCTGGCTCAGCTCCACATGCTAGGTACGCAGTGGACCCTCAGGGTCCAGTGGAGCCAGAGGTTGAATGACCTGGACCACAGGGTTCTTGTGTCCAACCCGATGAAGAAGTATCTCCTTTGGTGGCAGGATCTGCACAATCTCTGCCAAAAGGTTACCTTTTAGTCTCTTCCACCAGTTCAGTCCCTGACTACGGATGCATCAGGTTAGGGCTGGGGAGCACATGTAGGAGATCACAGAACGCAGGGTCCTGGTCTCAGTGGGAGCTCTCTATGCACATCAACGTGCTAGAGATGCGTGCGGTGTGGTACGCCCTCCAGGTCTTCCAGCCCCTTCTCCTCCTGGGACCACTCCTGATCCAGTCAGACAACATGTGTGTGGTCGTGTACTTGAACAAATAGGGAGGCACTCAGTCATACCCCTTGTGCAGGGAAGTGATGTGAGTGTGGTATTGGGCAGTTCAGCACCAGCTCCAGCTGTTGGTGGTGCATGTCACAGGCATTCAAAATGTCCTGGCGGGCAGTCTCAGCTGCACCCAGGTAAGGGCTCACAAGTAGGAGCTGCATCAGTCGGTGGCCAAAAGTGTATTCGACCTATGGGGTCATCCAGATCTTGATCTGTTTGCCTCCCCATACAATGCAAAACTACCCAGGTTTTGTTCACTCACTCCCGGGCCCTGGTGTCTTCTGGCAAGATGCGGTGTCTCTTTGCTGGAAGGGGAGATCACTGTACACCTTTCCTCCCTTCCCTCTCTTGTAGAGGGTGCTCCTCAAACTGCAAGCAGAAGGAGTTCAGATGGTTCTCATCGCTCCATATTGGCCTTGCCAAATATAGTTCCCCCTGCTCCAGCAGCTAGCAGTGGCGCCTCTGATTCCTCTTCCCCTCTGCCAGGACCTTCTGACTCAGGATCAGGGCAGGTTGGTCCACCCAGACCTCAAGTTCCTTCATCTGCATGCATGGCACCTTCAGACATGGCGATATCCTGCTTCAGAGTCTCCTTCAGGGTCATAGGAGTCCTTGTAGAGGCAAGGAAGCCATCTACAAGAGCCACTTATGCGATGAAATGGAAGAGGTTCTCGAGCTGGGTGACCTCCAAGGGTTGTGACCCCTTTTTATGCCATCCCTCAGGTCTTGGAATATCTGCTGCACCTCTCTGACCTGGGCCTTAGTTATTCCTCGCTGAAGGTTCACTTGTCTGCCATATTTGTCTACCATACTCTGGTGAAAGGCAAAACCTTGGGTCAGTTGGAAGTATCTTGTATTTTTCTGAAAGGAATCTCCACTTAAAACCCCCAGTTAGGGACCCAGTTCCTCCTTGGGACCTGAACTTTGTCCTTAAAAAACTCACTTTGCCTCTCTTCGAACCGACTGCAAGTTGCAACCTGTGCTACCTTTCTCGGAAAGTTCTGTTTTTAGTTGCTATTACTTCTGCTCAATGGATTTCTGAGCTTCAGGCCCTTGTGTAAGGAGCCTTATTTGATTTCCACAGAGACCAGGTGACTCTGCATACACATCCTAAATTCTTACCAAAGGTAGTTTCTGAGTTTATGTTGAATCAGACTATACACTTGCCAGTGTATTATCCTGAGCTCTCAAATCAAGGAGAGGCCATTCTGCACACATTGGTTGTGCACAGAATTTTGCATTATTATACAAATTGAACCAAGTCTGTCCACAAAATGGATCAGCTTTTTGTTTCATTTGCACCCGGAAGAGAGGGTACTGCAGTTTCAAAACAATGTTTATCCAAATGGTTAGCAAACTGCATTCTGTTTTGTTATCAGAAGTATAACAAACCCCTGCCAGGGGAAGTTAAAGGGCACTTAACCAGAGGCATGGCTGTATCTACTGCTTGTTTCAGAAATGTCTCTGCTGTGGAGATCTGTGCAGCAGCCACTTGGAGCTCTGTCCACACCTTCACTAAACATTGCAATCTGAAAATTGCCTCTAGGTGCAGGGCAGGCTTTGGGCTGGCAGTCCTTCAGGGCCTTCTGTCTTAGTTCCCTTCTTTTTCTGCAGACTTTTATCCTGCCTCCCGTGTTCAGTCTTTGCCTGACTTACACTACTTAGGACTCAGTCCTAATGGTTATTGCCTACTGCAAGAGCCTGCATGAAGTAAGATAGTATAGTTACAGGCTGGTCCACCAGCACAGCGACAAGATGTCCGCTTGAGGCGCCAACATCCCGGGTTCGGGGATGGACTCGGGAGTTGGAGGGCCAGCTGGGGGGAGAATGATTAAGCATCCCAGGGATTGCTCTCCTTCTCTGGCGGAGGGGAGATTGAGTGTCCGGCACATTGCGGACCTCTGGTGGAGGCTGGGGGTACTGCCATGGCCAGCGCCGTATGTCAGGGGGCAGGGCGGATGCTGGTCTTCTTTTCACATCCCCACCCCCGGAAACCCAGCAGAAAAAGAAAATGCCAGCTCTTGATCATGACACTGGCCCCGTTGCCTTCCTGCCGCCTACCCATGTCCACTGTGGGGGTTCCGCTTCCATGGCCCTGACACAGGGAGCAAGCTGGGTCTCAACTACCCCAGTGTCCATTGGGAGGGGGTGCCCACCCGGAGGCCTCACCCTAGTGGGGGCAAGTCTGAGGCATGTGGGAGCGGCGAGCAGAGCTGGGCTGAGCCTCCGGGTGGCTTGGCAAAAAAAAAAGGACAGTTATATAAGAACTCACTGTAACAATAGATTTTCAAGAGAGGCTCTTGCAGTAGGAACGGTTTTACCTTCCCTCCTTCCCCCTGCTGCTGCTTCTTTTTAGCGTATTCTAGTGGCTCCAGGAGCCCACTCCTTCTCCTGTCATACCTTCTCTTAGGTCTCCAGCAGGAGAACTGGAGGCAGATGTGGGGACTGCCCACTATATAGTGCCGGGCCGATGTTGGTCACGCAATGCTGGGTTGGCTGTCCCCACCAGACACTGCTAGCCAAGATGTCTGTGTGGTCCTAGCACCTGGTGGCTCAGTCCTAATGGTTATTGCCTACTGCAAGAGCCTGCTTGAGAAAAGATAGTATAGTTACAGGCCGGTCCACCGGCACAGCGGCGAGATGTCCGCTTGTGGCGCCAACATCCCGGGTTCGGGGATGGACTCGGGAGTTGGAGGGCCGGCTGGGGGGAGAATGATTAAGCATCCCGGGGATTGCTCTCTTTCTGTGGTGGAGGGGAGATTGAGTGTCCGGCGCATTGTGGACCTCTGGTGGAGGCTGGGGGTACTGCCGTTGCCAGCGCCGTATGTCAGGGGGCAGGGCAGATGCTGGTCTTCATTTCACATCCCTGCCCCCTGAATCCCAGCAGAAAAAGAAGATGCCAGCTCTTGATCATGGCACTGGCCCCATTGCTATCCCGCTTCCTACCCATGTCCACTGCGGGGGTCCCGCTCCCATGGCCCTGACACAGGGAGCAAGCTGGGTCTCGACAACCCCAGTGTCCACTGGGAGGGGTGCTCATTAGGAGGCCTCACCCCAGGGGGGGCAAGCCTGAGGCATGCGGGAGTGGCGAGCAGAGCTGGGCTGAGCCTCCGCATGGCTTGGCAAAAAAAAAAAAAGTACAGTTATATAAAAACTGACTGTAACAGTAGATTTTCAAGAGAGGATCTTGCAGTAGGAACGGTTTTACCTTCCCTCCTTCCCCCTGCTGCTGCTTCTTTTTAGCGTATTCTAGTGGCTCCAGGAGCCCACTCCTTCTCCTGTCATACCTTCTCTTAGGTCTCCAGCAGGAGAACTGGAGGCAGATGTGGGGACTGCCCACTATATAGTGCCAGGCCGATGTTGGTCACGCGATGCCGGGTGGGCTGTCCCCACCAGACACTGCCAGCCAAGATGTCTGTGTGGTCCTAGCACCTGGTGGCTTAGTCCTAATGGTTAGTGCCTACTGCAAGAACCTCTCTCAAAGATCTGCTGTTACGGTAAGTTCTTACAAAACTGTACTTTTCTTGGTTTACTGTGCCTCTCTGTTCACCTTCTTTCACAAAAACTTAAACTAACCTAAACTATGATTACTTGCTATGGCCTCTCGCCTGCTTTCTTCCCTCATTCCTAACTCACCTCCTGACCCCTCCATCTCCTTCTCTCACTCAAATTCCTCTCCACCACATCATGCTGAATCTACTTCTACTTTGCTTTGGCCTCCATTCCCTCCTACCCACGCCCCCACCCTTTAAACTTCTTGCCCCCACTACCTCTTCTCCCCTCTCCATCCATGCTATTTTCCCCCTTCACTCTCCTTTCCCCCTCTCTCCTTATCTCTGAGTCCTTCTATCCACCTTGGGGGCTGTGTTCCCCCTTGCTAAACCTTGAATCCCTTTACTGTTTCTACCCCCCTACTTTCTTCCCTCTCCACTTCCCCTTCCCTCGCTGTCTCAAAGGGCATAAGACACCTTCTCTACACCCATTACTTCTTTTACTTCTGCTTCTCTCTGGTGATGCTTAACTAAATCCTGGCCCCTCCTAACCCCTCCTCCCCATCTGCTATTTCAAAAGGTCTCAGTCTCTTCCACCTGAATGCCAGGAACCTCCCCCCTAAACTTAACTTACTCGAAGTCTGGGTCACCCAGCTCTCCCCTGATGTCCCAGTGGCACTGGAGCAATTTTTATAGTAGGGGTGTTGAAAGCCATTAAACCAAACTGCATAGGAAGCCATAATGGTTACTTTAGGCAGGGGTGCTGCACCCACACTTCAGTTCAACACCTATGCCTGTGCATCTCTGAAACCTGGCTGTCCTCCAAGGTCCCTGACTCCTGCGTTGCTTCCCCGATTTCAAACTCTTGTGCCAAGACCAAGGCAATGGTGGCAGAGTAGCTCTGTACATTTGACAATCCCTCACCTGCTCCATCTCTTTCCGTGAAACTCTCCCCTCCTCTCACAAACACATTATTGCTAAACTCTCCCTCTCCTCCTCTATACCAATTTATGTCGGAGCATATGTTTCCCCCACGCTCTCTCCTGTTTCCTTGGTCACCTTCATCATAGAAACATAGACTTTGATGGCAGATAAGGACCGCTTGGCCCCCCCTAGTCTGCCCATTTCCCTACCTACAGGATAAGCTGCAGATCCTAGTTAACCTACAGCCTATTTCTTCCTACCCCCCACAAGAATTGCCTTATGTCTGTCCCATGCATTCTTGAATTCTCTCACAGTTTTAGACCCCACAACCTCCTCAGGAAGGCTGTTCCATGCGTCCACCGCCCTCTCTGTGAAAAAATACTTCTTCACATTGCCCCTGAGCCATCCCCCATCTATCTTCAAGTTGTGTCCCCTTGTTCTTGCACATCTCTTTTTCTGAAAGATGCTACCCTCTTGGACTTTGTTGATTCCACTGAGGTACTTAAAGTTTCTATCATGTCCCCCCTCTTCCTCCTTTCCTCAAGGGTATACATATTAAGCTCCTTTAGTCTCTCCTTGTATGTCTTCTCTTGCAGATCCTGCACCATTTTAGTTGCCCTCTTCTGGACTGCCTCCATCCTGACTATGTCCTTGTGGAGATGGGTTCTCCAGAACTGGACGCAAAACTCCAGATGGGGTCTCACCAACTGTCTGTACAGAGGGATAACAACTTCTTGTTTTCTGCTGATAATGCCTCTCCCTATACATCCCAGTATCTCCCCAGCCCTCCCTACTGCCTTCTCACATTGCTTGCTAACCTTAAGGTCATCTGATATGATTACCCCCAGGTCCCTTTCCATTTTTGTTGTTGTTACTACTCCCCCATTGTGTAATCTTCCCCTGGGTTTTTGTTTCCCAGGTGCATTATTTTGCACTTCTTTGCATTGAATCCAAGCTGCCATACTTCTGACCATTCCTCCAACCTTGCCTAGTCCCTTCTCATCCTTTCCACGACTCCTTGTGTATCAACCCTGTTGCAGATCTTTGTGTCATCTGCAAAGAGGCATACTTTTCATTCCAGTCCCTCTGCTATGTCACTTATAAAGAAATTAAAAAGGACTGGACCCAGTACCAAACCCTGCGGTACCCCACTAGTAACCACTCTTTTTTCAGAGTGGACTCCATTTACAGTTACCTTCTTCTGTGTCCTGCTGTCCAGTCAATGTTTTACCCAGGCTAGGCTGGTTAATTTGATTATTAATCTTTTGTGTGGGACTGTGTCAAATGCCTTGCTAAAGTCTAGGTAGGCCATGTCCACAGCCCCTCCCTGGTCTACTACTTTGGACACCCAGTCAAAGAAATCAATTAGATTAGTCTGACATGACCTTTCCACTGTGAACCCATGCTGCCTTGGGTCCTGTGCCCCACTGGCCTCTATGTACTCAACAATTCTTTCCTTCAGAAGTGATTCCATCACTTTCCCTACTAGAGAGGTCAAACTGATAGGTCTGCAGTTTCCTGCCTCTGTCTTGCTCCCACTTTTGTGAAGGGGAATCACATCCGCCTTCCTCCAGTCCTCAGATACCACACCATCCTCCCATGATGTGTTAAAAAGGGTAGTCAGTGGTGTCACTAGTTCTTCCCTTAATCATTTTAGAATTCTGGGGTGAATTCCATCAGGCCCCATTGCTTTGTCCACCTTCAGCTTTAGGAGTTCTTTTAGAACCCTTTCTTCTGTGACAGGACTGGGATCGACCACCCCCTATCCAGAGTGCTTCTGTTAATTGGATTAGGCATCTCCCCCATCTCCTCCTCTTTTGTGAATACTGAGCAGAAGTATTCATTCAGTACCCCTGCTTTTTCACTGTCCCTCTCTGTCCACCCATTGGCCTTTCTATTCAGCCTCACTATCCCTTCCTTTGTCTTTCTACGCTCCCTGATGTACCTGTGTAATGCCTCTACAAATGGGGGTTCCTGAAAAGTCTTTCTCGAGCTTGCCTAAATGCTCGCTGCCAGGCTGGTGTCCTGCATTTCAGCAGTTTAAATGTGATTGCCAGGGAGTGCCTGTATAGCCTCTGTGTACTGTCTCTTTAAGAGCTGCCTGAATTGCAGTCATAAGTAATCTGAGAGGGAGCTCTGTTGAAAGATGTAACTATTTGCTGAAAATCATTTAGAGCAATAATGATAATGTAGTTTGTCTAACCTGCCTTCTTTGCAGCAAGGACTGTTTTGTTTATGTCCACTATCTTGGTCCTGGACTGTGAATTGAACCAATCACTTCTGGTGGGACCTAAAATGGAGCCGGACTACAGGAGCTGTCTGGAGTCAAAATGTAGGAGTTGTAGTTTTGGGCTTTTGGCACCTTTTTGCACCTGAAGGGGGCGCCTTTGTTGTGACTGACAGACAGATCAGCCAACCAAACCTTTTAGATTCTGAGGAAAGTCCCTGGCTTGCTGGCAGTTGAGTCAGATCTAAGTTGGGAGCTGAAGAAGCAACGTGCTTGAGACAGTCAAGCAGCCGTTTGAGTAGTTTTGTGCAGGAGAACTGTGGAAAGGCCTGAATTGTGGCCTGCATGTCTGCCTGCTGCCCCTGAAAGGGAGAGAAGAGAATTATTTTGGACTAAATCCAAGTTTGTGAGAATAAAGTAAGCCACTGATTTTTTACCAGGCTCATACCTGAAGAAGACCAAAGATTTTGCTGAATGCGATCGGTCTGTCAGGATTTCCAGCTGTTTTTGAATCCCCGGTTTGTGCAGAGACTTTGTGATTGTGACCAGAGAGCGGTTTGCCTGGTACAGTAGAATTTCCTTACATGTGAACGTGCAGTGTATTGAAAGTGGGTCGTGATTTGGTTCCCCACTGTGTGAACTGCTTGCTGGAAGCTTTATTCAGCCTTATCGGACTGAATCCACATTCATCTCCATTCGGCCTGGGCCATGCCATGCTGGCCCTGCCAGACTACCCCACAGCACAGAGAAAGCCACTGATGAGAGACCTGCCTGGGGATCAGCCCCCTGCTCCACGCTTGAACAGGAATGACACCTAGGTGAATCGTGTGGGCCCTGCTTCTCCTGGCACTCCAGATTAACCACCTGCTGTCTCAATTTTCGTCCAGCCTGTGTCCAGTCTTGGGTATCATGAGTAATCATCAGGGTAGCTCCCTGCAACAACAGCCTAATCTAAAAGTGTGTCATCTGATTGTCTTGTTGTTTTCTTTTCACGAACTGAGCTCTACAGCTCCAGATTACAAATAGTGTGTGTGTTGTGCATGTTGTTTTCTTCCATCACAGGGCCCCAACCAGCTGCAACATTCCTGGCTAGCCCACCATTCTCCATCTGGGTACCCAGAGTGTGTGACTGTTTATGGACCCTGAAGTGCATGCATAACTGTTTGATTGATAGAGCCTTTAAGCAAATTAACCTGATTATGCCCCTCCCTTGTTCAAGCTCCTTAAATAAATCAGATCTAACTCTCTTTTGCATTTACCCTGACTGTGGTTCCAGTTTGTGCAAGAGTACTGTACTGCTGTTATTTGCTGTGTATAACCTTGTTTTACAGGGTGTCCCCAGGGCCGGGCCAGAGGAAAGCCCTGGTGGTAAGTGCAAACAGTGTGGGTACTTGTGTGGTGTATTGGGGTATTATGAAAGTGATTATTGTGTATTGTTCCAGCTACTAGTAAGGAAAGGGGGGGGTTAGAGTGTCCCGGAGGGCTGTGCCCAGGTTAGCTTGCCCACTACCAACCCTGACCTCCGGGTGGAGGCACCCGTTTCAGAACTCAGGCCCCTTAACCGTCTACTAGCCAAGCAGGCAGGGGTAGTAGCCTTTGGGATAGCGCCACCTAGGGGTTACAAATTGGAGGCTCACTGCTGGGATTTTGTGCCTTCTAGTGGCCAAAAATTACTAATTATTGTTAAAGATTAATGGCTACCCCAGTAGAAATGGCTGTACACCAGTTGGTGGGGTGGTGTACTGGGCAGGAGATTGACCCCCAAAATGCTCTACTTACACTGGATATTCCCCTGGGTACCAGTAAAGACAGTGCAGAGGGAGCACTCTCCAAAGTTGAATGTTTAAAAAACCCTGTGGTGGTGGGTCGACAGGCTGAGTTGATCACCCAAACTTTCATAGCCTTGATAGAGTGTATTGACCACGTGGACAGCTCTAAAGTGCCACAGACTATTGCCCCAGAAGGGGTTCCAGCTGCCTGGAGAGTGATAACAAAAGACAATAAAGACCTCAGGAAGGATGAGCTCCCACCATTATCTGAGACTTTTGAGGAGAAATTTGCTAAGTTGTTGCTGGAGGAAGGGAAAAACGTAGGGGACTTTAATAATAATAATAATAATAAACTTTATTTTTAATGCGCCTTTCCAACATCAAGCTGCAGTACACAGTTAAAACGGTTAAAAACAGTACTACATCATTATAAACATAAAACCATTATGGTATACCATCTTCAACACCATCACCATATGCCTTATTCCATAAATAAGTTTTTAATGCTTGTTTAAAGCCCCCCACAGTCATGCACTCCCTAATCCAATGGGGTAGAGAGTTCCAGAGGGTTGGTACCATGAACATAAAAGCCCAGGCCCCAGAATATTTTAAAGACACCCTCGGAATCTCTAGCTACCCCTCGTTGGTCGAGCGGAGTTGTCGTTCCAGGATGTAAGGAACCAGAAGCTGTTTCAGGTAGTCAGGGCCCAGTCCATGTAGGGCTTTGTAAGTCAGTAATCCAGCTCTGAAGGTGATCTGCCACTGGACTGGCAGCCTGTGCAGCTCCCACAGCACTGGTGTGATGTGGGAAGATTGAGGAGTCCCCATCAACAACCGGGTTGCGGAATTCTGCACTAGCTGCAAGCGGCGGATATTAATCCCTGGAAGCCCAAAGTAAAGGAAGTTGCAGTAGTCTAAACGCGAGGTTACAAAGGCATGGATCAACGTAGACAGATCCCCAGATGGAACAAGGTGCTTGATTCTAGCGATGTTCCTCAGATGGTAAAAGGATAACTTAACGACGGCCGACACCTGCAGATGTAGTGTCAGCCCATCGTCAAGAATCACCCCAAGATCTTGCACCTGTTCAGAGATAGGGAGCTCCGCATTCCCAAGGAATAAACCTGTGGAATGATTTGCTCCCTGCCCCCCTATCTGGCGACCTAGATCCACAACCATCACCTCTGTCTTCCCTGGGTTCAACTTCAACCAGCTAGTCCTCATCCAGCCTTGGATTTCGGCGAGGCAATTATTAAATACCAAGAGTGCTCCATCCTGGCCTGGTACAAAAGAGGCAGAGCTGAGTATCATCGGCATAGCAATGAAACTTCAGTCCATACCGTCTTACAATGTCTCCGTGTCTCCGAGGGGAAGCATGTACACCGCAAACAACATGGGAGACAGCACTGAGCCCTGAGGCACCCCACAAGACAGGGAGATAGGGTTAGAGGAAAAAAACCCTGACACTACCCTCTGCATTCTACCAGTAAGGAATGAAGTAAACCATCTGTGGAGCAAACCAGAGAGCCCATAGATAAATCTCAGGTGCTCAAGCAGAACCCCATGGTCCATGGTGTCAAACGCTGATGACAGATCAAGCAGAACCAAAATGGACTGTTTTTTCTGGTCTCTCGCCATCAGGAGATCATTGAGCACCCGAACCACTGCAGTCTCAGTACTGTGCCTCTTTCGGAAACTGGATTGGAGAGGTTCGAAGATGCTATGGATGGTCATATGGTTCTCCAACTGAGCAGCCACTACTTTCTCAATCACCTTCCCCACAAAGGGAAGGTTAGAGATTGGCCTGTAGTTAGTGAGAGCGTCTGGGTCCAAAGAAGCCTTCTTCAACAAAGGTGTCACCACTGCCTCCTTCAAGGAGCAGGGGTACTCACCAAAGTCAAGGGAGCACCAGACTATCTGCACCAGAACCGGGCCGATAACATCACCACAGCCCATTATCAAGGCTGTAGGACCCGGATCTAAACTACAGCTTGTAGTGCGCATACCCTGGACAATCCTCATAACATCCACGATTTACAGCCATTCGAAGGAACTCCAGGAAGGAAGAGGGATAGCGACCAAGCGCTAATCCACGGCAACTCCCATAGAGTGCGCTGCATGGGTCTCCCTCCTGATGTCGGCCACCTTATCCGCAAAGAACCGCACAAGCTCAACACACTGCAATTATGAAAAAGCTGTAAGAACTTGTAGACAGGCTGAGTTGCACAGCCTGTCCACAGTTCGAAAGAGCTGAGCTGGTCGGTTCTGAGACGCAACAATTTCCCCGGACAGGAATTCTGCTTTCTTACAGGAAATTGCTGACTGATAGAGTCTATAATGCTCTAGCAGTCTAAGATGGTTGGCATCTAAGCCGGATCTCCACCAGCACCGCTCTAACCTGCATCCTAGTTGCTGCATTTCCCTCAGGTCCACATCAAA
Organism: Neoceratodus forsteri; assembly: GCA_016271365.2. Taxonomy (NCBI): domain Eukaryota; kingdom Metazoa; phylum Chordata; order Ceratodontiformes; family Ceratodontidae; genus Neoceratodus; species Neoceratodus forsteri. The sequence goes on along the minus strand of CM057455.1, from coordinate 289,286,244 downwards.
CCATGGGGACCGAGGGAGAAGTGAGAGAGGACGCACACGGACTGGAGCAATGGAATCCAGTGCTGTGGTAATGGCATTATTATATGCCAGAACCAAAACCTCCAGATCCCTGCTTGCCACAGGAAATTCTGATAGATCAAGTACCGCAGTTAGACCATCAGGAGTCAAATCCCGTAAAGGACGGTACTTGACCATCTCCACAGGGGCTGGCCTATGAAGAGGAGTGCAAAAATTGAATCGCACAGTGTAATGGTACGATCATTCGACGGGTTCCACCCCCACGTCAGAGGCCTCCATCCCCAGGAGGAAAACCAGGTCAAGGGAATGGCCATGTTTATGAGTGACAGAGGTAACCACCTGTGTGAGGCCCAATGAATTCGTCAATTGGAAAAAGTGTTGTCCAAATTGCGAAAGTTTGTCGTCGATCCAGCCATTGAAGTCACCCAGAACCATCAGCCTGGGCGACTCAAACACGAGGTTGACCACGAAGTCTGCCACTTCCTTAAGGAATAGCTTCTCATCCCCGGGTGGACAGTAGATGAGAGCCAACCTATAGCCCCCCCACCTGCCACTACGACACATTCAAATGATCTGGTCACCTCAACTGGGACACTTGTGAGACCCAATTCAGTCTTAAAACAGACCACAACCCCTCCTCCCCTGCGGTCCAATCTCGGTTGGTGTATCACCGAATACCCAGCCGGAACCGCCGCCTCAAGTATGGGGCCAGCATTACCTTCCAGCCAGGTTTCGGTGATGCACACCAGATCCGCTGTACCCACCATGTCCGCAACAATGGCAGTCATGTTCACAACAGATCTGGCATTGCATAACACCGCCCAAGTTGGACAGAACTCCTGGGTTGCCCCAGCCACCTGCCACCATCAATGGAGGTGCCCTTGGGTATGGGGACTAGACTAGAAACTATTCCTGCCACCTGGGGGTGTTCCTTCCCCAACACCCCCTCCCACTACAGCACCTGTTACTGCCCCACCTTCTGTTTCTGTGCCAATGCTGGCCCCTATATCTGTACCTGCCATTAGCCACGACTCCTACCGAAGGCTGAGAATCTTCTCGGGCACCCTCCCTACCCCAGGGAGAGAATGACTGGGAGACCTGGATAGACTATGTTGCTCCTCTAGTACTTGAATGGCAATACTCAGAAGTACAGAAACAAAAGAGATTGAGTGAGAGCCTCCGAGGTCCTGCCCTGGCTACCATCCGTGCCAAGCGGGCCAATAACCCTGAAGCAACTGCACAGGACTATCTTGAGGCATTGAAAAATGTGTATGGGAGTCCGGATTCAGATGAGGATCTGTGGTGGAGAGTAAGAAACACCTAGCAGTACCCAGGGGAGCCATTGTCTGCGTATGTTCCTCGGCTTGAAAAGCTGCAACAAGAGTGCCTCAGAAAGGGCAGTTTGCCATCAAATGAATTAGATCGAACTAGGCCGGACAGGATCCTTAAGTCTGCTTCATTTTCAGAATTGTTACTGCTTCAGTTGCACCTTGCCATCTGCCTGGAATCGCCCCCTCCTATGACAAGCTAATGAAAGAAATTCGGGGGTTGAGCAAAGACGACCCCCATGGGGGAATTGCACCCATATCTGCTGCTGCTGTGCAAGTGACTGAGAGTGATCAGCAAAGTGAGGCTCAGGGGCAAAAGTCAGCACTTAACGAGCACTCTGAGAATGCAAAGGACTTCTGCCCTGGGCCCAGCACTGAAAGACAAGCTACTAAAGGAAGTCCGAGAGTTGAAGATGGGTGCCTCTGCAAGGGTTTCCCATGGAACAAGATTCCGGTCCCTTTCAGGATGTGACTGCCATGGGGGTTGGGGTGCACCCTCAGGCATCCGCTACCGAGGGTGGCTCCAAGGTTGAGATCACCGGATTGACTGCCACTCTAAAGGAACTGTTAAGACACGTTGCACCACTCTCACCACTGCAAGCAGATACTAGACCCCAATCTCTTACTACTGCCTCAGTTCCTCATACAATGTTCTCTCCCAGGATGACCCAGGAGTCTATCATTTGTCACAACTGTGGAAAGGATGGCCATATGAAAAGAGAATGCCAGTCTCAGAAGGACTTAGAAAGAGTAGTAAACAGACTCCAAGGGGAGCTCCAAAAAGCAAATCAATGGCGAAGGTGTGCCCAAAATGACCGCAATGAGGGTTTGAGAAACCCTAACTCAAATTTCTTTATAGCTAAATCATCTGTCCAGGCCTCTGCTACTGCCTCTCCAGACTGGTCCAAAATAGTGGGCCCTTCAATGGAGACTACGGTGACTGTGAATGGTATTCATACTCGGGCTGTGCTTGACAGTGGGTCACAAGTGACCACTGTATTCCAGGACTGGTATGAAAATCTGATGTGCCTTCGCAATTCCTGGAAGGCCTACATGTGTGGGGCCTGAGCGACAAGTCTTATCCCTACTTAGGGTATGTCTACCTCTGGTTGTCTTTTCCTGCAACTGTAATGGGTGTAGAGGAGCGAGTAGAGACATTGGCCCTAGTGTGTCCCCCCACCAGACTGTATGATGGGATCTCCCTGTTAATTGGGGCAAACGCCCGTATGTTTGGGAGTCTAGTACAACTCTGTCATGAGAAACAAGGGCCACGGACTGGGAGGGCCCTGAGAATTCTGGCTCTGATCAAGAGGGCCTATGATTTGCAACAGAAACCTGAGTAAGTTGACTAGGATGAACCAGTGGGGATCGTGTGGAAGAAGGATCCTGATTCAATGGTACTGGCCCTTAACGCCCAATGTACCATTCAAGGAGAGGTCCGCCTCTGGAAGGATGTCAAGAACAAAATACTGATGTTGTATATGCCAGGTGATGGAAAATTGCCAGAAAGATTATTGGTCAAGCCCAGCATCTTGCCTGCTCGTGCCCATGCCTATGCATGACGAGTGATGGTTCAGATTTACAATGCGTCAGAATGGGAGATCCAGGTGAACAGAAGGTGCACCCTAGCTATGGTACACTGCACAGACACTGCAGTATTGCCCAGCAACAAGCACCCTGGTGAGAAGGAGAGAGTGACCCCAGATTTGTTTGACTTTGGTGACTCCCTGTTGCCAGCTGAAGGGAAGGCTAGAATTAGCAAGTGACTTGCCCAGAGAGACCAAATGTTTTCATTGAAGGAATGGGATGTGGGATGTGTCCAGGGTGTGGAGCATCACATACACCTGCACGATGAACAGCCATTTCAAGAGAGGTCCCGAGGCCTAGCCCTAGCAGACATAGATGATGTGAGAAGACACCTGCAGGAAATGCTCGCTGCTGGTGTGATACAAGAATCCAGGAGCTCATACGCCTCTCCCATAGTGGTTGTGTGTAAGAAGAATTGGTCTGTGAGGATGTGTGTTGATAATCGAACCCTGAACCGGCAGACCATCCCAGACAAATACACTGTGCCTCGTATACAAGAAGCCCTGGACTGCTTGAAAGGGAGCAAATGGTTCTTGGTGTTGAATCTTTGCAGCGGATACTACCAGATCCCGATGGCCCTGGAAGACCATGAGAAAACAGCCTTTATCTGTCATTTGGGGTTCTACGAGTTTCTGAGGATGCCACAGGGGATATCGGGTGCCTCGGCCACCTTTCAGCGACTGATGAAATGTGCTGTGGGAGATATGAATTTGCTGGAATGGCTGGTGTACTTGGATGATGTAACTGTGTTTGGGAGCACCTTAGAGGAGCATGAGAACCAACTGTTTAAAGTCCTAGACTGACTGGAAGACTTCGGCCTCAAGCTGTCCATTGACAAGTGCCAGTTTTTCCAAACCTCCATGAAGTATGTGGGGTACATAGTATCTACAAAAGGGCTAGAGATTGATCCCAGTAAGGTTGAAGCATTGACTACTTGGCCCCAGCCCCATAATCTGAAAGAACTACAACATTTCCTGGGGTTCTGTTGCTATTACTGCAGGTTCACAAAAGATTATTCCAAGGTGATTCGCCCACTCTTGAACCTTACTCAAAGTTATCCTCCTACCAATCGTAAATACAAAAAAGGGTCTGTTAAAGAACCAGAAAAAGTATACTTCCACTCAGATGAACTCTTTGGGCCCCGCTGGATGCCCGACTGTGAAGCAGCCTTCCATGAGATCATATACCAGCTCACCCACGCCCCCATCCTCGCCTATGCTGACACCACCAAACCCGATGTGCTGCATACAGACGCTAGTCTGCAGAGTCTAGGAGCGGCGCTGTATCAAGACCATGAGGACAGCCTGAAACCAGTAGCTTTCACCAGTAGAAGCTTGACTCCATCCAAACAAAACTACCCTGTGCATAAGTTGGTGTTCCTTGCGCTAAAATGGGCCATCATTGACTCATGAATACCTCTATGGGGCAGGGATATTGGTGAAGACTGGCAATAACCCGTTGACCTATGTACAGACTTCAGCTAAGTTAGACACCACTGGGCACCGGTGGCTTTCTGCATTATCAACCTATGATTATGCTGTCTAAGACAGACTGAGACTGAACCATATTGATGCTGATGCCCTGTCATGAAGGCCCACTTCCAAGAGTGATTGGGTCAGGCTGTCTGAACCTGACATTCAAGCACTGTGCCAAAAGTTTTATAGAGATGAACAGATGTCTGCGGACACAGTGAACTGTTTAGCAGATTGCTTGGGCCCTTCTGACACCTGCATACCAGCTGCTTATTGCCACTTCTCTGCCCTAGATATTAGTGCACTACCTCAATTTGACAATGACAGCATTCAGTGGGCTCAATCCTAAGATCCTGTGATCCAGCCAGCACTTGATACCCTGCGTGCGGGAAAGATGTGTCTAAGTTACATTCCACTGACTTGCGAACTGCTTTATCGTTTTTAAGAAGGACCCAGTTTGAAGTTGCTCAGTCAGTTGTTGTATAGAGAGACAGTAGATCATAGTGGCAAAGTAGATAAGCAACAATTGGTCCTGCTCATGGCCTTTAAAGATTTGGTACGGAGTTCTCTCCACAATCACATGGGGCCCCTCGTTATTGACAGAACCCTTGACTTGGTATGATCTCACTTCTACTGGCCCAAAATTGGGGCCAATGTTGAGCACCATGTAAAGACTTGTAGTCGTTGCCTGCAAAGAAAAGCCCTGCTTCAGAGGGCTGCCCCCCCTTGTTAATATTACTACCAGCATCCCCAATGGAACTAGTCTGCATAGACTTCTTGTGTTTAGAGCCTGATCAGCGGAACACTGGCAATGTGTTAGTGGATCATTTCACATGGTATACATAAGCTTTTCCCACCAAAGATCAAAGGGCATCTACCATGGCCAAGGTGCTAGTGGAAAATGTCTTCGTCCACCATGGTGCCCCCCAGTGGATTCATTCTGATCAAGGCAGAGACTTTGAGAGTCAGCTAATCAAAGAAATGCTGTCTCTATGGGGGGGGGTGCAAAAGTCAAGAACCACCTCCTATCACCCACAGGGAGACCCTCAACCAGAATGTTTTAACTGCACCCTTCTAGACATGCTGGGCACCCTCCACCCAAAGGACAAGCATAAATGGAGCCATCAGATTAGCACCTTGGTACACGCATACAATTGCATGAAAAATGATGCTACTGGGTTCTCCCCCTACTGCCTCATGTTCAGGAGGAAGTCCCGGCTGCCAGTTGATGTTTGTTTTGGGGTCTCTCCAGATGGGGTACGAGCTGAAAACTACTTACAATATGTACAAAAACTGAAAGCTCAAGTGAACCATGCGTATCAACTGGCCCAGACAATGGCCGCCAAGAGAAATCTAGCCAACAAAGAGAGGCATGATAAAAAAGTAAAGGCTCAAGAGCTTCAACCTGTTATCAAATCATAATTCATCTTCTAAATTCTGGAATGTCATCCATTCAGTTGTGGACCCCATGACCCTGTCCACTCCCCTGTTCTCTCTGAGGATGTGTCACCGGTCTCGGATCCCACCTCTGTCATGGCTATTTTCAACAAATGTTTCACTACATGTACACTTCCTGTTGATTGTCTACCTGGCTCAGTTGACCCTTCCCCACCTCCCTCATCCAGAGACTACCACTCCCCCCCCATCTCCCCTCAGGAAGTCTACTGGGCACTAATGTCTCTCACAACTTGCCAAGTCCAACCCAGATGGCATAGACCCCAAGCTCCTCCATATCTCCACCTCAGCTATTGTCCTTCCCCTCTTGCAGCTTCTTAACCTCTCCTTCTCCTCTGGCATGATTCCACTGGTCTGGAAAGTTACTAAAGTTCTGCCCCTTCATAAAGGTGGAGACCCCTCCCCAGAAACTAGCAGCCCATATCCCTCTTCCCCTTCCTAGCTAAACTCCAGGAGTCCATTGTCTAATCCAGGCTTGCTAAGTTCCTAATCTCCACCAATACCCTCTCACCCATCCAATCCAGATTTGGGAAATGTCACTCCACCATCTCCTCCCTACCGCGGGTCACTGATTTCATCCTCTCTGGGATGGACCCAGGTCACATCACCTCCTCCATTTTCATTGATTTTGCTGAGGCCCTTGATTCTTTGTCCGACTCACTCCTCTTAAACAAGTTACACACTGTAGGCTTAGCTGCTCCCGCTTTAAAATGGTTCAGTTCTTAATTCGTTGGTAAGCAACATTCAGTACAGGTGGGTAACTTCTTATCACCCCCTCTTTCAATCCTTGCTGGGATCCCACAAGATTCAGTCCTTGGCCCAATTCTCTTCTCTCTCTTTATAAATGACCTTCCCTCCATTTGACCAAACTGTCACATACATTTGTACTTGAATGACACCATAATCTGCACCTCCAGTCTGTCAGCCTCAGATGTGCAGGCCCTTCTCCAACAAGACTTAAAAAATGTTCAAAACTGGTTCCACGCTAAGCAACTCAGGGTAAATACCAAAAAAAAAAGTCTCAATGGCCTTCAGCAGCAGGGAATAATTAGCTAGCATTTTAACATCTTCAGTGTTCACCACCCCTTGATGTGGTCCCCACTTTCTAATACCATGGGGTTTGGTTTGACTCCAGTCTCGATTTCTTGATCCATATTGATGCCATCCATTCCAAACTTCACCCCAAGCTAGGAGCACTAGATCAAAACAAAGACTCATTCTCCCTCCTTGTTTGCTGTGAGCTGGTAAAGAAAATGATCCTCCCTGTATTTGGCTACACAGACATTGTCCATGACACCACTCCATCCTTGGCCCTTGCTAGACTGAACACCCTCTTAAATGCCTTTTGTTGTTTTTGCCACTAATTCCCCTTTTTGCACACACCACTGCTGTCTCTAAGTCTCTCTCTCTCTATCATTCCCCTACCCCAGAGATGCCTGGCCCACAGTCTAGCCTTCATCACCAAATACCGGTTTGGGACTATCACATTCGATCTCTTCCGTCTTCTTTCCCCTGCTATCCCTACCTCTTACTCACCGCACTGCAGGTAATCTGGCTCCTTCTTCCTTCCCCATCCCCACTCTGCTGCTGGGCAGTCAGCCTTCCTTGTTGTCTCCCTTTCCTCTGAAATCAACGCTCCTCTTCCATTTGCGTGACCCCCCTCACTCCCCTGCCCTTAAAGATCATATGCGATGAAATTTACAGAAATTAAACTGTCAGTATCATTCATTAAATATTGTTATAACAACAGTGTCTGCCTAGTGTTTTATATGAAAATCTACCATTTCATACCATTTATAGCTATTTATTGTGTAGTGTGTGTCAACAACACTGCTAGATGCTGAGACTTTCTGTTTCTTATGGTAATCAGCATGTGTCCGTCCTGGTGATGTCATTTGGGGTGCTATTCTCTTTCTTCAATTCATAAGCTATTGAGGCAGTCACATTGCTGAGGTCTGTAAAGACTTCTCATTCCATGCACTGTGCCTGTTGCAAGAATTTGAAAGTTGTTTGATTGTGGTTGTGTCATGCTCAGTGGCAGTAATGCACAATAACAGTTTAAATACAATTTTATAGCCTGTACAGAAGTCAGGGAGAGTAGCACATTGGTGTTAAAGTAAATGTTGAAGGTTCCCCAAATGCCTGTTACACATGCATGCCATTTCCAGACATGCTTCAAATGTTGAAGCTGCAATATGTTTTGTAAACAAGATTGGTCATTGTTATTTTTGTGTTTGCTTGCATGCTTGCGTGAGAAACACATTGGGACAGTACTGCATTTCAGAGGTGTGTCAGGGATGAGTCCAATGCAGAGCACCACACAATGGGAGCGACCCTGACACACCAATGAAAGGTGAAGGCCAGTGTGACAGCTGTTGGAATTTCACAGCGGGAGCTGGCCTTCACTTGAGAGAAAAGAACCACACCAATGAGAGAGTGTGGTTCATTCCTTTCATTTGCATAAGCAACACCCCAAGAAGAAAACAAAGTGACTGCCACCTCAAGAAAAGCACCAGCCACCATGCCTCTCAATTGCTCTGCATTTTCCATGATGTCCCGAATGTTTGCGGTCCCAGTCATCCTGTTCCACCGCCCCGCATTCCACATTTCATTTTCATGCTGCGGCTTCCCAAACGCTGAAGACACATGCTGTCCTTTGTTCCCCAACATTTCCTGGTTTCCCAGTACTTGATGACATCATTGATGTGCCTAAATGGCCTTAGTTCTCACTCTGGTTTTACTGTTGTGCCACCCTGATTGTCAGGTGCAAGAAAACCCCATCCACCAAGGTAGTGGGATACTAGGCTGTGCTGTCCTCCCACTGCTGAAAGGCTCCCCACCCTACAGATCTCCATGACAAAGTGAAGGCTGCACTGTTTGTCCTCAGCCACCAGGTATATTTACCATATCGCTGCAGGCTCGCAACTGTGCCGAACGTTTCTGCAATGCTGCCATCAGTTGAGAAAGAGATGGCAGCTGGTCATTGTGTATATCACATTAATTTACAGTGTGAGCAGGAAATGGACACTCTTTTGTAGGTTCTTCAGCACCCCAGATGAGGCTGAAAGGCAATTTTCAAAGTAATGTGTTCTGGGGGCCCTTTTAAGAATCATAGACTTCACAACGCTTAAAAGTTTTTCAACCTTTTATTTATTTCCCCTACGTTTCACTCTGTGCCAGAGCTTGTTTAGGGGGTTCATTTTCTTCTTTTTCTCTAGTTAAAAGTATACATAAATGTTATCTTTCCACTCTCAGTTCTTCTTTTTTACAAAGTTTAATTTATACATTTATTCTGTACCAACACATACCAATCCTAAGGTTGTCATCATCACGTTTTCTGTCCTGCTTTTTATTCTTAATTTATACAACAGTCTGTATTAATCCTGTTTGAGGTATTTGCTTCTGTAATTTAAAAAAGAAGAATGCAAGACATTTATGGTTGCTGTGACTGAAATGTTTACTGGAAAATTATTCTAATTCTATGTTGCCTAAAACTTAAATGATCAACTAGTCAGATCACAGTACAAACAACCAGAACCACAACAAATTCAACTAACACTGGGCCCACTGGCACCAGGAGTGGTGCCATTTGGGAAATGCTCAGAATGCATCCACACCTCTGAAAAACAGATATTCATACACCCACACACAGGACAAAGACACCAGATAAAACAACACATAGACTGCACAACAGCAGGACAAAAATATGCTTAAATGTATTTAAAAAAAAATCATGTTCTGTGTGTGTGTGTGTGTGTGTGTGTCTATTTTGCAAAATGATGTTTAAGGTACTCAAATTCATTACTGTACATAATTTTGGAATGGTTCACTTAAGCAATAATGCCTGACAGGGTGTGTGTTGTGCTGTGATAATGTCACACCTCAGGTGGTTGCGTCTAATACCTGAGTGTAACCCCCCTACAAATGGGGGTTCCTAAAAAGCCTCCTAGGAGCTTGCCTAAGTGTTCCCCTGCCTACTGGCATTCGGCGTTTAAGCTGCTAGAATGGCAAAGTGAGTGCTATTTAAGCCTCCACATACAGTCTCTTTAAGAGCTGTCTGCTTGCAGACTTAATTAGTTTGTATGGGGGGACTGTGTATTTAATGCTCGAATCCCACCCGAGCTGCAGAGAAACCTCTCCAGTTTGCGGTCGCTGGAAGCAAAAAGAGAGCCCATCTGAATGCTGTAACTGTTTGCTGGTAATCATTTAAAGCATTAACAAAATTGTAATTTGTCTAACCTGATTTTGTTACAGCTGGGACTCTGTGTGTGTTGCCCCTCCATTTTGGACCTAAACTGCTATGCTGGGCCAACTGGGTTAAGGGAGCCCTAAAATGGAGACTCTTGGACGAATCAGAACTTGGACTCTCAATTCTGAGCCAGCCACAAGGGGATTGTATGGGCAGTGACTCTGGGAAATGTAGTTTTGACCCTGGCGCCTTTTTCCACCAACAGAGGGAGTCTTATTGTGAGTGACAGCCGAACCAGCCAACAGAATGGTGTGGAGCTAAAAGAAATGCCCTGCTCTGTGACTGGAAAGATGAGATCAGTTGTGACAGTGAAGAGGGAAGGAGCTCTGTGCTTCTGTGGTGTATAGTTTCATGCGGGAAGCGCGTGTGAGGGCCTGAAGTTCGGCCTGCAGCCATTGCAAGTGCCAGTTTGGACTGAATCCGAGTTGTGAGGAGACAGAAGGAAGTCTGAAGAGTGGAAACCAGGCTCACCCTGTAGAAAACTGGAGAAATTGCTGAATCGCGCTCGGTCTGTCAGGAACTGAAGCTGCTGTGTGTGCTCCCGGGTATTTTGCAGTAATTGCAATTTGGATCGAGAAGCAGCCTGCATGGTATAGTACTTTCCTTTTACATATAAATGTGCGTAGTGCTTGTGGGGAATTGCTATTTCCAAGCCCCTGTACTGTGTACTGTGTACTGTGTGTTGAAGCTGGAAGCAAACCCCAGCTTGTCTCAGACTAAATCCGTTTGCTATCAACTGCAGTGGGGTCCAGTCACAAGGACCTTGTTTCCATGCCCTGTTCTTCTGGCAATCCAGAAGAACATCCACCATCCAGTCCTCAGCTTGGGTATTGTGAGTACAAGTCAGGGTATTCCCCTGCAGCCTGTTTTCAATCACAAGTGTGTCATCTAATTCTTGTTGTTTCACTGCTTCATGGACTGAGCCATCCGGCTCCGGATTACAATTGGGTGTTGTGCATATATTTTCTTCTACAGGGCCCTATCCATCTGCACCTGCTGGCCGCCCGGCAATGGACCTGGCTAGCCCCCCCCCAACCTGGGTACCCAGAGTGTGACTTTTCAGACCCTGTATGTGTGCACAGTACTGTGATTTAATGCCACTAATTAACCAGATTTCCCTCTCCCATGTTACTGTCCCCTAAATAAATCAGATTTGTTGTTACATACTAACATACTAAAATGCCAGCAGAATAGGCCTAATGGTCTGTCGTGTCTGCTCGTTTGGTCAGCCCCCACCCTGGGTGCTGACCTTGCTGTCCCCCTCACCTTCTCTGGCTTCTCCCTTCCCAGTTCTGGATATTCTTGCTGCATTGGATTTTGCTTCCTGAACCTTCCTGTACCTGTCCCACCCTCTTGAACCCCTCCACTGTCTCTGCCTCCACCGCCCCTAGGTAGTCATTCCATGGCTCTACCACCCTCTCAGTGAAGTAGCACCTCCTTTCTCCCTGAATCTTCCTCCAGCTTCCACCCATGCCCTCTAGTGGCCCCCTCCTCCTTCATTGAAGCACCCTCACTGTTCCTCCCTATTTACCCTCTTCATGTACCTGAAGACCTCTATCATGTCCCCCGGTCCCTTCTCTCTTCAAAGTGTACATATTTAGCTCTTCAGCAGCTCTCCTCATAGGTCCTGTCCCAGGCCCAAATCATTTTGGTTGCCCTCCTCTGGACCCTCTCCAGGAGGTTAATGTCCCTCTTTAAGTGCAGCCCAAAACTGCACGAGCACTCAGGTGCGCCTCACTCAAGCAGTATATAGAGGAGTATCCTTCCTTCTGGAGGTGATCCCCAGCATGCATCCCAGCATCCTGTTGGCCTTGCTGCTGCCCTCCTACAAGTCTCAGAGTTGTTCATCTTGACATCCACCACCACCCCAGGTCCTTCTCAGCCATTGAGACTTGTAGTATTTCCCCAGGGGTGTACACTTGGCCTGGGTTTCTGCCCCAGGTGGAGTACCTTGCATTTCCCTGCATTAAACCTCAGCTTCCACTTTCTAGACCATCTTTCCAGAGCCTCCAGGTCCCCCTGCAGGGCCACCCTCCCCATCTCCCCATCCACCACCGCCCCCAGTTTGAGTCATCTGCAAAGAGACTCATCTCCTCCTGATTCCTGTCCTTATGTCAGATCGTGGCGTTGAACAGAAGGGCCAAGGACTGATCCCTGTGGGACCCCACTAATGACCCTCCTTGGGAAGAGACTATCCACCAACTCGACCCTCTGGGTCCGGTCCTGAGCCAATTGCCTATCCATCGGATCATCTGGTTTCCCACCCCATTTCTCCTAGTTTATCCAACAGGCCCACTGGAGGAACAGAGTCAAATGCCTTGCTGAAGTCTAGAAAGAGGACATCCACTGGTCTACCCAGGTCCAAGGCACTTGTCACCCAGTCATAGAACTCCAACAGGTTTGTCTGACATGATTTCCCCGGGATGAATCCATGCTGTCTATCGTCCAGGCACCCTGACTTATCCAGGTCCCCCCCAGCCTCTCCTTGACAATGCCCTCCATCACCTTGCCCACCACTGATGTCAGGCTGACAGGCCTGTAGTTCCCTGCCACCTCCCTTGATCCCCCCTTGTGGATAGGCACTACATGCTCCACCTTCCAGTCTTGGGGCACCCACCCTGTCCTCAGAGAGATGGTGAAAAGCTCTGCCAGGGGTTTCGCCAGGACATCTGCAAGTTCCTTCAGCACTCTAGGATGTAATTTATCCGTTATATTTGTTGTTATACTATATACTGTCTGTGGTGTTGGTACTTATGGAAACAGTATTGTGTTATGCTGTGTATGTTGTTTAACCTTACTTTACAGGGGGTCCTCAGAGACATGCTGCAGAATCAGTCTCGAGGGTAAGTGGTATCTATATGAGTGAACAGTGTTTATACGTGGGGTATTGGGGCTGTAACTCTGTGTGAGCCACTAGAGGGAATAAAAGGGGGTCTCAGTGTCCCAGAGGGCTGTGAGCAAGCTAGTCTAACCACTACAAACCCTGACCTCTGGGTGGAGGCACCCGCCATAGGACCTAGACTCCTCAACCTGTCCGTAGTCAAACAGACAGGGGTAGTAGCCCTTGGGATAGCGCCACCTAGGCGTTACATGAGGCGTGATGTTATCTCAGCACAAAACACACCCTGGAGGGCATTATTGCTATTATACAATGGCTTGTTGTAATACAGAATAAAAACAAAATAATTTTAAAGATGTTTTTGTTTCTTAAGAGAAGATGCAAAAAAGGAGTAAGTAGTGGTCATCATGGTCCTTCCAATGGGTTCACAGTGCCGAGACTAGACCCGTGATGTTGTGTTGGGATAACATCACAGGCCCAGTCCCAGACTGACCAATCAGAGACCAGGATTCTTTCTTGCCATTGTATAATCATTGTCGAATACAAGAGGTGAGTTACCGTATAAAGAGAATGCATTTATAAAGGTGAACAAATGCAAAGTAGTTTTAGGAAGTTATCCAAATGCAGTGTAAGAAAAATTCAGAGAAGTTGTAATTATGTGTGAGCCACACAAGGACCTTAATTCATATATCGGATTTACAACCTTTGAGTCAAAGACTCATTTACAAAGGTACCTCGTCGCAGGGAGGGGAACAATCATTTTGTGAGACAAGACAGTGGGGAACAGTACAGGTGAGATACATGCAGCGTACATAACAGAATTTTCAAAGAGCAAATAAACATAGGCAGTTGCAGAAGAGCACACAACAATAAGTTATTGGGGGTCCCAGTGGGTCACACAGGATACAGTGTGTGGTATACAAACTGAAAACAGGCTAATCGAGAGAACTGTTGTATACGTAGTACTATAGGAGCTGGTTGGTTTGAAAGGCACTCACGGGAAGCCCTATAATAGGCACATACAGCTCCGAGTGCTAATGAGGTGTTTGCATAGGGCGGTTTTGAACTGGCCAGTTTTGGAGGTGTTTGTGATGTGCACGGGGAGGGAATTATACCAGGATGGTGATCTGTGATGAAAGGACCTTTGGACGAGTGAGGTCATGGCTCTAGGCACCTGGAAGGTGGCTTTGGTAGTGTTACGGGTGGCGACCGAGTGGGAGGCCCATAGAAGCGGTGCGGTGACTCCCAGGGGACATAGCCCAAGTAGAGCCTTTTTAGCCAGTATGCAGGTGTGATATTGCAGACGTTCTTCAAGACTGAGTATGTTAGAGGTGGAGTAGAGTTGGCACGTGTGAGTTCTGCTTGGGGCACCAGTCAGGAGCCTGCAGGCTTTGTTGATAGAGGTCTGGATTTTGGTGAGGGCAGTGGGGTCAGCGACTGCATAGGTGGGGAGTCCATAGTCAACCAATGACAGGATGGAGGAAGTGATAGCCAGCTGTAGGGCGAACTCGGGGAGGCAGTCTTTGTGGCGGTAGAGGAGTCCAATCCAGACATTCGTGGCAGAGGACAAAGCACTGACATGGGCATGGAAAGAGAGAGCCGAGTCGAAGGTGATGCCCAGGTATTTGTATGTTGATACCTGCTCAAGGGGGTGGAGGGTACTGGGAAGGATGCAAAGGGGAGTATTTTTGGAGTTACTTTGTCGGTGTGCAAAGATCATAGATTTTGTTTTCTTGAGGTTCAGAACTAGGCGATGGTCGAAGAACCATTTTTCAGCTTGGCTGAAGCAGAGTTGCAGGGAGCTGGAGAGTGAGTGGGTCGGGTGTGAGGCGACTAGGACTGCATCGTCGGCATATAATAGCAGTTTGCCTGTGCAAGAGCTGGGAAGGGTGTTTAAGAAGAGACTGAACAATGTAGGGCCCAGAATGGAGCCTTGTGGGACTCCGGAGCATACAGGCAGTGCAGTAGATAGGTTACCATTTAACTTGACACATTGGGATCTATCACAGAGGTAGCTGGAGAACCAGGCCAAAGGGCCAGATGTGAGTCCCAACTTACAGAGGGTGTCAAGCATTAACAGGTGACTCACAGTGTCGAAGGCCTTGGCTAGGTCAATGAACACTGCCCCAGCAATCTCCCTGGCATCTAGTGCCAAGTGTATATGGTGGGAAAACTCCAGTAGAGCTGTGGTGGTGCTGTGACCAGGGTGGAAGCCATGCTGTTCTGGGCACAGAATGTTGTAGTTGGATAAATAATCCATGAGTTGCGTGGATACTATTTTCTCCAGAGCCTTGGGGGGGGGGGGATGGAGATAGGTCTGTAGTTGCTCGGTACTGTGTGAGCTCCATTTTTATTGATGGGGTGATTCAGCCTGTTTCCATGCACTCGGGAATTGGTCGAGGCACAGGGAACGATTAAGAAGGTCCGTGAGGAGGGCTAGCATGACATCCATTGTTAGGCGGAGCATCCTGGAGTCGAGGGTCTCAGTTCAGGTTGTGGGAGGAGGGCTTTTAGGAGGATGGGTTTTTGCGTCACGAGGGAGATAGCCCTAAAAGAAAGGCGAGAAATAGCTGGGTTGTTGGTTAGCGGGATGGGGTTAAAGAAGTGGGCCAGAAGGATTGCACTTAGATCAGAAAAAGTTGTGTTAAGGCAGTCGGCAACACGGGATGGTTCTGTATTAATTGTGCCATTTATGACCATCTGAGAGAGAGGAGGGGAGTGGGTCGTCCCGTTTAACTCCTTCATGTTATCCCAGAAGGTTCGGGCAGTGCCCCAGGAGGAGGTCAAGGTGGATTGATAGTAGTTGGCTTTGGCTTGTCTTATGGCCCAGGTGCACTGGTTGCGAGCTGTATTATAGGCTTGCCTGTCTGCTAACCTGCCAGTCTCCACAGCAATGTGCCATAGGTTATCACGCTGCTTCAGTTGTTGGATCAGGGAGGGGGAAATCCAGGCAGCAGTGTGTCTCTTAGTATGGGTGTTGGTGACAGGGGCAAAGATGTCACAGACCTTGCAGAAGTCACTGGTGAGGAAGGCTAGGGTGATGTCTATATCCGTTGTGAGGGAGATCGGGGACCAGTCGAGCTGGGCAAGGTGCCACTTAAGCTTCTTTAGTCCTCCGGGGTGGAAGCATTGATGGGGGGTGGCTTTGTGCGCAGGTTTGAGCGTGGGGGAGGACCAGAAGCAGAGAATAGGTGAGTGGTCACTGAGGGAGTTGGCTAGGATGTTAACATCCTTTACTTTGTGTGGGCGGTTAGAGAGCATGATGTCTAGTAGGGAGCTGGTCCCACTTGATTGGTTAAATCTAGTGGGACGAGATTGGGATAGGTCAAGAGCTGTGAAGTTGTCCTTAATTTGTGTTGAAATGGAGCCAAGCCAGTTGATGTTGAGGTCTCCTAGGACGAGCTGTTCAGCCTTGTGTGGCAGGGTAGTGAGATAGTCGGTGAGGGAGCGGATAGCTTAGCTTTGTTCTCATGGGGGTATTTAATCTGTTGTGAGGTAAAGAGGGCCATGGCCTGGGTCTGGGGTAATTTTTAAGGTGATGGCTTGTGCCCCATGGTCAAACTTGGGGGCGGGTAGAGCATGACCCAGGAGGGAGTTACTTAGGTAGACAGCGCTTCCGCCGCCACGCTTACCCACGCGATTTTCTCTAAAGAGGGTGAAGCCGGGGAGGGAGACAGCCGACTCTGGGGTCGAATGTGAAAGCCTGGTCTCCACTATGGCAAGAACGTCGGGCTTATGTTGAGAGACCCAACATTGGAGTGCAGCAGTCTTCCTTGGGAGACTGCAGATATTCATGGAGGCAATGCGGAGTCCATGTCCTGTGGGAGGCGATGTAGCAGGTCCTGGTCCGGGGTTGGGGTAGACATTCCCAAAGAGCAGGAGGAGTAGGATGATGAGTCGGAGAACAGGACTACGGCTGTAGTGGTAGGGATGCTTGGGCAGATGCGAGGATCTGGGGGGGCAGTGCAGGGGATGGGTTGGGAGTTAAGGATGGGTAGAGCTAGGACAAAGGGATACCACCTACCACTGTGGGCTGTGGGGGTATGGGCACTGGAGGGGTGTGATGGGGCGGTTGGGTGATCCAGTGTGTGTGGAGTGCTGATGGTGAATGGAGGGTAGATGGGGGGGTTTGGGGGCAGTGGGGGGATGAGATGCTGGCATATGTGCATATACAGGGGTGTTAGAGAGATTTTTGGCAGTGATTTTTTTTGGGGGGATAGGATAGTGAGGAGCAATGTGAGTATTCTAAGACTTAAATGAGACATATTGCTGTATGAGATAGATGAGGGGAGAGTTATGGCAAGCAGGATCCCCCTAGTGTTCAGCAGGTATAACCTGCAGGTGGAAAAGTGGGCTGATTGGTTCTGCAGCCTCACGTGACACCGCCTATAAAATACGGAGCCGGCACACAGTGCCGGCGGGGGCAAAACAGCGCACCTGCAAATGCTCTGAATGCCTTTCTGCTCCTGCAGTCGCATACCTGGGAGTCCCGGGGGGGGGGGCGGTGGCGAGTCCCATTCAGATCCTGACTGTGTGGAGGGCGGGCAGCTTCCTCCGGCCCTCGCGACCCTCTGTGTGCCAGTGACTGCTGGAAGTCTCGGGGGGGGGCGGTGGCGAGTCCCGTTCAGATCCTGACTGTGGGGAGGGCAGGCAGCTTCCTCTGGCCCTTGCGACCCTCTGTGTGCCTGTGACTGCTGAGAGGGAGAGAGGAAAGAACTATAAATACAGTGCAGCAGTAGGAGGCGGGGCAGGTAAGACAAAGAAACGGTTTTCAGTAGCAGTCGCGATCAAAAAATGGCTTTCCTAGTAGTTAAGTATACTAGCTGACTAAACAAGAATCTTAGCAGCAATATTATTCACAGAATAAGCCACAAATAAATTATCAATAGTGCTGCACAGACAGTTTTTTTTTTTTTATCAAAACGGCAGTTTGCCCATTGGCGCCAAAATTAAACTGAACAACGTGCCTGCAAATGCTCTGAATGCCTTTCTGCTTCTGCAGTCACGTACCTGGGAGTCCCGGGGGGGGCGGCGGCGAGTCCCATTCAGATACTGACTGTGGGGAGGGCGGGCAGCTTCCGCCAGCCCTCACGACCCTCTGCGTGCCTGTGACTGCTGGGAGTCCCGGGGGGGCCGTGGCGAGTCCCGTTCAGATCCTGACTGCGGGGAGGGAGGGCAGCTTCCCCCGGCCCTCGCGACCCTCTGTGTGCCTGTGCCTGTGTGCCTTTCTCATCTCATGCATAAATACATTTATCTACATGAAGTGCCATGCTTTGAACAGTTTTAGTAAGTAATTCAAACACAGTGTAATAATTGCTTTTAAAGAAGCTCTAATTATTTGAGTCATGCAAGAACTTTTTCCCATACATAAATAAATACATTAATCTGCAAATATATGTATGAACTGCCAGACTCTGAATGTATATATAGTCACATTTTGCTATAAAATGTGGAACACTTAATATCTACTAATAGAATTAGATCTAGATGGATAGATAGCCACAACATTCTGTATTTAAAGCTGGAAACTAGTGGTGTGTGTGTGTGTGTATATATATATACATACAGTATATATGGGATACATGATGGGCAGGAGTGGGATATGGAAAATATTCTGACTCCTGCAGAGTGAGAATGCACAGCTCACGATGCAGGAGTCAGAATAATTTCCATATCCCACGATCTGCACATCATGTGTGTGGTTTATACCACTGGGGTGAGAGCTTTAGGAACATTTTTTCTGTTTCTGTGTGTTTCCTGCTCATTCTGTGTGTTTGTGTGTGTTTGTGTGTGTGTGTGTGTGTGTGGGGGGGTGTTCTGAATGGACTGGGATCGAAAAATACAGCTGAGTGTGTCTTGGAAAGCTAACTGAGTGATTCAGAGGCTCACTGAGAAAGACAAACTGCTGCAGGTAGTAGTAAGAGAGAAAAACTGCTTTGTAAAAGTGTCATTAAGAATTCAGGTTGTTTTCAGGCTGAAATCAGCACAGTCATGGCCTAGGAGTGTTAGAAACTCATTGGGACACAGCTGACATTATTTTGCAAAGCTAATTGAGTAAGTCAGAGGCTCACTGAGAAAGACAAACTTCTGCAGGTAGCAGTGAGAGAGATAAATTGCTTTATAAAACAGTTTCATTTAGAATTCAGGTTGCTGAAGCTCAGATCAGCACAATAATGGGCTAGGAGTGTTAGAAACTCAGTGAGACAGAGCTGAAAGTGTTTTGCAAAGCTAATTGAGTAAGTTGCAGCTTTAGTGAGAAAGAGAAACTGTTTTTGAAGCAGTTTCCTTTAGAATGCTATCTGCAGTGCAAATATTCTCACTCCAGTGACATCAGCAGATTGAGGATATACGTGATATCCTCACGCTGGTGATGTCATCAGGATTTCTCCTCACTCTGAGAAAATAACACAGGTTATTCCGCTGGAATAGCTCTCACCCCAGTGGTATAAATATAATTATAAAATGGGTAGGAAAAATTATGTCTCCCAATTTGTTGGAGTCCAGCACATGACCATGCATACATCGGAGCGCGACTGCACACCTGCACTTTTACCCCACTAAAAAACAAGTTTGCCATTTTATAAGATAGATGACCCACCCTACAGTGTGCGGTCACACTCTGATGTCAATGACGCCTTGGGTGGTTGACACTCGGCCTGTGGTCTATGCATAATGCACACCAAGCGTTTATATCAGAGCGTGATCAGCACACCTAAGAGTGGGTTATCCATTACATATATATATATATATATATATATATATATATATACACACACACACACCAATGTCAAATAGGACCCAGAGAAGTTTTCTTTAAGTGTTAAATGTTTGTGGCAAACATGTGGGTGATATAGGT
Source organism: Neoceratodus forsteri (assembly GCA_016271365.2). Classification (NCBI taxonomy): domain Eukaryota; kingdom Metazoa; phylum Chordata; order Ceratodontiformes; family Ceratodontidae; genus Neoceratodus; species Neoceratodus forsteri. The sequence continues at coordinate 289,266,440 of CM057455.1, read as the reverse complement.
GGATGTCCTCTGACCTGAAGCAATGCCCTCTGACCCATGTGAATACCCTTACAAAGGGCTCTCTCTTGGGGTTTGTGGCACATGAACCTCCATTGTTCTGCAGACCGATACATTACATCTGTGTCAGTGGCTCTGCAGAGAGCTATAGTACTTTTCAACTAGCCAGAGAGCCCCGATCCATCCGTTTTATGCAATCAGAATCCAATGTGACCCCATCCCTGAGTACAAGTTACTTTTTGCACACTTGCTGTAGTTAAGTAGGTTGCCATTACATTCATTGTCTGTCTGTCTGTCTGTCTGTCTATCTATCTATCTATCTAATGATCTATTCACTTTGTTAAGACACCGATCACATGTATAATTCTTGAAACAGCTCTGTTGTATCTTCATTAAAATCTAAAATTTATGGCATTAACGAAGTACTGGCACGGATAGAGCTGTAATTTTGCAGGAAACGGGACACTTGTTCTGGCTTATAGATCAAAAATATGCTGTAATACTGACATCCAAGGCAAACATGCCCATCCAAAAGGTTGGATAATTTTCACTTTTATTGTGAGACACTACCTTAGCCAAACAGCTGTTATGGAAGTCACTATACATGGACACAACATGACTCCCCACTGTGACGGCCCTTTGGCTACTTTTGACAATGTTTTTGAATGAAATACAGTGTTCAAACATTTTCTTTAATAAAAACCTAGAAAATTAATTTTTGTAACAGAGGTGCTTGGTAGTTTCATACAGTCATAGATTAAAAGTGGTGTTTGCTTTTAAATGGAGCTGGACAGACAGAGAGCATGAGGCGGACTTCTTTCTTTTGGAAAAAATTTCTGTGGGAATTCAGTGCAAAGAATATTAAATTGCACATGTAGCATTAGTGCCCTGTAGGTTGAAGGGTGTATTGCTGCATCATACAGGGAGAGTGGCAGTACTGGCACAGATGGAGCTGTAATTTGCAGGAAATAGGACACTTGTTCTGGCTTATAGATCAAAAATACGCTATAATACTGGCATCCAAGGCAAATATGCCCATCCAAAGAGTTGGATAATTTTTGCTTTTATTGTGAGACACTATCTTAGCCAAACGGCTATTATAGAAATCAATATATATGAACACAACATGACTCCCCACTGTGGCGAACCTTTGGCCGCTTTTGACAATGTTTTTGAATGAAATACAGCGTTCAAACCTTTTCTTTAATAAAAACCTAGAAAATTAATTTTTGTAACAGAGGGGCTTGGTAGTTTCATAGAGTCATAGATTAAAAGTGTTGTTTGTTTTTAAACAGAGCTGGAGGGATAGACAGCATGGGGCAGACTTCTTTCTTTCTTTTGAAAAAATGTTCTGTGGGAATTCGGTGTAAACACATTAAATTGCACATGTAGCATTACTGCCCCGTAGGTTGGAGGGGGTGTGGCTGCATCGCACAGAGAGAGTGGCAGAGGTTGAGCTACTGGGCTCCTGTCCCTTTAATGAGGGACAGGTGATTCCTTGCCTGGCAGATGGTCGCTGAACACCAGTTTGCATTCATTGTCTCAGAGTCTGTTTCACACCAAATGAAATGCTACTGTAGGACCAAATACAGCATCTTATGAAAGCTCCATAAATTCATGCAAATCACGAGCAAAACAACTGGAAGTATGGTGGTGGGAAGGCGGTGGTGGGTTAAGACATGGTGTATTAAGCCCCCGTATAATTACATGGATTAATATAACTTTCTTTTTAAAATTCTTCTTGCCGATGTAGCTGGGGCTACTACTGTATGTAATTAGGTTATGATTAACAAAGCAAAATAAGTGTCAAATAAAATGTATAGGCTTTAGAATATACTATTTAAATTTACAGTAGCTCCTAAATTCTGGGGAACTAACTGGAGCAAACAACATGAGTCTTTAAATAAAAAGCACATAAACCATAAATACAAGTCTCCTGCATCAAGATGTTTGCATGGTAAACAGGCCCATAAACAAGGACCCCAGTAGTATGGCACGGTCCTGCTCCTTTGCAGTTAAGTAGAAAACACACAGTTTATTTTACATTGCTAGAGAAAACCAACTAACCCACCCAGAGTGTGTACAAGTTCTAAAAAGGGTATAGTAAAGAAGTGTTACAAAGCCTTACTGTGTTATATTTATCTGCAGACATTTCTAGATTCTTGGAGATGATGACGGCTGTTGAAATAAGTGAGAGGCCTCTTACTATCTGAACTTACTGTGATACCCATTTATGTTATTCCTAGATTGCTGTATTCCTCTAGGACAGGATGTTAATTGCCTATGTTAGCTAGGAATTCATTATCTTACATGACACCATTCATCTGAATATGGGGCCATGTTGGTGCAGTGCTATGCCACATTGGGCTGCCCCAATAGGGCGCCTGAAATACACTGACAGAATGTATAGCACGGAACACAATTTGCAATATTCAAAGGGACCAATGATCACCAGTCCATACTATAATTAAATAACTCCCTGGTGGTACTGGTCCCCCTGATCACCAGTCTGTACCATAATTTAATAATTCCCTGGTGGTAGTGGTCCCCTGATCGCCAGTCCATACCATATTTGATTATTCTGTCCCATAAATAGGAGGCTCGCTCTCTGTGTGGACATATGGTGGCTGGCCGAATAGGTGTGAGGAGGGCTGTACCAGTCACTGTATATACCCGTGGCACTGAGGGGAATGGTAAGGTAATGGGGGGGGGGGTGTTCAGTCCCATTGTGGGGTTGTGGGACCACTGGACACTAGGCAAGGTGTTCCTTTGTACTACGGGCTGGCAATTGGAGAAGGGGACAACTACTATGGGCTGGTGATCCGAGGGGGAGACCACTACCACCAGGAAGTTATTCAGGTATTGTATGGGCTGGCAATCAGAGGGGGAGGGACCATTAGAAACAGAGAGTTATTCAAATACAGTATAGCCTGGTGATAGGAGGGGGGCCACTACCAACATAGAAACATAGACTTTGACGGCAGATAAGGACCACTTGGCCCACCCAGTCTGCCCATTCCCCTTCCTATTGGATAAGCTGCAGATTCTAGTTAACCAACAGCCTACTTCCTGCAACCCCTCAGTACAATTTTCTTATGTCTGTCCTATGCATGCTTGAATTCCCCCACTGTTTTAGACCCAACAACCTCCCCAGGAAGGCGGTTCCATGCATCCACCACTCTCTCTGTGAAAAAGAAATTCCTCACATTACCCCTGAGCCGCTCCCCCCTCTATCTTTAAATTGTGCCCCCTTGTTCTTACACATCTCTTTTTCTGAAAGATGCTACCCTCCTGGACTTTGTTGATTCCCTTGAGGTACTTGAAAGTTTCTATCATGTCCTCCGTCCCTCCTTTCATCAAGGGTATACATATTAAGCTCTCTCAGCCTCACTTCATATGGTTTCTGATGCAGACCTTGCACCATTTTAGTTGCCCTCCTCTGGACTGCTTCCATCCTGTCTATGTCCTTGAGTAGATGGGGTCTTCAAAACTGCACACAGTATTCCAGATGGGTTCTCACCAACTGTCTGTACAGAGGAATAACCACTTCCCTTTTTCTACTTGTGAAGCCCCTTCCTATGCATCCCAGTATCCCCCTGGCAGCCCTTACTGACTTCTAACATTGCTTACCCACCTTTACGTCATTTGATATGACTACCCCCAAGTCCCTTTCCATTTTTGTTGTTGTTAGTACCTCCCCTGCTATTGTGTACTCTTCTTCTGGGTTTTTGTTTCCCAGGTGCATTACTTTGCACTTCTTTGCATTGAATCTAAGTTGCCATATATCTGACCATTCCTCCAACCTTGCCAAGTCCCTTCTCATCTTTTCTACTCCCCTCTTGTGTATCAACTCTGTTACAGATCTTTTTGTCTTCTGCAAAGAGGCATACCTTTCCCTCCAGACCCTCTGCAATGTCACCTATAAAGATGTTGAAGAGGACTGGACCCAGTACTAGCAGATAGTTATTAAATTATATATAGGCTGTCAATTGGGGGTAACTACTACCACCATGGAGTATATTTGCACAGTAGGGGCTGGAGATTGGAGGGGCAGTGCCAGGGACCACAGAGGGCGGGTGTGCTCCTCCAGCAGCCAACTGCCTAGGTGGTTCCATTACCTTCCGCAGCAACAAGGGTTGCCTGGATTAAACTGGGGTTTTGTTAGGCAGTATTTGCACTGTGCCAAAGTTTCACACAAAAACCTTTTTTTGCACAGTGCAAAGCCATTGAATATGAAGTAGCACTGATATTCATGGCCATGCCCCACCCCTTGCCCGCCTGCATACATTATGTTTTGCAGAGGCATTAAACCTCTTTGCACAAAAAACACCCCCTTTTGAATGTGGGGATCTGGCGCAAACCCTGGTTTGTTTGGGCAAAGACCCATTAGCAGGCATAAAAACTTTTGAATATCAGACTCCAGGTGGGAGAATGTACTCTGAGTGCTCCATGATAAACCACCAGGGCTATCTTTATGTTGTAACCTCCCCTCTTTACAGGGAATTTCCAAGCCCCACTGACCACCAATACTACTTATTTCTACAGAAGGGCTACTAGCCTCCACTAACCCACTTGGCCTATTAAATAAATTACTGGACACTCTGCCACCGCTAGGGGCAAAGGGTGCCAACTGAGCCCCCCCATTCCCTAACCTCAGTCCCTTTTCTCTCCTGCTTTCTTACTGCTTTTTCATCTAACTAATCTATTTCTCTTCCAGTTTTTGCAGGTCTGACCGAAGGAGGGCTTCTACCTTAATCAGGTAAGTATTACTTTTATTTTTATCCCACCCCTTCTGCCCTGCTGGTCCCCCTAAGAGCTGTGGATCCTTTGTGACTCTTTTTCTGTTGTATTTTACAGGTACCTTGGCATCACCGCTTTGGACATCTACCCCAGGCACCCTGTGAAAGTAAGTCCCTTTACTTAACCTTACTTTGGGCGGGTTGACTGCAATGGGTGTCCAGGTCCATTACAGCCACCTCTGTTGCTGTTCCTCTGTTGTAGTAACCACTTTCTGCTTGTGGCAAGTGAGGACTTCAGGAAGGCTTGGCAGAGCAGTAAGTTCACTAACTCTTCTACATCTGAAATTGTTTGACACACGAAAAGTTAACAGGGTGATGTAACCATGCCCACACACATTCCGTACTTACATTCAGGTGTTCTGCTCAGGTAGATTTCCATGGAAACATAAACACAGATTGCAAGTGTTATGATTCCAGATTTTCAGCATAGCCATTTCTTCACAGCACCTCCTGAATAAGACAGCTCTCATTCTTCAAATGTGTTCTCGCAGCATCCTGAAAGGTGATTTCACAGTCACTGCAGGAAACCACCTTTCAGGCAGGAACTGAACATTTTCTCCAACATTGCTCATGGGGCAGGGTCATACTAAGACTATGCTGAACATGTGGCAAAAAAAACAATAAAGTTATCAGGCTATGTTGCATTTTGCTAACACAGGCTTTTAACTTTAATACACCCCTGACACATACACCATGCAAGCAAACATTTGGCATTGACAAATGCTTGTTTTTACTGTTTTATCAGAGTTTTGCCCTCCAGTTTCCTGTGTGACCACACCCCCAAGATGGTGTCATACCAGGGAGCTGTCATTGTTTTATATACAGCAACAAGGAATTCTGGGTAATTTATAATGTTGCCTTAAATGTGACTTTCTCAGACATACATTTCCTTATGTGGCTGGTGGTGAACAGTAATATGTCAATAACTGTAGTAAGGCATTGTGGGTAAAATACAAATTTATTTTGTAATTTTCTTACTCTGAGATGCTGTCCCATATCTGTGTGGTGGTATCAACAATTTACGCTTTTGTTTGTTTATTTTCACAACAATGCACCACACATACCGTATCTAGTTACTAGACTTCTATACTGAAAGATGTTGGCTCCTATTTCTTCATTGAACACAGAAATATAATACCCTGTATACTAATTTACATAGCGAGGCATTCTGGGTTCAGTAACTTTGTTTTCCCGGTATGATGTCGCTCTCGCAGCACTGAGAACAAAAGGGGCAGGTTATGTATATGAAGCAGAACAGCAGAATAAAAGGAGTTTTTCATGGAAAACAGCACTATTTGGCAGTTTGAATGGTAGGAAACCGATTCACAACACCAACAGGTTACTACTTCCATTTGCTATGGGAACCTTCAACATTTACCTTAAAGTAAATGTTGAAGGTTCCCATGGCAAATTATTGTATTTACCCACCATTTTGTTCTTACTGTTTCTGCTTACTGCCATCTGCCAAATATGTAAATTGCCCTTGCATTTTGTGTAACTATTTATTTATTTAGTTTTTGTTAACCGGGTAGGTGCACTAGCCATGAAATGGCTATTTTATCAATCAATCAATCAATCAATCAAATCTTTATTTATCCAGGCGATCACCGTTGAGCAAGCTCATTTACAAGGTGGACCTGCTGTTGTCAAGGATAGTTATACATACATAGATTAGCGGTGCAGTATACAAAATGTTTTAAGGAAAAAAACAGACTTACAAATAATAGGTAGGTACAATATATACATTCCAAGTACACATGTGGGAGCATACATGCAACACATAACATTATTGTGGCATATTCAACCTTCATATACATAGAAGTTAAAGTAACACATTTATCCAGGCCTCTATAGAAAGGTACAAATTATGATCATTTCAGCCCTCAGAAACTAATTTTTTGCTTGGAGGGTGACCAAGGCTTCAATAGGCCCATGATGAAAACTGTAACAACTATTAAGTGGCATGAGGGAGTAGGTAGAAAAAAAAGTGCCAGGGTTCCGAGGCCAACATGGCAACTGACTATTGAACAAGTTAGGTAGGGAAGAGAGGGGTTATGTTACGTGGCTGCATATGGTAAGGCTAGAAAGGGAACTATTAACAGGACCGCTAGGAACTATGGAAACATTTACAGATTTCGGCAAATGTTTTGTCATAAAGAGTCCTAAACACCGCAATACTGACAGGAGAGCTAAGTTTCAGTGAGCTTTGAATCCCTTTTCCAAAGTGAGGGCAGATCGTGGCTTATGGCTGCCCTACCAAAGTGGTTACTGATCCTGGGAATTTTTAGGGAAATTAGCGAGTGGCTTCTTATGGCATAGCTACTTGGTGGACTTAGGGGGAGGCAGGCAGCAATGTAATCAGGGAGTTTGTTGGTGAGTGCTCGAAGTGTCCAGATAGATTTTCAGGCACAACCCGGGAGAATACAACAATCAAAGACAGGTACATAGCATGAGTACAATGAAATTACAATAGCATAGGTCAAAACAGTTAGTAGTAATGAATACATGCAGCCAGAAGAATAGCAATCAATACAATTCACATAGCATTTTAGGCAGAGAAAATCTACACTGTCTAGGAAGAGATACCACAACATAGTGGCAAGAAATATTGTTAAAATTAGTCACAACAGTGAAGATTCAAATAGGCAACAAAACAAGGCAAGGGCAAATTCCTGACTGGGCAGGATACATTATCAAGGCCTCTGACTGTATTACTGTCTCCTCAATTGTTCCTATGTACTGTATACTTCTGTAACTCCACTTTCCTGCCCCCCAACACATCTGGAAGCGAGTAATTATTGCTCAGTATGCCTTCCTGATGAAACACGCTAAATAAATAAATAAAATAAATAAAAATAATATGTAGACATATGTAGCAAGGCATTGTGGGTACAATAAGAATTTGTGTTAAAGTTTCCTTACTGTGAAGTGCAGTCTCATATTTCTGTAGTGGCTTCAACAATAAAAACCCTCATATGTTTATTTTCAAAACAAGGCATTGTGTATATGGTATCTAGCTGACAAGATTTCTTTACTAAGAGATGTAGTCCCCTATTTTGGTAGTGTAGATATCTGCAATACCAAAACTGACCAACAGAGGTCTCTGTTTCAAACCAGCCTTGTTTTCCTTGCATGATTTCACGGTTGGGGGTTGCCACACTGAGAAAAAGAAGGGGCGGGTTATGCAAATGAAGCAGAGCACAGAAATAAAGGTATTTTTTTTTCAGGGAAAATGGCACTTTTTGGCAGGGGGATGGCTCAGTAGTAATGTTACAAAGTATTTTTTCACAGAGAGGGTTGTGGATGCATGGAACAGCCTTCCCGAGGAGGTTGTGGAGTCAAGAACAGAGGGAGAATTCAAGAATGCATGGGACAGACATAAGGCAATTCTAGTGGAGGGTAGGAGGAAGTAAGCTGTTGGTTAGCTAGAATCTGCAGCTTATCCATCAGGTAGGGAAATGGGCAGACTAGATGGCCCAAGCTATCCTTATCTGTTGTCAAATTCTATGTTTGAATGGTAGGAGACTGAATCACAACTCCTACAGGTTACTACTCCCATTGGTTTTTATCAAACACCCATTTCTCTTCTAAGTAGCCCATGACCAGATTTATCGAAAAAGAAGGACAGGTAGCTAACCTATGGTAAAAAGTCAGTGCCGACAATAACTGAAGCAAGTGCTCACAACTAGTGATTGGCGCTTGTAGATACTATTCTTGGAATCCAGCTCATTTATTACAACAAATATCATCTTGACTGAATAGAGTGCATGTGCCGATTACTGATTGTGAGTACATGACCAGATTTATAACAAAGACATTTCTCGAAGCTTAGCCTGGGCCTTCCAGATTGGAATGTGATGACTAAGAGTATGACACTACTGCATACTAAATCCCTTCCTGAGTACTGGCCATACTTATGGTGGAAAACTTTGCCAGTGAGCTTATTTGTCTCTTAATCTATGTTAGTCAAGCATTGCTATATATTAAAAGATATGTAGAAGGAATCTGACCAGTTTCTGTAGCAATGTTTTGACCTTTAGTAGGAAACAAAGAAACACAGAATCTGATGGCAGATAAGGACTGCTTGACCCACCTAGTCTGCCCATTTCCCTACCTAATGGATAAGCTGCAGATCCTAGGTAACCAACAGCCTACTTCCTCCTACCCCCCCACTAGAATTGCCTTATGTCTGTCCCATGCATTCTTGAATTCCCCCACTGTTATTGACTTTACGACCTCCTCAAGAAGGCTGTTCCATGCATTTATAACCCTCTCTGTGAAGAAATACTTCCTCACATTACCTCTGAGCCATCCCCCCTCTAGCTTTAAATTGTGCCCCCTTGTTCTTGCACATCTCTTTTTCTGAAAGATGCTACCCTCATGGACTTTGTTGATTCCCTTAAGGTATTTGAAAGTTTCTATCATGTCCCCCCTCTCCCTTCTTTCCTCGAGGTTATACATCTTAAACTCTTATAGTCTTTCTTCATATGTCTTCTGGTGCAGACCCTGCACCATTTTGGGGGACATGATAGAAACTTTCAAGTACCTCAAGGGAATTAAATTCCAAGAGGGTAGCATCTTTCAAAAAGAGGTGTGCAAGAACAAAGGGGCACAATTTGAAAGATGGGGGCAGCTCAGAGGTAATTTAAGGTATTTTTTCTGGGGTTGTGGATGCATGGGCGGCCTTCCGGAGAGGTTGTGGAGTCAAAAACAGTGGTGGAATTCAAGCATGCATGGGACAGTCATAAGGCAATTCTAGGGGTGGGGGTAGGAAGAAGTAGGCTGCTGGTTAACTAGGATCTGCAGCTTATCCATTAGGGTAGGAAATGGGCAGGCTGGGTGGGCCAAGCGGTCCTTATCTGCCGTCAAATTCTATGTTTCTATCCTCTTTTTTCCTTTTCCTTCAACCATGAATTCCAGTCCTCCCCTTTTCAGATATATATCTAACCACTATCCACTAACTTTTGCTCTTACCCTATGACATCTACAGTTAAGCCTCTATGGCACCTACACCTCCCCCTCTATCGGCGTTCTAATTAATCAAGCTAACATCCTGTACAGAACCTTGGTTATATTGTGTATTCTATTCTCCTACTTTTTTTTTTTAAATTAAAATAGAAATAAATTCAGGGGTTTCCAATTTATTAGCTAACTTTAGAACCAAAAACTATTATTGTGCTCTCTCTCATCTACTCAAAGAAAATAAGCAAATTAGAACAGGGCATGTGCTATTCTTGTTTTTATTGTTTAAAAATTAGGATGTATAAATATAACATTAGAAGATTAAGAATAAGCACAGTCATGAAAGTAAATAATCAGAATTCTTGTGTAAATTAGAGAGCTATGAATGTTTTTGATAGAATTGTTGTATGTCCTTTTTTTGTTAAAATCACTTAATCAAACTTTTAGAGCCTAATAAAACAGCACTGGGGCTTAAAATACTTTTTCAAGTGAATTTTAAAGTTTGGGGCTATGAGTGTTCCCGCGACCCCCACACAGCTACTTCCAGGTCACAGGGCCCATTAAAACTCGCCCTTGCAGCGAACAGGGTGAGCGTGTGCAGGGCGTGCGTCATCGCGCGTGGAGATACGCACAGAGACATGCGCATCTGCGCATGTCTGCTGTGTCCGCTGGGACCATGGGACACAAGACAAAATAAGATCAAAAACAACTAAGGCAGTAAGTACCACTGCATAAGAACTATAAAGCGATGTTATACTCTAGCTATATTAGATAAATCTATAACATGGTTCAGACAAAAGCTAGCAAAAAAATCATAAATCATGTATATCTTGTAAAATGTACACAGAAGAAGAAATTGTGGTGGAATTTACATTTGATAAATGTATCCAGAATCAAGCTTTGCAAACTGAAATTGAATTGACAAAGAGAAGGATAGACAGCAGTAATCAAATGGAAACACTAGAGGTCCAGAAAGAGACTGAAGAATTAGAAGCCTATATAGATTTATTTATAGCAAAGAATGATATAGATTTATTAAATGAAGGGGCTCAACAACAGTCTCTGACTGAGGTACTAAGCAATTATGGTGATAATCAATGGGAGAATAAACCTAAATATTCTACTAAGAAAGAGGATAAAATCCAGATGTTAAAACACTACCCAGTAGAAAATAGATACACGGTATTAGACCTGGATATGCAATTTATACAGGGGCCTTTAGAAAGGAGCCCTGATGGAGGAGAGGGGCTAAAGGTTAAACAAGATCAAAAAGTTTATAGTCAAGATAGAAAACCACTATCGGACAAAGGGAATTTAAAAGTAGACATGGAGTATAAGCAGGGAAATGTCTGTCAAAATAAAAAGGGAGCATTACCACCTAAATCAGATTCCACAGTAGAAAAAGAAACCATAACACAAATAAAGGAAAAAGATATCTTAATAATAGGAGACTCCTTAACTAGAGGGATTGATTCTGTAGTATGTAAAGGTAGAAAAATGCACACAACAGTGAGCTCGTTACCAGGGGAAAAATTTCAGACATTGGTCACCTATTAGATGGACTGATGGAGGGACTACAGGACCCTTTAGTCATAATTCATGTTGGTGTAAATGATGTGGGGCTTCGTAGTATAGATGACATCATACAAGACTATCAACACATTGTGAATACAATGAAAAAAGGGGATGTGACATAATTATCTCAGATCCAGAAGCAAATGATTTGATACCTTTTAATGGACCAACATAGATGTAACAACAAGAACAAAGTGCTCTAGCTTTTGGACCAACCAGTCCTTCTTCAGAAGCTCATGGCAGTTGTTTTGAAAATACAATACTTATAACAGCTAGATAATGCAGAGAAAAAAGAAAAAAATCCCCATTGGTTTAAAATACTCATTTAAAAAAAAACCAAAAAACGAAGATGATGTCACAGAAGTTTAACAGTACCATACTGCCTTCAGCCAGAAGGAACCCTGGGTCAGACGTGCTTGGTGGAACACACATACAAAGAATCCTACTGCATATAAATTTAATTGACATAAGATAACACTGCTGAAGCAGATAACTCCTAAATCAAGCTATGAGTGTCACAGTTAGTATAAGGATGTGATTACTGAAAGGCAACCCCCACCCAGATTAAAGACAAACTAAGATTGTTATAGGGCTCATGAAGTTTCAATGTTTGCATTATAGACAAGAAGTTACCAGTAAAGTTCTCTTAAAAACATCAGTGCACACTGTGTGATGTGTAAAACCTAGCTGGACCTGTCACCCAGCTGTACTGTCAAGCTAGATATAAGGCCCAAGCAATTTCAAAAACCTCAGGACTATATAAATGATAATTTAAATATAAATTGATAATATTAGTGTCAAACAAAAAACTCTAGTCGAGGAACCTCAAGGAATTAAGACCATGTAGCCTGAAGCCTGATATGTACTGATGTCAATATACACTGAGAATGTAACAACTTGATGTACCACAAGTGTCTAAGGAATCTGAAAAAGAGATAAAAATGTAATTTTTCTTCTCCTCTTCATACAAACAATACACCCTAACCCACCCCACATCACCATAATGTGGGTAGGGGAGATACATAGCTTTAAGGAGATGTTGTCTCTCTCTCTCTCTCTCTCTCTCCCCCCTCTCTCCCTCTCCCCTTTTCTCTCTCTCTCTCCCACCCACAGACATGCACACACACACACACACACACAAACACACACACACACTCTCTCTCTCTCCTAGTGAACCTATATTAACTTCAGTCACTGCAATTGTTCCCCAAAGGAATTCAACTTGTCATGAAATCCGGAGTAAAAGGGCTTATGTCTCCTAATACCTACAGAGCAAAAATGTGACACTATTTAACCGTACTACTATCTGCATAGTAACATTTCCAAGGATACTGGATAGAACTACCATGAAATAAACCTGACACCCTCCCCAGGATAAGGTAACTAGAAGTAAATATAAAGTATGTATGTAAGACCAGAGGTATAACATACCTACATATCCACAAATTACTATAATATTAGCCTAATGTAAAAAGATCTGTGCAGGACCCCCATGCAAATGAGATCATGCACCCCAATATGAACAGAGTTACAAAAATTATATGTGACAGTATATGATAACACTCCTGTATGTACAGTAGCAGGCTAGGTAATCTGAATATGGAGCAATTGAATCAATCCTACCCCCAGGCAAATTATCTCAGGTCTAATTCCATGTCATAGGAGATATGAGTTCAAAAATTCAGGTAAAGCGATGCTTAATATGAAATTGAGAAACTTTTGCAGGTATAATAGCATTGGATTCATGGACAACTCAGGACCTTTAGGAAAAACACCCTTTTTAAAAGTGATGGATTACATCTAAATAAAGCAGGTACCAGAATACTGAACATGAAAGTAAATGATGTTATCTCATTCCAATTAAACTGGAGAAAGAGGGGAGGGAGACTCACAATTTGATACCTAAAACTGTGGATCTTCAAGAAGGATGGAGATGTACATTATTAAATGCACGCAGTTTAGTAAATAAATTTGAGGAATTACAGTGTTTATTACACAATGATAATGTACAAATTGTATTTATCACCAAGACTTGGTAGACAACTGAAGATATATGGGACAAAGAAATAACTGGTTATAAATTGTACTATCTATCAAGGGAATCAAGGAAAGGAGGAGGTATTGCAATATATATATAGATCATTCTATACAATGTGAGGAAATATTAAGGGCTAAAGATGGCCTGGAAATGGCATGGTTAAAGCTTATACCCAAGGGACAAGCAAACATTAAATTAGGTCTGATTCACAGACCCCCTTCAATGAGTTCAGAAGGAGAACTGGTATTATTAAATATCATCAGAAATCTAGATCCATCAGAAAGAATGATACTGACTGGGGATTTTAATTTTCCAGATATTGATTGGAAAAAGTTTGAGGGTACAAGTAAAAAAAGTATGCAATTTCTGGAGGCTGTTAATCAAACAGGACTTGTCCAACTTGTATTCGAAAACACCAGGGGTAATAACACTCTGGACCTGATTTTAACAAATATGGAACAATTAATACAAAATGTACACACTAGTAATCCATTAGGAAATAATGACCACCAATCTGCCCAGTTCCTAATTAAAGATGCAGAAAAAACACATAGGGAAGGAAAAACTACACTTCAAAATTTCAGCAAGGCTGATTTTCCCACTATGAAGAAATATTTTGAAAATTGGAATTGGAAAAAGGAATTTGAAAATCATACATCCCATAAAATGTGAAATTCCCTGGTCAACAAATTACATAAAACCATAAATTTATGTATACCCAAGTATGCAAAGTATTTAAATAATAAGGATATTCCCAAATGGCTAACTCCACGAATTAAAACATTAATTAATAAAAAAAAAAAATAGATGGTTTAAAAAAACCAAATATGACATAAACAATCTAATTTACAGTATAGAAAGTTTGTTAAAAAAAGTCAAATGGGAAATAAAAAAAGCAAAAAAGATTATAAATTAAAACTGGCATCATTCATTAAAGACAACTATAAGACCTTTTATTCTTATATAAATAATAAACAAAAAAGGAGTAATATTATTGGACCCTTTAAAAATGATACAGGAGGAATACTTAGCAATAAAGAATGTGCAGAAATTCAAAATAAATATTTCTGCTCTCTCTTTAATCCAGTCTCTTCATCAAATACCATTCTTAAAACTAGCTCTAGACCAGGGAGTATACAGATAATAGTGCAGAATGTCCTGGATAAACTAAAAGTGGTACATATAAATAATTCACAAGGACCAGATGAAATTCATCCCAGGGTGCTGTATGAATTAGCAGATCAACTTGCACCACCTCTAACCCACATTTTTCAAAAATCCCTAGACACAGGACAAGTACCACAAGGCTGGCGAGAAGCGTTAGTAATTCCTATATATAAAAGTGGATCAAAATCAGAGTTAAAAAGTTATAGACCGATTAGCCTGACATCAGTCATGGGGAAGATGATGGAATCTATTTTAAAGGATTATATAGTTGAGTATCTTGAGACTAGTGAACTGCAGGACCCAGTACAACATGGCTTTCGTAAAAACCTTTCTTGCCAGATGAATCTTTTAACTTTCTATGAGAAGGTTGGGAATGCGTTGGATGCAGGAAATTGTGTCGATGTCATTTTTTTGGACTTTTCTAGAGCTTTTGATAAGCTCCCACATCAAGAGTTGATAAATACTCTTAAACAGTATGCATTAGATATTAATATAATAAACTGGATAGATGCATGGTTACGAGAAAGAAGTCAGAGAGTGGTGATACAAGGAGAAAAATCAGAATGGGAGGCTGTGACTAGTGGGGTACCTCAGGGCTCGGTCCTCGGACCTTGCCTTTTCAATATTTACATAACCTCCTGGAAAATAGTAAACAATGATATTTGGGTGACAAAATTTGCAGATGATTGCAGAATTGGTGCAGTAACCAATACTGCAAAAAATAATAATGATTTACAAGAAGCATTAAATTATATGTACCACTGGATTGTAAATAGCAAGCTTGAATTGAATAAAAATAAGTGCATAACTATGCACTTGGGCAATACAAAAAATAAAAATAGATTTTCTTACAAACTGGATAATATTGTACTCAATAATATAAATGAGGAAAAGGATTTAGGGGTTATAATTAGTTCTGACTTAAAATATAGTTCCCATTGTAACAAAGTAATAAGAAAGGGTAACCAGATACTAAACTGCATCCTGAGACATACTGTATATCAAGTAGGGATAGGAAGGTACTAATGCCCCTCTATGGTGCCTGGTTAGACCAAACCTGGAATATTGTGCTCAGGTGTGGGCACCTTATAAAAAAGCAGAAATCCATAATATAGAATGAATACAGAAAAGAGCAACTAAGTCAATTGAAGGGCTGGGGAAGAAGACTTACCCAGAGAGACTGAAGGAGCTAAATTTGTATACCTTAGAGTATAGAAGAATTAGGGGTGATTACTGCTTACTATTCAGATGTGTACAAGACTCTGTACTACTGTCAGAACTTGGATTAGTCTGGAGGAAATCTAGATATGAACCTAGGGGTCACTCTTTTCAGTTTGAAGTCCAAAAATGGGAAACTTTACCATGAAAGCACTGGTTTAGTAATAGAGTTGTGGCAGGATGGAACTCGTTGCCCAAAGAGGTAGTGTCTCGAACGAGTATGGACTCTTTTAAAAATAAACTTGATAAATTTCTCTTGGATGAAAAAAAGAGATATAAATAATAAGGCAAGCATTACAGACGAAAGTCTAATTCAGCTTGAAATCACTTATGAACCTATGAACCTATGAAATGAATCACTTGGGTGTGTGTACCTTTAAATAATGAACTTAAAATGGGCATTGTATGTTAGACCTCAGACCTGCCCCCAGCATACCTCTCAACTGTCACACATTACGAGGTACATCACTCATTTTACCCCTCAAAAATCCTCTGCCCCACATGAAGAAGGGGATATTCCACATTTTCCACTGTGACTTTAAAGCAGAAATTCATAATTATCTACTATGCTCTGTTATCAGCAAACATTACTGTCATTAGTGCACTGGCAGCAATAGTGTTCTGAACTTGCTGTGCCAAGTTTGATGATATGTCACACATTCTGGTCATTTGTCACACATTGTGTTACACATTTCAGGGAAGAAAGGTTGAGAGGTATGGCCCCCAGAGTCGGGCTAAAACACTGGGGAAGAGGGTGTTTTTTTCTGGCACATTTGTTGCAAAAAATATATGAATATTTAATCCTTGAGACTGTTGGCATCTGTGTTCACTAGTGCAGTTTCCTGTTCCATGTTTCTATATTTTAGGTTGGCCGCTCTTTTCTGCACTGGGATTCTGGCATGAGCACACCATTAACTGTTTTTTATCACCAGAAGAAAACAGGAAGTTGTCATCCCTCCATACAGACAGTTGGTGAGACCCCATCTGGAGAACTGCCTGCAGTTCTGGAGACCCCATCTCCACAAGGACATAGGATGGAGGTAGTCCAGAGGAGGGCAACTAAAATGGTGCAGGGTCTGCACCAGAAACCATATGAAGAGAGACTAAAGGAATTTAATATGTACAGTATACCCTTGAGGAAAGGAGGGAGAGGGGGACATGATAGAAACATTCAAGTACCTCAACGGAATTAGAGTCCAAGAGAGTAGCATCTTTCAGAAAAAGAGATGTTCAAGAAAAAGGGGCGCAATTTAAAGATAGAGGGGCCACGGCTCAGGGGCAATGTGAGGAAGTATTTTTTTCATGGAGAAGGTGGTGGTGGAAGTGTGGAACGGCCTTCCTCAGGAGGTTGTGGGGTCAAAAACAGTGTAGGTGCATGGGACAGACATAAAGCAATTATAGTTGGGGTAGGAGGAAGTAGGCTGTTGGTTAACTAGGATCTGCAGCTTGTCCAATAGGTAGGGAAATGAGCAGACTGGGTGGGCCAAGCGGTCCTTCTCTGCCGTAAAAGTCTGTTTCTATGTTTCTGTCCTCCCTATTTTTGATTTTGGAGACATTGTATTCACTTCCGCCCCTAACTCCACCCTTACCAGACTGGATACTCTCTTAACTCCTTCTGCTCCTTCACACTTGACTGTCCACCCCGTACTTTCCACTGTGACCTCTACTCCTCTCTCTTCTCCCCCTCTCTTAGTGTTAGACACCTTGCTCACAGCGCTTCTCTGACTGGCAAATTCTGGCTTCACTCCCTGCCACCCTACCTCCTTTCTCTGCTCTCTCTCCCTCCTACTCCCCACTATACATTCTGCAACTCCACACAAAGGATGTTTGCCATCCCCCCTGCTCTTCCACTGCTGGAAGATCTGCATTCTCCTATCACTTCCCCCATATCTGGAATTCCCTTCATTTGGTATTCATTCTGCCCTGTCACCCAGTTCTGTATCTCGCCTACTACGTTGTCACACTTCCCTCTCCTGCAACTGCAACAGCCCCCCCACCTTCTCTTCCAGCTCGCTAACTCTTCTTTTAATCTCACTGCGTCCTCCTGTACTCTACCGGTTCTACTACCCTATTTTCTTCCCCACTCCATGACTCTATTTCTTTACCTTCCCTTTCCTATTTCTTCATCATCTCCTGTTCCCTTACTTGATTTCACATTCCTTGATTCCCGTGATCCTTTTCCTCCATGGTGCTTTCCAGCTGCACCCCTCCCAGCTGATAGCTCCTTCCCTGGTTCCTAGCTCCGAGATGCAGTATCTTGCACTTTTTGGCATTGAACCCCAGCTGCCATGTTTCCGACCACTTCTGTAGTTTGGTCAGGTCCTCCTGCATCCCCTTCCACCCTTCAATGTCATCTACCATAGCTCGCATCTTTGTATCATCAGCAAACAGACTGATCCTACTCCAGATCTCGTGTGAGATATCAGCTATGTATATCTCAAATAGCACTGGTCCCAGTACCGATCCCTGTGGCACCCTGCTCATCACTTCCCTCGGTGATGAGAGTTCCCCCACTACCACCACCCTCTTCTGCCTTCCATTCAGCCAGATGACAATCAATCTGACCATCTTTGTTACCACCCCCAAGTATTCCAGCTCCCCCCCCCCAGCCTCCTATGCAGCACGGAATCAAAGGCCTTGCTGAAGTCCAAATACAGGACATCCAATGCATGGCCCCTGTCCAGCTCCCTGGTCACTCAGTCGTAATACTCAATTAGATTTGTCTGGCAGACTCTGCCCAAGAGAAACCCGTGTTGTTGGCCATCCTGGAGACCACTGTCCTCCAAAAATTTCACTAGCCTCTTGTGACAATCCACCTCTCTATCTCTGGACTATAACAGCTTTCAGAGAGGTGTTTGTCTTTGGGTATTTGCTGCTATCAGCTGGGTTCATCTAGCACCAAACTCTCCCTTTCTCTGAACTGGGAGGTCAAACACGCAATTACACAGATCAAAGCCTGGTAGTATGTCTCTCGGGTGGCGGATGCTACCAGAGTTTTGCCTCATTCAGTGAAAACCATGAATTACCTTAGAAATAATTGAAATCACAGCCACAACTGTTGAATAAATAAATAACTTTTTACTTAACAGAAGATCAGAAGCAGCATTCCACAAACTTCTAGGAAAACATATACAGAACTTACAAGCTCAAATGGGCAGAGTGGATGAGCCACCCATAGGCCCTTATCTGCTGACACTGTCTATGTATCTATGTAGTATTACAGAATATGTATGTTTAAAGTGATTTTGTGAGGTTTACCATAGCAAATGGGAGTAGTCACTTGTAGGAGTTGTGATTCAATTTCCTACCATTCAAACTGCCAAAAAGTGCTATTTTCCCTGAAAAAAATGCTTTTAATTTCTGTGTTCTGCTTCATTTGAATAATCCGCACCTTCTTTTTCTCAGTGCTGCTACCCCCAACCGTGACATCATGCAAGGGAAACAAAGCTGGTTTGAAACAGAGACCTCTGTTGGTCAGTCTTGGTATTGCAGACAGCTACACTACAGAAATAGAGGACTACATCTCTCAGCAAAGAAATCTTGTCCGCTGGATACTATATGCACAATGCCTTGTTGAAAATAAACATATTATGAGAGCTTTTATTGTTGAAGCAACTACATAAATATAAGACTGCACTTCACAGTAAGGAAATTGGAAAACAACTTCTTATTGTACCACCAATGCCTTATTACATATGTCTACATATTTTTATTTATTTTTTAATTATTTTATTTATTTATTCAGGTGTTTCACCAGGAATGCTTACTGAACAATAACTGTTCATTTCCAGATGCGTCCTGGGGGGCAGGTTAGTGGAGTTACACAAGCATACACATGGGTACAATTGAAGAGACAATAATACAACAGTTACACAGAATACAAGGGCAATTTACATATTAGGTAGATGGCAGTAAGCAGAGACAGTATGAACAATATGGTGGATAAATACAACAATCAGAATAGTATTACACATGAAACTAGAACAAAAATACAATAGGGAGTTCTCTGGATAAAGAAACTGAGGCCTCTGTTGGTCAGTCTTGGTATTGCAGACATCCATACTACCATTATATGAAACTACATCTCTCAGTAAAGAAATCTTGTCGCTAGATACTGTACGCACAATGTCTTGTTTTGAAAATAAACATATGCAAGCTTTTATTGTTGAAGCCACTACAGAAATGTGATACTGCACCTCACAGCAAGGAATTTGGAAAACAACTTCTTATTGTACCCACAATGCCTGGCTACATATGTTTTTGTAAATTTCATTTTAAAACATCAGCAGATCAAAATTGTTACAGACATAATTGTTCAAGACGCAAGTCTACTCAGACAAGAAAGTGTGTCAGAATAAAGCCCTCTTGCAGTCACCACCAACAAAATAAGGGACTGCACCTCTGAGTACCTAACATTTAAATCATTCCATAGTTTAGCTAGAACATTTTTGTGTTGCATATAAAACATTGCTAGGTTTTTTTTTTTGCTTTGCATGAAAGCAATTTGATGATATGTTATACATATAGCATTACAGAGTAAAAATGCTAGTGAAACAATATAACTATGATAAATTTGCTAACAGAGCAAATTGTACTTTTATCATTTCAAGCATGGGTGGTAATGGTATATTGTGTAAAAAAAGTATCTGCAAAACTTCACAAAATTATTTTAACACAAAAAAAACACTATTACAGCAAATGTAAATAAATGTTTTTAAATAACAGATGACAAAAGAAAAAGGCTATTACTGAGATATGTTATTATTCTTATCTTTCTCTATCCATCAAGAGAAACTGGACACTATGCTATCTGCCAACACCCACGGTCATAGCTAGAAGGATAGGCCCAAGCTTAGCCTCTTGGATGTAGCTTCCCCCATCTCCAAGAGCAACTCCCTCTACTCACTGTCTTTCAGCTTCTTATATTCTTTCTTGAGAATAGGTGATTCCTATCCCCTCTTTGAATGCACCATCTACCATGTATGTATTTAATTGTCTCAATCAGACTGAACACAAATCAGTGTCCAATTATATTCATTCTTAACCTTAGGCTTATATTTGAATGGTCCAATCCATTTAAACTGTGAGTCTGTGTGTACTTGTCCACTCCCTTTCATGGTCCCTGTGTCTTGAGATTTATTACTTAACCCTTATCTAGATGCTGGTGGACAGTGGAATCCCAGCCTGTATGGGTGTGTCTGTTTTTTTTCAGACTGCTAAAAAAATACCAGCTGGAAAATCCAAACCATTAACTTCTTCCTTCCCATTTCTATCACACTTCTCTTTTAGGATTTTCTCCATGAGCTTCCCCACAACTGATCTGAGGCTCACTGGTCTGCAGTTGCCTGGTTCAACCCTAGGGCCACTTTTGTGAATGGGCACCACATGGGCCATCCTCCAGTCTTGTAGTATACATCCTGTGTCCAGAGAGGCATTGAACAGGTCAGCCAGTGGTCCTGCCAGGATCTCTGCCAGCTCCCTGAGTACCCTAGGGTGAATGCCATCCGGTCCCAGTGCCTTGCCCACCCTCAGTGCTCTTAATCCTTCAAGAACCCTGTCCTCTGTAATCCCTATGTCAGTCCCCCCACAACCCACTCCATCCCTCCTTTGGGGTATCTGCCACCCTTTTTCCTTCGTGAACACAGAGCAGAAGTATTCATTTAATGCCTATGTCTGATCCACCCCCTTTTCCATCCACCCCCGTCCTTACTAATCCTCACAATCTGGTCCTTGTTCTTCCTTTTCTCTAATGTATCTGAAGAAGTCATTTTCTCCTTCCTCAATACTCTGTGCCAGTCTCAGCTCTCTTTAAAGTGATTTTGTGAACTTTGCCATAGAAAATGGGATTAATAACCTGTAGGAGTTGTGATTCAATCTGCTACCATTCAAACTGCCAAAAAGTGCTGTTTTCCATTAAATCACTGATTTTGTTTTTGTGCTCTGCTTCATTTGCATAGCCCACCCCTTTTTTTTCTCAGTGCTGCAACCCCCATACATGACATCATGCAAGGGAAACAAAGTTTATATTCACTGTTTTGAAACAGAGACCTCTGTTGATCAGCCTTGGTATTGCAGACATTTACACTACCGACATAGGAGACTACATCTCTCAGTATAGAAATCCTGTCAGCTAGATACTATATGCACAATGCCTTGTTTGGAAAATAAACATATGCAAGCTTTTATTGTTGAAGCCACTACAGAAATTTGAGACTGCACCTTAGAGTAAGGGAAATGGAAAACAATGTCTGATTGTACCCACAATTCCTTGCTATGGACATCTGCATATTAGGTGCAGTCACCACCACCAAAATGAATCACTACACCGCAGAGTAACTAATATTTATATCAACATGATAATTTACCCAGAATTCCTTGGTGCTGTATGTAAAACATTGACAGTTCCCTTGCATGACATCATTCTGGGGTGTGACTGCACACAGAAAACTGGAGAACACAGTGCTGATAAAACATAAATAAAAATGTCTATAACATTTTTTTATTATAAAACAAATTGCAGCTTCAGCACCTGAAGCATGGGTGGCAATGAGATACTATGTGAAAAAGGCATCTGTAAAAGATCACAAAATCACTTTAAAGCTTTGGCCACTCTGACTAGCCTGGTAACCTCCCTGGACTTCTTCGTATACTCATCCATGTCAACCCTTCCTTCCAGTGTCTTGAGTTTCTGAAATGCCTTCTTCTTGGCTCTCACCCCCTCCAATACCTCTCAAGTCAGTCAGCTAGGCTTCTTTTCCCTTCCCTTCTTACTCTGTGTCTTTGTACAAGTCCCAGTGGCTTCTGTCAGACCTTTTTTTTTTTAATAATATCCCATTTTGACTAGCACCCATGTCTGGTTGAATTCTGCCAGATACCTACCTAAAATTTCCCCCATCCTTTTAAAGTCTGCCCCTTTAAAGTCAATCACTCTGGTCCCCGTACCTTGTTTCCCTACCCATATTGAGCGTAAACCACATTGAGTGGTAGTCACTCCCAGCAAGAGGGTCCTCCACCTCCACCCCCAGTTCTTTTACAGCCTCTCCATTCAAAAATACCAGGTCCAGCGTCCTCTCCAATCTAGTCGGCTCATGTTCCAACTGCACCAGGAAGCTGTCCTGAAATGCATCTAGTATGACCTGCTTCCTAACACTTGTGGTGGTTGGAGTGCTCCAATCCACCCCAGGTATGTTGAAGTCCCCCACCACCTCTGTGTTTCCCTTCCTACAGACCCTTCTGATTTGCTCAGCTAGCTCTCTATCCAGGTCATCCCCTTGCATTTGTGGTCTGTATACTACTCCAATACTCAGTGTCCTACCTTTCAAGTCCTGAAACTGCATCCATAGGACCTCTGTTTTGCCTTCCTCCCTTATACACCTTCCCATACATAGAATGCTACACCCCCCCCTTACTCCTATCCTTCCTGAATATTCTATACCCTGGGATCATCATATCCCAATCCTGGTACTGTGTGGCCTACGTTTCCATGATGGCCGCAATGTCCATCTTCCCCATCGCCAGGAGAGTCTGCAGCTCAGCTGACTTACCTAGGCTCCGTGCATTCAGTGTGACCACCCTCCACCCTGTTTCCTTCCTTTCTTTTCCTAGTTTTCCCTCTCCTCCCCCATGCCTCTACCCCGACTCCCTACCCTGTTAACGCTTAGAGAGGCCCTCATCTGGCCCCCTCTCTGGGATCCCTGCCTGCCAGCTGTCCACTCACCCCCCACCTAGTTTCAACTCACCTTTGCTGCTATGTACCCCTCTATCCCCTGCTTTAATACTCCCTTCCCCTCCCCACTCAAGTGTAGCCTGTCCCCTGGGTATAGATCATTATTGTCCCAAGTTCTGCTTCAGCCACCCAATAACCCATACCCCTTGGATCGACACCATTCCCCCAGTCATGTGTTGAACTCTCTAATCCTCCCTTTCCTCACCATACTCACGCAGGGCACTGGAAGCACCTCTGAGAATACCACTGATTCCCCCAGCTCCTCACACAACCTTCCAAGTTTCTTGAAGCGGAGTTCTCTGCTCGGTGACATTTGACCTTAGAATGTTTTCCTCTGATACTCACAGCCTGTGTTTTAAATGTAATTATTTGACCAATGGAATCCTTTACTCTATTTATTTATTGAAGATATCGGATAACATACCTTTGAGTCAAAGACTCCTTTACAAAGGTTCCATGTCATTATATACAGATACATCAGATACAATGGCAACAAATAAGACACAATATTTACAAAGAAGCCTGTACATTAGCAAAAGCGGTTACAGAAAGTTGCAAAAACAGTTACAGAGTAAAGACAGTAATCAGTTAACAGGGTACATACACTGCAGGATGGTGGCACCAGCCATGCCCTGATCGTTATTTAGTAGTCTAGGCTGGACTGGTGGTGTCCATTGTCCAGGTATAAACACGCCCTGGGGTGGCAGGACCAGGGTGAGGTCCAAATACGAGGGGGGGGGCATGGGTAGAGCAAAAAATCAAGTACAGTCGCAGGCTGAGCCTTGAGAGATTAGATCAACCATTTTGTGTGTGTTTTTTATGTATGATCTGGTCTTTAATAGGATGTAGTCTTCCAAAACAACTGTCATTAGATTCTGATGAAGGATTGTGCATAATCTGAAAGTTTAAGCACCAGTTTTCATTTCTAATATCTAACATATTGGCGCTAGATATATTTAGCGCTCGGTGTACTGGTAGTTACAGCTCAGGAATCTTAATCAGCCAGCCACAGTGTGTACCGTAGGTCTTCTTCAGACACTCACAGCTGATTGCAGTGGTAAAGCTATACTTTCACTTAAACGCCAGTGCTTCCCCCCCCCCGCCCTGAAGCTGCTGACTTTCCCTGTTGTTTGGTGCAATACTTACAGGAGCTGTATATCTCTGCTGAAGTGCATGCAGTCATCCCAGTCCCAAGTCAAATGTAAATACCCCATGGAGGCAGGTGCTGTATCTGGGCAGGATCTTGCCGAGCGTTCAGGTGTGGATCCAAATGCTACAGCCTCTGTTGCTCGCAAGTGTGCACTCATTTTGTTTTCTGCTTCCTTCTTTATTTAGATATCAGTAATGCAATCTGAAAGAAGCAGAAGCAGAAGTTGAACAGCAGAAGTGCAGTGGGTACAAACGTGGCTGCTGTGGGGGGGATCACCAGCAACAGTAAGAGTGAGTGCACATTTAGTGACTGGACCTGAAAGGCTTTTTTCGTGATTCTTGGGATATTTTTTCTTTATATTAACTTACTTTGTGTGCACAACTAAATAAAGTACTGTACTGGTAGCAGTACGTTGTTTAGGCTGTCTGTCAAGTCTTCACAACACAGTATTGCTACGCACTTTCTGCATATAATTTGGGAAAATATTAGCCCTCAGATAATATTAGCACATGCGGGTGTCTCTGCTAATAGTGCTAACATTATCGGAACACTAATATAACCTGCTATACAGTATGTTGGTCCAATAAAAGGTATCAAATGATGTTTTTTTCTTTATTTTTTTTAATATCTAAAAATGTAGACTTTGCTCAAAGTTTATCATATTATTTAGATACTAGGCAGTTAGTTATTTGCATACCCATAATGCAATACTTAAGCAATAAGGCATGACAGGGTGTGTGTTTCGTCTCATGCTTCAACCCACCCCAGAAGTGACGTTATTACACAATAACACACACACTGGAGTGCCTTATTGTTATTCTACAATGGCTCATTGTTATACAAAATAAAAAAAAAAAGTAAAAGTTTTTAGTAGATTTTTAGAGAGGCAATATATCTTTGTTTCTTAAGAGAAGAGCAAAGAAAGGAGGTCCAAATCAATATAGTGATGTTATTGTGTAATAACATCACTGTTCCAGGCACCCACTTACCAGTCAGAATTAAGGAAATTTCCTTGCCATTGTATAATTTTGCACATGGAATGTTTCGTCATTAACAAAAAAGGTAAAACTGGTTCTTTCAAAGAGGTGTTACAACACATGTTCTCTTCCTGACTATGGAACTGTTTTACTCACATACAGGCACTGTTTATGGTCTCCACAATATTATTAAATAAGGCTTTTATATGAGAAACAGATGTGTTTCTATAAAAATAAGAAAACAAAGTTCCTCTGAGTTTTACAAATACTGTTTTATTATTAATAACAAGTCAATTTTTAGCTATTGCTGTAGTGGGGGTTACTTTTCGTGTTTTAAGAAGAGAGATAGGTTGCATACAGAATGCTGGATTGGATAGCTATGGTGAGCTAGTATGTTTTGCCAGAAATGGGTTTGGATTTCCTGTGAGTTTGAGAATGCAGTGTATGAAATGGCCTATGAATGTCAAGCCATCTCATTGGGTATCAACAGTGTGTTAAAGTTTCTAACACGCACAAACAAGATCAGGCTATGCCAGCTGGGCACTGATCCCAGTGAAGTGCCGACATAGAACATTGAGAAAACAAAAATCAGCCATCTTGATTGTGCCACCACCACTGCCAACTGTCCTTGCTCTTCCAAATGACCGACCTAATGGATGCTCGATACATTCATCCCTTGTAACAGCGTGGAATGTTTTTATTATTTATATGCGTTGTTTTAAACGCATACAAAAAATTAAAAGCATGCCACGCTGTATCCCCAGCTCACCCGCTCGCTCGCTATGTCAGCAATGCCAGCAATGCTTGCTGTTCTGCTCGCTCCGTTTGTGCCTCAACGGCCAGTCTAGCAGCTAACATGACCCCCCCAAATAAGTGGAACGCTCTGGGAGCCCACACCAGTGTGACCAACACCTGCTAAAAAAGAAAATGGTCTGCAGTGATTATTATTATTTTTTTTAGTAACCTGAAACAAAGAAAATGGTCCCTCGCCCAACCTGCACCCACCCTCTGTGCAACCGACCTCCTCACTCCCCACTCACCCCATACTTACCTCTAGAGCCCGGTGTGACAATCTTCGGTGGAGTGGGAACACATCTGCACTCTTCAAAGCTGACTGCGAACTGAAGAAATGCCAGTAAGCTGTACAATGGCATACAAAGGGGGGTTTTCAACTTAGGTGGTTCTCTTGAAAATTTTTGGGACTTCTGGCTCCAAATTTTCAGCATGGGGTTCTTGGGACCGTACCTCATGAACTCAGTCACTGTCATATCGTTATTCGATCCCGAAAGGTGATTTTGCGGTCACTGCGCAAAATCACCTTTTGGGACTGATTAACTAAATGAGAGTGTTAGTGTTCATGAGGTGGGCTCCCAAAAGCCTGTAAAGTTACAAATTTGGTGAAAAAATTCCAGAAAATGACTGTGTTACGAGCGTGCGTTGTGCAGTTTCTATGCACACTCATAACTTCAAGAATTTTTAATATTTTCACTCCAGATTTTCAGCATTGCCATTTTTTCACACCTCCTTATGAACAGGGCAGCTGTCATTTTTCACATCCTGCCGAAAATGTGTTTTTGCAGATGTGGTTCACAATTAATTTATTTATTTAGTTTTTGTTTACCGGGTAGGTGCACTAGCCATAGCAATGACTATTTTCAGGCATGACCCCAGAAGGTACAGAGCAACAACAGGAAACAAATTACAGTACATAGTAGACAATAGCAGAGCATATGAACAATGTCAGCAAGTGTAAAACAACAAAACAGGGTAAAATACATAACAGTGTGAAGGTACAGCAAAAATACTAGTAGCTATACACTAAATCATAACTATGAGTATATTGCAGAAAATAGGGGAGCTTAATACAATGATGGCTATAATCTATAAAATAGTCAATACAGGATAGGTATAGTAGAAAAAGTATAAGGCATGGAGGGTAGACGGTGGGATAGGCTAGAACTTGGGACAAGAGAAGAGATTGCATTAGTTGGAGTAAGGGTAGTAAGACCAGGTAGGAAGCAAGTGCAGAGCGTTAAGCGGAGCTAACAGAAATGGCCAGGGTAGTGAAGATTAGAGAGAGATATGTAAGCTAAGGTGGTTTGAAACAGGACCACAAGCTGGAAGTGGTGAGATGATTACGTAGCTCCTTCTTGAAAGTGGCATGGGAAGAGGCTTGGCATAAATTTAGAGGGAGGGAGTTCCAGTACTGGGGGGCATGACAGGCAAATGCACTCGCACCTTTGGAGGTGCTGTGTCTGGGGATGTGGATAAGGGCATTGTCCATCAAGCGCAAGCCATAGCAGGAAGTGTGGTATTGGAAGAGAGTTGCCAGGGGCTTAGGTATCTGAGATCTGATAATGTTGTCAATGATGGAGCCATATGCGTAGTACCGTGATGCTTGTGGTGGGAGCCACCCCAGATCAGAGTAAAGGAGGCAGTGATGTTTCAGCCAGTGAGAGGAGGACGCATAATGGCAGATGTTGTTGTAGGTAACGTCCCATTTCTTAAGGCTTGATTTACCCGCAGAGGCATATGTTGCAACGGCATAAGCGAGGGTTGGTAGGGGTATGCCTCATGCTATAGCAAGCCTTGCTGAGGGGGTGAGCATATAGCTGGTTCGGTAAACAATATTGAGTTTCATGTTGACCAGCTTGCAGGTCTGTTGTATATGGAGATCAAAGTTAAGTAACGGGTCAAGTGTTATACCTAGATATTTAAATAAGTCTACCACCCCAACAGATGTGCCTTTTGAGGAGGAGACTATGAATTTAGGTTGGGAGTTTTTGAGTTTCATAATGGACCCAAATAGCATGGCTTGGGTCTTAGATTCATTCAGGACACGTTTATGTCTCAACAGCCATTGTTGTATTAGTTGGAAATCTTGGGAGAGACTTTGGTTGATCTCTTCAACAGTTTTCATACTCCTTTACAGGACAATGTCATCCACGTATAACAGGGAGGTGGTCTGCAGGAGGTTAGATGTGGTACTGTTGATAAATATGGTGAAAATTAGAGGTCCTAAAATAGACCCTTGCAGCACACCAACATTTATGGTTGTTTTATTTGAGAGGGTGGAATTAAATTTAACAATTTGTGTCCTGTCTGAGAGGTAGCTGCCAAACCACTTGACTACATTGGGCGAAAAGCCTAGAGATGCGAGGGCGGCTAAGATGATGGGGTGGTCAACTAGGTCAAATGCCTTAGTCATGTCAATAAAAATAGCTCCTGTGAGAAGACCACAGTCCATGGCTGCTAGGGTATCCGATATAAATTTGAGAAGGGCAGTGGTGGTACTGTGACCCTTGCAGAAACCATGCTGTGCAGATGTTAGAAGGTCATATTTATGGAGAAATTTGACAGTTTGGGTAGCTACAAGCTTTTCAAGGATTTTGCTGAGAACTGACAGAATGGCTAAGGGTCTGTAGTTTGAGGGATCTTTGCGGTCTCCCTTTTTAAAAACAGGGGTAATTCTAGCAAGGTTTCATGTCAATTATGTGCAAAACTTTTAAGCGTGGTCAATTAAAGCGTGGACTTTTTAGAGCAATCAATTTCATCGTAGGCATTTTTCAGCGCTTCTGTTTTCAGCAAAAAACAACCAGTTCACTCAGAGTTCTCCCACTGCAGTTTCGGTGCTTTTCACATGTAGATCTGCAGTGGGAGAGCCAAGTCAGGAACTAAATGGACTAAATTAAATAAACAAACAGAGGCAAACCAGGTGCTTCCAGTAAGTCTCCATTTATTTCTTCCAATAAGATGTTGCCAGCTTTCTCCCTTTAGTGGTTTCAAAGATATCAAATGTAGAAAAAGAAGAGGATCAGGTAGACAGATGTAAGAGTGTCCTTTATACTGATAAAGTCCGACTTTGCAAATACCGTAATGTAAATGCTGTCTGCCTGTCAACCCATATTGTGCTTCACATATGGCATCAATCAGGGCCGGTAGAAATTCCATCTCGGTTGATAACAGCAAGACAATTATGATCCATCAAATTACTAAATAAAAGTTTCCCCATGTCAAACAGATGGTTAATTACAAATAAGAGGGTTCAGCGGAAAATGTGTTTTTGGACACTTTGAATGTTTTTTTAATCAAAGTATTTTTTTGTGGCTAATGCCGTTATGTCAGAGTCCTCCCACTGTCTGCAGCTGTAGCTGTAGCAGTTTCAGTGCTTTTCACATGCAGAAATAACATGCCTGACAGTTAATGAGCAGAAAAATAAAGGGATCCATATAAATATGAGGTATGCTGCAGTGAAATGCAATAAAATTGTTGTGCGCTGTATTACACTGTTAGCGGTAATGGTTTTAGCTCACTTTGATGCGTTGAGTTGTTTACACTGTAATGTTTGAGATGAATTGACGTGCTACCTTCTAGCAATCTTCCAGATGTCAGGGACAAAACCCTGGCATAGGGAGAGAGTAAAAATCCTAGCTAGAGGAGCAGCAATGTAAGGAGCAGCCAGTTTCAATAGTTTAGGTTCTAGATTGTCGGACCCAACTGCAGTGAAATCAGAGATGCAATGGCATGGTCACTGTGGGAAATCAATCAATCAATCAATCAAATCTTTATTTATCCAGGCGAACATCGTTGAGCATAGCTCATTTGCAAGGTGGACCTGGTAAGGTCAAGGTTCAATTTACATAGATACATAAAAAATAATCAATATACACACACTCTAGGACACTACATAGAATATTCAGTATACACACAGTCTAAGGATACATTCTAATCAGACTATACATTAAATTCAGGTGTAGTGGTAATAAGGGGTGAGGGGAAGGGGAGCGGGAAGTGGTGTGCCTGGCTGGTGGAGGAGGAGGAAGATGATGGGGGCCTATACTGTGGAACGGATAAACTGTGGGCCTTATGAAGAGGGCAGGAGGGTGGCACTGGGGGTTTGTATAACAGGGGTATAGGGCTGTGATATATGACAAGGGATTAAGGGGAGGTGGATGGAAAGGAGGGTGCATGGAGTGTGAGGGTGGTGACTCTTAGTAAAGGTGGATACCTTCCGTGAGTTGGCTATCTGGGAGGAGATGGATAAGATTAGGAATACTCTACTGTTTGTGAAACAATTAAATTTTCTTTGATAAGCCTCGAATACAGATATTTAAAGGATGTAAATGAGATGTATCTGTTCACTTTTGGGGTCTTCTGCATCGTATTCCATAAGGCAGATAAGACATAGCTGATAGCAGATATACCATATCGAGAATTGAATTTGGGCACTTTAAGCATGATGAAGTTTAAACTTCTTAGGGCATATTTACTTGATGTGATTTGTGTGAAGCAGTCTGAGACATAATTTGGTAGCATCTTTGATATCGCTGTATAAGTCCATAGTGTGGCGTTCCTGTCTCTTCTAAATTGGAGCGAGGTCCATCCAACTGCAGCATAAAGTGAGCAGTGGTGAGTGCTGAGAGGAAGATCTGTAATAAACCTCAAGGCTCTATGGTAAAGTGTGTCCAGTTTGCTCAGATATGAGTTGGGGCAATGACCATACGGGAAATCTGCATAATCTAATACTGATAGAAATGTGGCCTGGACCAGCTTCTTTTTAGAATCACTTCTGAGAAAGTGCTTTATTCTGTAATAGAGCCCAAGCCCAAGAGTTTTTTTTAGCAGATCTTCCAGATGATCTAAGTAGTCGAGTCTACTGTCTACCCAGACCCCCAGATATTTGAATTTTGTAACATATTGAAGATTTTCACCAAGGACAGTGGATATGTGGGGGAGATTGTTTGGGAAGGAGTGTCCGACTTGTGTTTAGGGGAGAAATACATTGCCTTTGTTTTTTTTGCATTTAGCAGGAGTTTTTTTTCCAGTAGTTGGTGTTGTAATAGGTTGAATTCTGCTTGTAGTTCTATGCATGCTGTTATGGGAGAGGGGTGACTGACATACAATACTGTATCATCTGCAAACAGGTGTACAGTGGCTTTGGTGAGGTTATTGTCGATGCTATTGATATAGATGGCAACAGGATTGGGCCGAGGATGGATCCTTGGGAACTCCTCTTGGAGAGATTTGAGTGGTGATAGGTCCTTCAGCCTTCACCTGCTGGGTCCTTCCCGTGAGATAGTTATTAAACCATCTAATGGAGGTTGAGTCGAGTCCTATGGATTTCAGGGAAGAGAGGAGCAGTTTGTGGTTGATCGTATCGAATGCCTTGCTCAGGTCTAAAAATACAGCACAGACACAATTTTTTTTGTCCAGTTTGAGTTGCCAATCATTGGTTACTTTAGCCAGGGCTATGATGGTGCTGTGGTTGGTTCTAAACCCAGATTGCGCTGGATTTAAAAGATTAGCCTCTTTAAGATATCCTCTTAGTTGGGTGCTTACGATTTTTTCTAGCAGCTTGGATAGCACAGGGAGGATAGAGATTGGCCTGTAGTTGTTGAGGTCCATGGGGTCCCCTGCATTCAGTAGCGGGATAACTTGGGCTGTTTTCCAGATCGATGGAATAGATTCTAGTTGTAGTGAGAGGTTAAATAGGTGTGTTATTGGCACTGCTAATACTTGTATGGCAATTTTTAAAAAATAGGGATCAAGAGAGTCTGCACCTGCACTTTTTTTGGTGTCCAGTTGTGATACTAATTCTTCCACCCGCTTCAGGGTGGCTGGTATGAAGGAGAAGGTGGACTCCGTTACCCGTGCTTCAGTGTTCTTGATACCTAACTGGGAATGCATTTGGTTAGCCAGAGAGGTGTCGAATGCTAGACCAGCGGTTGTAAAGTGATTGTTGAATGATTCCAGGACTTCCAGTCTATCAGAGCTGGTTCCCCTGCCATTGTGTATTTTGGCTGGGAGTGTGTTACTTGGATCGTATCCTGTTATGTATTTTATAGTGTTCCAGAACTTGGCAGGGTTGTAGCAGGAGGAGTCTAGTTCAGACATATAATAAGCAGCCTTAGCATCTTGTACTTTCCTGGTACAGATATTCCTGGCTTTTTTGAACAGCTCCCAATCAGTTGATATCTTAGTTTTTCGTGCCTTTTTCCATAACTTGTCTATGTCAAGGAGGGTGGCTTTAAGGTCAGGAGTGAACCAACGGTAGGTTTTATTTTTGATGCATACCTTAGAAATTGGAGCATGGATATTAAGGGCACCTGTAATAATGTCATTTAGCACCTCGTACGCTATCTCTAATGTGTTTGCTAAGTAAAACTCTTGCCATCGTGTGGAGTGGTTTATCTCTTCCAGATATGCCTCAATGTTGAATTTTTGCTTTGATCTCCTCATTGTGAACTTGGTGGGGGATGACGGCTTGCATGCTGATCTTATTCCCGCAATAAGGCAGTGGTCACTGATGTCATTGAATAGTACTCCAACATGCGAGAAAAGGTGAGGTTTATTTACTAGTATAAGATCTGATAGTGTGCTGTTGCTTGTATTCTTTTTGTTGATTCTGGTGGGTTCATTTATGAGCTGCGTAAACCCATGTGTATCGCAGAATCATTTTAAGGATGCAGCTGCCTTTGAGAGCCAGTTTAGGTTTAGGTCTCCTATGATTATAGTTTCTTCTGTTCCCTTTTTGATTGGGTCACCCAGGTGGGATAATAGCTTGAGGTCAGCTGAGGGGGGCCTATAGCAACCGATTAGCTGCAGTGATGTGGTGCAGGAGAGGGCCACTTTGAGGGATAGGCATTCAAATTCCTTTACCATGGATAATGAGTTGAGGCAGGTTACAGATAGGCTGTCCTTCACATATATCGCTATGCCCCCACCCCTAGTTTGGCGGTCAGCTCTGAATACTTGATAATTAGGTAGGTTTATGTCTTTGTCGGCTGTGACAGGCCTGTGCCACGTCTCAGACACTATTAGTATATCTGGTAGGGTATGGTTAACCCAGGCTTGGATCATCGTGATCTTCTTTAACAGACTGCATACATTAATATGGAGAAAGCTTAGCCCTTTGATCTTGGCTAAGTCTGTTGGTGCAGTGATGACCTCTGGGGGTCCTGGGTTAAGCTCTACATTTCCTGAGCATATTAATAATAGTATCAATAGTTTCATAGTTGCCGCAAGAGATAGGTTAAAGATTCTTGCCATTGTCTGTTTTTTTTTTATTTTGATACCACTTTGTTTGCCATCCGGATATGGAGCTTTGGCCTCTTGTTAGAGCGCTGATTAGTAGTCTTGCAGACAGGCGCATTGAATAATTTTCTGTACAGAGTTGAAGCAAGGTCCCATAGAATAGTAAATCCACCTGAGTCCCTCCATGGCAACTGCTCCATGGGTTATGTTGTAGCATTGGGAGGTCATATATACATACCCAGTCCCTTGTGACTGTTGCAGTAATGCAGTAAGTTGAGTAATGTAATATATCTCCCTGTGTGGCATCCTCTGAGAGATATTCTTTTCACAGCTCTCAGGATACAGTAATAGAGTTAGCAGAATCCAAAGAAATCCCCCCATTATGAAAAGTATAACTGGTATGCAGAAGGTACTATGGCAAATGTCTTTCGTGGTGCCCTCAGTAGATTGCTAATATAAACGACTTATACAGCTACTGTCCGGTGAGTAGAGTTTAAAAAAAGGGAATATAAATTAGAGGGAGAAGGAAATCAATGTTCAGGACAGCTTAAGAAAATCACAGTGATATTGTTCATGAGCAGAGGTCCCAAAATGCCTATGTTGAACAGATGGTGACAAAATTCCACACAATGATTATGTTACGAGCGTACATTGCACAGTTTCCATGCGTGCTCATAGCTTTGAGAATTTTTAATATTTTCACTCCAGATTTTCCACAACGCCATTTCTTCATACTTCCTTATGAACAGTACAGCTGTTATTTTTCACATCCTGCCCAAAATGTGGTTTCACACATCTGGTGCAGAATGGCGTGGTTACTATGGGATATCAATGTTTGGGACAGATTAACAAAATCACAGTACCACTGTTCATAAGCAGAGGTCCCAAATGCTTTCATGAGATGGGGTCACGAAAAGCCCATGTTGAAAATTTGGCGTGCAAATACCAACAAACGCCTGGGGTGTTAGGGTTTCTAACCATAATGTCCCACCCTGTAGAGACTGACCGGCATCAGGGGTGTGGCTTTGGATTGTCGGCCATAATGCTCACACCATTCCACCCCCATCCCCACCCTGCAGCCAGTGACAGGCATCAAGGTGTGCCTTGTACTCGTTGGCCCCAAAGTTCACCCCATTCTCCTATAGTACACCCATCTCAAAGTATATACTTATGGAATGGGGTGAGCGTAAGGCCAGAGAACCCCAAGGCACAACACGATACTTGTCAGAGTCTGCAGGGTAGGGTGAGGTGAAATGGCAAGAGCGTTATGGCCGACGACCCAAAGGCACACCTCAATGCCTGTCAGTCTCTGCAGGGTGGTGTGGGGTTGGCATCACTTCCATACTTCACTGCCATTTCTATTATGCATCTCTCTAACTCCTACACTACCAATGCCAATGTCAGCAAGACAATATTCGGCATTGACAAATACTTGTTTTTTCTTGACACATTCCTGCCTTTGCTTGCAACAGAATCATCCCACTTCTGGCAGAATTAGGAACAGAAACGTTGTTAGTCTATGTTCAGGCTCCAGCAGCTCAACTCATGTCAGCGCCTGCATATTGGGATATGCAGTTAAAGCAGTGACAACAAAGCAAGTTTCAATTACAGCACCAGAACTGAAGACTACAAATCCCAGCATGCTTTGGTTCCTGAGCAGCCATCCTTACTTAAAGGGACACTAGAGAATTGTTTGTAGCTCTCTTGGTCCTCCTACAAAAAAGATGAACAAACTAGGTGATTTCTGTGCCTTTTGTTGGACCAGAAAGAGATTTACATGTAGCCCAGGTACCGTGTGCCAGGGGGTTACTACTCTGGCCTGTTGACCGTCACACAGGTTAAGGGGCCTGGGTCCTGCTACGGTGGTGCTTGGGAATTTTCTATCCCAAAGAAATTAATAAAATAGCATGGTGCCTCCACCCAGTGACCCAGAGTAAATTGCAGTGGGCCTGATGTATGACTGGTACAACCTCCTGGGATGCTTCCCACTTCCCACTTCCCCTTCCAACCACCCCATACACTGGATGTCAAACAGTTCCCCCAGTACCATATACCACATGCACTTAACAGTTTGTTTCTACAAAGCACCCTTCACACAGCAATTGCAACAACAAAAACACAGTTTTATTTAGGGTAAGGGCTAGGGAAGGGGGTACCTGGAACAGGAATAGCTGTGGAAGGAAGAAAGGATTAGAACCAATTAGTAACCTAGGGCCCATAGGCTAAACTACCCTAGAACACATTTATTTGCTTTTGTTAACCAGGTAAGCACTCTAGACAACAAAGTGCCTATTTTCAGGTGCGACCCGGGAGGGTTACAGAGTACATAAGAAACATAATACAGAGTCAAGGTAACATACAGGAGCCACAAGCTCCGACAAGTGGGTGGTACAGCATATGGTACAACAGACTTTAAACGGTCATGAAGGCAGTATAACAGCAAGTTACATAACAGCTTCGAGAGGTAGGATAACACCAAATAACAGCACAAAAGAGAATTACATCAAAATAATTGAAAGTACAGGCAAGCATTTGCATGACGTGAGTGCCTATCTAGAGAGACAATGTACATCAAATAATGCAGGATAGAAGCAGGTACTGATATGACAGGATCACCTCACTAACAGGAGGGTGGTAAGTGCCTTATGCTGGTTATCAGCAAAGATTCAACAGCGGCCGGTGAATCGGCACACAGGACAGCTCCCTCAGTGAAACGGGGGAAGGAGAGAATGTGCTGGGTCTATATGGGACATAGACAGGCAGAGGCAGTTTTGAGGAAGCTCCATAGGGATGTTTTGAAGCAGGGATTGGAGGGAGAGGCACGAACTATGATGGGAAGGGAGTTCCATAGTCTTGGCGCGTGGACAGAGAAGGCCCGGTCCCCTGCGAGGGTGCGGGTCTTAGGAACCAGGCGGACCTGTGCTGCACTGGATCTTTAGTGGTAGGCAGGGGTTCTGTGTTTAGGGGGAAGGGCGAATGCAGAGGGAGTGGCCGTTCTAACTATGTTACCTACGAAGCTGCCAAGGACAAAGGCACAGTGCTTTTCAGGGGGGAGCCACTCCAGCCATGAGTAGAGCTCACAGCGATGCGTAAGGCAAGGGGCAGAGAGTGTGAAGCGGCATATATTGTTGTAAGCAGTGTCCCATTTCGCAAGGCTAGAGTTCGGGACTGGGGCAAAGGCTACGAGCCCATAACAAAGCATGGGAAGAAGTATTTCCCTG
Organism: Neoceratodus forsteri; assembly: GCA_016271365.2. Taxonomy (NCBI): domain Eukaryota; kingdom Metazoa; phylum Chordata; order Ceratodontiformes; family Ceratodontidae; genus Neoceratodus; species Neoceratodus forsteri. The sequence continues at coordinate 289,229,576 of CM057455.1, read as the reverse complement.
GCTATGGTGAGCCTAGCGACCGGGGTGAGGCAATCTTTAGCTCTGTAGGCAAGTCCGAGCTTGCCATTTGTGGCTTTACATACATTCCAAAGATGCATGGTGAGATCCAGTTGTGGATCAGGGGTAATTCCTAGGTACTTGACGGAGTCAATGACCAGCAGGAGGGAGCCATTTGCACCATAGATAGTTAGACACTCCGGGCAGGAAGAGGTTTTGGCCACAGAACCAAAGAGCATGCCCTGGGTCTTCTTCAGGTTGACAGTAAGCTTGTGGCCCTCGAGCCAGTTCTGGATAAGATTGAAGTCGGAGTTAAGCCAGGAGTTGTTGATAGCAATGTCCTGAGAACTGGACAGTACGACAAGGTCATCCGCGTATAGAGTTGGGTGCCTGTGGGTAGTAGCGGAGGGCACATCATTAATAAATAGGGAAAACAGAATGGGTCCAAGTACGGATCCCTAGGGGACCCCACAGTTTACTGGGGAGTGGGCAGAGAGGGTGCGATTGAAGCAGGTGTATTGCCGCCTTCCCACAAGGTAGTTGGAGAACCAGGCAAGGGCACGGTGGGAGAATCCGAGAGAATGAAGAGTGGAGTGGAGGAGGGAATGGTCAACCCGATCGAAGGCCTTAGAGAGATCAATGAAGATGGCACCGGTCAGTTTACCTTGGTCAGTCGCAGACCTGATTTTAGAGGTAACCACAGCAAGTACAGTCGATGTACTGTGCCATTTTATGAAGCCATGCTGAGCAGGGGAGAGAATGGCATGGCCCTGAAGGTAGTGGGAGAGTTGAGAGGCAACTGCCTTTTCAAGGAGCTTACAGGTAGCAGAGAGTATGGAGATGGGGCGATAGTTTTTAATATCTTTGAGGTCACCTTGTTTGTAGACAGGGACAACCTTGGCCACCTTCCATACATCAGGGATGATCCCCGAGATAAGAGAAGAGTTAAAGATGTGAGCGACAGGCCGGGTGAGGAGGGGAGCCCCCAAGCTAAGCAGCTTTGTTCGAGGCTGTCATGTCCTGCCCCCGTGTGGTGGGAGAGACTGGCTAGGAGTTCCTGGGTCTCTCCAACTGAGATCTGTTTGAGGTAGAAGGGCGGACAAGGGGGGGCACTCAGAGGTTTCGGGGCAGAGAGTTGGGAAGAAGGAAGAGCAGGCAGGTCGGAGAACATGCAGTTAAAAGCAGTGGCAATAGTTTGGGGGTTATTATAGTTGGTCCCCCCGATATGCATGTTGGCGAGCTGTTCCTTGGCAGACCCACCGGCAAGGTTTTTAATGTTTTGCCAAAATCGGCGGGGGTTATTGGCTGAGGCCAGCAGGGCAGATTTGCAGTACTCACTCTTGGTGATGCGTATTGCTCTCTTACAGGAGTTTCTGAGTTGACGGTATACCAGGAGGTCATTGCTGCGGGAGATCTTATGTTTCACCCAGCATTTGTCTCTCTCTGCTTCATGAGGGGGAACAGGCCTCCATGGAGCCACTTTGTGACTGTGCCCCTCACCCTCCTTTTTGTAAGGGGTGCATGCCTGTTTTGCAAGGGGACAAAAATGGCAAGGAAGTGATCGAGGACTGCAACAGGGTCACTTGTGGCAGTGACCCTAGACCAGTCGACACAACGTAGGTCCTCAAGGAAGTCGTTAAGTATAAGTTTGGAATAGTCCCTCATCTGGATCACTGTGCTGGGGATTTTGGGCGAGGAGGTGCCCCATATGCAGTAGGTTGGAGAGTGATCTGAGATGACGTCCAGTAGTATCCTTGAGTGGACAATTCTATCCAATCTGTTGCTCATTACCCAGTTGATGAGTGATCCTTTATGGGTCCCGTGATGATCTGGCTGAGAGCAAGGCCTGAGAGAAGAGGCTCATATTGCTTGGTGTTGGGCCCCAGCCAATTGAGGTTAATGTCCCCCAGGATTAGCAGCTCATTTGAGCCAACCTTTTGCCTAAGTAGGTCAAGTAGTGAGGAAGGCCCTGGAACACCACCCTTCGGAGGGTTGTAGACACAGACAAGATGCACCTTTTTAGTGTTCCCAAGCAGGAGGAGGGTGTGAAGGAACTCACAGGCTGGGGACGCAGGGGGTAAATGAGCAACTGTAGACACATTAAGATGCATCTTATAATATAAGAGCACACCCCGCCCCCACGCTTACTGCCTGCCCTGTCCTGCCGGATGAGGCTGTAGCCCAGGAGGGTACATGCGGAGTCAGGAATGCGATTCTTCAGCCAAGTTTCCGTGATGCCCATAATGTCAGGCTTGCAGTGGGCCACCCAGGCCTTAAGTTCAGCAAGGTTTTGGAGGATGCAGTGGATGTTGAGGTGTGCTATTTTTAAGCCTTTGACAGTTTGCCAGGCAGATGGAGGCTTGAAGGAGGACAGGGTGATCGGGGGACCTAGACAGCTGGCTGAGTTCATAGCCTGTGCATGTGGTGCCATGTCCCCAGCCATTTGATAACAGTGGGTGTGCATGAGGTACCCGGCAGAGGAAGGATCCCAATCGGAAAGGCAACATGGCCAAGATCAGTAGGTGTTGGCACAGTGCGGGTGCTTTAGGCAGGGCGCTGGCTTGCAGGACTACAAGGCTTTTACTTAAGTGTGCAGATTAGAGGTCGCACCATGGGCATCAGTTCGGGGGTGGAGTAAATAGAACCTCCCAGCAAGCTGGAAGCCGGAGTGAACCCTAGAGATTGTAGTAGCAAAGGCAATGAGATGGGAATAGCTTTTTAGAAATATGCAACAGGTGCTATTAGGGGATATCAGGGAGAGAAGAGGGGAGAAGCAGCAAAATTCAGTCAAGCGATGGCTTGTATGGGTACCCAATGGTAGCTCATTCATTAAAGGTAGGCTAACAGGATTGAGCTTAAAGGCAGTGAAACAGGGGATGCCTCTAGTGGTGAAAAAGTATAGGCTGCAGATGGCAAAGTGGGCTGATTGGTTTTAGCACAACACGTGTTGAGTATATAAGTACAAACAAGGACGGTGGTGGGGGCGGTGGGGAGCCAGCACAGCCGGTTGGGACAACACTGCACACAGCACCAAGTCGGTGGCATCCCAATGGTACCAATGTAACCTCAGTATAGACTCTAAGGGTACTCTAGAAGGTTGTAGGCCTGTTCGGTGCCGCTGGTGGGCCAGTGTTGGGGCCTTTGTTGTTTATTTAAGCAGTAAGGCACAACAGGATGTGCGTTATTTAAACAATATACCATGACAGGGTGTGGGTAATTGCAGGATTTATCCATGCCTTGTGTGGTGGTTTGCTCACGAGACTGAGTAAGGAAACTGCACCAGGTTTGGGTAAATCCTGCCATCACCCACACCCTGTCGTGATATAGTGAGATTATACAAAGATATTATTTTTTGGTTTTGAAATCATTTTATTATAAGTAGAACTGTAAGTTTGATCCTTCTGAGGAAAAAAAATAGTTCTTAGGCAACCTGAAGGCTATTGCTGGTAGGCAGGGCAGTGCTTGCCGGAGGATGGGCACAGACCGGTGGAGGCTGTGGTGGTGATGTGGGATGGGTGGCTTCTTGCTCCTGTGGTGTGAGGTGCTTGGCAGGTATGCCGTTTTGTGAGTTTTAAATGCTTGTAGACATTATATCGATGTCTTTAATATTTGCAGCTATTTGTTCAAGCTCCTGTTCTTCTCTTATATCAACGGAGCAAGTCTTTTTTTTTTAATATCCCGTGGTCCGTAAGTGAGTGGAGGCAATATGGTGGGCGGCATGTTTGATGTTTTTGGTAGTGGTGCTATGCACGTGGCTGGAGTGGGGAGACTGGCTGGCACTTTTTACGGTGGGGTCATTACACGATTTACACAATGTAAATTGTGCCAGCCAGCCCTATCAGGGAAACAGTAATTTTAGAGCCATTACATAATGTGTAATAACATCACTCCTGGGTGGGTTGAACCATTGCCATGACGAGCAGTTTACCTCTGCAGGAGTGATGTTATTATAATAACACACACCCTGGAGTACCTTATTGCTATTATACAAATGCTCATTTTAAAGTAATACTAAAAAGTTGTACAAAATTTATTTTTTTAATGAAATTGTTATTGTTTTTTTTTTTTTTGAGAGGAAGGCACAAGTTGCAAATATGGAGAAAAAGAAATCCAATAGGTGGTGCTGCTGTTTCATGCTTCCCTCCTCCCCCTCAGTCTTTCTGTGTCAATTTGTGTTCCATCTACCCCCCAACCCCATCCCAGACATATGCTAGCACACACAATTGTTGGGGGCCATGTACTTTCGTTCACCCGGGTTTGTTCTTGGTTTTGCTACATGCTTTCAGTAACTTTTGAATGAGGATCTATGGGGGAACAAGACAGCAGTGAGGGCTGAGTGAGCGCGCTTCTACTCAGGCACGTGAGCAGCTTTAAATACTATGATAGCTATATCACTGAGTGTCCATTCCTCTGTGTAGGAAAACTGTGAATTTACTGGAAGCATACCTGTGCAGGGCAAGTTCTCCCAGGAACAGATGAGGCAGTAAACGGGACCAGTATCAGAGTCATGCTATTGTGCCTCTCATCATTTCTGGTCATTTGTTAACAGTAAACAGGGAACAGAAACCGAAAGTTGTGATCCTTTTCTGAAAGTTCCTATAGATCTTGGGCTGAAACATTAAAAATCAATTATCAAGTAAGCAGCTGATTATTTGGCACTGATTTTAAACTGTAGGGCATGGTAGGGGCATCTGAAAGAAGCAGCTTCAGTGAACCGCATGACCAGCAGTTACAGTCTGTGCGGTTCAGTGAAGCTGCTTGCTTCAGGGAAAAAAAAAAAATGGGTATGAAAATGTAGTTTCTTTTGTATGGTTCATTGTTGTGTTTGCTGTGAACGCTTTAGTGTTCCATTAATTTGTGTTTTGGTGTGCTGAGATTCTTGGGGGGGGGTGAAGTCATGAGGGTTAACAGTATCACGTTTGCGTGTCTAGACATGAAGTGGGCAGTGTTTATTATTATGCAGTCGTTTTGCTGCCTGCCTTAGATACAGTGATGTTATTGTGTAGTAACATCACTGTGTCTGGGTCTCATTAGCCAATCAGATTTCTAGATTATTTCTTGCCCTTGTATAATGATAGAGAATAAAGCTCTGAAAGTTAAGTTTGGGCCTTTAATTGCTATTTCATTTTTTTTATTTATTACACTTTCTGTTGTCTGCCGCTCTACTTCTCAGCTGCAGTCCCCGAGCACCTGCCTCTCTCCCCTATGGTCGTACCCTCACAAGTACCCCCTGGTTTACCCCCCAAGGGTGGGCCATTACACCGTGTCAGGCCTGTCTACAATGGGAGAAGGTTTCAACGGCAACTGATATTGCCTACCTGGCTTCCCCCCAGGGCGGGGTTCAGGGCCTGGTGGTGCTGTGGAGCCATGATTGGCCGGTGGAGCGGCGGGGAGCCATAGAGGCCAAGTGCCAAGGCGGGCGTCATCTTAAGTGGCCAACTATTTTGGTCTGCTCCATGGGCGGGGATGTGTAATGACATCCAGCATCTACCCCACTCCTCTAGCGTGCAGGTGCCAGTCACCTGTAGTTCCCCTGGCCTCTGCCAGGAGTCCATTGAGCACCCAATACTCTACCCCCCCTCCTCCCGGAGAAGGACAGGAGTCCATGGGATGCTCAGTCCTTCTCCCCGGCTGGCCCTCCAACTCCCCAGGTCCATTCCCAAACCCAAGTAGGCGGCGTCGCAGATGGAAATCCAACTGCTGCGCCGGTGGGCTGGCCACTTTAATTGCTATTTCAATTTCCCCAGTTCTCTTATTCAGGGCAAGCCCTGAATTACTCACAGTTCTGGAGTTTCTGGGAAGTCTCTGGAGTGGGGGGAGTCTCTAAACAGTTCAAGAATCAGCAGATTCTGTCCAATGAGGGCAGCAACCAATGGGTAGCAGTAACTGATGAAAGGATTGCGCTTGATTAAAGGTCTGGCCACTTGTCACCTTGATTGAAGATCTTGCAGTTTGCAGGTGCTATTTCTCTATAAAAATCTGAGAACAGGTTTACAGTTTCCCATTGAAATATACTGTCAGCTAGTGGTGGGTGAAGTGGGCTCAATCCGCTCTGCGAAGCATTTCGTGGAGCACAGGCAGATTCACAGAGTGCTCCGCAACGTGAAGCGGAGTACTTTGCGTTATAATAGGGAACACGAAGTGCATTGAAAACAGCGACTTCACGTTACTCCGCCTCCACTGGTCACTACTGTTTCAATTTTTAAGGTGAAGTACATTGGTGGCAGTTCACTTCACCTTGATTTTGAGCTCCGAAGGTGGATTTTGCAATGATTCATGGGAGTTCAGGTCACATGGGCTCTATATTGATCTGCACAGCCTCAGTTCGGGGTAGTATGAGTAGGAAGGAGTAGGAGACAGTGTACTCTGATAGCTGTCTGTAGGAATCTTTTAAAAGCTGTTCAAAAAGCCTTTTTGCTTTTTTTGGGGAGATCCAACTGTAGTTCATTGATTGTAGAAAACCTTCTTGTGCTCACATCATCAAGCGTTTTTGTTTGTGTGTGGATTTTGAATGTAAATTTACAACATTGAGTGTGTGTTGTGAAAGACAGTGAAGTGTGCTTTGTGGGGGGGCGTATCTGTGTGTAGGTAGATTTAAGTTGGAGAACTAGTGATTTCTTTGTGTTTTGGTTATATTTTTGTTATATAACTGACTGTGTTACTGTACACACAGTAAAATTGTCAGTAATAGTACACATTTTCTTGCTGTTTGTTGTGTGAATGTGGTACAGCATTTCATAAGGTCAGGTTGTTTAAATTACAAATTTACATTACATGGCACTGAGTACACTAAACTTTTGCATTTGCATCGCATTCCTCGTTCAGCATTGTACACAAAATGTTCTGTGTTGTTGTGTGTGCAGTGTTGTGTGCATCAAATATAATACACCTTTTAAAATTTGTGACACAGATTAGTGTAGGTGCAACTAAGCGCAGCAGTGTGAGCCTGCTATCCACTGCAGCTGCCTGATTTTGTACTGCAGTCGTGTTCTCTGGTCTTAGTTTTGCTGCTTGTAGTGCCGTAAAAATCAACACTGTCTGTATTCAGTGCCCCCCCAACCCCACGTTGAAAAGGTATTTTTTACCAGACTGGATTGTTTTTGTGACCCCATCAGCACCACTGGTTACTGAAGTTGTTTTAATTCTGTGACAGTGTCACAACACAGTAGTCTCTTATCTGTTGCTGAAGCCACAGTTGTTTATTTTGCTTCACATCCAGCCAGCGACCCTCCAGTCAGAAAGTGAACGTATCAAAATCTGAATTTGGTAATAATATTTGTGGTTGATCCCCCAAAATGCCTGCAAAGAGACATGCAAGTAAAGCTGTTTCAGGCCATGGCAATGTTGGCAGTAAGAGGGTCTGTGGGCGTGGTAGTAGTACACAGACGGAGAAGTGCATTGCTGATGTGAGGAAAGGTATTTCTCCTGCAATGTTTTTTACAGCCCAATCAGTAGCTTCACTGATAGTTGGAGGAGATTATGTTTTCCCAGCCGGTGGTGTTAGTGTTACTGGTGTTAGTGGTGGTGGAGGTAGTATTAGCATTGTGGCGTCAAGTTCTAATTCCAACCAGTGTACCATATCCAAACATATTGAGTGTGAAGCAGTGCAAGTGAGTGACAGCGTAGATGATGTCAAACTTCCCAGTAACATCCCACTAACTGAACCTGATTCTGATGATCATGTCAACGACAGCATACAATGTGATATTCCATCCACCGTGGCACTTAACTTCACGCATTTTCCATGCAGTGATTCACAGTGTGGTGAAAAAATATCAGCTGATGGAGGTGTAGATGCGGATGGGTGTAAATGTCATGATGCTGATGATGATGATGTTGCTGTTGTTGCAACATGCAGTCCACATGTTAGCATCCAAGCAGAAGATATGGATGTGTGTGACAGTGACGTTGATGAATATGATGATGATGTAATTGACCCCAGTTGAGAACCGGAGAAAAAGAAATTAAAAGTGCCTGTGTCTGAATCTGTTTGCAGGAATCCCCCCCACCTGTAAAAACTTGTGATTTACCGGTTTTAGTGGATGATGATGATGATGATGATGACGACCCAGTAATTAATATGATAGGTAGTTGTGGTGGTCAGTTGCAGTCCAGGTGTGCAGTGCCAGAAACATCACGTGCCCCTTCCCCCACTTCAGTGCTTAAAATGACAGACTTAAATAAGCCACATCATCATGGACATGTTAAAAGCAGAGCATCACACTCCTTTGTTTGGGATTTTTTAGTTCAAGATGCAAATGATGATTCAGTTGCAATCTGCCAGGTTTGCCATGTGCGTGTGAGTCGAGGTAAAAAGGGGAGCCATTTTGGAACAGGAGGACAGCATACACATCTTAAGAATAGGCGCTTGGCTCTGTGGACCCAGCACAAGCTGGCAGCTAATACCAGACTGGGGCATTCACCCGTATCACCAGCAACCATATGTAACCCCTTGTTGCCCGGGGTTACTAGAATCCCAGTAAGACCTAGTGGTAGGCAGGGAAGGCAGCTTGTGAAACTCCAGTTAAATGGGTTTCACACTGTCTCACTCTGTTCTCAGTCTCAGCTGAGACTGAGGGATGACATCACCAATAGAACTTTTCGCAGCTGCATGAGCCACATTGGAATCTGCAGCAAAGGGAGTTAGATAGAACGTTGGGAGTTTTGAAGTCAGTGCTTCAGTTTGTCTTCAGTGAGTGTGTGAGAAGTATGAAGCTTGCTGTTAAAGCAGCTCAGTGAAGGCTCTAGGAGCCTCAGCCCTGACAGAGGGCTACTTTTCAGTAATAGGGTGTGTGTCTCCACCTTAAAGCGCGACACAGAAGATTACTGAAGTGGTGGAGACTGCTGTTTTCGGGTCTCATTCCCCCCCTCCCTCCGGGGGGGGGATGAGAAAGATTCCCTGCAGATTCCTGGGGCAACCCCCTAATTCTGCTTGTGGAGGAAAAGCTGCCTATGTGTTCCAGTATTTATTTGAGAGAAAAGAAGATTTGTGAGTCGCCTGTGGGGCATCTGCAACGTAGGGTGAGTGTCTGCTCTGGCTAAAAGGGCCTATGTTTTTCACCCTGGGACTTGTGTGACAATGTGGGGATTGAACTACTAAATATTGGGAAGCCTAGAGTAATGGGCTAAGCAAGTTAAAAGTAGTTTCAAGTCCAGAGTGTGTTGGGATGCAAATAATATGTAGAGGTGATGTGACAGATGTCTACCCGTCATCTACATTTGGAAGTTCAGTAAAGGAATTGTTCAGTTTCCAGGGAAATGGCCGGGTATGGGTTTTGGGAGCTGGAGGTGGGTGGCCCCCCATCTTTAGTGACCAGGTCCACCTCTGCAGATTTCTTCTGTGGATTTCTACTTTACCTCAGGCACTTGGCCAGTGATGAAGGAAGTACCCAGACGTGGGATTGTAAGGAAAATTCTCTCTAAGAGTCACAGACTCTAGTGTGGTTTGGGGAGCCACAACAGGATAATTAGTTCATTCTTCAAATGGACTGTGGATCAAGTGGCCGGCAGGGGAGCCGGGCCAGTGGGGAAAACCCAAGTGTGTACAAGTCGGGCTGTGTACCCAAAGCTGCGTGCAAGTCCGGGCTGTGTGCCTGGTGGGTTTAGAGCCTGAGGGCTGGAAATAGTGCTAAAGTGTTCTGTTGTCTCTAATCTGCATTACCAGGAAATGTAGCCCCATGGGGGTCCATCTATGCTTTGTTTGTTCAGCTAGGATGTGAATAAAAGCCACACTGAAGAATCCCATTCCTGGTTCTGGACATTACAGTTATTGCTTCCTGTGTTCAGATTTACTTGGGTATCCCTGTGCAGAGTGGCCAAACCTAGGTCCCCTTGTGCCGAGTAACCTCATCCTCCCCGAACTCAGTCCCCACCAGGTACTGCTGTCAGCTTCAACAGCATGCCACCTGTCATTTTGCTAAAAAGGCAGGGGTGAGGGGTTACAAAAATGGAGGCACCGCTTTGGATTTTGTTCTGGGAGAAAGGTGCTTGGGCAAGGGGCTAATGTTTCGGCTATCTGACAGTGGGTAGCCCAAAAAGCTGAAGCAAGTGACTAGTGTGTGTTGCTGTGTGCTGTGGATCTTGTGCTGCTGTTTAAAATTGCCAACTGTTTACCAAGGAGCAGTAAAGCCAAAGAGTGTGCCCTTGTCCTGCATCAAAATTGTTTACAGCGTTTTTGCCTGCTTTAAAAATGAACTGTGGTAAAGAAAAGTGTGGAAGACTAGGGGTAGCAACAGGAAAATTGTGCCCTGGACGTTGGAAGTGCTTTTTGAATTCACTGAGAGACTGCAGTGTAAATGGCTATGTTAAATGGCTGAAATGGGCTCCCGCTGTGGAGTCAGTTGGTGAAGAAAAAAAAGTTGCATTCTGCAGTTTAAATTTGCCTGCTCGACAATCGCCGTGAGGAGAAGAACCCTCGCGAGGAAGAAGAGGCTCATTTGCATGGCGTCGTGTGGTTGGTCAGGCTGCAATCAGTCCCGCCCCTCAGCCAGCTCTACAGAGACTGCGTCAGCATTCGAGAGGGAGTGTAAGTGGAGTGCGTGTACTGGCAGTGGAGGAGCGTCGCGACTGTTAAAATCGCTGTAAACCTGAAAAAAATTGACTTTCTAGTTTAAAATCGGGCTCAACCTGCTAATCGATCGTTGAAATTACAAGAGTGGTGGTTGAAAAGACGATCGGTAGGACTGCCTGCCCGTTTCTGTTCTGAGGCCTCCAAGAACTGGCTGCAGGCCGTTTTTCCCCATCGCAGCAAACTGCTACTGATAACAGTAAGTAACCAACCTTAAAACTGCTCAAACAGTGATTTTCAGCCCTATGCCATGTAAATGTGTGTGCAGCAGTGTAGTTGCTTTGCAAGTAACGACTGCGTAAAGTCCTGCCAGCAAGTGCAAGTCTGTTAAGCCATTGACTGTGTGCATAGTAATGAATTTAGCCTCAGTTTAAAGTTTGAAGCCAGAGAGAGACTGTGGGTTGTAGCAAAGTGCAGCACTAGAAATACAGGCAATCCTGTGCTAAAAACCTGAAGCTTTAAGGGACTGTAGTAAAAGAAATGTTTCCAGCAAGTAAAAAGTCCATGGAAAATCCTGTAAATGTGTTTAAAGCAAGAACAGAGCAAGTTGTGCAGTTTGAGCAAAAGTTATCAGTAGTTTGTGTAAATCGGGTGCGCAGTCGCTTGACCCAGATTCTGAATGTTGATGCACAGGAGTGCTGCCGCCGTCATTACAGGGTGGGGTAGTAAAGTAAACACAGCAGCAGAGGAGCCATTTTACAACTAAAGAGTGTGTTCAATAAAGTGGGACTTTCAGTTACAGTGAACTTTTGTTTATTTTTCTGCAGTTATGGCCTCAGGACCAGCTCGCTACCCGGATCATGCCCGGGCTGCAGCAACAGCAGCAATGAATAGACTGAGGAATATTGAAAAGTGGTGCTATGGAGGGCAACTACCTCCTCATGTGGCGGTTCCTGGTTATCCAGTGCATGTATGTCAAATATGCTTGAGAGCTGGAAGAGATGCCTTCATGATTCCTCACTGTGCTGGATGCCTAGAAAAATATGGCTTTTATAAAGCGCCTCAAATTCAGTTAGCTCCCACATGGACAAAGGTTCATGAATCTGCAGTTGGCAGCACACAGCACCAGGCAGAGCCTCTGGAGGAAGGCCCCTCGGGAGAGTGTGGCACAAATCTAGAGGGTGCAGAGTTAGAGACAGAACCAGAAGTTGAAGTTTCGGATGCTGGATCCCAGAAGGAAAGTTCGGATAAAGCATCAATAGACCCCTGGAGGGGGGGGGCCTAGCCCAAGTCTCTTAGATGAAGATGAGATGCGGGAGGCCTTTGAGTGGGAGGTGTCAACCTCCGCACCTAGTGATGAGTGGATAGTCTCAGGAGTGAGAACGACTGCTCACTCCTGGGCTCAGATCCTCAGTGAAGAGGAAGATGAGGGGGAACCTATGTGGCCTTGTGAAAAAGGAACGGGTACACAGCCTCAAGATCTTGCCTTGGAGGAATGTATGGAAGAAAGTGGTGATGCCACTGCCCTGGCTTTACAGGAGGAAGAAGTCAGGGATCCGTTTCTACTTTCTTTAAGGATGCGAAGCTGGCAGAACCAGGACTGGCCACCCCCAAGCCAGGCCAGCGGTCTCAGATTGGCCAAAGCAAGTAAAGAGGAGAGACTGGTTCGTAGGAAGGCGAATGAGATCTATGGTATGACCTTTCCTACCTTTCCTCGAAAAGTCTGGGAGGAGATTGAGAACTGCAGGAAATCCTGGATCTGGAAGGAAGCAATGAAAAGTGTGCATCCTGGGGCCAACAAGCATGTAAAGAATAGACTGTTCCACGAAAAGTATACCAGTGGAAGAGAGGCAGGACACTGTTTATAGACAGAGTGAGAATAGTGGACAGAGAGGGATGTGAAATCTCCCACTGTGTGAATTATGTGTGCCCAGACGGGGTAATAATTCAAGCTCCTGACCCCCGGTACTATTGGCCTCAGTGCAAGGACCTCCCAGCAAATGTGCCCGTGCCTACAAAATGGAGAGCCGAGCAGTGGTAGTCAATACTGCCACACCAGACTGTGAAGTGCCTTATTGATCCACCAATATGGACATCCAAGACTCAGATGCCCCACATTCATCAGTCTACAGTGTACTGGCCTCTCCAGAACCATTGACTGGCCCACCAGATGACTTCAGATCCAGAGAGGACACCAGCCCAGTTGCATCCTGTTCATCGCCTGGTAATTGGATGACGTCGGACCAGCTGTTTTCTTTTTGTTCCTGTTCTAAGGTTCCATCGCCAGAGATGACATCAACCCAGCAGTTTCCAGATGTGCCCTTCTGTGGTTCCTGGAAGATGTCCGCTCCAGTTGTATCGGAAAAAATGCTGCTAGGGAGAGTCTTCGTCAGAGGTGCAGGTCGGTGCCGAATTTTGTACTACAAGTGGCTGGTAAGTCCGAACTTTTCTATCTTTATTACATTGCAGTACACACCCTACATTAACAGACTTCAAAATGTGTGAACTGTCCTCAAAGACTCTCCCCTTCAGGACTTTGGCCTGTTAGAACTGTGCTTCACCGGGCTCCGGCCCAGGAGAGACTCTTTATTGGACTAGCCTTCGGGCATTGTGGTCACTAGTTGGGACTGTTAGTGCATTCCATCCCCTCAATTGTGTATTGTAAATAATGTCATTGTTTTCTAATGTAAATACTGTTTTTCTACCTTTTTTCTAAAAAATCTTTTTGGGATTTTTCAGTGTTTTGATGGTAGGGGTTTAGGTAGACTGTGTATACAGATTAGGAGTGTGTGTTGTCTTTCTTTTTCTTACAGGTGTTCCTGGAAAGACAGAAGAGAAGACAAGAAGAGGAGGAGGGGCTCATTGGAGTTCCTCATCAGTGCTTTAGTGTGTAGAAATTTAAAGTACTGTGGTGTTATTGTTATGGTTACTGTATTAACCCTTTCCTTCCACAGGTGTGGTTGTGGGGGTAGAGAGGGGACAGTAACATGGTATAATGTGGTATTTTAATGGTGTGTGGTTGCAGGTTGCCCAAGGTTGGGGAGGTCCCCGGGTTGTTTTGGTTTTGGGGGTATTAGCTTAGAGGCAGATAGGTTTTCCCTAGAGGGTTAGAGAGGATAGACAGGATGTGGCCCTGACCTGCAGTAGGGACCACAGTGCTGATCTATCAGGGCTATGCTCTGGATGGTTCTACCAGAGTGACTAGGTGTCCATAGTAAGTGGATAGTGTAGAGGCTGATATGTCAGCTAAAGGCCTCTAGGACCTTAGTGTTGCCTGCCTGTGCTTGCACATGGTAGGAGGGGGCCTGATCACTCCTCTCTGCAGGTAGCACATAGGGTGGGATGGCCTAAGGCCGTGTAAATAAAGACTGTGGACAGTCATTTTCCTGGTCAAGGGTGAGTGTAACCCCCTTGTTACCCGGGGTTACTAGAATCCCAGTAAGACCTAGTGGTAGGCAGGGAAGGCAGCTTGTGAAACTCCAGTTAAATGGGTTTCACACTGTCTCACTCTGTTCTTAGTCTCAGCTGAGACTGAGGGATGACATCACCAATAGAACTTTCGCAGCTGCATGAGCCACATTGGAATCTGCAGCAAAGGGAGTTAGATAGAAAGTTGGGAGTTTTGAAGTCAGTGCTTCAGTTTGTCTTCAGTGAGTGTGTGAGAAGTATGAAGCTTGCTGTTAAAGCAGCTCAGTGAAGGCTCTAGGAGCCTCAGCCCTGACAGAGGGCTACTTTTCAGTAATAGGGTGTGTGTCTCCACCTTAAAGAGACACAGAAGATTACTGAAGGGGTGGAGACTGCTGTTTTTTCGGGTCTCATCCCCCCCTCCCTCCGGGGGGGATGAGAAAGATTCCCTGCAGATTCCTGGGGCAACCCCCTAATTCCACTTGTGGAGGAAAAGCTGCCTATGTGTTCCAGTATTTATTTGAGAGAAAAGAAGATTTGTGAGTCGCCTGTGGGGCACCTGCAATGTAGGGTGAGTGTCTTCTCTGGCTAAAAAGGCCTATGTTTTTTACCCTGGGACTTGTGTGACAATGTGGGGATTGAACTACTAAAATAGTGGAAGCCTAGAGTAATGGGCTAAGCAAGTTAAAAGTAGTTTCAAGTCCAGAGTGTGTTGGGATGCAAATAATATGTAGAGGTGATGTGACAGACATCTACCCTTAATCTATATTTGGAAGTTCAGTAAAGGAATTGTTCAGTTTCCAGGGAAATGGCTGGGTATGGGTTTTGGGAGCTGGAGGTGGGTGGTCCCCCCATCTTTAGTGACCAGGTCCACCTCTATGGATTTCTTCTGTGGATTTCTACTTTACCTCAGGCACTTGGCCAGTGATGAGGGAAGTACCCTGTCGTGGGATTGTAAGGAAAATTCTCTCTAAGAGTCGCAGACTCTAGTGTGGTTTTGGGGGCCACAACAGGATAATTAGTTCATTCTTCAAATGGACTGTGGATCAAGTGGCCAGTGGGGGAGCCGGGCCAGTGGGGAAAACCCAAGTGTGTACAAGTCGGGCTGTGTACCCAAAGCTGCGTGCAAGTCCGGGCTGTGTGCCTGGTGGGTTTAGAGCCTGAGGGCTGGAAATAGTGCTAAAGTGTTTTGTTGTCTCTAATCTGCATTACCAGGAAATGTAGCCCCATGGGGGTCCATCTATGCTTTGTTTGTTCAGCTGGAATGTGAATAAAAGCCACACTCAAGAATCCCATTCCTGGTTCTGGACATTACAGTTATTGCTTCCTGTGTTCGGATTTACTTGGGTACCCCTGTGCAGAGTGGCCAAACCTAGGTTCCCTTGTGTCGAGTAACCTCATCCTCCCTGAACCCAGTCCCCACCAGGTACTGCTGTCAGCTTCAACAGCATGCCACCTGTCATTTTGCTAAAAAGGCAGGGGTGAGGGGTTATACATAGCCAGCATGTTATCCCCTTCCATGACTTTTAAGCCCAGTAGGAAATTAAACATGTGCAGTAGTGCGGTAATAAAGAGCAGAGGATTACTACAGGCATGATGAGGTGGAGGACCATAATGACTTTGAAATGTTGTCCAGTGCTGGTGAGAGTAGCAGTTTTTGTGGTGGTGGTGGTGGTGGTGGTGAATGCAGTATGTCTAGTGCAAGTGGTACATCAACTGCAGTTGGCAAATCTGGAAAAATAACATCATTTCTGGGTTTGTCATCATCACCTGTGCAACTGTATTCATCAAATGTCCACACTCCACCCCCTGCCAATGCCATTCATCACAGAGCACAACCATTTGTGACCAACAACACACCCCATGTAAAACGTTTAAGTCAGCCCAAGTTATAGAGTGTTTTTGAGCCTAAGATGAAGTACCCCCCCCCAATCATACAGTGTCATGTGAACTTAATGCTGCTGTAGCGGAAATGCTGGCAATCGATCTTTTGCCCTTCACCTTTGTGGAGAATTCTGGATTCCGGTGATTTGCTGCCCGTGCCTGTCCAAAATGGAAAGTCCCATCCAGGACATACTTTCTACCCGTGCTGTTCCCGAGTTGTTCCGCCTGTCTAAGACTCAGTAAGACATTCCTTCAACATTCCTCCTCCATTCATCCATTTAAGTATGGATATGTGGAAAATGGCAAAACAGCAGGGAATTCATATCTGTGTATAACTGCACACTGGGTGCAGGTGCCGGGGGTTGTTTGTGATGCTGGTAGTGTGAATAATCAGTGCAGGAAGGTGGATTGTCACGGTACCAATCTTCCTGGAATTTGCCAGCATGCAACAATTGCTATGTGCAGTGTGACCTGTTCACACACTGGTGAGAACATGTTGGGCATGGTACTGACTGAAATTGACAGATGGCTAAACCCTCTGTCCCTGAGAGCTGGTTCATAGCAAGTGACAATGGGTCAAATGTGGAAATGCATCATGAATGGTGTTTTCATGTTCCATGCGGCCCACTGTTTAAATCTTGTGGTTCAGGAGTTTCTGCAGCACCCTGACATAAAAATGCTGACCATTGCAGCGTATCTGCTCTCACTTTTCAAGATCTGGAAAGGCCCGTGACCAGCTGCGACAGTTGCAGATACAAAACAGCCTGCCTCAGCACCGCTTGAAGCTGGAAGTTGTCACCCGATGGAACTCCATGTTATACATGGCAGAGAGGTTGTATGAACAATTCAAAGCCATCACAGAATATCTTGTTATGCACTACTAACGTGACAGTTCTGGGGCCTCCATGTCTATGACGACTGAACAGTGGCACCTCATGGACTCTGTGATAACAATTTTGCGGCCTTTTGAACATGCCACACAGGCAGTGAGTGGCGAGTCTGCCTCCATTAGCCAATCAATTCCACTGCTGCAGGTGCTGAGGCAGACATTGGTGAATGTACAGCATAGCCTTGATGTTGCCAGAGATGGAGCAGTATGTTACTGCAACACATGCTGACAGTATTCGACCAGAATCGTCACATTGTGAGTATTCAGCGTAGTGACAACTTTGCAATAGCAACAATGCTGGACCCACTATACAAATGTGGAATTGCATCAGTACTGGAGGGAGGGCCTGAACAGGTAAAAAATATCAGTGGTCAACTGGTTCTCTTGGTTCATGGGGCACAGTAGTCACGTGCCAAGGTTTGCAAACCTCAGCAGCATAATCCAGCTGAAGGCGCAGCTGGAGGACCAGCAAGCATATCATGCAAGGGTAAAGGGACTGTAGTTCCTGGTGGTCTGTCATCCAAAGTGGTTGTCGTCAACCCACTTTGGGAGACGTCCCAAGTGGGTATTTGTAAAATCAATTATTCCGGGGAACAGGCTGATGCATCAACAATTGGACTTAGTGCGGCACAGAGAATGGTTGAGTCATATTTGTCTGAAAACAGGCATCTGACAATAAGTGATGATCCTCTTTTGTACTGGAGTGGAAAGGTCAGTGAATGGCCAGAGCTGACTGCAGTGGCACTGAAGTACCTCACATGCCCACCCTCCAGTGCAAGTGTTGAGAGGGTATTCAGCTCAGCAGGTGCAATAGTCAGGGATCGTCAGACAAACCTGTCTCCTGCAAATGTTAGTTTGCTAACATTCATTAAAATGAATGAGAGGCACATACCAGCACAGACTTTAACCTCTGTATTCGTACCGCGGCCTAGTCATGGTGGTCTTGCTGATGTGGAAATGGAGCATCCTGGTGGCATTGGCAGTGGCTGCCTGAAACGGCCCACCACTGACGTAGATGATGACACAATGGAGAAAGAATTTCCCAGTGGTCAGACTTCAGACATCAATGACCGTGAGGGCAGTTTTCTTCGTGAGGATGATGGTTTGGTTAATGTTGGCAGGTTTTTACTGCAGTATTTAAACGGCAGTGTGCCCCCTTCCACCCCAGACCACCACCACCAGGACTGATGTTATCCAACTCTGCTGCCACCATAAGTCTGTCTGCCCCCCATGGACCACCACCACCACTGGTCCAGAACTGATGTTATCCAAGTCTGCTACCACCATGAGTCTGTCTGCCCCCCATGGACCACCACCATCACCGGTCTGGAACTGATGTTATCCAAGTCTGCTGCCACCATGAGTCTGTCTGCCCCCCCATGGACCACCACCACCACCACCACTGGTCTGGAACTGATGTTATCCAAGTCTTCTGCCACCATGAGTCTGTCTGTCCCCCATGGACCACCACCACCGGGACTGATGTTATCCAACTCTGCTGCCACCATGAGTCTGTCTGCTCCCCATGGACCACCACCACCACCACCGGTCCGGAACTGATGTTATCCAAGTCTGTTGCCACCATGAGTCTGTCTGCCCCCCACGAACCACCACCACCACCACTGGTCTGGAACTGATGTTATCCAAGTCTGCTGCCACCATGAGTCTGTCTGTCCTCCATGGACCACCACCACCACTGGAACTGATGTTATCCAACTCTGCTGCCACCATGAGTCTGTCTGCCCCCAACGGACCACCACCGGGACTGATGTTATCCAACTCTGCTGCCACCATGAGTCTGTCTGCCCCCCACGGACCACCACTGGGACCGATGTTATCCAACTCTGCTGCCACCATGAGTCTGTCTGCCCCCATGGACCACCACCACCCCCCGGTCTGGAACTGATGTTATCCAACTCTGCTGCCACCATGGAGGTCTGTCTGCCCCCCATGGACCACCACCACCACCAGGACTGATGTTATCCAACTCTGCTGCCACCATGAGTCTGTCTGCCCCCCACGGACCACCACCACCACCACCGGGGCTGATGTTATCCAACTCTGCTGCCACCATGAGTCTGTCTGCCCCCCATGGACCACCAGTGCACCACCACCATCAGCTTCTTAATATTTAAACCATAAAGTGAGTATGTGCACTCATGTTTGTTATGCTGCCTCACTTCCTTAAGTTGCCTGTTTTGTTTTCTGTAGCTTTTCAGGGCTGCAGTGGCAAAAGACATGCATTACACTTCTTTTGTTTCTTTTACAGGAGAACAAAAACAGGCTCAATCACTATTACTTGTTGGGAAAGATGCTATACCGTACAGAGAGGAACCGATGTAATGTCCATGTGAAATCCATTCTGGTAAGTATGAAGATTTTATTTCATCTATTTCATTGCTTTGTAAAGACTGCTGCAAATATTGCACACAACAGGTTGTCTTAGTTGTTGACAAGATGTGTCTCTGAAATGTAACTTGACAATAGGGATTGAGATTTGAGAACCAGGGAGGGACCCATAACAATGAAGTTGTAACTTTTAAGAAGTTATTCATTTCTTTTTTAGGAAAATTCACGATACTTTGTTGTTCTGTCAAAGTGGCCTTATCCAAAAAAGTTCTTCAATATCAGGAACACCACTCCCCCGACCCGAGCTTGAGCACACATGCAACACACAAAAGTCGTTTCATTAGATGACCATGACCATCATTAACAACCGGACTCCAGAAAGATGCTGATGAAATCTGCGAAGAAGTAATAAAATAAGAAACCATTACAGACAAAATTGAAAATATGTTACCCCCCCAAAAAAGAAATACTTACCTTCATGTGCTTGAGAGTTATCCGTTTCCATCTAAGTGCAAAAAATTCTCATTGAGCACTGGAATGTGCACAGCAACAGTTTAGAGTCACCTGTGTGTGCAGAACAATAGCATGAGTACATGTCCATGTCAAGTTCAACTCCCCCTCATCATCACCTACAAAATACACAACCATATATCTATATATATATCTACTCACCAAGGCTACTATTACTGTACATCCAAAGGGCACCTTTCAATCCAGTTGAGATGATCACATTTCATTTGGTGGAATCGTCTCGCACAACACATTGGACCAGCAACACGAACCTCACAGTCATCATTTTATACTGGGGACTTTGTATGTGCTGAAACAGTCTCTTTTCACTTCGTTACCACTTGTCAATTTTCTGCACACAAGGAGGACACATTGCGGGCCTGCAAAAAAAATCTGGTGATTCTGTGCCACTTTTGTATGTTCTGTGATTATTGCTGTGAGCTCATAGTCATGATGTCATAGTGACATTTTTACAATTAAAGCATCATTGCAAGAATGTCCTCACAGTTCTGAACTGTACTTTTTTATGCTACTTTAAACTGCCACAGCAACCACGACTTACATGCGAGTTGTCAGTGACTTGTATGATACGATTCTTCTCACAATTTATGTCTGCTTCTCTCACTCCTACTTTTTTCATGTAAGAAAACAAAATGACCACGCCTTCCGATATTGTTCCGACCAGCTTTGTATGTATTTGCAGCTGCTTTTCAATAACTATTGTTCCGTGGTGTCATATAAAACACTGACTGATGCATAACTGTTAGTTAACAACAGAATTGATATATGACAACTACTTGATGTGATGGAGAAAAGCAGAGGAAAACAATGACAAAGACCTGGTCACACTCACTGTCAGCAGCATCAATTTAAAAGGAATGCTCCTTTCATTATTTCACACATGAGAAAAGGTAGTACAGCACACTCAACTCCTGCAAATTATCGTATCATTCCAGTCAGTCAGGATGTAAATAAAGGAAGTTGTAACATAGCATTAAAAAATATAGGTCAGAGTTACCAATAGAGTGTTGCGCTGCTGCTTTACAGACAGTCACCTCATTACATAGTTATGGTGATGCACATAAACTAATATGTGGGGGCATTACTACCACTGGAATATTTCTTGCTCTACAGAGTGCAATATATGTCTGTGAAAACAACCCATAATTTCATTACAGTGAGTCACATGATGGAGGAATTAACAATCTGAAAAGCAACTCACATTTGTGCCACACTTCCTCAGCAGCGTTAAGACATGATGGCAGGGGGAGCGCAGGTGCGTGCTCCACTATACTGAATGTCCAGCAGCTATCCCAAGCAATGTTTCCTAATGTTATAAGGTTCACTTTGTGGTGAAATGTGGGATGTTTCCACTACCAAGGCTCTTCTTACTGGAAACGTGGCCACACATTTCACAACAAACTGACCATTAACATAAAGAAACATTCGCAAACCTGCACATTCCGATATTCACTGTAACGAGCACGCACATGCACTCTCCCTGCCATCATGTACTAATGTTGCTGAGAAGGGAGGCAGAATGTGAGCAGATTTTCAGAATGGGAATGCCTCTGTCACATGACTCACTGTAATGCATTTACGCATTGTTTTCAGAAAAATGTATTGCACTATGTGGGGCAAGAAAGATTCCCCTGGAAGGGAAAATGTGTATGATTTAATAATAACAAACAAAAAACACACAACAAAAGTACAACACAGTAGTGGGGTGGGGTGAGGGGATGGGGTGGGTATGGGGGGCAGAAAACAATACCTGGACTTACTATGGCCGTGGGATGCCGTGGTGGTCCAGCAGCAGGTGCAGCACTGAAAGTATTTGCTGCTGCCCTTCTACTCTGGTAACCTGCTGCTCCAAATTAATTAAACGCTTGTTGTTTTCCTCCAGTGCTGCCCACACCAGGAGGAGGTCAGACTGGCTAACAGGGACTGTGCCGGGGTCCACTGCAGTGGGTAATCCAGGTAGTGGGGCCGGTGGTGGACAGGGTGGTGCTGGTGGCTGTGGTGGCAGCAGTGGTGGTGGAGCACCTGATGTAGCCTTCCTCCTCCTGCTGCGGCAGTGACTGCTGCGAGGCACATCTCCCACCCCAGCTGCACCCTCAGCCACTGCCACGGAAGGGCCAGCAGGTGGACGCATGGCCCCTTCCATAGCAGCCTGTCACTCTGCCCTGTGGTTATTCATCATGTGGATGCGCTGGCCACCGGTCCCAAATGTGTCCCAGGGGGACCACGGCGCACCAGCACACCACACACATGACACTGCACCACTGTGCTGTCTCCCCCCACACAATTAAAAAACTCCCACACTGGAGAGCTGCGGGGGGAGGGACCAGACACAGTACGCACTTGGCGGGCACGAGTCCCACCACCACCCACTATTGCCAGGGCCACCATCTGTGGCTGTGGAGGTGGTGGAGGGGGTGCTGCTGGAGCCCCAACAGCTTCTGCTAGTGGTGGTGGTGGAGAAGGTAGACGAGCAACAGCGACCGGTGGCATTGGTGCTGCTGCTGCTGCTGCTCCTGTTGCTTCTGCAGGGGAAGCAACACTGGCCAGGAGTCTGGAATGGTCCAACATAACACGACCGCCCCACCCCCCCATGGGTCCACACTCCTCCCCTCCTAACGCTCCCATGTGCCAGCGACTCACCTTCCCCGACTCCAACGTGACCCTCCATCCTCCTGGGTCCACGGGACCACACACACACACACACACACACACACAGTCAGTCACACACGTAAAACAAAAACAAAACTTATACAAAAAAATTCACTAACCAAAATAACACTAACACAATACAAACCCTAAATAAAATAGCTTTTAAAAAAGCTGTTTGAAATAGCAGTATCAAGAAATGACTCCGAGAGCCAAGCAAACTCCTCTCCTCTCACAATTTTGCTTTCTCCCTGTACAAATGCAAAAGAGAAAGTGAAACTACTTCTCTGATTCACTTCCTTCCTGCCTGGCTAAAGCATGTGACTTACAGTACTGCAGGCCATGTGATGTGCCTATTTTCTTCTCACTTCACCTTACTTCGCCTTAAGGCATAATGAGAACGCGAAGTGGTATGGTAATGATAATGCGAAGTGAGCACTTTACAAGGTCTACTTCACGTTGTGCTCACGGACGCGAAGTGGTCACTTCGTGTCCACTTCATGGATGGATTTATAATTCACTGCATCTTCTATTGTCAGCCTTGCCAATAAAACATTTCTGACATCATAATATAAATATAATTTACATCAAGTGCTTCATGGTAACAGAGCAGAGGGTCTCAGTGATGCAGCTTGTCCCCTTCAGCCTATTCAGGCCCATTGCAGAGCTGTAATGCAGAGCCCACCAACCCACAGAGGACCCAGACCTAAGAGTGTCTCCACAGCCTGGCTCCCTCTCAGGTCAGAGTTCCCAAGCACTCCAGCATGTGCCGGTGATCCCCTGCAGTCAGTAGGACCTACTAGGTAGGGGTTAGCAAGTTTCCTACTTGGCTCTGAAGTGCAGCTGGAAATTCCCTGGTTCTGCTTTTCTCTCAGACAGGAAATAGCTCCGGTGTGCAGCCAGATAGTTTCACAGACTTATCCACTTCCCAGTGCTGTTTGACAATGATTCCACAGTCCAGGTTAACAGTTTCCACACTGGGTTATAGCAGCAACAACAGGTTCCTGAAGCATAGGACACCTACTCACCTTACTCCTCTCACAGGACATCTGATTAAGAACAGCATGCACCTTTTCTCTGGCTCACACACAGTTTCCAGCAAGTCTGTTCCTCAGATCAAGGGTTCCTCTCAGTCCCTTTGATGCAGGATCTCTGCAAACGATTTTTCTCCAAAACCAGAAATAGCCACCAGATACCTGGTCTGCTCAGCAAAAATGCACAGTTCCTTTCAACAGTAAAATTCTGTCACTTCAGTCCTCAGTAGCACTCAAATTAAGCCCCGTGGAAGGCCTTAGACTTTTCTCCACACAGCACTGAGCCCTCTTGACTCGATCAGAGCCCAGGGCTGACCCAACTACCCAATGTCTCTGGCATTTCTCCCCAGAACCCTGCCCTCTGATTGACTGCATCCAGTTATCAATCACAATCTTGAAACTTCTTCGATTGATGATAGTAAAAGTCACTTGGCGCCTGAAAACAAAACACATCTTCTCCCAACAGCCCTTTGAAACAGTTTTTGGGCACCCTGTTAACTGACTGGCTGTTCATTCAGGATCAAAGCATCGTAATATGGCTGCTTGCATGCAGTCCCACACTATTCTACAGCAGTCCCCAGCTCCCAAGTGCCCTTGCGGACACAATGTTCAGTTTTTAGAGATAGTTGTCCCAGTGTCTTGCAGCAGTCCCTATCCCCTATCAGGCGACTGCCTAATTAATATTTATCAATCCTCCTGCTACTGTTCACTTGCTCCATTACCAACTGTCCCATGAGGCAGTGATCAGACTCATTAATATTCATTAACCCTCATGAATATGCACATTTCCCCTATTTTACTAGCACCTAAAAAGCATTGTTGTAACTACCAAAAATGCTCCCCATTCACCTCCTCCAGATGTCTGACCCCTGTTTTGTTGAGTGAGGGAGTCGAGCGCACTGGAGAAATGTCTACGAAGCCTCAGCATCAACGGCACTCGCAAATGCGCTACTGCACATGCGCGGACCTCTTCAAAACAGAAACCCAGGCTGATGGTCCTGCTATCTGACCCACACAACCCTGGTTTGGGGTGGATTGCCGTGCGAGACCCAGGAGGGCAGGAAAAAATAAGGTAAGCACTCATAGGGAGGTTACGTACAGAATATAAGCTTTCAGGCTATACAGAGTCCTTCATCAGATAAAGACAGACTAGTCAGTCTTTAGCTGATGAAGGGCTCTGTATGGCCTGAACGCTTTATACAGTGTATGGTAAAATGTAGGTATGCACCAAATTCTGTTTGCTGAAAAATATTCTTCTACTGCAGTAGTGACATCCATTAGGGCTGCAGAACAACTTTTTGTTCTGCTGTAGTATAGATGTCACACTGACGCGTTTTCAAGCTGCACGGTTGACATCAAGTCAAATCATAACAGCATTTCATTCCCTCTCCCTGAAGAAAAACAGCAGTTCATATAAACACACCAGAATTGTTAGTTTTACAATAAATGTCATGCCATAATCTCACTGCAAAACTTGCCGTCATTGATGTGTGGATGGGGGGAGGCGTGGGGGCCACAGCACATTGCCGATTGCCTTTGTCATTGCTCTTATCAATGCAGTACTGTAGTAATTGACAGCAGATGTGACGAAACATAGTATCTGAATGATGTATCTTCGGCAGAAGAAAGTAAAATAGCGACATGTAATGGTGTTTCCTATCTCCTTCTCCTTCTCCCTTGCTTTTTTGTTTCCACAGATTGTGAATTGCTGCCGGTACCTGGGAGCCGCAGTGCACAAAAGGAACTTGAACAGTATAACTCGTTAGTGTCACAGTGTTATTTTAATTCCTAATTCTTAAATTGCCATGTTTGCGTGTGTAATATTCTTGAACAGTAAAGTTTAAAATGAACCACTGCGTCTGTGCAGCTTCTTTCAGTTTGGGTTTGTCCATACACTATATAGAACAGTGTATGGTGTCCCATTCACAACAATGCTGCTCTTTACCCTTCTGGTTACTATGATGACTGAACAACCTCTCGAGCTTCACTCTCGAGGTCAACAGTCATCGTAGTAAGCAGTCGGGTTAAGAATAGCCTTGTTGTTAATGGGACACAATACACTATCCTCTATTCTGTAAATCTTTTGGTCCCAAAAGAAATCAAATCACCCACTTTGTTCATCTTAAGGGACACTGTCAGCTTTCTGAACAATTTAATACCCACCGAGTGCTGATGGCACAGAACTAGAAGGAAAGACTAGAATGGCAACATGTTATCATGGAGCATGTGAAACATGCCTCTGCCATATTGTGGGTGTCAAGACCCAGACACAGTCTATTGACACCCACATGTTTTGAGCAGTGCGCTCAGTCTCTACAGCATTTTAAAAGTAGATAAATGAAAAAAGAACAGCCATGTTTGTGGCCACCAGCAGAGAACACTAGGTCTGTCAACCCATACATTGTGAGTCGGGATTAGGGTTACTGTAGGGTGACCAGAATTCTTAGATGAACAACCAGTACTATAGCTGGCTAGATACTTCTGTTACCACTAGCTACTACCGAATGCATTTAGTTAGTTTTTGTTGACCAGGTAAGTGCACAAGACAAACAGTTGCCTATTTTCAGGCATGATCCAGGAGGAGTACATAAAGCAACTGAAATACAATCAAGTCAACAGAGCGATTCAGAGTTTTCAACATGTAATAAACAGCGAGGCAGGTCAAACATTTAAGATGAGATCCAAATCAGCAGTGAGGGTCTAGATTTATCTACATACAGTAAACAGTGAGGTGTGTCGAGACAGAGTACAAAGTAGAGTACAGTTTCTCAATTATAAAAGTTCATTATACAGTCAGGCATTAGTAATGGGGCCTAGGCGGGGGGTGACTAGCTGCCTTGATGAGCGGAAGCACTTTTGGGGAGCTCTCTGAACGACATCCATTATTTAGCTTTAATTTTATATTTTTTGCTTGTGTGTTGGTGTGAAAACTACCCAGTCTAGTCTACCTTCTGTGCAACAACCAGCCAGAGAGTTTTTAGCCAACATGGGTTGGAAAACAGTGGATCTAAAGGCAAACTTCTTTGCTTCTTTTGGTGGGGCCTCCAAAACACCTACCAATGCTGTGGCCTCCTCATCCACGGGGCAGGGTAATGAGGAGCCCAGGCTGGCGAAGCAAGAATCTCTGCAACTAGAGGTCATGACTTTGACAAAAACAGTCCAGTAGATAGACAAAAAGATGGACACGTACCATGACAGGATGGTTGTGGTGGAACAGAAGTTGGGTGATCTAGTGAATATGGCGCAAGCTGTGGAGAGATCGTCGGAGAGGGCCCAGGCCACAGCAGCGACCTGTATTAAAGAACAAGACCTTTTGAGGTCCGCCAGGAGCATCTCACCCAGGCTGCAAATGTTCACATTTTCAGGATGCCAGAGGGAGTGGAGGGAGAAGATCTGCTATCCTTTTTGGCCACTAGGATGACTGAGACACTCAGCCTGGATGTTCAGGGTCTGATGGTCCGGGTCTACAGAATCAACATTCACATAGCTGGTGGACTATCGAATGGAGTGAGAACCATTATGCCCATTACTGCATTGGTGGCAGCCAGAGACCAAATTTTGCAAGTGGCCAAAAATAAAAGAGGAGTAGAGATAGAGGGGTCCAGGATAATGTTCCCAGATCTTTCTTATGCCACTTGCTTGAAGTGGAAACGCTTCAGTGCTATTTGGCATTGCTTGAGGACACTAGATATCCCCAAAAGTTTGCTCATGCCCTCCCACTTGCATGTCACGGTAGGTCTGAAAGCATATAGTTACTCGGATACTAAGGAAGCTGCTACACGTCTGGACAAACTAGAAGCTGAGAGAGCCGCAGGAGAGGAGAACTCCTCCTCAGATTCTGAACAGGGGGATACTTGAACTATGATTGTAAGTGACTTTTATAACAGACTTGGGGTAAGAACATCTTCCTAATTCCTCCTGCACTACTGTTGGACTGTTTGAGGAGTTCCACCATTAATTTCAATGTCTTTTTGTTGGGACTAGTTTATAGGCTAATTTACTATTTGCAAATATCACATTGGGGCTACTGTACTATTGGGGCTGCTCCTTACCTTCAGAGCCAGTTGGACACTGTGAGGACTGTTAAGGCCAATGCCCCTTTGAAAGACATTTTGGGCCAGATTTTCAAAGCTTTACACAGTCTGCAAACAGTTTGCACAGGAATTGCCCGGGATTAGCGCTGGTCTGCCATATTCAAAAGGCCAACTAGCGTGGGCAAACAGCAGTAGTGCCAGGCTAAGCATAATGATATGCAAGGGGCATAGTGAACATGAATAAATTCACTATGAGATATTCAGTGATTAGCACCTCGCTAAGGTGTTTAGCGTGACATAGCGCGACCCATAGCACGGTACAATTTACCACCCAGGAAAAGCTGGTCTTAACCCTGGGTAAACAGCTTTGTGCACTTTGCGCAGTGTTATCTCAGCATTAGCGTGGCTTGCGTGGCCCTAACATATGAGTATGACACTTAGAAACTGCCAGACATGGAGGACACATGCTGCTCACTGATGGCACCACCATGATGCCATCAGCTGCCACCAGTCCGAGCCAAGCACAAACAGTGAGAGGTGATCTGACCCACAGGGGACAGCATGGTAGTGTGGCCATATAGCACACATACCTGCAGACCATACGTCTGTGGTGTGTAACAGATGCCAGCACACACATGCAGCACAGTGGGCATGGTGGCCAGTGAGGGGAGGGTGTATGGGTGGCCAGACCTTACCACAGCCCAAGTGTGGCCACAAGGCTGGGACACATCACTCAGTGCACATGGGCTAGTAGTGGGATTACGCCACCACCTGTGTGCCTGTTGGATCCTACATGCCCCCCCAGCCACCTAGCACACAACTGTATGTATGTCACAGCACACACTGCCAGCCGTGTACATGACACTGTGTGCATCCCATGCCACAGGTGCAGCATCTGTGGATCACACAACAGCATGATAGTACTGTCCACTGTCAGTAATCACCTGCAAGCTGGGCCTGTCACTATGTACACTGCAGTGGTCAT
Source organism: Neoceratodus forsteri (assembly GCA_016271365.2). Classification (NCBI taxonomy): domain Eukaryota; kingdom Metazoa; phylum Chordata; order Ceratodontiformes; family Ceratodontidae; genus Neoceratodus; species Neoceratodus forsteri. Next base: position 289,201,315 of record CM057455.1, on the reverse strand, counting down.
CACTGCCCTACATACCTTAGGCAGTGTTGTGTCCCTCACACTACCAGCCCTCTTGCTACTGTAGTGTCTACTGTGCACTGTAGCATGACCTACAGTGTGAAGGTTGCATGCAGCACTACCACCACCTGTGCCTATGCTGTGTTGTCCCCTGGGGTACGATATGCTATGCTATGCTATGCTATACTGTTTACATGAAGCCTGCAGCTATCATCATACACTGCCTGACTGACCTACAGGTGGAGCTGTGGTCAGACCTGGCCAGCCCCTGTACCCCCAGACTGACCTACAGGTGGAGCTGTGGGACCCTGCAGTAACGCTGTGCAAACTGCATGCAAATCAGGGCATGATGAGATGCTAATGTGGCCCAGAGACTATCTAAGTAGGCTCATTTGCATGTCACTTTTGAATATAGCAAAGTTTAGCATGCGGCTAATGTGTTTGCACCGGGCAAATCGCTTAGCTCCGTGGTAAAGCGGCGCTAATGGTTCGGGGAATATTATACAGTATTTATCACTGTTTTTTCATGTGTGCTGCTGCCTGCAGCTCTACTGGGGTCCATGCATTTGCCAGAACACACATTGGCCACATAGTTCCTCTCTACCTACCCTCACGTCGCTGTGCACTGTGTTGTTGCTGTGGTTTGCACTTCCTGGCTGCTGTATTCAGTGCTGTCTTATTCCAGGGCTATGTCTGCCCTGCACTTCCAACCCAGTTTGTACGGCCTCATTCCCATGCTATATTCAGAAGCTGTTTGCCCCGGGCTACTCCTTTTGAATATAGCTTGCTTTGTGTTCCAGGCTAAGTTTGCATGTCAGGCAGTGTTAACTTAACCTGGGGCAAAGTTTTGAATATCTGGCCCTATGTGTCTCCTGTGTTTTATAGTCACAGCTATTTATAGTTCTGATGGTACTGGGGGGTTATGGGGTAGTTAAACGCGATGAGTTTGTTATTCCTAGTATATCTAGGTTATACCTAGCAGAACCTCACATCGTCAGTTGTGATTCTAACATGGGGAGCGAACAGTGACTGCTGCATCCAGGGACTTGCCGACTCATCCATTATCCACTGGGTGGGTGCGCGACCACTGCAGCTGGTGACAGATGTCCTCATGGAAGCATGGTAGGCATGGGATACTTTGTGTGGGGACATGGAGGACCACAGAGCAGGTCGATGGGTATTCTGGAAGGCACGGGACATGACACTATCTATGGGGAAGATGGAGGTCCACCGTGTGGGTAGGTGTCACAGATTGCACTTTCTGGCAGTGGGCATGAAGATCTACAGGGTATGTGGGTGGGTATAATGGACTCCACGGGATATTACAGTAGCTGCAGGGAGATGAACAAAGGAACTTCTGGGGGGATATGGAGATTCACAGGGCAAGTGGCTGGGTCTACTGGAGTGCACGAAACTGACATTGGGCTACTGTGTCCCTGGGTTCCTCTTGCTTATGAGGATTTCAATGGCTGCCACACTCCAAGTCTTTGGCTGCAAAGTGAAGAAGTCCGGCTGCTCCACAGAGATTGTGCCACTTGGACTTCTCACCCTTACTGTTTATTAACAGTAATTTATGAACAGTCAGATGATGGGATTCAGCCAATTGCCTTGTTTTATTTCGTACCCCTTGTTATAAAGGAATTTAACCCACTTTTTGGACATGTGGGTGGGTTAGTACACAAGTTCTGGCCGGTATTATTATCTGACCCTGTAGTGAGAGAACATACCTCTGAGAAACCCAGAATCACTTTCTCTAAGGGTAGAAATTTGGGGGAACAACATCAAATTTTTGAAAGAAGCAGCCGAAGCACTTACTACCCCCCCTCACCATTCTATTTAATAAATGTTTCCGTTTTGGGGTAATACCACTAGATTGGAGGAGAGTCTCTGTTCTCCCCTTTTACAAAAAGGGAAACAGAAACATGGCTTGCAATTATAGACCTATAAGCCTAACCTCCAGCATTTGCAAATGCTTGGAAAAGATACTAAAAGCTAGGCTGGAAAAAGAACTGCGTGACAAAAAGCCAGCTGATACAACTCAACATGGTTTCATCAAGGGGAAATGCTGTACCACCAACCTGATCTCATTCTATGACGGTATTAGTAATAGTCTGGATAGGGGCATACCAGTAGATGTGGTTCTCCTTGATTTCAGTAAAGCTTTTGACAAGATCGCACATGCACAACTTGTTTGTAAAATAGCTAAGTTAGGATTAAATCCATTTATAGTCAGGTGGGTTTCAGGATGGCTGACAAACAGATCACAACAGGTACGAATATCAGGTTCCCTGTCTTACGAGATTAAGATGACAAGCGGAGTCCCCCAGGGATCTGTACTGGGCCCCATCTTGTTTGGAATTTTTATAAGAGATTTAGATGAGGGATTGGGGTGTAAGGTAACTAAATTTGCAGATGATACCAAGGTCTGTACAGAAATTGACACCATCTCAAAAATAGATTTATTTCAACAAGATCTCACGTGAATAGATCATTGGGCTAAGACAAAATGGAGTTTAATATGGACAAATGTTCTATTGTGCACTTCGGAAAGTAAAACCCAAATACTATATATATGCTCAGTACAGAAATGATTAAAACAGTTGAGGCAGTATAGTGCAGTGGTCTAAGGCTCTGAGCTGCAAATCTGGAGACCTGGGTTTGAATCCCACAGCCTCCACTTGCATACTGTGTGACCCTGAGCAAGTCACTTAACTTCTGTGTGCTCCCAGGTTGCACCTGTAAACAAGCTTTCAGCTTAGTGTGCTACTCCTGGTTAAACAATTGGAGTTGAATCTGAAAGTGACCTGGGATTAATTATTAACAAAGACTTCACACATGTTGACCAGCGTAGAAAGGTAACCCTTTGAGCAAATAGAATCCTGAAATCCAAAAAGCCTTTGTCAACAGAAGCAGAGCCTGTATTCTTCCTCTTTATACAATGTATGTTAGACCCCATGTGGATTATGTTGCCTCCTTTTGGTCTCCCTATTTAATAAAGAATATCAAGCTAGCTGAATCAGTACAAAGAAAGGTCACAAAACTTGTAACAGCTTGTAAACCTCTCCCTTATTTCGAAAGGCTGAATGCAATAAACTTTTATAATCTTGAGACTTGTAGAATCAGAGGGGATATGCTTATGTTGTTCAACATACTAAAAGACTCAAACCTCAAACCTCCAAAGGGATTGTAACATAGAATGGTTAGAGAAACCTGATGGTCTTAAATGTCATAGTAAACAACTCAAGATACCTAAAATAAGAATTAATAAAAAAGATAATTTCTTTACAGTTAGGGGGGGCAGATATTCAAAACTTTGCCTCAGGGTTAAATTAGCACTACCCAGCAGGTAAACTTAACCCAGGGCACAAAGCAAGCTATATTCAAAAGGAATAGCCTGGAGAAAACATCTTCTAAGTATAGCATGGGTATAAGCCATACAAACTAGACTAAGACTACAAGCAAACATCGCTCTGGAATAAGACAGCACTGAATATAACAGCCAGAAAATCCAAGCCACAACAACAACACAGTGCACGGTGACATGAGGGTAGGTAGAGGTGAACTACTGTACATGGCCAATGTGTATGCCAGCAAATGCATGGACCCAGTACAGCTGCAGGCAGCAGCGGAGGTGAAAGAACAGCATTCAAAACTGTATAATATTCCCCAAACTGTTAGCATGACGCTAAGCTGTTTGCCCGGTGCTAAGATTTGCCGTATTCAAAAGTGACATGCAAATGAGCCTACTTAGGTAGTCTCTGGGCAAACAGCCAGATTAGCATCTCATTATGCCCTGATTAGCATGCAGTTTGCCCAGCATTTCTGCGGAGTCCCACAGCTCTGCCTGTAGGTCAGTCTGACAGTGCATGATGGTTGCTGCAGGCTACATGTATGCAGTACAGCATAGCATTGTGTACCCCAGGTGACAACACAGCATAGCCACAGGCAGTGGTGGTGATGCATGCAACTGGCACAATGTAGGGCATGCTACAATGCACAGCAGACACCACAGTAGCAAGGGGGCCAGTAGTGTGAGGGACACAGCAATGCCTATGGTGTGTAGGGTATTGAAGACCACTGCACCGTACACAATGACAAGCCCACCTTGCAGGTGTGTACTGCCAGTGGATATTACTGCCACACTGTTGTGCGACCCAGAGATGCTGCACCTCTGACTTGGGATGCTCGTAGTGACATAGGCGTGGCCGGCTGTCTGTGCTGTGTGGTGTATGTACAGCTGTGCGGTATGTGACTGGGGGGGGCACACTGGTATTGGGGTATTCCCAATACTGGCTCATGTGCACTGCATGCTGTGTTACAGCCTTGTGGCCGCACCCGGTCTGTGGTGAGGCCTGGTCACCCTTACACCCTCCTCTCAACATCCACCATGCCCACAGTGCTACATGTGTGTGCTGGCATCTGTTGGTCACCACAGACGAATGGTCTGCAGGTGTGTGCTGTATGGCCACACTACCATGGTGTCCACTGTGTGCCAGGTCACCACCTACTGCCTGGCATGGCTGGGACCAGTGGCAGATGATGGCATCATAGGAGGTGCCATCCGTATGCAGCATGTTTCTTCCATGTCTGGTTTCTTTCTATGTTTAATATTTACTGGTTAGGGTTGCGAAAGCCACGCAAATGTTGCACAAAGCCATGCAAAGCCACAAAGTCATGCAAAGCTGGTTTGCCCAAAGTTTAGACTACCTTTTCCTGGGTGGTAATTTGTACTGTGCAAAGTGTTGCGTAGATTCATAAAACACTTTGTAGCATTAGTGCTAATCGCGTAGAATATAGCATTGCCTGTATTCGTATGTATGTACATGCCCCCCTCGGATTGCCCCCTTGCATAAATTATACTTTTGCCCGGCGCTAATGCAATTTGCCCACTTTTTTTGACCTTTTGAATATAGCGGACCCACGCAAACCCAGCACTAACCCTGTACAAACAGTTTGTGTCCAGTGCAAAGTTTTGAATATCTGCGCCATATCTATAAAAGGGGATAAATTAAAAAGGTGAAGAAGCACTAATAGTAAACAAACAAAGATGGACCAGATATTCAAAACTTTGCCCAGGGACTAAATTAGCACTGCCCGGCGGACAAACTTAGCCCGGAGCACAGAGCAAGCTATACTGAAATGGAAACAGCCCGGTGCTAATCCTGCTGAATATTGCAGTCTAAGGAAGCCGGGCAAACAGGTCTGGGAGTGCAGGGCAAAAATAGCCCGGGAATAAGACAGCACTGAATAAAGCAACCAGGAAGTGCAACCCACAACAACAACACAGTGCACAGCAATGTAAGGGCAGGTACAGATGAACTACATGGCCAATGTGTGTGCCAGCAAATGTATGGACTCAGTACAGCTGCAGGAAGCAGCAGCTGTGAAAGAACAGTGATCAAAACTGTATATTATTGCCCGTACTGTTAGCGCTGCGCTAACACCTTAGCGCGGCATTAGCACGGAGCTAAGCAGTTAGCCCAGGGCAAACACGTTTTCCCAGAGCTAAAATGTGCCATATTCAAAAGTGCCATGCAAATGAGCCTACTTAGGTAGTCACTGGGCAAACAACCAGATTAGTATCTCATTATACCCTAATTTGCATGCAGTTTGCCCAGCATTACTGCAGGGTCCCACAGAGCCACCTGTAAGTCAGTCTGGAAGTACAGGGGCTGACCAGGTCCAACCGCAGCTCCACCTGTAGGTCAGTCTGGCAGTGCACAATGATAGCTGCAGGCTACATGTAAACAGTACAGCATAGCATAGCATATTGTACACCAGGAGACAAGACAGCATAGGCACAGGTGATGGTGGTGCTGCATGCAACTGTCACACTGTAGGTCATGCTACAGTGCACAGCAGACACTACAGTAGCAAGGGGGCCAGTAGTGTGAGGGACACAGCACTGCCTATGGTGTGTAGGGCAGTGATGATGACTGCACTGTACACAGTGACAGGCCCAACCTGCAGGTGTTTACTGACAGTGGACATTACTGTTACACTGTTGTGTGACCCACAGATGCGTACCTGTGGCATGGGATGCTCACAGTGACATGTACATTTCTGGCTTTGTGTGCTGTGGCAGTTGTAGAACTGTGCGATATGTGTCCGGGGGGGGCATATATTATCCGAAAGGCACACTAGTGTTGGGGGTATTCCCAATACTGGCCCATGTGCACTGCATGATGTGTCCCAGCCTTGCGGCCACACCTGGTCTGTGGCATAGCCTCGCCACCCATACACGCTCCCCTGAACATCCTCCATGCCCACAGTGCTGCATGTGTGTGCTGGCATCTGTTTGTGTCCACAGATGTGTGATCCACAGGTGTGTGCTGTATGGCCACACTGCCATGCTGTCCTCTGGCGGCAGGGTCACCACTTACTGCCTGGCATGGCTGGGACTGGTGGCAGATGATGGCATCATTGTGATGCCATCAGTTAGCAGCATGCTTCCTCTATGTTTAACTTTATCTATGTGTCATATTTATTTGTTAGGGTCGCGCAAAACCCACGCTAAACCCGCGCAAACACCGCGCAAAGCCAAAGTGTCGTGCAAAGCTGATTTTTCCAGGGTTAAGACGAAGCTTTTCCTAGGTAATTTGTGACCATGGTTAATGTCGCGCTAAGCCCGCAAAACCACTTAGCGCGGCACTAGTCGCTGAATATAGCATTGCACCTGTATTCATGTCAGTTTGCCCCTTGCATACATTATAATCTTGCCCAGTGCTAATGCAGTTTGCCCGCGTTATTTGGCCTTTTGAATATAGCAGACCTGCGCTAAACCTGCGCAAACGGTTTTTGCCCGGCGCAAAGTTTTGAATATCTGGCCCGATGTGTTTTACATTTAAATGTATTAGAAATCCTCTTTTTGATTTAAATTACCAGATTAAAGTGAGAGCTTTAGATAAAAAAGTAAAACAATTCATTTGTTGAAATAACATTAAATTAAAGTTATTCAGATCTTTTTTACAAGCTCATTCATGTAACTCAGTGTCATCAAGGCACAAGTCAGGAAGTATAGTAAAACCAGGAGCTGTTGTAAAATTTGCAACAAGATTTTATTATGAATAACAATAAAATAAAATAAATACAAATTGTTCAGAATAGCTATTTACAAAGGCAGAATAAACAGAGAAGATCCATTTGAGTTTTCCTTCGATCTCTGTGTCTATCTTGCAAGAAATTGCAGCTCTGTTTTTATAAGTCTTTGCAACCCCCCTCCTTTACAAGTATCCTGTTTTTGTTTTCTAAAATGTTCTTGTATATTTTAGGCAGGTGCAACTAGAACACAATGTCCCAGAACTGAGGCCCCTTCTCCACAGCTTCTTCAAAAGGCTTAAAAATTGCATTTCAGGTTAACCCTTTTGAGTTCCAAATAGCTTTGCAATCATCTCAAACTATAACTATATACATTTCAATAGTAACACTACATAATTTCTAAACAAAGGGATCCCAATATCAGTTACATTTCCACATAATGATTTGCATATATTTTTATACTAGCAGATATGCAAGGGAGGAAAAGACAGAACAGCAAGTGAAGACTGAGAGACAGTGAGAGGCAGAGAACGGCGAGACTGGGTGATCAAATCCTAGGTCTCACAGGAAAATTTGGTTGCGCAACCAGACAGACTATAATAGTAATAAGTAAATTTATTGTTGATTGGTTATTTCAACCATTACAACATAAAACATTTAAAATACAATAAAATACATCAGTCCACATTTAAATGATATCCAATAACTCCATCTACAATAAACACAGAACACCTCTCCTCATTCTTAAATCCATCTTTAGAAGACAGGATAATCATAAATAATCAATGGGTCACAGATTCTTATTTGTATAGTCTCTCACGCCCTCAGTCTTCTCATTTAACTCTTTGTTCAAATTAACCATAAACTCAACTAGGACAACTTTAATGACTTATTAGTGGTAGCCTACCCAGGTTCTCCCTAGAAGTTATATGTCACTCTCAGTTGTGCCTTCCTCATTCAGTAATCCCTCATTTTACCAAGCTGAAGACAAATTTGTGTAGTAAACACTCCACCCTACTGCGAAATCTAATAGCATTTTTATGGCTACTTTAATCCATCTATGGATTAGTGGGTCACTTGTCACAAGACCCAGATAGGGCCCACATGTACTACTGGCTAGTCCCTTGCCTGGATCCCAATGGAGATACCCCACAGCACATGCTGCCCCGTACCCCTCTTATATGGGGCCTGGATCAGGCACCTTCTACCAGTTTGTACTATGTGCCTCAATTACCGGGTCAAAGATCTGGACCCATAATTGCATATTGGGTTGGTTCACCACATATGCTGAACCGGACCTCAGGAGCAGGCCAGAGTAGCACAACCCAGGTATCATCTCCTTGCTATATGGTCCATAATAAACACTTACTATAGGAATTAACATCCTACTCGTGACAAGCCTCTACGAATATACCTGAATGACCACCCTCAGTTCACCTGATATCTCTTGCGCAATGAGATCTAAATTCTATATAGAGCTTATAGAACTTAGTTACTAAAGTAGACTTAGTTTACCTTAATAGATCCCTAGAAAATACAGATCTGTGAATACTAATAAATCTCAGAATGTAAATTATTCTTCTAAATTTCATACATTACAGCAATCATCTGGTTCCCTACTTAATGGACCTCAAGTGACCCTCATGGAAGGGGGTAAGCCAGGTCCTAGGCCATAAAGTGCACAACCAGAAAATGGTGTTTCTACAATGACTACTATCCTCCGATGGATTTATAGGACTTTAGCTGCTGGGCCCAAGGTGACCCAACCAATGCCTCCAGCTGGAGTTCGCAATAAGGGGTCCTAGAGGTGCACCCCATAGCGCATGCTATCCCGTGCTCCACAGTATCCCCTATCACCCTCAACTGTTATGCATTCTCGGATCACACATAGGTCCCTGTACCAAGTCCAAATCCTCCAATCAGATCTTTTCATCATCTGTGAGTCACATAATCAGTATCGGCTGAAAGCCATGTATCCATACCCCCCAACAAGCCCATATAGAGGAAAACCAAAGTTGCAATACATAAACATCCAAGGGGGCTTCATACAAAATAAGACAGCAATTTTCCATAAGAACTCAATAGGTATTACCCCATGCTAAACTCGTTCCAAAATTACTATTAAACATAACCTCAAATACATACAACTATAGGTTCTTAACAAGTAAATTAGGTAAATATTACATTATTAATACAGTGCAGACTGACTAAAATTATTACAATATAGCTATGTATTAAAGAAAAAAATGGTTATAATACAATAACGTCAGACCACATATATAACAGTAAAACTAAACCAATCTGATCCGTTTCACTTTATCGCTGAATCAGCATCCTGCTTATATCAGCCACCTACTTCAAAATAGTTAAGCTCTAAAATCACAGTAACATTCATAGTATCTCTGAGGCAGGTATTTTACCCCCTCGAAGAAATGTGTGCTTAAAATTTATATAAACCCCAAACAAGGACTTTTTACCACAGAGAAGGCTCTTCTCAAAGAAGTCTAATAGTGTGTTATTATTAGCTCCTTGCAGCCCGTGGAGTCCTTAACAAAGATTCCACCACTTTTCTTCACTTAATCTCGGGGGGTGGGGGGGAGGCACGCCTATGAATTCAAACACAAAGTTTTGCTCCACTGAGCAAAGGCTTCGTGAGAAGTAATATGCTAGAGTTGCAATACACGGAAACAGGTTGGGAGCAATTTAAACAACAGTATTCATTTTTTTGCCCCATCATAAGTTCATTGTGTAACAAAACATTCCAATCAGAGTTGACTCATTGTATAAGTGGGTGTATAATCGTCTGCAAGCAGAAAATTAGAAATAAGTACCTCTTGAGAGAAATTACCCCTCTATAGATTTCTTCTTTCATTAAATCAGAGTTTGGAAGTACCATAAAAGTTATTGCTAAATAAGAGCCAATATTAATAGCCCTCTGGGTTTCCTCAGAAAAATGAAGATAGTTTGGTATAAGTATTATCAATCGCACCTTCTTACAGCACTCCCAGTTTCCACTCATAGGTAATCTCCGGAACTCCTCTCAGGCTGATGCACAAAAGAATTTTTCAGGATCGAAACCCGATCCCTCTCTTCCCCTGCTTCTGTCTCCTCCCCTGTAGTTCCCAGACTCCTCAGTTTCTTTTGTGCATCACTCCAGGCTGGTCACAGACTGTTTGGCTCTGTGCCAAGTAAGGTAAGAAATTACTGAAAATACCATATTTTCGTTTCCGAAAGTCAGTCAGCATGTTATTTATAGTGCTATTCATTTGTTAGCAAATCGAGGCATCAGGGACCATCAGGGACTTATTTAAAGTTAAAATCCAACAAGGTAGCCAAAATAGTTCTTATCATTATCTGTCCCATTCCTTCCTCAGTACACCTTGTTCTGCTGAGGAAAGGTTGACCATGCACCCAGCTTCCCCCTGGCTTACCTTGTTCAGCCGGTGAGCAGAAGCTATGAGCATACAAGGGTTTTAATTTTTGGTGCCTTATTAAACAAACACCTGTTGCGCGCCTCGCGGTTTAACTTGTTCAACCGAAAGGGCGACTTTATAATAAATGAGCATCTGCCCCCTCCATAACCTGCCTACCTGCCCCTTTGATTGCGTTACTTAAAGAGTCCAAACGCTGGTCGGCAGCCTTTCTCGTTCGGTGTTCTCCACGCTGCAAGACAGGCCATGCTTCCTCCTTCCTCCTTGATCTCGAGAGCCTTTACTCTTACGAGACCCACGCCGACCTATCAGGACTCCCGTTATCCACATCTAAGATGGCGGCACCCTGTGTGCTTTTCCACTCCACTAAAATGGAGGCACAAGACATGCGATCCTTAAAGGGGCAATGGCGTTTTTTCCATTTTAAAAGGGAAATGTTTAAAATGTTTAAAAAGTTTAAAAAATGTGTTCCTTTTCGGCAATTTAAAGCCTATTATAAGGGGATACCAGGATGCTTTTTGGAGGCACAGCAAGGGAAGCAGACAATCTGTTCTTGAGCATTTCTAACAAGATTCCATTGCTCATTAACACAAGGGCAGCAGTTCTTCTAGGCACAGTCACCTTGCCTCGCTCCCTGCTTCAGAAGCTGAACCAAGTTTAGGTTCCATGCTTCTGGCTACTAACTGCACAGTATTTAAATAGTTTTTTAAACACTTTCATTAAGGTGCATACCATCTGTTATATCTCCTCCTCTATTCCATTGTGTTTTTCAGAGGAGACAAAATGACTTCAAGACAGATTTGCAGGAAATGCCCCCATATTCTTTTAACCTCTGACTTGGGAGACCTATGTTCCCTATGCATGGTCGATGCAGACCCAAATATCTTCAATTTAAATTCAGGGTCCCCAGAGGAGGACATACTGCAGGGTAGTGCTTCCACCTCTTCTCAGAATGTGGTAGTTCAGTTTTTCCAAAAACTATTGGACAAAATGGACACATTGGAAGCAGACAAATGGCCCCGGTCTCCTGAGAAACACCCTCCACCAAAACATCAGAGAGGTACCCCAATTCCAACCCCAGAGTTCAGGTCAGAGTCTCCATACTCGGGGGACGAGGAGCCAGAGAAGGAGGAGGAGGAGGCTGAAGAGGACATGGCCGGCAGGCTATGCCCCTTCGACTCCATCCCTGAGATCATCAGGGTAGTGTGCGAAACACTCTGAATTAATGAGCCTGTACAGGAACCAGACAACAGACTGGACCCTTTAGTATGTGATAGAAAATGTTCTACCACCTTCTTTCCCTTTTGCTCAGCCCTGGATAACATCCTGGCTAGGGAATGGGAGACTCCAGACCCAGTAAAGACCAGGGAGAAGGGGACCTTCAAGGAGAGATACCCACTAGCACAGGAGAAAGAGAAGACTTGGGCTACTGCCCCAAAAGTCAACTCCGAGGTCTTGGCCCTGTGCTATAAGACGGTTTTACCATCCGAATCAGCTTCAGCATTAAGAGACCCCATGGACAGGAAAGTGGATGATATAGTCCGGAAAGTTCACGACATGCTGACCATGAACATGAGAGCTTCCGTGTCAGCCATGTATTCCTCAAAAGCGGTGTTCAGATGGCTGGAAGCAGCTTGATTAGACATTCCAGAAACTAGCGCCCATGGGGCCACCATGGATTAAGCTATCCAAGCAATTAAGTATGTGGCAGATGCCACTATTGACACTTTTAAAATGGCGTCAAGATCAGCAGCATCAGTAAACAGAGCCAGGAGATTAATTTGGCTTAAACTCTGGAACGCTGACCAAGAATCAAAGTACAGGCTCATGAAGCTTCAATTCTCAGGGGACAAGGTGTTCGGACCAGGTATTGAAGAATTTATCATAAAGAAGGGAGAAGATAAGGACAACCAAGGGGGGGCCGAGCACTCTGCCTTACTTTTGGAATAATAGATTTCATCCCTATTCACACAGAGGAAAGAAGGGCCCTAGGTACCAAGGCCAGGACAGGTGCGCATTTGGGTTCAAACCGAATTTCTTAAACTAAAAACCCCAATATCTTTCAAACCAGGACCGCGGTAGCCATTTCAACTCCAAGCAAGGCTACAAATGCAACAGGCAAAACAGAGGTTTTCAACAATGAGAATCCACAGGCCCAGGACAATGCAGACGCAGTGGGGGGCAGACTACATCTCTTCTCCACAACCTGGGCCGAAACAGTCAGGGACCGATGGGTAAAAGAAATAGTCAAACAAGGCTATGCCATCGAGTTCAACTCTGTGCCAAGACAAAACAGATACATACAATCCCACATTATGAAAGACAAGATGACACCTGCACAAGTCAGAGCAATTCTACAACAACTGCTCAACAGCAAAGCCATCAAACCTGTTCCAAACCATGAAAGATACTCAGGCATCTACTCAGTATTCTTTCTGGTGCAAAAAAAGACAGGGGATCTACGCCCAATACTAGATCTCAAATTCATAAACAAATTTATAAAATACCAAAGATTCAAAATGGAGACCCTACGGTCAACCATTGCGGCAATCCGCAAGGGGGACCTCCTAACATCCATAGACCTGAGGGACACATACCTCCACATCCCAATCAGACCATCCCATCAGAGATTCCTCAGGTTCAGCATCCTGGGGTACCACTTCCAATATCAATGCCTACCCTTTGGTCTGGCATCAGCGCCCCGAGTGTTCACCAAGGTCATGGCTCCACTAGCAGCCAAACTCCGAATGGAGGGAGTCCATGTAATCCCTTACCTGGATGACTGGCTAATTCGGGCAAGATCGCAGGAGGAATCCCAAGCAGCAACTCGGAGAGCGCTGCAATTACTCACCTGACATGGATGGATAGTCAACACCTCCAAAAGCCACCTGACACTGATCACAACTATAGAACACTTGAGGGCGGTGTTCAACACAGTCACCGGGGCAGTCAAACCCTCAGAAACCCGCATCAATGTGTTAGTGAACCAGTGCAGGCACATACTGCACTGCAAAATGATGACTCTGTGGCACCTCATGCAGTTGTTGGGTCTAATGGCAGCCTGCATAGACCTACACGACTGGGCCAGAGCACACATGAGGCAATTACAATGTCTACTTCTCGACAAATGGAATTACAACTTACAAAACTACAATCAAAGGGTGACCATACCTATGCAAGTACAAAGGTCACTGAGATGGTGAACAAACCCACACAATCTAAACCAGGGAGCGAAATTACAAAAAAGAGCGACCAGAATCCTTGAAACAGATGCAAGCCTGCAAGGCTGGGGTGCTGTAATGGACAGCAGATCAGTCCAAGGAAGATGGACAGAACCAGAAACGAAATTGCCTCTTAACATTCTGGAGACCAGAGCAATACGACTGGCGCTACAGTACTTCAAACCACAAGTAACGAGGCAACACGTAAAGGTGCGAACAGACAGCAGGGTAGCAATGTCCTACATAAACAAGCAAGGAGGAACAAAACGCAGAGCCATGGCCAGGGAGTCGGAAGCCCTCATGCTGTGGGCAGAGAGACACCTTCTCAGCATCACAGCGGTACACCTAGCAGGCGTGCAAAACACCAGGGCAGACTGGCTAAGCAGGCAAACCCTACAACAGGGAGAGTGGCAACTCAACCCAGCCATATTCAACAAACTACAAAGGAAATGGGGCCCGTTCCAAGTAGACCTCAAGGCATCGGCAACAAACGCTCAGCTACCAATATGCATATCAAGGTACAAGGACAAGAACGTGGTGGGAGTAGATGTTCTCTTGACCTCATGGAAATTCCAGATAGCGAATGCATTCCCTCCAATACCTATGATACCTGTGATTCTACAGAAAATCAGGGACATGGGCACAACAGTGATTCTAATTGCCCTGGACTGGCCAAGACGAACATGGTATGTGCTCATCAAAAAGATTTTGATGGACAAGCCTACGAGACTCACCCCATACCAGACATTGCTCAAACAGGGGCCAATCTGGCACGAGGACCCACGACCACTGAGGCTGATGGCATGGCCACTCAGAGGGTCAGACTGCTAAACCTAGGGGTGTCAACCAAAGTAGCAGATATGCTACTACAGGCCAGAAGACACTCGACTAACAAAACATATAACAGACACTGGGGGGCATTTGTTTATTGGTGTAACTCTAAACAACTTCAGGCTTCAAACTGCAATATTTTACACGTGTTAGAATTTCTGCAAGATGGTCTAGACAAGGGGTTAACATTAAGTCGTTAAGAGTTCAAATGGCCACCATAGGAGCAATACGGGGAAAAACAGATGGACAGCTGCCTGGGGCACACCCATTGGTGCAGTCCTTCCTAAGAGCAGCTGCCAACATCACCTACTCCCCTAGACCAGTTTCTGTCCCATGGCAGCTTAACTTAGTACTAGACGCCTTAACTAAGGATCCTTTCAAAACTTTGGATTCGGCTCCCCTACCTTTTCTAACCATGAAAACTGTCTTTCTGGTAGCAATATCCTCAGCTAGGAGAACCAGTGAGATACAGGCCCTATCATGCAGAGAACCCTTTCTCACGTTCTTCCCAGATAGAGTGGTCCTAAGAACTATACTGTCTTTCATCCCTAAGGTGGCGATGGCCTTTCACACAGGGCAAGAAATTACAGTCCCAATCACTTGCCCAACTGAACAGGACCCTAACAGGGACATCCTCCTCTGTCTGTACCCAGCTAGAGCCCTTCACATCTACTTGGACAAGACAGAATCTTTTTGACAGTCAGATAGACTCTTCGTCCTCCACCAAGGACAAAAGAGGAGCTTACCAGCTTCCAGGTCTACGGTCGCCAGATGGTTGCGAGATGCCATATCCCAGGCTTATAAGGTTAGGGAGGCCGATCCACCGCCCATCATCAAGGCCCACTCCACTAGAGCAATAGCCACGTCCTGGGCAGAAAGAAGCTTAGTGTCAGTAAGGGAAATCTGCCAGGCCGCTACTTGGTCATCCCCCCATACGTTTACCAAGTACTACTGCTTGGATACAGGGTTGACAGGCAATTCTGAATTTGGCTGAAAAGTAATTCAAACAGCTTCGAGTAAGGTTCCTCCTCCCTCCCAAGTCATTTCCAATACTGCTGTATAATCACCCATGAGTGGAGAGTGGGAGAGCTGTAAGAAGGTGCGATTGATAATGGAAGTTTTCTCACCTGGTAAATGTGATTATAGGAGCACCTTCTTACAGCACTCCGTAGCCCACCCAATGAGGAGGAGCACACAGTAATAAACCATGAATAACAGTCTGAAAGAAATGCATTGGTACATTCTTTAATGATGGTGGTAAACAGTATGCTGATTACAAGGTTGTACACTACGCAAAGAAGCGTAGGCAGTAACGACTTCATTACTGTACATTATGAGCCACCAAAATAATATGGAGTAAAAGATGAACAGTTTACACAACTTCACAATGTGTGGTATGTTTTTTCTATCAGGTGGCACTCCTCAGGGAGACCACCGGGCCGCTTTACTGTTATTTCATATTTTCAGAAGGTTCCAAAAGCTTGGAAAGATCTCATATTGAGGAGTCTGGGAACTACAGGGGAGGAGACAGAAGCAGGGGAAGAGAGGGATCGGGTTTCGATCCTGAAAAGTTATTTTATGCATCAGCCTGAGAGGAGTGCTGGAGATTACCCATGAGTGGAGACTGGGAGTGCTGTAAGAAGGTGCTCCTATAATCACCTTTACCAGGTGAGTAAACTTCCATTTCCTCTCCAGCCCTTTCAGCTGTTGACCATTATCCAACCATAGCCATAGCTCTAAATGCTGCGTTGCTCTGTTTCTCCACTTCTCTTACAGGCAGAAATCTGGATAAACAAAAATGACAGATTTTGCTCGTCTGAGCATAGTAAGCCATGACTCATTCAGGGTTACCCCCCATTCCTAGACAACGACATCATACCTGCAATGAAATTCAGGAAAGTGCCTCAGCACGAAACAGTGCTTCAATAATTAGCTTTAATATTACTATCCTTCCTCTTCAGGTAAGACGATAATATGCTTCCAGCACCTTTCTTTTTAGCGATTTGGACCTTCTTCTATTCAAAAAGACTTTTCACAAATTCTGGTCATGACTCTCTCAAAATGTTTCACATTATCCTCTTCTTTGACTTTGATTTTTCTCTTCTTCTTTTTTCTGCCTGCAAGTGACTGGACCCCAAACGCTGAAAACCAACGCCAACAGAGTCAAATAATTTGCAGCTTTTTTAAGTTTTTTAAACAGCAAAAACAGACTAAACATCAAAACAGCAAAGGTTTCATTCAAGAAAACCCCTAAAATTAAATTAAAAGCTGTATAGCTGTAAAACAGTAAGGGATCCAGAGCCGACAGTGGAGCGGAGCAGCATTGCGGCCATCTTGCGTCCCTGCCCCACCAGGCAGACAAGAGACAGGAAAGAAAAGAACAGATTCCTACATTCAAACTCTCCATAACAACTGGGACAGGATCCTATTCAACCCTATCATACTCAAGCTGTGTAAAATTGAGCTTAATTATCTGTTTTTTTTATCACATTTTTCATGTGTTGTTGCTGAGAAATGCACTCATTGTTTAATTAATTAAGGACCACTGGTATAAATGTGATGTGTGTTGTACTTGATTCCTTACATTCACCCCTGAGGAAAACCTTGTAATAGGGTCGAAGCACTGGGGAAGGATTCTGTTCTGGCTTCCTTGGCCACAATAAATTATGTTTTTAACTAAACTCTGGTCTCCACAAGTGCTGCTTCAAGCTTAAAACTGTTTCCTGGTTGGCAACCTATTTGCAGCATTGCTTGCTTTCCTTTGCTCAACTTTTTTTCTTTATATATTTCTCTGATCTCCAGCCTAATGGCCAGATTATCCTACGACCTTCCCATTTTCCGAAATACCTCAAGCCACAACCTTCACAAATAGGACGTATCGTGTAACAACATCTGTCAGATTGCATTATCTAGTAGTCGACTTGTCCACCACTGTACCTTATATTCCAAGCTAGGATGGCAGCCCCCTGCTGGTCACCATAATTCCTCCCTTGGGAATATCATTTATAGTGCACTTTACAATCATGTCCCCCTCTCCCCCTCTCCTGGTGCCATATAAAACTGCCTAACTCCCTCAGGTCTGCAGACCTGGATCTACTATCCCCTCCCAGGGTAAAAACTAAATACAGCCCATCATGCTTTGCAATAACCTGCCCGAAACTGTGGAACCAGTTCCCTTCCAACATTAGCTATGCACTGCAGCTGGCACTTTTCGGAAACTGCTCTGAACCCACTTATTACAGTTATATGCTTGTTCCTGTTCCTGGGCCCCATTACTTTTTTTTATTTTTACTTTTTATTTACCTGTTTTGTGCCAATACACTGCACACAAACACTCTAAGCAATGCAATACAGCACACATAATGAAAACATAGTGATAATGAGGTGGCTAAGTCATTGCTGCCTTTGTTACAAGGTTTGAGGGAATACCATTGTGAATAAATGCCTTCAAGAATATAACCCAATTAGCCAAGGACACCAATGCTTAAACTGTAAATAAATATACAAACACAGTTTCATAACAGAACAAGAAACTGGCTCTCTTGCCTTTGTGTAGTACTCACTTAATTTGTAACTCGAAGTTCCCTCTCGGAATACTACTCCTCAACATCCACATACTACTAGGTATAACTAACCCATAGCATTTAAATACCCCATAAACCCCCAGTTCCACCATGACTGTAAATAGCTGTGAATATAAAACACAGGAGACACATAATGACTTTCAAAGGAGCATAATCTTGCATATTTGAAAAAACGGACCTCACAGCTGAAATTATTTGGTCATAACAGTTCTTGTAGTGTCCAACTGGCTCTGAAGGTAAGGAGCAGCCCCAATACTATGGTAGCCCCAATGTGATATTTGCAAATAGTAAATTAGCCCATAAACTAGCCCCAACAAAAAGACATTGAAATTAATGATGGAAATCCTCAAACAGTCCAACAGTAGTGCAGGAGGAATTAGGAAGATGTTCTTGCCCGAAGTCCATTATAAAATTCACTTACAATCATAGTTCAAGTATTCCCTTGTTCAGAATCTGAGGAGGAGTCCCCTTCTCTTGCAGTTCTATCAGCTCCCAGCTTGTCCAGAAGTTTAGCGGTTTCTTTAGGATATGAATAAATATAGGCTCTCTGACCTACTGTGACATGCAAGCGGGTGGGCATAAGCATACTATTGGGAATAGCCAGTTTCCTCCGGCAATGCAGAATGGCATCAAAGCTTTTCTGCCTCGTGTGGGTGGCACAGGAAAGACCTAGGAACAACATTATCCTGGACCCCTCCATCTCTACTCCTCTTTTATTTTTGGCAGCTTGCAAAATTCAGTTTCTGGCTGCCACCAATGCAATAATGGGCATAATGGTTCTCACTCCATTCAACAGTCTACCAGCTATGCGAATTTTGGTTCTGTAGGCCCGGACCACCAGACCCTGAACATCCAGGCTGAGCATCTCTGTTATTCAAGTGGCCAAAAAGGAAAGCAGATCTTCACCCTTCACCCACTCTGTCATCCTGATAATCATCATCAAAATGTTATTGTTCATCTAATATAAAATATTAGACATTACAACATTTATACATAAATGGAGGAAAAGGAAGAGGGGTAAAAATGAGAACAATAAAGTTACACATGTATTCACATAAAGTGCAGTACATCTAAAAATGTCTTATCTGGAGCTGGCCCGTTGGCGCAGTGGTTGGATTTCTGCTTACAACGCTGGTGACCTGAGTTCAGGAATGGACTCGGGTTACTGGAGGGCTGGCCGGGGGGGAGGCTGGAGCGTCCGATGACTGCTCGCCTTCTCCCGGGGGGGGGGATGCTGTCCAGTGACTGCTGACTCCCGGTGGAGACCAGTAGTATGACACCTATGCCAACTGACTGACTAGGGGGGCATGGCAGAGGTCAGTGTATGCCTTAACACATCGTGCCCACAACAGAAAAAGGGAAAAAGCATTCCTCTGCTCAACCAGATGACGGACATCCGATTCCCTCCACTGCCATGAGTGCACTGGTCGGGCCCCATAAACCACCTCAGCAGCACCCGAGGGGCCAAGCAGTATTGATACATCCTTGTGTACCTATTTCTTCCCCTTTCTCTGCGAATGACCACTTTCACCCTAACCGCTCTGCCCTATTTCCTGCCTCCTTCCCGGATCTTTCTTTCACCTCACCCCCTCACCCTCCACCTTCTTTCCACTGTTTATCTTCACTTGCCCAAACATTTGTTCACCCAAATCTACCTATACCTATTTGACAAAGCACCTTGGGCTGCCTCCTTTTATTAGGTTATTTTTGATTTCCTACCGAGTCATAGTTTTAATTTTAGTTGGCAATGTTAATGTCATATTGTCATTTTAAATACTTTCTTGTCAAAATGTTATGTAATACCATCCACTGTATGTCTGTCACCCTTCCCATTGATGTGGAACCTTTGTAAAAGCGCTGTTATGTGCTCAAAGGTATTGTAATCCGAGAATGAATAAATAAATAAATAGTTGCACTGGCCAGCCCCTACTGGCACCTTTCTCCTCTTATGAGGAGGACCTATCCAGTGAAGGGTTACACCAGATTACTTCAAGGGTGGCTGCCATCTAAAGTGGGGAATGGTGGCAATGGGCGGAGGCGTGAGTGAGCAGTAGGAGGAGAGACCACTGATGGCCCGAAGCAGAGGCCGACAGGGGAGACACAGAGGAGGCAGAAAAAAAAAAAAAAGGCCTTATATAACAACGAGGAATGATTCAAAAGTATGTACATAATAAGACATCATGATCATATAAGTGCCATATTATAATCATTCCCTGGAATCACATGTTTAACAGAAGTTTTCCATAACCGAGGCAAGTGTTTCCTTTTGGACTTTACTACTGAATCGGGGAATTTTGCGATTAATAAGGCTTCAGAAACAGTTTTGGGATGTAACAAAATGAACAGGACATCATAATCCAGATTTGCATATTTCATTAAAAACGGTTTTAGTAATGGATCTAGTGCAATATTATAAAGAGGGCATTGTATTATAGTATGGTAAAGAGTTTCCTGGAAACCTCTATTGCACTTACACATATCTTGTGTCAAACCTGTTTTGGGTGATTTATTAAAATAAAAATATTTAGAAACAAGCGTGCCAACTCTGGCCCAAGTAATTAAGTTCCTGGTACCAGAGTCAAGGGGTAATAAAAGGTATTCTTCTATATAAGGGTCAATTTTATTCAGCCCAAACCAGGGAGCTTGTTTCTATGTCCTGACAAGAACCATTTGTTGATTCTGTGCTTCGAAGTAAAGCTTTTGTTTTAAGGTAACTTTAAAAAGAGGGGATATTTGGATCTCTTTCAATGAGTCTTCCCATGATGGGTTAAGATAGGTTTTGAAAGTATTGCTTTAAGTTTTTTCAACCAAGGGGACAAAAAAAAAAAAACCTTCACCAACCCAGCTTATTTTCTCTTTAAAAGTCATATGCAAAGGTTTTTAAAACTGAAAGAAGCCACACCATTCAATAAACAGTGCTATAAAACCTATTTGTGTTCCGGGTTTTGTAACAAAAGTCAACAAATTAATGCATTTTTAGTCTTTTTGTTGTGGTCCATTTCCCCAGCAATGCTGGCTGCTGATGTCATTTGGGGTGTTTGCCTGTTCGGAAGTTGTATTGCTGCTAGTAATACAATGCTAGTAACGTCACTGCTGTTGGTCAGTGTTTGCTTTACAATAATTTAGATTTAATAGTGACCTTATCTGCACTAATTCCTACTAGGGATAGCTGTGCTAGCCCTGGTAAAAAGATCATTTTAAAGTGATTTATTGAAGTTTGCCATGGACAATGGGAGAAGTGACCTGATGGAGTGTACTCTACTGTACCCACAATGCCTCACTATGTAAATTAGTATACAGGCATTTATTTTTCTGTGCTCACTGAAGAAAAAGGAGCATTCTCTCAGTATAGAAGTCTTGTAGCTAAATATGGTATGTACAATGCATTGTTGTGACAATAAACAAACAAAAGCTTATATTGTTGACACCACCACACAAATATGGGACAGCATCTCAGAGTATGGAAATTGTAACACAGGTTTGTATTTTACCCACAGTGCCTTGCTATGGTTGTTTACATATTACTGCTCGCCACTAGCAACATAAGGGACTGTATGTCTGAGTAAGGCATGTTTAAGGCAACATTGTAAATTTCCCAGAATTCCATGTTGCTATATGTAAAACAATGACCCTTCCCTGATATGATATCATTTTGGGGGTGTGGCTGAACACACAAAACTGGAGGATAAAACAGTAAAAAATGAGAATGACATATTTTTTTACATAACAAATTGCAGCTTCAACATTTGAAGCATGCCTGGCAATGGCATGCCATATGTAACAGGCATTTGGGGAACCTTCAACTTTTACTTTAACATCAATGTACTACTCTCCCTGACTTCTACACAGGCTATAAAATTAAATTTAAACCGTTATTGTGCATTATTGGCATTGAGCATGACACAACCACAATCAAACAACTTTTAGATTCTTGCAACAGGCACAGTGCAAGAAATGAGAAGGCTTTACAGACCTCAGCAATGTGACTGCCTCCATAGCTTATGTATTGAAGAAAGAGAATAGCACCCCAATTGACATCACCAGGGTGGAGACATGCCGATTACAGCAGGGGACAGAAAGTCTCAGCATCTAGCAGTGTTGTTGACACACACCACACAATAAATTGCTATAAATGGTATGAAATGGTAGATTTTCACATAAAACTCTAGCCAGACACTGTTGTTATAACAATATTTAATGAATAATGCTGCCAGTTTAAATTCTGTAAATTTCATCGTATATGATCTTTAAGACATAATTCTGGTAGAGTATTAAACTCATTGCTAATTATTTCAACCAACAGGAGACCACTTGTACAGTTCTCCCTTATTATAATGAATGCTATGGGGGCCATAGTAAAAGTTTGTTATAGTGAGTATTCATTACAGATGAAAAAGAAGCCTTGCCATAATTAATTTGCAATGACTCTGAGTGCACTGTATCTGTAAATAATGCAGCATAATTTATTACAAACATGATAAACACACATGACAGACTGTTGAACGCTCACATAGAAATTTTAAAATACTGTATTGACTCAACATACAGTACTACAGTATATTTATTTATTTAAGTTAGCAGTCCATTGTTTTCTGAGTTAGATCGTTGTTAAGCACATCCTTGTTACACAGCAATATGAGCTGTCTTAACTGCAGCAGCTGTAAGGAGGACACAAAGGACTACCGCTCCAGATACCGCAACCCTGTCTCCAGGTCTGCTATTCCCTCTGCTGAGTTTACTTGGACTTCTTCAGTGTCAGTCACTCCTTCAACAGAATCTTCACTGTCTGATAAAGTGCGGTGCCCAGATTTCACTTCAGCCATAATCTCTACATCTGTTATCACATCTGACACAGCAATAGTGTCATCCTGAGCAAACCACTGCTGAAGTTGATCATGGGAATCAAGACCAGTCCTTTCAATCAGCCCAATCGAGCAGCAATGGTAACAGCCTCTCTGTCAATTTCATCATTTTGAGTGGACACAGCAGGGGTAACAGTGGTACTGCTGTCCTCGAATATTGGCCCGAGAGCGTCTCGCCAGCAGTTGGTCACTTTTTCAGCTGTGATTGAGTCCCATGCAGTACCGGCAATGTACATCATATCCTTAATGTTGTATGACTTTAGAAATCTCACCAGCTCTGTCCCGTTCTCTTGTGCAATAATCTCCCTTAACAGTTGCTTCTTGTAAAGTTTTTTCAGATTTGCAATTACACCCTTGTCCATCAGCTGGATGACTGATGTGGTGTTACTGGGCAGATACTGAACTTTTATTTTCCCATCTTTGCTTACCAGTTCTTCAGCTTTTGGATGTGCAGGGCACTGGTCTAGTAGGAGAATAGCCTAAGTGTCCATCCCTTCAATTGAAGGAATCTGCGTACAGAGGGTATAAATTCATGATGGAACCACTGTCTAAAAATATCCCTGGTCATCCATGAGTTTGCACTATAGACATACAAAAAAGGGAGGGAATCTCTGTTTATGTGATGGAAACACCTTGGGTTTGCAAAGTGACCAGTGCATAGTGGCTTTAACTTATGGTCACCAGTTGCATTTGTGCAAACAAGCACTGTCACCCAGTCCTTAAACATTTTGTATCCTTTTGAGGCATTTGTCTCAGTTCTTGCAGTGAGGGTTTTGTCAGGCAAACACTGTCATCAGCGTTGTACAGCTGGCAAGGTTCATAATCTCCTTCTTCTAAAATGTCTATCAATTTTGGCATAAATTCAGCTGTGGCAGTATCATCTGCCGACCTCTGCTCACCGGTGATTTTAAGTTGTTTGATGCCATTTCAGCATTGGAATCTCAACAGCCAGCCAGGAGAGGATTTAAAATTGCATTCATCACCCATAAACTGTTTTGCCAATGACTCAGCCTTCTCTTTAACTATGGCACCCGGAGATCGAACACCCGCTGCATGCTGACTCTCAAACCATATTTTAATGGCTTGATCCACCTCAGCATTGCCGGCAAGTCTTAATTTTTCTTTTTGCTGCATACCCTCCTTCCCTAAGCAGTTGTCTGTGAAAGCCCTCAGAGACTGCTCTTGTTTACGTAAGGTGCAAATCGTTGACTTGGCAAGCGAAAATTTTGAGGCAAGTTTCATGAGTCCCTCTCCATTTTTTGGACTGTCTATGATGGCCAATTTGGTATTGACATCAAGTGCCTTCCTTTTTTTTTAATCTCAGTCATGAAGTTTGGACTGGGGTTGCTGTTGAGAGCTGAAGTGTGAATGAGTTTCTCTGTCTAAAAATGTGCTTTCATGTGCTTAACAACTTAATTGTAATGATTGCAAAAGACTGAAGTGAGTTACAACTACTACAGCTATACTATGCTTGATGGCGAATTAGTCAGCAATTAGGATTATAGCCAGGAAAGCATACTCAAGGGGTATTTCAAAATTAAATTAAAGCCTTCAGCAGTTGCTCATTGCTTGTTTCTGAACTACCAATTTGACTAATTTAATGTGATCCATAATGTGAGCCTGAAATAATCAAATTGCAAACGAGCAGATGAAATGAAAGGGTTGTAGTGAAAGCCATACAAAACATTCGTTTTAAGCAGGATTCATTATGATGAGATTCACTATAACGAGGGACAACTGTATATCTATTATGGTTGATATGGGAGCCTTCCTAGTTTAACCCTTACCACTGAATTGGCAGTTGAAATAGAAACCTATAAGAGGGCTTTACAGTAAAATGATAATGGGAGCTCAATATTTTCAGGTGGGTTTGTACCCCATACCTCAGAACCATAAAGTAGACTTGGATTTAATTTGGCTTCACCTGCAACCAATGCTGGTGCTACAGTATGTCCCCCATATTTATAATTAAACCTTAGTAAAGCCTTAGTGGTGAGTTTAGCTTTAGAAATCTGTTCTTTTAAGTGTAAAGTCCATTGTGAATTTGATGTAAATTTAACACCAAAATAGGTATGGGACAAGGCCACCTCAATTAATTTATCTTCAAGGTATATTTTAGGTGAAGAGGACTGTAAATTCTGAGGCAAAAAAAACACTATTTTGGTTTTATGTAAATTAATCTCAATGGTCAATGTATAACATTTAGATTTTAAAATATTAAATTTTCGCTGAAGTCCAACCACTGAGAGGGAAAGAAGGAGAAGATCATCTGCATAGGCTAATATATGAATAGTTTGGTGCCCAATTTTAGGGGAATCAAGTGCTAAGAATGAATCAAAATAGAGTAATGAATCAATATATATATATATACCGAATAATAGAGGTGCAAGTAGGCATCCTTGATTTACACCTTAGGACCTTAGGAAGTGCTAAAAAATTCTGATAATTTACCCTGGTTATCATATCTTACAGCAGTAATTGTATTTGAATGGAGTAAGTAAATAGGAGTCAATAGGTTAATAGGGAATCCTCTTTTAAAAATAATTTCCCAAAGTGTCCCTCTAGACACATAATCAAAGGCTGATTAGAAATATATAAAGAAGGCATATAATTTCATCTGTCGATATGACCTATATTTTTCAAGTAAATATTGTCAATTGTTGGAAAACCCTGACGAAATCCTGCTTGAAAAGTTGATAATGGTGATAACTTATCGATCCAGTTTTGGAGCTTTACCAGTAAGATTTTAGCACATATTTTTCCACTGATGTCCAAAAGGCTGATCAGCTTATAATTTGATGGGAGCTGAAGAGGACCTTTTTTATGACTAGGAATTATAATATTTTTGAGCCAAGATGTAGGAACATATGATTCTTTCAGACATGTATTGAAAAAAATGGCAAAAAAGGGGACCCAATAGTTAATTTGAGCCTTATAGATCTCATTTGGAATAGTATCTGGTCTGGGGCCTTGTTATTAGCTAATTGAGATATGGCCAGTTCTACTTCACCAAGAGAGATGGTCAAAGGGGCAGGATCTACAATCCTCATCCATAAAGTAACATTATCATTACGTCCCCACACCAGGCACTCGGGTTAATATCCCAATACTGACACTGTAGTGCAGCATGACGGAGGTGCTGCACTCCTGAGGTGCCGTCTTTCAGATGAGATGTTAAACTGAGGTCCCGTCTGCCTGTTTTGGTGGTTGTTCAGGTGGGAATTAAAGATCCCATGGCCCTTCTCGAAAAGAGTAGGGGAAATTTCTCTGGTGTCCTGACCAAATTTCCTCCATTTACTAGAAATACCACCAACAGCTAGATCTGGTTCACTTTCAGTTGGTTACTATCTGTATCCCCACCCTTGTGTCACCCCTGAAAAAGGAACTTCTAGTCTCAGTGGACTTACCCGGTCAACAAAATTAAATAAATAAATAATAAATAAATTGGACAGAGCCTTCGCTATTAAGAAGGGATGTGCTAGATTTTAATAATTTGTTTAATCCTTACAGTCATTTTAAGTTCTGAGTTGATATTAGAATTTAGAGCCTTGAGTGTGTAAATCTCTCTTTGCTCTCTGCCCTGCAACCCCTCTCTCTCTCTCCTCCTCCCCCACACTGTCTGCTTTGCTCTCTGAACCTGCCCACTTATATTTATTCTCTTTGTTCTGATGTGACCTGCCTACTTCTCCAGCCTTTAAAAATCCTGTTTTTCTACTTTATTTCAGGGATCCAGCGTGCCTTGACCAGGCCACGGACCCCTCAATTTCTGGAACCTAAACAGTTTTTCAGAAATCCTCTGTACTGCAAGGTACTAGCCCTGACTTTTGGATTTGGTACCAGTGGAAGCTGATTTCCAAGTGGCCCCACTATCTCCTGCTGAACACACCTCTAACTACTGTATCTCCCTCTGTGTCTCTAGTTGAATTTATGTGCTAGGGTTTAATAATTTGTTTAATCCTTACAGTCATTTTAAGTTCTGAGTTGATATTAGAAGTGAATTTAGAGCTTTTTTTTTAACTGTTGACTTTTCCATTAGCAGATTATATCCTCTCACCACTAGAGGGCTATATCTCTATCTCTTTATCTAGTAAGTAAGCCATGTGGTCTCTCTCTGCCTTTTTCTCACCTCTCCTCCTCCTCCTTGCCCTGGCCCCCCTCTTCTCTCTCCTGGT
Organism: Neoceratodus forsteri; assembly: GCA_016271365.2. Classification (NCBI taxonomy): domain Eukaryota; kingdom Metazoa; phylum Chordata; order Ceratodontiformes; family Ceratodontidae; genus Neoceratodus; species Neoceratodus forsteri. Next base: position 289,174,179 of record CM057455.1, on the reverse strand, counting down.
CCTAGCCATCCCCACCCCACCCCACCCCGCCACCTCTACTCTGGTTTCCACTGCTACTCCAAGGGAACTCTCCACTTCCACTCAAGTCTTGTGCTTGGTGACCGATTGGATATTCCTGGTTACTTAACCTGACCACTACTTTCAATAAGAGTGGCCACCTCTCTTCACTGTACCACCTTGCAGTCCATATGGGACACCGCCTGGAACCTTGCAACTTCTACTCCAGGAAACTATAATCAAAACTATCTCTCAAAGAGCTGTGACTCTGCTCCTTAAAACTCCTACTCCTCCTCCTCCTTCTCATCTCAGGTAGCATCCTTCCCAATCCTGGCCCTAGAAGCTCAGGCCACACACAAACTCCAGGTGCCCTTATCCTTGCAACTATTAATATCTGCAGCCTACTACCAAAGCTGGATGCACTCCATGCCTTCATATGCCAATACAACCCTGACATCCTTGCAGTGGTGGAAACTTGGCTGACACCTAAAGTTCCTGACTCAGCAGTAACAATACAGGGCTACAATGTCCACAGGCTGGACCGGATATCCAAAAAAGGCAGTGGTTGTGCAATCATATCAAAGACTTCCTGTCTTGGCACCCTGTTGCAACTCCATCTCTTTCTGCCTCAGCCCAGATTCTGCCAATAAAAATAGTCCTAGTTCCCAACCATAAAGCCCTGACTATTGTCTCTGTATACATCCCGCCCAGGGACCCTAAACATGGATTCAATGACGTCCTAAACTTTATCAACTCTCATCATTCCAAAGCTGAACTTATTCTGCTAGGGGATTTCAACATAAACTGGTTAGCATCGAGTGCCAGTACCTATAAAGACTCCATCTCAGCTGCTAACCTCACGCAAATGGTAAACTCCCCTACTAGGATTAACTACAAGACTGGCACCAGTACCCTCTTGGATTGGGTCCTCACCACTCACCCCACAAGGATTTCTCATACGACCATTCTCCCAGACTCACTCAGTGACCACTCCCCAGTCATGTGTGCATGGTCGAACAAATTCCTTAAGCCCCCTCCCAAAATTATCACTAGCAGAGTCCTTCCTCGTGGAAAACTTCCACATCTCAAATAACACCTGCTTCTACAAGACTGGCTACCCATCTATGAAGGAACTGATGTTAACTTGGCTCTTGATCACTTCATCTCAACTTTCAACAAAGCCTTCGACCTCTTTGCCCCTGCTAAAAGGCGCAAAACAAAATCTCTCTCTAACCCATGGGTCACTGCGGCTCTTCTCTCACAGCTGAAACTAAGGGATCACCTCTGTGCAGTTGCCAGGGCCACTGGCAAACAACTGGACATCCAAAATTACAAACAAGCATGAAATGCCTGCACAAAAGCCATACGGCTAATGAAATCCACCTATTACAAAGACGCTCTCACCAATACATGGGGAAATGGTCGTGCTTCCTGGGACAATATCAAGGATGTCACAGAGAAGCAGCCAAAATCCTCTCCGGCCATGTTAATGGTTGATGGATCCTCAACCCTTGACCCCAAGGTGATCGCAAACATCTTTAACATGGCTTTTTCAGACCTTAGTGCTGTTCTACCCCGTGACTTTTTCGAAAACAGGGTCTACTCCCCAAATACCTCAGCCCCTCAGTCTAACCATCCCCTCTTCTACTTCAGGAAGGTAAGGCTGAATGAAGCTCGCTGCTATATTACTGCAGCTATCTCTAAATCTAGATCTAGTAGTGACACCCTGGACCTTAAGCTTCTGTTGCTCACCCTCGATGAGGTAATTCATCCATTAACAAAAATCCTAAACCTCTCTCTCAGCTGTGGAAAATTCCCAGACCTATGGAAAACAGCCACTGTGACACCCGTCCATAAAAGTGGGGACAAGACGATTCACTCAAATTATCACCCTATCTCCATATTGCCCTCACTCTCTAAGGCACTTGAGCACATCGTGGCTGATCAACTTACAGACCACTTGGGTAAATACAATATACCTTGTCCACAACAACACGGCTTCCAGAAAGGTCACAGCACCACCACAGCCCTTCTTGAGTTCACTGGAGCTTTGCACAAATCCCCTTGACAGTGGCCTTCTCACAGGGGCCGTTTTCGTCGACCTCTCCAAGGCCTTCGATACAGTACACCATGGACTACTAATACACCAACTACTGAATGCTGGGCTATCACCCAACTCTTCTCTCTGGTTTAAAAGCTACTTAGAAAACCGGTCACAGAGAGTAAAAATTGTGGACGCTGTTTCTAACACCCTGCCTGTTCGTGCGGGTGTCCCAAAGGGATCCATACTGGGACCCCTCCTTTTTTAGCCTTTTCTTAAACTCCCTCCCTTACCACTGCTCTGAGCAGATCATACTATATGCCGATGATGCTGTTGTATTCTCCACTCACAGAGATCCTGCAACCCTTCAACACAACCTTCAACTTGGTTTCAGTTCTGTAGAGACATGGTTTCTTAATCATAAACTGGTCCTCAATGACAAGAAAACCAAATCTATGCTCTTCTGCAGCTCTCATAACCCACACAAGCTGCACCACTTGGCTATCTCCACCACCCAGGGCAACACCCTAGATAAGGTGGTGTCCTTCAAATACTTAGGGATTCAGCTTGACCCTAATCTCTCCTATGGACTTCATGTAGATAATGTAGCTAGAGCTGCTAATACACGGCTTGGTCTCCTCTACAAACACAGACCACACCTCACGCCAGAAGCTTTGAAGGTTGCAGTCCTGAGCTCTGTGATCTCTGTAATAGACTATGGTCTCATCATTTATGGCTCGGCCACAACCACAACCCTTAGACGCCTCTCAACTGCCTTAAATAAAGCAGATCGGCTCATCACTGGTGCTCACCGTCTCACCCACACGTGACCTGTACACTCAGACCAGCTGGCTCCAGCTATCAAACTGCATAAAGTTTCTCACCTGCTCCATGGTCAAAAAAATCTGCCTTGGCCTTGTACCTTCTGGGGTCTCAACTCTGTTACAACACCGAATTAACAAATGGTGCCTTAGGAGATCCACGCTACAGCTACTGAAAGTCCCCACTTTCACACTTCACAGGGACAACGCTCTTTTGCTTATCGAGCACCACTCTGGTTCAATGGCCTCAGTCCAACCAGCTCCTCTGCCCCAACTATTGGTATGTTTAAAACTAGGCTCCGGGACTATCTCACTACCAACAGCTCCTGTGACTGCCCAACTTAACCTTGTTTCTCCACTTCCCTTTCTGCTCTAGTTGTCCCCCCCCCACTGGATTCTACTTTCACATATTGGTATACCCAATGCTGCACTTTTCACCCTTTTGCCACCTTTCCTACATTCCTTCTCCCCCCCAACCTCTTCCCTCTCCCTATGACTCTGGCACTTCTTATCTGTTGTCTATTTTCTCTGACAAATGCCACTGGCTGCCTTGTTACAATGCTACCCTTGAACTGTATTAATCTGTACTCTGTTTGCAATGTCCACATTGTTGTAATGCCTTTCTTGATGTTCCCCACAATTTGTATTTCTCTGACGTGGAACCTTTGTAAAAGAGCCATGGCTCAAAGGTATTTGTAATCCTAGACTTGATAAATAAAGAAATAAATAAATGTAAAGTATAAAACCCAAGCCTCATTAGGAATATAGGATGGGAAAGAAGTCGAACCAACATTTGAGCCTTTTGCCACTAATTGCCAAAAGAGTTTAGAGTCCTTCATATCAATAGCCTAGTACATTAATTTCCACTGTTTCTACGTGAATGCTTATTTTTCTCAGTCAAAAACTTTCTATAAGTTTTCCGAGCTTTGTTTAGGATAAGGAAATTATCCTTAGAAGGGTATTTCCTCACAAATCTAATGAGTGTTCCAAGTTTGGATTTTTCTTTAATACTGTCAGTGTCAAAACATGAATTTAAAAAAAGGTCTTTTATTGTTGGTGGGGTAAATTATTTGATTAATTTGCTGGTAGCACAAGTCCAGCTGTTCGCACATATGTTTGGTATCTGCATTAGCCTCTGCAAATGATAATAACAAGGAGAAAGGAGAGGAATATAGTAACTCAACCACTTTATCCCATGTTTGAACATTGAGAGCTAATTTCGCTTTACCTATCAACTTAAGTGAAGAGAGTTGAATAAGATTGGGGGGAGTTAGGGATCTTATCAGGAAATGCTAATAGAAAAGTAATAGCAGCATGATCACTCTCCAGTCTCATATTTACTGCAAAATTGTGGTACAGGTCATAACTGTGCGGAGAGCTTAAGAAAAAATCAATTACACTCTGCCCTTGAGAGGAAAAAAAATAAAACACAAGCCCTGTGTGGATCATTTTCCTCCCTCCCATTTAAAATTAAAAAGTTATTCTTCATAATAAAGTTCTGAAATCACCTTCCTGATTCATTCACAACACCACCCATGGATTTCCTAGGTCCCAGATTCCCCATGTAGAATAGTTCCTATAGAGAGGATAGATTGTCAAATTTAGCAGTTCTGGAAATAAAGGTCCCTGCCAGTACAACGATGTCAATGTAAAAACATAAGGGGAAGGACTCTATTTCTGTTGAAAGCTACATCCAAATGTCATAACTTGGGGCAGAATGAAAATGAGATGAAACATAAGCATTCACAAAAAGCACATTTAAACCATTCTACTTTGTATGAGTAAAAAGAAGCTCCTTGGGCCAACCAGGCTTTCAATAACCTTCAGACCTTCCCTGATTTTCACCAGCATCAAGAGATCTCCTTTATTCCTACCATAATAATGGTCCTTAATGGCTGAAACAGAAAACGATTCATAACCATTTATAAAAAGTTGGTACAATGCCCATGTTTCTTGAAATATAACAACCTCATACGTACTGATGAAATTAAGCCATTGTGGGTCTGCTAACTTTGAAGCCAGACCCAAAATATTCCAGCTGAGGATATTTGAAGCATCCTCTGTAGGACCAAAGGTGGGGGGCTCTGTAGTAATGGCTATTGATACAATATGATCCCCCTATAGTCATACAGATTTTTTTGATTTCTGTAATGGGCTCAGTATTTGTTTGGGATCTAGAAATGGAACCAAGTGAATATTGGCTGCATCGAACTTATTAAAATTTTTAAGTAATGAAGAGAACAACTCTTCAGAATGAACGTAACAATCTAGTTGAGACCCTTCAAAATTGGAAAAGATCCTCTTGGCCATACTTAGGTCAGATGGAGATATGTCTTTTTTTTATAATAGAAGCCAGAATTGCTCGAACAGATGTCATATTTTCATTGCTTTCTCCATCTAAGGGATTAATCCTAAATATAGATATTACTTTTGAGTATGCCAAGGGTTCAAAATTCCAACTGAGATTTTCTAAAGTGAAGGTGAAAACATCAAGTGAAAGTGTTTTACAAAAGTCATGTCCTCCATGGACATGTTTCTAGATTGTTACCCATGTAAGAAGATGGCAAGACCTAAATTATTTAAAGATAGCTGTTTGGCCCATACAGATTGTGCTATATCCAAGTTCTCCACCATAACATATACCGGTTATGGGGAATTCAGTCTATCTCTATGAATAAGTAAGACTGAGTCTGCTGCTAATTGGAGTCCTAATTATGCTTTGAATAGATACACTGTCAACTCATTTAGGATATTGTTAGTTTAATAAGGCTTAATAAAAATATTCTCAAATTTAAAAACAACCTCTCTATCTGTTAAAGAGAGAGGTATCTGAGAATGGCTGTCATTTTTCTTCATGGGCCTCTTCGTCGTCTCTGGCGAGGAAGAAGGGGGGACAGAAGGAGTGGCATAACAGTATTTGTCTCAGCTGTGTAAATCTCTGCTATAACACATGGTCTGACCTGCTGTGCCATAGAGAGTAGTTCTGATACTTGTATGACCAATGTAGCTTGGGCTTAGCTGTAATATCAAATTCCCCCAAGGGACTTTTCAGCAAGCTTAAATCTTCACCTCTTTCTCCTAGTTTTGGAGTTTAATTTTACGTTAATGTTTTCCCCAAATATGGCATATTTTTGTTTTTCTTTTTAAGAGGAGGTGAATCAGGTATCACTATGGTAGAAAAGGAAATATTTTTCTTGGTGGATTTAGTATTAAGTTCCTGAATTTGGTTTGTAAGGTAACTAATTTTATGCTCAAGAGTTGAACATTTGTCTACGCATGATGAGACAAAGTGCTTGAGACACTGTTTAATACCAGAATATGCCTCTAAGAGGACTATATTGTACATAACAGGATGGGTTAGTGCTTTGATGGTATACTTAAAAATAGTATCGGGACATTGTACTAGAAACCCTGGATCAAGCACTATTTTGTAAACTTCTTGGTTCAACTTGGAGAATACCATATCTGGGGAACCAGCTAAGACATCCGAGTTATTCAGAGTAATAGATATATTAGCCTGATTCTCAGACAGATCCACTGGACTAAAAAGGCTTAATCTTGAGGGCTGAAAAAAATTTTCAGGCCCCCCCCCCAAAAAAAAATCGGGTTGATCTGATTCCCTTAGTTCCCTGTGTGCATTTCTAGGTAGTTTCTGTGGGGAACTAGTAATATTTATCATGCCTTCTATATAAACAGGTATTACAGGAGAATACACTGTCTTACCCTCAAAGGTCTGTTTTTTTTTGTGAAAATAAAATAATCAGTAATCTTAGTTTAACTGGGCATAACATAACCTCTCAGATTTGATTTATCAGGCAGAGGGCTTGATATATCCCAGACTGATCTTTCTCAAAGTCACTTTTAGAAGCCTTGGTAGATGCCATTAAACTTCCACTTATATTCTGTAAATGATTAGCAAGTAGGGGTGTAACTTTCTCTACAGTAGGCACCTGAAGTGCATAATCCAAATGGGGAAGCCAGGAACTGCTGGGGACAAAGTCTCAACCCTGTGCCCTGTGTCTCTTTTGTCAATGGATACATCCTCTTGGATGCAATGTACTAATTTAATTGTTGAGACAGAAGATTGAAAGGGCTTAAAGTAGAGGCAGTAATAAAATATATCAATAGTTCCTGTGAGAAAATGGATCAATTTTTCTGTTTTTTAACTTTTTGAGGAATAGAATCCCTTCCTCCTTTACTCCCTTTATCTTTTGAAAGTTTTTCCCCCACAGTTCCTGGTCATACAGACCTCTTTATCACTTTTAATGTACATTGCTGGAGCAAAAAACAGTGGTATAGAGGGAGAGACACTTAAAACACATATAAAGTTTCAATTGTCATAGGGCAGGTGTAGACCAGTTCATAAAAGGCATATAGCTCATCTAGGCCTCTAATAAATAAGTATCTGGAAGGTTCTTCTCATGTTGAAAAGGAAACAAAATCACACTGACTAAGATGTAAACAGTGAAGTTACTAGTATTTAAGTCAGAGCTCAGGGCATATCATGATCGATAGTCCAGGACCAAACTCTACAACAGCAACCATCAACAACAACGAAGCATGCAAGAAGTAAATCCCAGGTATCTAAATGACTGATAAAATATCTCCGGCTAGGACATTCAAAGGGGTCTTGAGTTCTTTCTCTTTCTCTTTCTCTTTGTTTCTCCCAAATACTTTTTTGGCTCAAGTTCTGCTTCCCAGATGCCCAAATAAACATGTGAGGATGCCACTAGAACCAGAAAACAATATTTTTATTCCTGGTCAATTATATATAGAGAAATGTTCTTTTAAAGAATAACAAGGTAACAGAATTCCTATACAATATCAAGTGTAAAGTCTAAACAGTTGAGACAAAAGACTTTAACGATTAGTCCTGTTAATAAGCTACTATATTCAGTGACACCTTCTGATCCTAATGTTAAAAATTAGCATTATAGCCTTACCACAGTGCCACAGAACATGTGGCAAACACTAACAAATTTGATCTTTAGACAAATTAAAAGTAAATATAGATTTCTCTTACTTCTAGTGCTGTATTAGTTGTACCAAGCTCATGCTTTGCTCATGCAACCGTTTGTATTATTTGATTTGCTTGTCGATTAGAGCTTCTGAGCAAGGGTTCTTAACCGACCACCAAGTCATGTAAATTCCGGTACAAGTATTTAAACCATGTGATTGTGAATGTGCAACACTATTGTGCTAGCTTGGCGTTTCCTTTACCCAGCTAAAGTCACTGTGCAAAGACAGGAAAGCAATGACCAAGAGGTAACCAAGAGGTGAAAGCAAGAATGCTTATAAAACAGCTTGACTGTTATAGGCTCTTACAACGTGCAGATAGTGGTGGTGTCTGCGAGAGTTAGTGAGTTCCGCCTTCTACGTGCACACTAAGAGGGGAGTGGTCATATGACTAATTTGCATATGGCACGAAATCTCTTACGGAGTCTAATTTAAAATATTTATCTATTTTTATTTAGTTTTTGTTGATCGGATAAATGCACTAGACAAGTCCTGCCTATTTTTAGGCACGACCCGGGGGAAGGGGTTACAGATGGAATGCCAACTGACCTTGAACCAGATTAAGCTGTTGGTGGTATTTTTAGTGAATGAGGGAAATTTGGCCAGGACACTGGGGAAATTCCCCTACTCTTTTTCGATGAGTGCCATGGGATCTTTAACATCCACCTGAACTAACACCAATCCAGGCAGATGGGACCTCAGTTTAATGCCTCATCCAAAAGACAGATATATAACAGTATATAATAATTCCTAATACAGAGCTCAAAAACTCCATATAGTGGAGGATATGTAAAAACAAGCGATCATTAAAACAGGTAGAGATGGAAATATGTTATACTAGTTGAAATCCCATGGCTAATCCTACAGCAGCATCAAAAACTATATGCTTCTCTACCAAAAGAGGAAAAATAAAAAAAATGTTTTTGTATAGTATTTTTATTGGTATTTTCAGGAAGTAAATACAATATATGCTCACAAATATATTTTATTTTATTTATTGAGTCTTGGATTACAACATCTTTGAGTGATACAACTCATGTACAGAGGTTCCATGTCAGTAGTACAAAAACAAAACAAGGTAAACAATAGATAAGTAAATAGCAGATATCAAGAATATACTTAAAAATTATATATTCGGGGGTGCTGTTGAGCAGCCAACTGGCAAGATGCGTTGGACATCAGCTCTGCACATGTTGAGATTTTAAAAGGTATAAAACTACTCCAAAGACAAAACGTGTAAAAATAAAACAGTAAAAGTTTAAACCTTCGGTGTCGAGATATCAAATTACGAAGGCCGCAAGCAGAAAGCAGGTGGGAGTGTGGGAAAAAGTACTTCAGCAAATATGGAGCAGGCTGTGACAACTCCAGTGACAATGACTGGATCGGAACCCCCCCTAGAGAGCTATGCAAGCCTCCATGCAGGCCATCGACCAGAAGGTCGAATCTATTCTCCAGCGCTTTGTGGAACAGGACGCAAAGCTGGAATCCATTGCTCAGACTGCAGGCTCGTCTGAAAAAGCAGCCATTCAAGCATTAGCTGTTACATCTAAGCTAACTCAAGAGAACTTTCAATTAAGGTACAGGCTTGAGGCATTAGAAAACTCGCACCGGGCCTCGCATGTTCGTATCATTGGAGTGAAGATGCAGATCCGTTAGGTTTCTTACAGTCCTGGCTTCCAGAAGTGTTACACTTATCTAAAGAGCTCATCCTGGGTCAACTAACTAAAGCCTTTCAAATTACCCCTAGAGCAGCAGGACCATGAGGTGAGGTTCCTAGGGTGGTGCTGCTTATCACTACTAGCCCCAGCATAAGGGGCATCCTATTACAGGCTACGAGATCTGCGGAGGGTCTCTCGTACAACGGAGCAAGAGTTCATCTTTTTCCGGACTTGTCTTTTGCTACGTGCACTAGAAGGAAAAAATTTGACATGGTGCATGCTAGGCTCAGGGGCCTGGGGGTTACCCACTCCTTGCTGATGCCGGCATGACTCTGCATCTACTATGGACGCCATACTTTTCAATACAACGATCCTGTGGAAGCACGGAAAAAAGTTGAGGCCATAGCTTGAGAGTTCCAGATGTCTTGAGATGCAGCCAGCTTCACAATCTGATGAAGAAACCTGAAGTTTGGAAGTTCTACTATTGGGACTTTCCTTAAAGTCTGGATCTAAGTATTTCATTTATTACTGGGTTCAATAACCATACAAGAGGCCTGTATCAAGGGAGAGGATATTTTATGGGAGGTTCTTACATGGTTCATTAATACTTTGAATGTTCTTGTTTGGAAATGAATATACAGGGTGCAGAGAGTATGTACCAGGCTCATTGTGTTTGGATTATTTTTATTATTTGGATTAGAGGACATATCAGCACTGGATGCTGAGTTATAACTTCTCTTTTATTTTCATAGAACATTTTGGGCTTGTCCTCCTAAAGCCATAGTTGACTGCAGCTAATTGAAATTACCCATTTTGAAATGATAAAATTTTTATGTTTTTTTCCCCCATTAGCTACCACAAGTCTGTTTAGGCTAACTATTCTGATTACATTGGATGTATATGTAAATGAAGTTATGATGCCTTTCAAGAGAATGTACTATATGTCATTGCTTTTCAAAATGCAATAAACATAAAGTTAAAAAAAAATTATATATTCTAGACAGTATCACTTGCTCTTTTCAGACATTAAGTACACATTCAAACAACATGAAGTCTTGCTGTATTCTGACAGTAGCAGTGAGTCCCAACCTTCGAACTGCCCCGGAGATGAAAGAGTTAACTTTCCATGCCAGGCATGGAATGCTGAGCTCGAGCTCGGTTGAGACTCTGCCTGTTGCTGTTTAAACTCAAACCGTCAGATTCTTTACTCCATCTCACTGAACAGTCGCTCTGGAGATTTCTCCTTCTGCTCGGTTCAATTTGTCGGTTAAAGTACCGCTTTTCTCGGTTTTCGACTGAATTTAAACTGTAGCCTACCAGTTCAGTCTCTGTCTGTGGTATTTGTGAGTACTAGATAGGTTTATATTTATTCTTATTCTGTGTGGAACTTGTAAACGGTTCATCGGTTCGGTTTGAACCAATCAAGCTGTTAAAAAATCTTTATTTGTACTTTTAGTGTGTGGTTACCGGTTCTTATCGGTTCTAAAAAAAACAGATTTTATTACGGTTTTTTCCATGACCTGTGACACAGTCAGGAACCAATAAGAGGGTCTTGCCTGGCAGATTGCCATTAAAAGGGTAAGTTTGGTTAGGACTGGCACAATGTCTGAGAAACCTAAAAGAAAAACCGGGCCCACTGGGTTTCAACACTGTAATGTGTGTGGGGAAGTCTTTGCTAAGGCTGACCCCCACACCACCTGTGTTTATTGTCTGGGGTTTGACCACCTTAACGCAGATTGCCAGATTTGTAAACATTTTCCTGCAGCTACCCTAGAAAAGAGAGTTGGTAGGCTCAGGGAAAGGGAGGCCAAAAAGTCTGCTGAACCGGATGGCCAGCCCGGTTTGGTTCAAACCGAACCAGAAGGAGTGCCCTCTGACCAGGGTAAGACTTCTTCGGGCCAAAGGAGAGCCGATTCTGAGGAGTTGGTTCTGGCTAAGAGAACTAGAAAAGAAAAATCAGCTGGTGTGGAGCCAAAACTTTCCTCTTCAACCACTGAAGAAATAGCCAAAGCGATAAAAATTGTGCAGTCGCTTTCCCCGGTTCCGACCGAACTGGCACCATCAGGGAGGAGCTTGGTTCAGCCAGTTCCACCGGTTCAAGATTATGATTTAGAGGAATATTATGAACTGGAGGAGAAGGAGGAAGAGGAGTATGAGGAAAGTGAATGTGGTTTTGAAAGTCTGAATGTGCTCATTGACCCGGACATCTCTCCAGACAGACCTTCAGGAGTGTCTCCTCCTAGGCTTTCTGAGTCCCCCTCCCATTTCATGTTTTATAAAAAAGTGTCTGAAACCCTCCAGCTTCCTATGGAAGAAGCTGTGGATGACCAGGAGGAGCCTGACTATGTGGAAATGATGGATATCCCAGAGTCTAGGAGGCTGTCTATTCCCTTACACAAATCTTTTTGGAAACAGACATTTAAGATTTTAAAGACTCCTAATACTATACCTCCAGTGGATAAAAGAATGGACAAGAGGTATACATTGTCAGGCTCAGATACGGAGTTCCTTACACAACAATGCAGCCATGTTGGGGTAGTGCAGGCTGCAGCCTGTGATAAGGCAAATATTCCCTTGGCTTCACACCCCCCAGACAAGGACTCCAGGAGGATTGATGCCATGGCAAAGAAACAGTACATGGCAGCATCCTTGGAACTCAGACAGGCCAACTATATGGCCTATACTGCTAGGTATCAAAAATCCAGATGGGACACTGTCATGGCTTTAGCAAAACAGACCCCTGGCCAGCTTGCCAAGGAGCTGGAGCAGGTGACTGCTGATTGTATTGAGGCATCCAAGGTGCAATTCCATGCTGCAGTGGACTCCAATGATGTGTCATCTAGAATCATGGCTACATCTGTGGCACTTCGTAGAAAACTTGGCTCAGATGTACTAGCCTGTCACAGGATACTCAGACTAAGGCCATGGATTTTTCTGTTGTGGGTAATTCTCTGTTTGGGGAGCAGACAGAGAATTACATGAAGAAAATGGACGAATACAGGACCACCTATAGGAGTGCACAGGCCAAGGAAAGGCAGGCCACTCCTCAGAGGCAGCACCCCAGGGGCAGGGGCAGGCCTTTTCATAGGTCTTTCTACCAAGCCCAGGCCTCCTCTTCTGCCTATGCTCAGAGGAGGTTCTTTAGAGGGAGAGGTAGAAGGGGTACAAGCAGACCTGCTTCCACCCCTCAGCTAAAACTCCCTGCCAAGCAGGCACCCTAATGGGTTGGCCAGGGCCGATTCTCCACTACCTGTAGGGGGCAGGCTGGCTTACTTTGTCCTGGACTGGGAGTCTCTAACATCAGACAAGTGGGTCCTGGAAGTAGTAAGCCAGGGTTTGGTTCTCAGCTTCAAAAAATGTCCAAAGCTGAGAGCCAGATCCTTTCCACCTGCAAATCCCTCAGAGGCACTTGCCCTAGAGGCAGAGGTCTCTTCCCTCCTGGCTCTCAGAGCTGTGGAAAGGGTTCCACCCCTACACCAGGGCAAAGGGTTGTACTCCAGGTACTTCCTGACCCCAAAAAAGACAGGAGAATGGCGGCCCATCCTGGATCTCAGATACTTAAACAAGCACCTTTTAAAACCAAAATTCAAAATGGTGACTCTGGGAATTATTGTACCCTCTCTAAGGCCAGGGGACTGGCTAGTGTCCCTGGACCTCAAGGATGCCTACTTCCATATTCTCATCAGAAACTCCGATCGAAAGTACCTCAGGTTCGAGCTGCCCTCAGGTCATTACCAGTTCAGAGCAATGCCCTTCGGTCTAACCTCTGCTCCAAGGGTATTCACAAAATGCCTGGCAGTAGCAGTTGCTTCTCTGAGAAGGCAAAGGATTGCCATCTTCCCATATCTGGATGACTGACTCATAGTAGGCCAGTCCCCAGACCAAGTCAAGTTACACCTACAGATAACTCAGCAACTGCTCAGCTCTTTGGGTTTCCTTCTGACTCTTTCAAAGTCAGTTCTAGATCCTGTTCAGCTCCTCACCTTCATAGGCGCAGAGCTAGACACAGAAAAGGTCAGAGCTTTCCTTCCCCTGGACAGGGCAAGGACCCTTATCTCTCTGGCCTCCTCATTCACCCTGCAGGTGTCTCGACCAGCAAGGCATTTTCTACAGTTCCTGGGGCACATAGCTGCTTCCTCGGCAGTGGTGCAGGGAGCAAGGTTTCAGATGAGGGACATTCAGTTCCATTTGAGAACCTTTTTGGTCTCAAAGGTAGGACCCTCTGACCAAATTGATCCCAATGACGCGAACCCTGATCCAGGCCTTACAGTGGTGGCAGGATCAGAACAATCTAAGGCAGGGAGTTCCCTTTGTCACTCAGTCCCACTCCTTAATCTTTACTACAGATGCCTCCCTCTTGGGGTGGGGGGCTCACTTGGGTGACCTGACTACCCAGGGGTTGTGGTCCCCTCAGGAATCTCTGCTTCACATCAATCTTTTGGAACTCAGAGCAGTATTTCTAGCACTTCAGGCTTTTTCAGAATCTGTTCAGAACAAAGTTATCCAGGTCAGAATAGACAATACTACCACGGATGTGGTACATCAACAAGCAAGGAGGCACTCGGTCTATGGCCTTGTGCACAGAAGCAATAAAGTTGTGGTCTCTGGCTTATTGTCTGAACACCTCCCTCACAGCAGTACACCTCCCAGGCAAGGACAATGTCCTGGCAGATGCTCTCAGCAGGATATCTCAGGGCCATCACGAGTGGTCACTGGATCCCCTGGTTTTGGAGGTGATATTCTCCAGATGGGGCACCCCACAGATAGATCTCTTTGCAGCCCCAGACAATCACCAACTTCCCCTTTTTTGCTGCAGGCCCCCAGTGTTGGGCTCAGTCCCCCTGGATGCCTTGGTTCTCAGCTGGGAAGGGACGTTCCTGTATGCTTTTCCTCCCTTCCCTCGCCTGTTCAAAGTGCTAGTCAAAATCAGGTCTCAACCCTGCAGGGTGATCCTGATTGCTTCAGACTGGGCCAGACAGCCCTGGTATCCACTCCTGCTGTCCTTAGCAGTCTATCTTCCCCTGTCTCTTCCCAGGAATTACAGCCTGTTAACCTGTGCTCAGGGGAGGGTTTAGTACCCAAATCTCAAATCTGTCAATCTCAAAGCCCGGCTCTTGAAGAGTTAGAGTTTGCTGATTTACACCTCTCCCAAGGTGTAATGGATATTCTGAAGGCTTCTAGGAAACCTTCCACCAGGGCTACTTATAATTCCAAGTGGAAAAGATTTTCCATATGGTGCTGTGGAAGGCATATTTCCCCAGAGTCTGCTGATCTGCCCACAGTCCTTGATTATATGGTCCATTTGAATAGCTTAGGGCTTAGACCAGCTACACTAAAGGTGCATCTGGCAGCTGTTTCTGCTTTCATTTCAGTAGGTAAACCCTCTTCTCTTTCAGCTCACCCTGTATTCTCCAAGTTTTCTAAGGGGTTGCTTCATACCAACCCTCCACTCAGGGCCCCTGCCCCTGCTTGGGACCTTAATGTTTGCATTGCTCAGCTTATACAACCCCTTTGAGCCTTCGTCTTCAGCAGAGCTTAAGTACTTGACTTGGAAAACTGTGTTTCTGGTAGCCATCACTTCTGCCGGACGCATAAGTGAGTTACAAGCCTTGTCAGTGGAACCTGATTTTATCTCCTTCTATAGAGATAAGGTGGTCCTCAGAACTAACAGGAAGTTTTTGCCTAAGGTGGTTTCAGATTTCCACCTTAACCAATCTATGTCTCTTCCTGTGTACTTCTCTGACCATTCCTCCTCTGGTGAGAGGAGGCTGCACAGTTTAAATGTGAAAAGAGCCCTTAGCTACTACATAGAATGTACCAAGGGTCACAGGTTTGACTCCCTCCAACTGTTCCTCACTTATGGTGAGGTTGGTAAAGGGAAACCTGCCACTAAAAGATCCATTGCCAGGTGGATTGTCTCTTGTATCCAATTTTGTTATGAAAAACTGGGTAAGGCTCCTCCCTCAGGCCTGAGGGCTCACTCTACCAGAGGTACAGCTGCTTCCCTGGCTGCTGCCAGGGATATCCCTATTCTAGAGATATGTCAAGCAGCTACCTGGAAAACAGTTCACACTTTTACCAAGCATTACTCCCTGGATAGCCAGGCTAGGAGTGATGCTTGGTTTGGCACAGCTGTGCTTCAGAGCCTATTTCCTAAGTAGGTTCTGTCCCTCCTCCATGGAGGTACTGCTTGGTAGTCTGCTACTGTCAGAATATAGCAAGACTTCATGTTGTTTGAAGAAAAAATTACTCACCTTAGTAATGTTGTTTCTTCTAATGGAGTCTTGCTGTATTCTGATCTCCCCCCCGCCTTCCCCTCTCAGAACCTTTGTTTTTGGGCTGTGGGTGGGCAGTGGTAGTGTTGGCACTCAGTAGGTACCCCACCTTGTTGTTTTCACCCCTTTTCTTGGGTGAGTGGGTGTTGTGTTTTTCATTTTTTGGGTCTCCTGACTTGAGTCTTTGTTTTGGGACCAAAAAATCTGTTTTTATGTTTAGTAGCCAGTTGGCTAGTGTAGGTTTACAGCTTCCACACAGGACCTTAGTGAGTTTAGCTCTTAAAGATCTGACGGTTTGAGTTTAAACAGCAACAGACAGAGTCTCAACCGAGCTCGAGCTCAGCGTTCCATGCCTGGCATGGAAAGTTAACTCTTTCATCTCCGGGGCAGTTCGAAGGTTGGGACTCACTGCTACTGTCAGAATACAGCAAGACTCCATTAGAAGAAACAACATTACTAAGGTGAGTAATTTTTTCTTATATGATTTCACCTAATGCTTAATATATGTCATCTAGTCACTAATAGCATCTCAGACATTCATTTGGTATCCATTGAGAGAGTAAATCATATACTTACATCTGGTAATTTATAAATCCATACGACACCATAAGAACTTTAAATGTTTGAAACAACCTTACACCAACAATAAGGTAAGAGAAAAAAGAAAAAAGATAAACTGTGCAATCTGTGGTGTTTTCAAAGTGTATTTATAAGATAATTAGTTGTGTGCTAGTTACTATAAATAAATATCTTATGCTGAGATCTCATTCAAAGTGTGTGTGTCTTCATTTCCTTGATGCTTAATGTTTGTTAGCCTCCTCCCTCCCCGAAGATTACGGCTTCTATTGGTGGTAGGGAAGACAGAAACTGGTTCCAGGTTCTGTAGAACATCTCTTCTCTACCTCTCAATGCATAGGTAAGCCTCTCCGTTGCCAGTTTTGTCATAAGTAGGCTCCTCCACATAAGAGTGGTAGGCCGGATACATGAGACCCATGTATTTAAAAGGACCCGTCTAGCTAGGACCACCATCACCCTGATCCATCTTGGGTATAAGATCCAGTCGCCATCACCTTCCCTCATCACTCCCATAAGGAGGGATATTGGGGACATGTCCAACTCCCCACCCCACATGAGTTTGATCTCTTGACCCACCTGTTTCCAATATTGTTGGATTATTGTACTCCCCCAGAAGTAATAAAAATATTTTCCTCTTTCTGTTGTGCATCTTCCACATTTTGGGGAAATTTCTGGATGGAACTTGTGTACCATATCTGGTGGGTAGTACAATCGATGTCAAAATTTGTGCTGTGCCTCTTTAGCCCTATTACAAATCAGGAGACCCATGTGGGATACCACTAATTGTTCCCAAGCTTCATCGGTTATAGGTGTTCCCAGGTACTCCTCCCATATCACCCTCACTTTTCCTATACCTCCCTCAAAGTTATCGCTATCTAATTTGGCTGCTTTCCCAATTAACCCTTTTTCCATAGTATTTGGCTGCCAGGATTTCTTTCTCTATGTTGGATATTGTTCTACTTCTTAGAGATCCATCCAGTAGTTTAACCCCATAGTGTCTCACTTGGAAATATTGGAGCAGGTGGGAGTGTGATAACTTCAGCTTTCTCAAATTTTGTCAAAAGGATAAATTCCAGTCTCTCCACATAGATCCCCTATGCACCGAACCCCTTTAGTCTCCCATTCTGCTAAACCCAGGTCTTCAAGACTAGGGAGGAACGCAGGGTTCCTGGCTATGGGGACCAATAGTGTGTTATCGTGTACTACTCTCCCTCTTCTTTTAATTCACTGCCAGGTTTCTAACATTGCTGCCACCATTGGGTTAGGGTTAGCTGTGCACCCATATGCCTTACCTTCTCCTGATGTCAAGTATGCTGTAAGTCTACCTGGGCTTTTTCCTTGTTCTATGTCCAACCATGTAGCTGCTTCCCCTCTACTCATCTAATTATGTATGTATTGGTACTGTGTTGCTAAATAATAACCCTTTAGATCAGGAATCCCATGCCTCCCTGTAACTTGGATGCTTATAGTCTATTAAGTGCCATCCTGGGTTTCTTCCCTCTCCATGTGAATCTGCTGAACCTACTTTCAAGCTGTTTGATATATTTCATGGTAGGGCTGAATGGCACTATCTGCATAACATATAACATTCTTGGAAAAATATTCATTTTAATAAGGTTGATTCTCCCTAGCCAGGTGATGGGCAACCCCATCCATCTGCTGAGATCTGATAGTACAACCTTAATGAGAGGTGAATCATTTAGATTATGTAATGCAGCAATGTTTCTGCTTACTTTAATTCTGAGGTAGGTAATATACTGATCTGCCTTTCTAAGCCCCCAGGTGCTATCCTGTTTTGACCCATTTTATCCATTCAAAAACATGATTTCAGATTTTTGGAGATTTAATTTGTAGCCAGAGAAGTCTGTGAAGGCCTGCACTATTTTTAGTAGGGCTGGAGCTGATTCTCCTGGTTTTGTTAAATAAGGAGGAGGTCATCAGCGTATAAGGTGATCTTATGCTACTTCCCACCTTGGCCTGCCAACCCCTTAACCTCTTGGCTCTTCCATATTTTAGCCACCAGGGGCTATATTGTCATGGCAAACAATAGTGGCGACAGGGGGCATCCCTGTCTCGTGCCTCTAAATAGCTTAAATTCCTTAATGGGTGTGCCATTTATCAACACTCTGGCTGTTGGTTCCCTATAAAGCATTTTGACCAAATTAATATATTCTCCCCCCACCCCAAATCTGTGCAGTACCTCAGAGAGGTATGGCCATTCTATCCTATTGAACGCTTTCTCCGCGTCCATAGAATGCACACAAGCATATCCAGGGTGCTTCGAGCCCCACCAGATTATGTTAAATAGCCTTCTCATATTATGATAGGCCATTCTACCTTGTATAAAGCCAGTTTGATCAGGGTGTATGAGGTGTGGTAGGAATTTTCTAGTCATGTAGCTAGAGACTTAGCTATACATTTGCAGTCATAGTTGAGTAGTGATATTGGCCTGTACAGTGAGCATTCTAGACTGGCTTTGCCTGGTTTCAGCAGTACACATAAGTTTTCCATTGTACACAAGACAGGCAAGCCCTCACCCTCCCTGCCTTCCTGAATGAGTTTGCAGAGGGGATCTACCAGGAGATCTTTCAAATGCTTGTAGTAATCTGCTCTAAATCTGTCTGGGCCCCCAGCTTTTCCTGATGCAAGATTTGAGATTGTCCTTCTCACTTCTCCAGGTGTTAAGGGTGCCCCCAGGATCTTTGCTTGCTCATCATTTAGGGAAGGGAGTTGTACTTCATCCAGGAAGTGTTTCACCTCTTTTTCCATTCCTTTGCATTCCTCTTTGTATAGTGTGGAGTAATATTCCATTAATATCTTACCTATGTCCTCTTCTTTATTAGTTAATCTGCTTGCTTTATCTTCTTATTGCTATTATCCTGTTCATTGTCCTTCCTCCTTTCATTAATTTCACCATAAGAAGTCCTGGTTTATTCCTCCATTCGTATATTTCCTGCTTGGCAAAAAACAGCCTTCTTTTTGCTTCTCCAGTAAGGGTTTCATTAAGGGCTTCTCTTGCTAACACCAGGTGGTGCCTGTCTTCTTCTTTATTTCCCTGCAATAATTGTAGCTCTAGTCTTTTTATTTCCTTTTGTAGTTTAATGATCTTCTCTCTCTTCTCCCTTTTTAACTCTGGCTGTATAGCTAATAATCATGCCTCTCATGAAGGCCTTCCCAGCTTCCCAAATCACCCCCTGTGAGGTGTCTGAATTATTACTGTTATCCCAATATTCCTTCCATTGGGCCTTCAGATATTTTTGAAAATCTTCTTTGTTTAGGAGGTATGTTGGAAATCTCCAAGAACCCGGTGCCCTCACCTCCCTCTCCAGCTTCAGCTCCAACCGGACCATGGAATGATCTGAGATCATAATTGGACTATGATTGATATCATGTACCCTAGAATACATAGTTTTGTTGAGAAAGATGTAGTCCAATCTAGACCATGAGCCATGTGGGGCTGAGTAAAAAGTAAACTCTTTAGCATCAGATTAAGGGCCCTCCAACTATCCACCATCTCTAGTTCTTGAAACGCCTTAGCCCAGTTTTTAGTGGCTCTATTTTGTTTGTGTCCAGTCCCAGAGTAGTCAAGATACCAGTCCATTATACAGTTAAAATCCTCCCCCCCATGACTAGTCCCAGGAACAGTTCTTTATTATTTATTTATTAAATTTTGATGACCGGGTAGGCCCACTGAGCCCCGGAGGTCCCTTTTTCAGGGGCAACCCGGGATTACATTACATAGTAGGATATGCAGAGAAAGACAATCATCACAGTTTACAGGTTGTACAACTTATTTCCAATTTTAATGCCACTTATAAATGTGTATAGTACAAATTATATATATTAACATCATTGACATAGAAAGCACAGGGAAGAATAGTAAGGAGCAGCTAAAGGAGAGACCAGCTTGGATAGGTTGCCCGGTGATTAGGTTTGGGAGTGATGGGGGGGAGGTCTCAGGTGCCCTGGCAGTGGTATGTACTGGCTTCAAGCATATGAGCCTTGTGCGGAAGGTCTTGATTGAAGGGGCTTCCTGCACCAAAGGTGGAAGTTTGTTCCACAGAAAAAGGGCAGTGTGTCGGCCCAGTGGCACTGAGGGTTGAGCTGCTGGACACCACACCTCGTGCCGAGCCGGCGAGCCGGGTTCAGGAATGGACTTGGACTGCTGGGGGCTGCCAGAGGGAAGGAAGGATTGAGCGTCCTGTGACAGCTCTCCTTCCTTTGGGGTGGGTGAGGGATATGCGCCACGCTGCAGTGACACCCAGCGGAGGCTGGGTGTTCGGCAAGCTATGGGCATTTACATGGGGTGAAGAGCCGGTGGACATCTGCACGTCAGTGCATTGACATCATTGCACGTCCAGCTCTTCAGTGGGGCAAAAATCAAGAAAATCAAGGGTGTCTCCACCTCTATGAAGCCCTCCTTGGGCTTCAATTAGCCTCTGTCACTGGATCCCCCAACCGGATATTGGTTCAGCGGGCTGGATAAGGGAACAGTTCTGCCACCCCGCCCTCTGGGGGGAAAGCTGGGGGTGACCGGGGGATCACGGCAATAGACAGATGGTGGAAGACCGGGGGCCGTGACCAGGGCCGAAATCTGGTGGAGAACCCTGAAAAAAAAAAAAATTAAAAAAAAAAGAAAAAGGGCAGTGTAGTAGAAGGATTATTAAGTATGTCTAGCAGGCTATAGAAAAAACATGGATCATAGACAGACGGGGCATAGACACTTGCTATTGTAATTTCTTGGCCTTGCACTTTTCCTACTACAAAGATATATCTACCTTCTTTGTTATCCTTCACCACTCTAGTGACTTCTATGGATAAACTTTTATTTGTAAGTATAGCCAGCCCTCTTTTATGTGATGAGTACAAGGCCACATAGCAAGCCTCCACCCAGTCACCCACCAATTTCTTATGCTCTTTCGGTTTTAAATGTGTCTCTTGTAGCATTGCTATCTGGATATTTCTCCTTTTAAGAACTGCAAGTATCTTGGAACATTTTATTGGTGTGTGAAAACCCCTTACATTCCAAGATATAAATACATCTGTCACTCCTTTGTTAGCCATAATAAGTATATAACAGGCCCTCAAAAAGCTTACCAACCACTTGTGGTCTTCAGTGCTTTCTCACTTTGGAAACATCTAGCATGTTTAGTAGTTAACCAGCAAAGATTGCAATTAAATAGAATAATCAAGAACTTTAGTGACAACAAACAGTAAAACCAACATTTAAACATTCTCTGATACCACCCCACTCCCTTCCCTCCCCAGCCCCAGTCTTCCACATCTTGCATTTGAACCTATGTTTCGATAATTGTAATATTTCTACTCCTGGAAACAGTAGCCAAAATGGCCTGTTTGTTCTAAAAAAAAAACAATCACCCTGTCACGCTGTACCTCCGCTCCCCGTTCATAAGCGTGCCCCCTTGTGTTTCAACAGAGCTAACCTCTAATGTAACTTTGAAGTCTGTCCCCCAGTATTGGGGATGGAAAAAGACATTTCTAAACCACCATATTTTAACGTTGTATATCATGATCATTCACTGTGCTCCTTGTGGGAGTTACATTCTCCCGCAGACATTGTGGCCTCTCACCAGAGAAAAGCTCCCTCCCCCATCACACTCAGCATCCCCTTTTTCTTTAATATAAATCTCTTATTGATTTTAATCTAGTTGTTTATTCTAATGGCCCACATCTACTCCCTTATCTGTATACATATAAGTCCCAACGTTCTTGTTCTTACTTATAATGACCCATATAGTGCTGTCTGTTTGCGAGAGTCAAATTAGGGATAGATATTTGGCAGTTCTCGATCTAGGCCCCCTGTTCAGTCATCATGAGTTTTTAACAGTAGGGTTCCCAAATTAAAGTGAGGATATTGGTGTGGGGTCATTAGGTGGGGACTGCAATGCTCTCAGTCTCCTTCAGGAGGTTTCGGTGTAAGGAGACCGCAAATAAGGACAAGTGTTCAGATCAATTCCTGTCATGACAAAATCTCCCAGTACTGCCTACCACTGATCATTTTGTTCCATTCTTTTGGTCCCAAGAGGCGATAACATTTTTTTACTTATCTAGCTCCCAGAAGGAATACTTAGCCCCTTCATACCTCACTCGGACTGTTGCTGGGTAGGCCATAAAAAATTCAATGCCTCACTCTTGTAGCATGTTCATAGCCACATTGAATGACTGCGTCTTTCTTTGGACACGCAGCGATAGATCCTGATGCAGTGTAAGTTTCACTCCCTCGAAGATTATTTCCTTTTTGAGCCTGTAAGCAGTCATGGCTTCTTGCTTATCTCTAAAGTTGTGGAGCCGGAGGATTAGTTGCCTCGGAGGTTGGTCACCTGGTGGTCAGGGGGCGAGAGCCCTATGTGCCCTCTCAAGTTTCAGTCACCCATTTTTGGGATTCATATCCAGCAGCTTAGGAAGAGTTACTGAGCAAAATTCCACTGCATTCCTGCCCTCCTTTCCTTCGGGTAAGACTTGGAGCCTTAAAGAGCAACTGACATCATCTGGCCAAAAGTGCTACACTGCAGAATTAGAATAAGCATACCCCCAGTAAATCCCATACCAAAAACTAGATGCCTATTTTACTTCATTGTAAAGTTATTAGTCATTTTGTAACCAAGATTTCACTACCTGTTCAAAAAAAGCATGTATCAGTGAAGAGCTGATGATTATGTCATCTTGGAAACCCACAGTCCTGTGTTCCCTGTCAGCAGGCTTGTGGGATCTGTTTCTCCAAAGTTATTAAGATCATGTGCAATGGTTTTCAAAAGTAAAACAGGCAGCACCAGTCAGCAAACTATGTGGGCTGTTTTGGTTTTCACTTGGTCTATGAAAGTTATTTTTCCGAGTGACTCAATTCAGTACATTTGGAAATTGATCTATGTATGGCTGTAGCATTGTTCCACAGCCATCTTTTGGTCTGCCAAAGGAATTGCAGGAACAACTACCAGAGCTGAATACTCCTGTGCACTTTAATATATGCATTTCCCATAATTCACAGCAACCAAATCCCCAAACAGCAAACACAGCAGAAAAACAGAGATGATTCCACAGTTCACAAACGTAAGTCTGCCAAAATTAACACATATTATACAATGTTGATCACATCTGCATGTAATCAGTAATTGAATGACTGTTCACCATTGCGCCCACAATAAGCAAACTGCAGTTAAATATATGCATTACCCATAAGGCACAGCAGCCAAATCCCAAACAGCAAACACAGCATAAAAACTGAGTTGATTCAACAGTTCGCAAAAGAAAGTCAGTCAAAATGAACACATATTCTGAAATGTTGATCACATGAAATGTAATCAGTAATTGAATGACTGTTCACTATTGCACCCACAATAGATAAAATGCAGTTAAATATATGCATTTCCCATAATGCATGGCAGCCAAATCCCAAACAGCAAACACAGCATAAAAACAGAGTTGATTCCACTCTATCTGTGTCTGTATTTGTGTTTTACTGTACTTGCTAATATAGGGTGCCCTGTTACAATGTTGTAAGAAGCATAACTTCCTGTTTCTGCACTTGTCACGTTACAAGCACATTAAATCACTCTAAGGCATGGTTCTACTGTGGAATTAATTTTGTTACAAATCCTGAAACTTGTATAGTTTTTAAAACAATGTTTTATGAATGGTACTGTTTGTTTTGTATGTGAAACCCATTGTACATGATCTTTACAGCTTTGGAGATACAGGGTCCTACAAGCTTGTTAACAGGGAATATTAGACTGTGAGTTCCCAAGATGACATCATCATCATCAGCTCTTCACTGATATAGGCTTTTTAGTACAGGTAGTGAAATCAGGGTTACAAAATGGCTAATAACTTTAAATTGCAGTAACATAATAATTTAGTTTTTGGTATGGGATTTATCGGGGGCATGCTTATTTGGATTCTGCAATGTAGTTTCTTCAGTGTCAGTGGCTCTTTAAATTGTTTCTCCTGTTGTAATTCTCCTAATAGTTGACCACGTCTCTCAGCTCTTCTAATTCCTTTCCTAATTGTGCCACCCTGTCTGGGGTTTGTCTTGTAGAATCTTTGAGATCTGAAACTCACTGTTCTACCTCTGACATACATTTTGTCTGCTTTTCCAGTTCAGAAGTGAGATTAGGAATCCTGGTTTCAAATATGTCCAGCCTAGGCCCCAGACCTTGCAGGATTTGTTCTGTGATGGCCCAGCTTAATGATGTTATTTTGGTGGCTGAAAGTGAGATAGTCCCTGTCCCTCCACTGCTCGATGAGTCACTCAGGCCTGCTTTTTTATTAGTCATTTTCAATGTGTTCCTGGTATTTTTCCAAGCAGTTAGGTATTCATCCATTGTAGGTAGGCTTTCTCATAATAAGTAGTGTGGTTTTTGATTTGGTAAAGCTCTATTAAATATAACTTTTATTAAGTTTTGAGCGGAGCTGCAGAGGATCGCGTCTTCTCTATTCAGTGCTCATTAGCACCCGCAAATAAAAATTTTAATTAATACAACAGATATAAAAGTAAGTAAATAAAAATGCAAAAGGAACATTCCTTGTTAGGCTATCTTTAGGAGACAAGGAGCAGTAAATACACTCTGCGGTATAGATGCAATTGACACTTCTCGGAGTTTTCAGCTGGCCCAAACAGCTCTTTGCAATCTTCTCAACCCCCAGATCGGGCCATGTCCTTGGGACACCTCCCATAACACCGTAAGCGGACCTCACCACCTGTAATAAAACTTCTTAAGCTTTGTCTCCTGGCTTCTTTGACCTCCTCCTCAGGGCAGAGAGTGCATAGCGATGCCTCAGTCCCTCAAACACAGCTCCTCCCCTTGCAAAATGTTACAGAACTTGAGTCACTGGCATGACGCAAGGTAAGGCACTTGTGCAGTGCCTCAGCCCTCAGCACCACAGAGCTGGCTGCTCGTGGCTTTTTGATTTCCAATTTTAACTGATGCAGCTCTGCTTCTGAACTTGGTTTGACATTTTTTAAATCTTTTAGTTTTGGGCTGGTTACAAATGAAAGGCTGAGGCTGCATCCTGATAATGCGAACATTCGCAGCCCGGATGAGAGTCTCCAAATGTTCCTGGCCGACCTCAAAAGGGCTTGTTCCTTAATACAAGTTGCTGCCCTGGCCTGGGCTCTCTCCGACGATCTCTCTGCAGCTTGCACAGTATCCACCAGACTGTCCAACTTCTGTTCCACCACAACCACCCTGTCATGGTACGTGTCCATCTTTTTGTCTGTTTTCTGGACCATTTTTGTCAGTCATGACCACTAGTTGCAGAAATTCTAGCATCCCCGGTCTGGGCTCCTCACTACCCTGCTCCGTAGACAAGGAGGCTACAGGATTGGTAGATGTTTTGGAGGCCCTGCCACAGGGAGCAAAGAAGTTTGCCTTTTGATCCGCTGTTTTCTGACCCATGTTGGCTAGAAGCTCTCCGGCTGGTCACTGCACAAAAGGTGGACTAGATTGGGTAGCTTTCACCACAACACACAGTCTAATAAGCATTTGTCAATGCTGAATGTTCATTTGCAGGCATTTGCAGTATTGTTGGGTTTTGGCACTGGCTTCAGAGGAGCGAGGAAGCAGCAGTGAGAGCAGCGGGTGCTACATGGTGGAAGCTGCGCCGTAAATGGTCCCAGGACTGATCCCTGAGGTACCCCACTGGTCATCCCCCTCTCCCCAGATTGGATCCCATTACCACCACCACCACCACCCTCTGCCTCTTGTCCATCAGCCAGTTTCTAACCCAGTTTATCAGCTTGTGCCCCATGGACAGACTACCAATTTTGTCACTCTAAATGTTGCCGGATTCTCTGCGCCCGACTCTGGCTTCCCCCTTGTGGAATCCATATTCATCTCCCTGACCTTGGAAAGGTCAAGAATCTTATCACTGGATGTGCATATCTTCCCCCCAGTAAGGCTTCCCTTTGACTCCTCCCTTTCCTAACCTCCCTAGTCAATCTCCTCTGCCATGACCTTATACTCTGTGTCGGTTTCAATATTGACTGGCCTCACCCAGATGCGGACAAAGTGCGTGCGACACTTGCTGATTCAAACCTAGTACAACTCATTCAGGATCCAATGCGCATGAGTACAGCAAAAAAAATTAGGCAGGGGTAACAAATCAGGCAGAGGCAACAAAAAGAAGAATGCAAGGACATTGTGAGTCACATTGTGTCAGTGTTGCACTGAGCCCTTTTGCCTTTGTTGCACACTATGGAGCATTGATTCCACTAGCCAAATATGCAAACAAGAACAACTTACCAGGCAGGCAGAAAAACAAAGGAAGGAGGCTTACAGGAAGAAACTGATTACTTGAACTCAGACATGGCAAATGGGGGGGGGTTCTATTGTTGGTGTGGCGTGGCACCACATAGTTTGGTCTATGTTTACATAATGGGGGGGGGGCAACAGTGCATCAGTTCTGAGTACAAGTTTAAAATTCCTGGCTACACCTCTGCAGGAAAACACACCCTGCTGGACTGGATGGTCACTAACTGTCCACTAAAGATCAAGGCCATGGGTGTCCTCTCAGACTGTATTAGTGACCATTCCCCTACATATTGTGTATGAAGGAATAATTGTCCTAACCTCCCTCCCAAGATCTCTCTGGTTCAGGACATGTCTAAGTTCGATGTAAGTAGCTTCATCTCTTCAATCAACAACACTAACTGGTGCCCTAGTAAGACTGGATATAAACCAAGCCTTGGACTTTCTAGTTTCCACTTTCACTCGATTTGTCAATATCCATGCACCTCTGAAAAAATGTCAGTCCAAGAGGATCAAGGCACCTTGGCTCACCAAGGAAATCAGGACACATGTCCCATTGTGACAAGGCTTGGCGGACATGTAAGAATAGTGGGTTGCCCATTGACTGGCAAATATATAGGCAATACAGGAACAAGTGCAAAACATCATTCCATAAAACCAAGTGCCACCATTACAAATCTCTACAAACTGAGCACCTCTCCAACCCAAAGAAATTCTGGAGACAGGTTAATTCTTTCATCAAAGGGAAGGCTGCTGAAGCTTCCAGCTCCATCTCGGCCAGTGTCATAACACTTGCAGACCCTGAGTCCATCACTGCTGGATTTAATGAATTTTTTACTGACCTGCAAAAATATACCTTGCTCTTCAGTAACTCCTTATCTCCCCCTTCTGTCCCAACCCCACCAAGTACCCCTGAGGCTCAACCTACTTTCCATTTGAAACTGGCTTCCCTTAAAGAGGTCCAGAGACTTCTTGCCAACTTAAAAGCTGACAGCTCCCCTGGCCATGACTCCCTTGAACCTAAATTTCTTAAGCTTGGTGCTCCGGTCCTTGATCGCCCCATCCGTGACCTATTCAACAGTTCATTCCTAACTAGTGCCATACCTGACAAGTGGAAAGTGGCTGTGGTCATTCCAGTGCATAAGGGGGGGACCCAATACTATCGTCGAAAACTTTTGACCCATCTCTATTCTCTGCCCCTTGGCCAAAATACAAGAGCAAATTGTTTACAGCTACCTGGAACGTCACAAACTTCTATCTCCATATCAACATGGCTTCAGAAGGAATCACAGTACCCTTACTGCCCTAGTAAAAGTGACCTCTGACATATTCCAGGCTATGGACTTTGATTCTGCTACTGGAGCCATCTTTGTTGACCTTGCAAAAGCATTTGACCTGGTTAATCACGGTCTTCTGCTCCATCAGCTTCATGTTCTGGGTATGGATCCCATAGCACTGAACTGGGTCAAAAGCTCTCTATCCTTCCATTTCCAAAGGGTCAGGTGGGCTGACTCTGTTTCTGATCTCAGGCCCATCACTCATGGTGTTCCACAGGGCTCCATGTTAGGACCAATGTTGTTCTCGCTATTTATTAATGACCTACCAAACTTCTGTGGTGGGGCCTCTGTACACCTCTATGCTGATGATGCCATAATCTATCGTTTCCTTCCTGACATTGCTCTGATTAACCAAGAATTCGCCTCTGTCTTTGCTTCCCTGGAGGACTGGTTCAGGGGCAAACATCTTGTTCTTAATTCAAAAAATACTAAAAGTACGCTATTTACACACCTATCCCCCTCCACTTGTACTCATTCCCCCTTAGCATTGCATATCTCAGTGGAGACACCCTTGAGTATGTCTATTCTTTTAAATACCTGGGCATTACACTGGATTCCTCGCTCTCCATCAATATACATGTCACTAAGGTCACTAGATCTTTGAACAAAAAACTAGGCCTCCTCTATCGCATCCACCTCTTTCTTTCTACAGCTTCTTGCCACAAAATTGCCTCTTCATCACTTCTTCCACTCCTAACTTATGGTGCTCTCCTTCTGCTCTCTACTAGATCCTCTACTCTGTCTCTCCTCTCCCAGGCTTGCCATAGAATTGGCAGGTTTGCTTTGGGGGTTAATGCCCGTCATCACCACTGTGATGTGCTTTCCTCACTTGACTGGTTGCCCTATGCATCAAAACTCAAGTATTCCTCAATGAGCTTCATGCATAAACTTGCCCACAAATTCACCCCTCCCTGCTTCAGGGAGACCATATGTTTAAGACACGCTCCTCGTACCCTCAAATCTGCCTCCCTCTCTCTCTCTCTCTCTCCCTTCTCATAAAGCCAAAATTGCATCCAGCCATTGCCCATAAGTTTTTTTCCTTTGCAGCAGCATCTGACCAGAGCTCCCTGTCTTCCTCCATCCTGTCCTTCTCCTCTCTCCCTAAGTTCCAGTTGAATTTACATGTCTTTCTCTTAGTCTCTGCATCTTGCTCCTGCCTCCGCAAGCTGCCTTACCTAGTCTTACTCTGCCCTTCTCCTCCATCCTACCCTTGAACATTTCTCCCTCTTATCACTCCTTCTCCTACCTGCTCCTATCCCCCTCCTTCTAACTTCTCCCTCCCTGCTCCTTTTCTTACTATGCCATTTGCTTACTTCCCTTGATCCCATCATTATTTCCCCTCTGCTC
The DNA here is from genome assembly GCA_016271365.2 of Neoceratodus forsteri. NCBI lineage: Eukaryota > Metazoa > Chordata > Ceratodontiformes > Ceratodontidae > Neoceratodus > Neoceratodus forsteri. The sequence continues at coordinate 289,144,846 of CM057455.1, read as the reverse complement.
TCGGACTGTATCCCGTGAACACAAATGTACTTATCTCAGCATCTTTGTACATAGTGTTGATTATAAATACCTTTTTATGCCTGGTTATTTTCATGTATAATGTTTTATTTTGCTTTCTTTTACTATATGCCTACTCTTGTATCTAATTATGTATATCTGCTTTAACTGTATGTACTGTATTTTGCTTATTTCACTGTACCATTTTGTACTTGCTTGTTTTCCTCTCCAGGTCAACCCTGTAAAAGGGACTGTAATAGTCTCAGTGGACTTATCCGGTTACCAAAACACAAATAATTAAATAAATAAATCAACCTTCTATGTTGGACATTGTCAAAGACTTTGCTGAAATCAAGGTAGGTGACATCAACTGTCCCTCCCTGATTTACTTCCTTAATGAGGCATTAGGGTATCCAACCCTACTGCCCCAACCCCTCTCCCACCCTGCAGAGATTGACAGGCATTGGGGTGTGTGCCTTTGGGTTGTCGGCCATAACGCTCAAGCCATTCCACCCCCAACCCCACCCTGCAGACATTGACAGGCACCACGGTGTGCCTTTGGGTATTCAGCCTAACATTCACCCCATTCCATAAGGAAATAAGCTGAGATGAGCACAGTATAGGACAATGGGGTGTACGTTAGGGCTGAAGACCCCAGGCATATCTCGATGCCTGTCACTGGCTGCAGGGTGGGGTTGGGGTGAAATGGCATAAGTATTATGGCCGATGACCCTAAGGCACACCCCTGATGCCTGTCAGTCTCTACAGGGTGGGGGGTAGGGTGTTATGATTAGAAACCCTAATGCCCCGGGTGTTTGTTGGTATTTTTACTCCACATTTTCAACATGGGCTGTTTAGGACCCCACCTCATGAACAGTGGCACTATCATTTTGTTACTCAATCTGAAAGGTGATTTTGTGCAGCGACTGCGTCATTTGGAACCACAGATGCAAAAACACACACTTTGGGCAGGATGTGAAAAATGACAACTATACTGTTCATGCGGTGGTATGAAAAACTGGCAATGTTGAATATCTGGAGTGAAAATATAAAAATTTGACAAAGTTACGTGCATGCATAGCAAAATGTTAATGACCTCCCATAACTCAAGCATTTTTAGATATTTTTATACCAAATTTTCAACCTGGCCTTTTTAGGACCCCACCTCATGAATGGTGAAACTCTGATTTTGTTAATCCATCCTGAAAGTTGATTTTGCACAGCAACCGTGCTGCTCTGTGCCACAGGTGCGAAAATACATTTCGGGCAGCATGTAAAAAATGCTGGTTATTCTGTTCATGAGGAGGTATGAAAAAATGGCAATGTGGAAAATCTGGAATGAAAATATTTAAAATTTTTGAAATTCTGACGCGCGTGGAGAAACTGCAAAACGCATGCGCTAATGTCTGGTCATTTTGGGATTTTTTCACCAAATTAACATGGACTTTTCTGAACTCCTTCATAACATTGGCACTGTCATTTTGTTACTTGGCCCCAAAAGGTGATTTTACTAGTGACTGCGAAATCACCTTTCGGGACTGAGTAACGAAATGACAGTGCCAGTGTCCATGAGGTGGGATCCCAAAAAGGTTATGTTGAAACTTTGGGGCAAAACGAATGGCTGAATTCAAAACTACTTACAAGAGTAACTCAGCTAAAGATAAGCTGTTTTCATCCCCCCCCCCCGAAGTCTCAGAGCGGGGGGAGGCAGGGGTTATTTTCCTAGGGCATTCTTTCCTATGCCAATCCCTATGGATTTTTCCAAATGAGAGTTTTTTTAAGCGATAGGGGTAAGGGAGGTCAGAGTAGAGCCAACCCCATTCCTGTTACCTCTACTCAATCCAGACAGCAGTTATCCTGATTAGGGGTGGGCAGACTGTTTTGTGGGAGAGCTAGACCCCCGGATGAAACTCACAATCCATGAACCTGGAGAAATATGGACTTTGCAGTAGAAGTCCCATTCTGGGTTCATGGAGAGGCCGTCTCCGCATTTTATTTTCTTTTGCCTGGGGATGCCGTCAGGACATACAGGCAGCCAGTGACATCCAATCAGGCAACAGAAGGTCACATGATGCACTCACCAGTATATAAGGCTGGTGAGTGGGCCATGCGTCCCAGAAGGAGGAGGGGAGGAGCTGCTGAAGAAGCAGCAGAAGAGGCAGACTGGAGACTAGAAGTGCCAAAATAAAAAAGCAAAAGCATTAAACTTAGGGGAGGGAGGGGGAGAGATTCCCAATTGTGGCAGACGTGGGGTAGGTGAAGTCGGTCGGTTGATGACAGGAAGGAGTGTTGGGAGTACGGGGGGGACCATGAATGATTATAGTTACAGAAAATCTCAAATGAAACTTTTTCTCAGCCTCAGACAGTAGTAGCTGTATGCACAAAAAGAGCAGTCTGGCCACTGGCAAAATCTGACCTGTGCTATTCCAGATCCAGAGAGGAGAGGAGAGAGTACTGGTGGCGGTGGCCCAAAGCTTGCAGTTACAGAAAATCCCAAATCAGTAGCTGTGTGTACAATAAGTACAGGCTGGCAATATTTGACTTGTGTCATTCTAGATCCAGAGTACTGGGGGTCCCAGACATTACAGTTACAGAAAATCCCAAATTAAACTTTTTCTTGGCCTCAGGCAGTGTAGCTGTGTGTACTAAAAGTACAGGCTGGCAAAATCTGACTTGTGCCATTCCAGATCCAGAGGAGAGAGTACTGGTGGATCAAAGATTACAGTTACAGAAAACCCCTATTTAAAGTTTTTTTCTTGGCAGTAGGGTGGCAAAATAAATCTTTGTGACGTAAAGAGGGGAGCGGGAAAGAGACTGCAGGGTGGCCCACAATAAATGTGACAGTCCCAAATAATTTTTTTTCCTAGCTTCAGTGTGGCTGTATGTACAATCCAATCACGAATAATGATCATCATCACCTACGTTCAATCACGATTTCATGTATTAAAAAAAATACTGTTCAAAAAACATGCAAGTTAATGCACCTGCCCAGTGCTGCTGGCTGTGGGTGGCCATGGGGACAATCTGACTGTGACTGTTAGCAGGCTGAGTGTTTACAATACAACACAAGTAAAGCACAAGCAATATACACAAGTGTCATCATCATCACTCATTCCCCATTATTCCTTATTATCATTAGTTTCATAGTATATCGCGATACAAACTTACATTACGTATAAGCATTAACCAGCTCCTAGTGTGGGACTGTGCTGCGTGCGGCCAATGCACCAGATGTGTCTGCATCTCCAATTTAAATTCTTAGGCACACTTAATAGTTGCTGAATTTGGTCACTTTCACTTAACAGTAAATATTATAGGAGCCAGTCTGGCAGTCTTGGATGAAGGTGGTGGTGGACTGCTGTGCTGTGCTGTGCTGTCAGTGTGCTGTGTACACTCACGAGTCATGACAGTAAATTTGTCCCTGGTCTGTGTGTGTGGGTAGTCAACAGAAGAACATCACATTTCATGTCAGAGGGATCTTTTGTTCCAAAATGGATCAAAGTGTTGATGAGGCACTTTCTAGTTCTTAGGCAGGCAGCGGCACTGCAAAAGACAGCAATCATCCTGAAAAGGGAAAACAAAATCAAATCCTAAAAAGGGATTTTTTCACATCTAATAAGGTTTCGTCTTCCAAGGGAATGCTCGAATCCAAAAAAAGTGAATGTATTAGATTATCATCTTCAGTCCCAAGTAAAAAAAAAAGTTATGTAATTAAAAAAACTAAAGGCGTGGTGGGTACCACTCACAGAGGCACCCAACGGTATGGAACAATTGCATACTGTGCTACTGCCACTCCCTCATCCAGTACTTCTGAGGTTGAACTGACGAGGCTAATACTGATGATGATGAAGAAGATGAAGAGAATGCTCAGGATGCAGAAGGTTTACTGGAGGGGATAGAAATTGCAGACGAGGAAGAAACAGGCAGAAATGTTTTGGTTGTGGAGAAGGGGGGCAGTGGGAATAAACCAGAACAGGAACAGGCCCAGGACAAATCCGGGGGGGGGGGCTGAAAAGATGACTGAGGTGTTGTGCCTTCCTGTGGAAAAAAAACAAAAAAAAAATATCATATTTTGTTTGGTCATACTTCTCCATTAGTTCTTCCAATGAGTTGATAGCAACATGCACTATTTGTAAATGGCCAATCAGCAGGGGTAAAAAAGAAAGGAGCATTGGGAATTTCAGCACTGAAAAGGCACCTAGACAGATGTCATAACATTAGTGAGAAGGTCAGTTGTGAGTCTCGAAGAGAAAATGATAGTGATAGCTCACTATACTCGGGGGTAATGCCCATAGATGAAAGCAGTGGTAGCCCCTGCAGTACTACACCTTAACCACTACTTGCTGCCACTCGAAGGACTCCTCCGACTGTTACTGAAAGTGACCATGTGTTCAAAAGCCCTCCTCCTTCAAGGAGACAGCTTACCATCTCAGAAACATATGAGCGCAAGGCCAAATATGCCTTGACTCACCCTGTTGCTGTTACAATAACAAAAAAAATTCTGAAATGATAGCTGTTGTTTTGCTACCATATAACATGGTTGAACATGTAGGATTCAGATGGCTGCTTGAGTACCTCAAACCTCAGTATAGTATACCATCATGGAAATACTTCTTGGAAACAGGGATTCCTGATTTTTATGATATTGTATGTAAAAAATTAAGATGTGTCTTGTGCAGTGCTTTTGGGAGGGTGCTGCATCTCACAACAGATATCTGAACAAGCTGTCAGTCTGAACCCTTCATGTATGTCACGGCCCATTGGGACATGTTTAGATAATTCAAGTGGGAGTGGGGACAGTGAATCATCGCAGTTTGCGGAAGCACCAAGTTTTGTCGTCAGAGACAATGCCAACCTCCCCCACAGTGACGGCTCAATACCGACGCAGGTATTGTGCCACCTGTTCAACTGGTGTTTTCTGTGGGGGTCTGTGCCCCTCCACACCCCCCCAGACTTAAGGATTCCAACTCCAGGTCGGAGTTGGTCCGGGGAGGGGGTGGAACACTGGGGGAAGGCGAAACATGGAAACAGGACCATTACTGCGAATGTCACCGTAATGGTCTTTTTTCCTGTTTCGCCATCGCAGTGTCGGTGAAAAGGGGTGCACCGCAGTTTGCTGTTCTAAGAATGTTTTATTTTCCATCTGAACATACCTCATACAACATCAATGAAGAGCTCCAAAAACCAATACAGCAATGACTCACTTCACAGGGACTGTCAGCTGGCTTTATAGTTGCAGAAAATGGGTCCAACATAAGGAAGACCTTCGAGGAGGGGAGCTTTGTTCACATCTGTTGCTTTGCGCATTGCTTAAATTTAATAGTTCAAGGTTTTCTCAATGATGACAGATAGAGCAAGGCTTTCATTAGCACTGGTAAAAGAATATGCACTCATTTCAGTCACTCAAACAAAACCTGTCACTTGTTTGAAAAAATACAGCAGGAGCAGTTTACTTATGCACAGACTGATCCAAGACATTTCTGCTCAATGGAATTTGACCTTTTATATGTTCCAAAGACTGTTGGAACAAAAGAAAGCTGTCTGGCAGTACACCTTAGAAAATTAAATTGGTGATGTAGACGTCTGTATCACGCCACCACAGTTGACCATGCTGGTGTTTCACATTGTACTGTTCCAGCCATTTGAAGAAATCACAGCAACTCTCAGCCAGCTGATACCCCTAATAAAAATGTTAAAATCCAGATTGAATCTGATTGGGGAAAAGTTGAAGAAGCAAGACAGTTCTATGATCACACAGGCTGCCAGTGGCTCTGACACATGTAGGTTGTCCTCCAGAATACAAGAAGACTAAAAAGTTGAAGAAGATGACCAACTACATAAAATGCTTCATTTTGATTACTATACTAAAGCAATGATCTTGGACCCACAATACAAATCGAATCAACTATTGAGTGATGATGATGACACTTGTTTCGAGAGAAACAAACAAGAAATAATTGATGAGGTGCATGCGTCATAGAACAGAGTACAGCAGCAGCACCACATTCAAAATCTTCTTCATGACAGCAGCACAGCATCAGGTGACCTATCCTCTACTGTTGCAGAATTTTCTCCCTCTTCTTCCTCAGCCACTGCAGCCAAATCTTCTTCTTCATCACCAGCCAAGCATGATAGTACTGTTCCACAGTCACTTGGTTCAGCTTCATGTCTCTGGAGTCACTTAGAAGACGTTATTGTAACACAGCCTCAGCACAGACTATTGTTGAAATGTACGTGGCAGAGCCCAATATCAGCTGGAATGCTGATCTTTTGAAATACTGGAAATCCAAACAAACTATGTGGCCTGCTTTAGTAAACATTACAATGAAGTACATGAATTGCCCTCCGACTAGTGTCTGTTCAGAACGATTGTTCAGTTCAGCTGGTAACGTTATTACTGACACATGATCCCGTTTGACAACAGAAAATGCTGAGCACCTCACGTTTCTCAAAGTCAACATTCCTCACTTTAATTTCAAAATATGATACCTGAATAAAACCTATAGTAACTGCTCTGAGCAGGCCCTATGCACAAAACACGTTCAAGAATTTGTGCCTGTGGTGAAATCTTCTGTGAATGGGGTCTACTACATGAGGCTACAAATAGCCAGATAATTGCAACAAGTCAGGTTAGGCCAGGCTAGGCTAGGCCGCTATGATCATACGAGCAGCAGAGAATAGAAAAACAAAAAATAATAACATCAGTGGGTTCAAAGTCCAACAGCAAGCAACTGCTTTTCGTGTCACAAACTTACTTGGTGGTACCAGGTGCCACTATCTGATCTGTAAGACAAGGTACTGCTGTCTACTACTACTACTACTACTACTGTTGCTTTTTGTCATCACGAGTCATGGTTATGAGCACAACTACTTGTCACTTTTTGTCCTTACTCCAGTTCTCCTTACTACAACTACTTGTCACTTTTTGTCCTTACTCCAGTTCTCCTTACTACAACTACTTGTCACTTTTTGTCCTTACTCCAGTTCTCCTTACTACAACTACTTGTCACTTTTTTTGCCCTCAAAGTGATCCTGACGGTACTGTTTTAATTGTCATGCAGTGCATGCATGGTTTAGCCTTAGCAGATACCTGAAAATTCAGAAACTGAATGCTCTTTGTATACATCTCACATCCCCAATATTTGGTGCAAATACTCCACAGGAAAAAATGCTACTAAATTGAAAATTCATATCATTTCTTTATTGTTTGTCTGTGTGCGGAGTATGCTAGCCTGGTTACATCTCACTTACAGTAACTGGGCTGAGATTATTATATTACTATATTTTATTTGTGATACTCAAGTTACTTGGCAGTGGCTGGCAGCAAGCAATTGTGGAACTAGGAAGGATGTCATTGTGTTGTGTTGTGTGTCATCAGGTCTTCAGGTAGCAGTGGCAAACTTTTTTATGACTGCGCTGCACTTGACCAATGCGAAATGTGACTGACTGGCTGCCTGCCTGGGTGGTGATCATTATGTCTTTCATTTTCTTCTTTAAGGATTCAGCATCCATTCCTCAGCATGTTAATCAGATTCAGTAGAAGAAGTTGTAGTACTAGAAAACATTACCACTTCTTGTACCAGGTAGTGTACCATATACCACAGTGCACTGGGGCATGCAAAGCAGCTACATCATTCACATGGATAGGGTGGGTGGGCTCTCTTAGTGCTGCTCATGTGATCATTCACATCCATTTCTTTGGCTTGTTCAGCTCTGACTGGAACATACATCAAAATAATACCCACACAGCACCATTAATAAAAAAAAGAAATCTTAGCTGTTTGGCAGTGCCTGCAGTGCTTGGTGGTGCTATGGTATATTGTAAGTATTTACATCTGTATGTCTGTCTGTCTGTCTGTCCGTCTCTCCGAGCACACTCATGTTATGGGCCCGAACATTATTTGCCATCATTATAGGCCAGCTATGAAGGGGCTAGTAGTGACAGATTTCTTTTTTATTTAGCAGTTTTACTTTAATTTTTATACAAATAATCCTTTAAATTATTTCCTTTAGGCCTCTGTGTCAGATGTGAGTGATTTTGGCCACTTTTATGCATTTTTTTAAAATGTTTCAAATATTGGTCAATAAACCAGAACTAATCAGAAGTAGTCAGGATAAATCAGGACTTCACCGTGTTCCGATTCTTATTTAATAAGGGTCAGAACTTCACCGAGTTCTCCCATCCCTAATCCTGATTCCTGCTTGGCCGCCTCCCCCTCTCTGTAGAGAACAAGCTCTCTCATTACTTCTGTCATTGGCATCAAATCAACTCAGATAAGTGGGTGTTAGGGGTAGTGGAGCACGGCCTCTCTCTTCTATCCCAGGCTCTCTAGACCTCTTATCCATGCAGAAAGACAGCTGTTGGAGACAGAGGTCTAAATTCTTTGGGCAGCCAAAGCCATAGAAAGAGTACCTCTTCCCCAATGGAGAAAAGGTCTCTGTTCCAGGGTTCTCTGTCATCCTGAAGGGGTATAGATCTTGGCTCCCTCTCTTCTACCCCTCTTCCTTTCCCCCCACTTTCTAATCTTGACCCTCGGTAGGGTTCTCTGCATCCTGAAGGGGTATAGGTTGGCTTTCTCTCTTCCCCCCTCTCCCTTTAACCCCACTTTCAAATCCACTGCCTGCCCACCCCGTTCTTCCTTATCCCCTTCCTCCCCATCTGTTCCCTTGCCTCTCTCTTCTCTACCACCCCACGCTATTTGTCTCCCCTTCCCTTCTGCCTGATCCTAGCCCCCTTGCAGGGTTCTCAGCAACCTGCATGGGTATAGATCTTGGCTGTCACTCTCTCTCTCCCTCTTCCATCCCCCACCTTCTACCCCTCGCCTGTCCACTTCCCCACTTGTCTTATAACTGCCCTCCCTTGGGTATACAATAGCACTTCAAATCTTGTGCTCAGCTTGCTACTTCTAGCACTTCAAATGTGTTATCCATCCTCTAACTTTTACCCTACTGGATCACCTGCTGTTGAGTTGTTGCAATGTATGCTATATCCGCATATGGTTTTGTTTACCCTGGCAGGTTGGTCTGGGTTATTTCTGCTCTGTAATTGTACTACACTGTTTTGTTTTAGAAATTGTACTTGTATTCCTATGTGTTTGTTTGTTCTCCCAACTCTTGTCCTCTCCTCGGATGCTTCTGGAAACGAGCTGTTTACAGCTCATGTTGCCTTTCCTGGTGCAACATTTTCAAAATAAAAAAATAAAATAATAAATATTTTCCTAACCCTGAAGAAAAATGGGGAGTGGTGACCTATTCTGGACCTAAGGTACCTGAACAAGCAATTGCTGAAACCAAAGTTCATGATGGTAACCTTGACTCAGGTCATTCATCCTCTAAAACAAGGGGACTGGCTAGAACTTTTATGTTCCAATAAGGCAGTCCCATAGAAATTTTCTCAGATTCAGGCTGCCCTTAGGCCATTACCAGCTTGCAGCCATGCCTTTCGGGCTGACATCTGCTCCCAGGGTGTTCATCAAGTGCCTAGCAGTGGTTGCAGCTCATCTCAGAAGACGAGAAATCTGTTTTCAAATCAAATCAATCTTTATTTTAATAGCGCCTTTCAAAACCAAGGTGCTTCACAAATTATAAATACATTAAAATAGATATAAAATTATTAAAATCAGCACAATTCAATTCAATTAATCAGGGAAGGCCAACAAAAACAAATATGTTTTCAACATTGATTTAAAATTTGTGATGGTCAGGCATTCTCTGACAAGGTAGAGAATTCCACAGGGTCGATGCTACAAGTGAGAAATCACGCGCTCCAAATGTTTTAAGATGAACCCTGGGAATCTCTAGCAATCCCTCGTCAGTGGATCGGAGAGGGCGACTGGGGAGTAGGGAGTCAGGAGATCTTTAAGGTAGTTGGGTCCCAGTTCGTGTAGGGCTTTAAAGGTAAGCAAGCCTACCTTATAGGTGATCCACCACTGAACTGGCAGCCAGTGTAGTTCACGCAAAACAGGGGTAATATGACTGGATCTACAGGTACCAGTCAATAACCCAGCTGCAGTGTTCTGCACCAGCTGTAAGTGCTGGATATCAACCCCAGACAGCCCTAGGTAGAGGGCATTGCAGTAGTCAAGATTGGTAGTAATGAAGTTATGGACCAATGTTGGAAGGAATCAGGTGTTTCACCCAGGCGATGTTCCTCAGATGATACTGTAACCAGTGGGTTACCCCAGGGGTTGGGTTGGTGGTATTTTTGTGTTATTAGCACTGTGCGGTGCCTCCATATGTAACCCCCTACCTGGGACCTGGGCTCGGGGAAAAAACTGTTGCTCGGCATTTTGGCTAGGTTTGACTTCTAGTCAGGGGCACTCAAGTAACTCTGGACACAGGAAGCAATAACTGTACTGTCCAATACCAGAAGTTGGGATTCTAAAGTGTGGCTTTTATTCACATCCAACAGAATAACAAAGCATAGATGGACCCCCAAGGGGCTACACTCCTGGTAATGCAGATTTATGGAGAATCGGAACACATCGTCTTTACACTGAAACTCTCAGGTCTCGAAACACTCTGGGCACTCTGCCCTAACTCAACTCTTTTTCAGTTTCCCTGGCTCAGCTCCATCGCCAGCCCTTTGGACACTTTCCATATAGCATGGAACATTTACTGGTGGCTCCCTAAACCACCTATGAGCACTTCTGGCTCCATCAGGGAATCTTCCTCATCAATCCCATGTCTAGGTACGTTCCTCAGGCACTGGCCAAGTACCTGAGAGAAAGCAACAGAAGTACCAAAGCAAACCCATAGAGGTGAATTTGGTTACTACTGATAGGGGGGTCTCCCACCTATCGCTCCTATAATTCATACCCGGCCATTTCTCTGGACGGTAACAACTCATCCTTAAAAACACTTGGCTGTGTAGATTCTCTTTAAATGTATGTCACATCCAGTCTACTGTTTTTCCATCCCATTTGTGCTGAACTTGAACATACTTAAAAAGTGTCTGTGTCCATTACTCTAGACCCCCAACAGAGTTAAGCAGTCCAATCCCCACATCTTCCAAACTGTACTTGGCTGTCTTTTCCTGACCCCACAGTACCAGTCACTTTAGCTTCATCTTGTCTCAGGTGAAAACACATTGGCCCTTTAGCAGAGCGAACTCACCCCTTGGTTGCAGGCATTGTCTCTTCTAAAGAAATCTCATCCAGAACTTCTGGTGCATCAGCACAAACTTAAACTCAGGCAGCTTCTTGTTCCCTAGCCAGACCAGCGGGTTTGCCCCTGGAAACAGGCTGATTCCTTCCCCCTATCCCTGCAGGGATGGGGCCCTGAACCACTGAAAGTGGTCTCTACCTCTTCACTTGACTCTTCTTGTGTTGCTCTCCAGGTGAGAACTCGCACCTCTACAAAAAAATATAGCTATTTAACAGAGCTTAGGACTCTGAGGGCCTGCTTCCAGCAGAGCACCTCCTTCCTCTGCTACAGGCTGCAACAGACTGACTTCAAATTCCCCAACATTCTACTCTAACCTCCAACTGCGACATTCCAGTGTGACTTATGCAGCTACAACAGTTCTAAAATGATGTCACCCCTCAGTCTCAGCTGAGACTGAGAAGAGAGTGAAACAGTGTAAAATCCATTTAATTGGAGTTTCACAAGCTGCCTGTTCCTGCCGGCCACTAGGTCTAACTGGGATTCTGGTAACCCTGGGTAACAGGGGGGTTACAGTAAAATGAGGATTTGACCACAGCTGACACCTGACACTTCAAGGTCAAGCCATCATCAAAAACAATGCCCAGGTTACGCACCTGATCTGAGGTAATAAACTGGACACCATCAAGCCAAAGGCCCAATATGTGCCAAGCACCAAAACCCGCCCCTCAGTGGCCCAGTTCCACAACCAGCACCTCAGTCTTATCTGGATTCAATCTCAGCCAACTCGAGCTCATCCAGTCTTTGACCATGTCGATGACGAAGTCCATAAAATAAATAAAGAATGATGATTGATCTCAGAAAGGCAACTATTTAGCACGGAAACTGCATCAACCTGTCCAAGCACAAAGGACATATACAGCTGAGTATCATTCTGCATAGCAGTGAAAATTCAAGCTGTATCACCTAATGATGTCTCCTAAGGGCAGCATGTATACTGCGAACAACATGGGAGCCAGTATGGAACCGTGCGGTACCCCACAGGACAGGGGGAGGGCATCAAAGGAATAAGTTCCAGTGACCACCTTCTGAGACCTGCTTGTTAGGAAAGATCAAAACCATTTAAGGACTGTACCTGACAGGCCACAAAGGACCTGCAGGGTGTCCAAAAGCACCTCATGGTCCACAGTGTCAAAGGATGCAGAGAGAGAGAGAGAGAGGACCAAGATGGTATAAGCCTTTCGATCTCTTGCCATCAGGAGATCATTCGTAGCCGGACAAGGGCAACCTCCATGCTATGCCTCTTCCTAAATCCAGACTGGAGAGCTTCATAGACACAATGTGAGTTTCTAGATGATTGTCAAGTTGCAATGCAATCACCCTCTCAATAACCTTTCCCACAAAAAGAAGGTTAGAGACAGGTCAGTAGTTAGCTGGATCAACGGGATCCGAGGAGGGTTTTTTCAGGAATGGTCTAATGACTGCCTCCTTTAAGGGATCTGAAAAGGTTCCCCTCTCCAAGGATCTCCATATAATTTCAGCTAGGATCGGGCAGATAGAAACATAGAAACATAGACTTTGATGGCAGATAAGGACCGCTAGGCCCATCTAGTCTGCCCATTTCCCTACCTACAGCATAGGCTGCAGATCCTAGTTAACCAACAGCCTTTATCTTCCTGCCCCCAACAAGAATTGCCTTATGTCTGTCCCATGCATTCTTGAATTCTCCCACAGTTTTAGACCCCACAACTTCCTCAGGAAGGCTGTTCCATGCATCCACTACCCTCTCTGTGAAATAATACTTCTCTCATTGCCCCTGAACCGCCCTCCTTCTATCTTTAAATTGTGTCCCTTGTTCTTGCAAGTCTCTTTTTCTGAAAGATGCTACCCTCTTGGACTTTGTTGATTCCCTTGAGGTACTTGAAAGTTTCTATCATGTCCCCCCTCTCCCTTCTTTCCTCAAGGGTATACATATTAAGCTCCTTTAGTCTCTCCTCATACGGCTTCTCTTGCAGACCCTGCACCATTTTAGTTGCCCTCCTCTGGACTGCCTCTATCCTGTCTATGTCCTTGCGGAAATGGGGTCTCCAGAACTGGACACAGTATTCCAGATGGGGTCTCACCAACTGTCTGTACAGAGGGATAACAACTTCCTGTTTTCTGCTGCTGATGCCTCTCCCTATACATCCCAGTATACCCCTGGCCCTCCCTACTGCCTTCTCACATTGCTTGCTAACCTTAAGGTCATCTGATATGATTACCCCAGGTCCCTTTCCTGTTTTGTTGTTGTTACTAGCTCCCCACCCATTGTGTATTCTTCCCCTGGGTTCTTGTTTCCCAGGTGCATTATTTTGCACTTTTTTGCATTGAATCCTAGCTGCCACACGTCTGACCATTCCTCCAACCTTGCTAAGTCCCTTTTCATCCTTTCCACGCCTCCTTGTGTATCAACCCTGTTGCAGATCTTTGTGTCATCTGCAAAAAGGCATACTTTTCCTTCCAGTCCCTCTGCAATGTCACTGATGAAGACATTAAAAAGGACTGGACCCAATACTGAACCCTGCGGTACCCCACTAGTAACCGCCCTTTCTTCAGAGTGGACTCCATTTACAATTACCTTCTGTGTCCTGTTGTCCAGCCAATGTTTTACCCAGGCTACCACCCTGGGACCCACTCCCAGGCTGGTTAATTTGACTATCAATCTTTTGTGTGGGACTGTGTCAAATGCCTTGCTAAAGTCTAGGTAGACCATGTCCACAGCCCCTCCCTGGTCTACTACTTTGGTCACCCAGTCAAAGAAATCTATTAGATTCTGCTCTGACATGACCTTCCCACTGTGAACCCATGCTGCCTTGGATCCTGTGCTCCACTGACCTCTAGGTACTCAACTATTCTTTCCTTCAGAGTGACTCCATCACTTTCCCTACCACAGAGGTCAGACTGACAGGTCTTAGTTTCCTGCCTCTGTCTTGGTCCCACTTTTGTGAAGGGAATCACATCCGCTTTCCTCCAGTCCTCGGGTACCACACCATCCTCCCATGATTTATTAAAAAGAGTAGCCAGTGGTTTCATTAGTTCCTTCCTTAATTCTTTTAGAATTCTGGGGTGAATTCCATCAGGACCCATTGCTTTGTCCACCTTCAGTTTTAGGAGTTCTTGCAGAACCCTTTCTTCTGTGAAAGGACTGGGATCGACCCCCCTATCAAGAGTGCTTCTGTTAATTGGATTAGGCACTTCCCCCTCCTCTTTTGTGAATACTGAGCAGAAATATTCGTTCAGTATTCCTGCTTTTTCACTGTCCCCCTCTGCCCACCCACCGTTCATTCTATTCAGCCTCACTATCCCTCCCTTTGTCTTTCTACGCTCGCTGATGTACCTATAAAAGGTTTTATCCCCCCTTCTTAACTGAATTGGCTATCTTTTCCTCAGTTTGGGCCTTTGCTATTCTGACTTCCCTCCCTGCTTCTTTCTGCCTTAACTGGTACAGCTCTCTGTCCTGCTCCTTCTGTGCTTCCCTATACTTCCGGAATGCTATCTTTTTCTTCCTGACTTTCACAGCCACCTCTCTTGAGAACCATAGTGGCTTTTTCTTTCGTTTTGATTTGTTTATTTGCGTCACACAAAGGCTTGTTGCGTCTGTGATGGCAGTTTTGATAATTCCCCATTGTTGCTCCACACCTCCTTCTAGCCTGTTTGCTAGTGCTTTTCTGAGGCACACTCCCATCTTGCCAAACATCTACACATCCCACCAAACATCTACACATCCCAACAAAAGGGAGGTAGGGCCCGGATCCAAACTACAACAGGTTGGACGCACAGTCTGGACAATCTTTACAATGTACATGAATTCCGGTTGGCTAAAATCTGTCCAGACAGACTGGGTACTCACCACTTCCCATCGACCTCCACAACCATTCTGGAAGGAGCCGGACCGATTCTGGACCTGATGCTAGCAACCTTATTCACAAAAAACTGAGCTAGCTCATCACACTTAGCTTGTGAAAAAACTCTTTCAGACTGTACACAGATTGGATTGCACAATCTGTCCACAGTACAAAAGAGTTGAGCAGGTCGGTTCTGCGCAGCAGAAATCTCCCTGGACAGGAACTCTGCCTTCTTATGGGTGATTTCTGCTTGATAGCCATCATAATGCTCCATCAATCTAAGCCTGTCAGCATCCAGGCTGGACTTCCACTGTGCTCTCTCCAGCCTTTGACCACTATGCCTCAACTCCTTCAAGAACCCATCGAACCAAGGGGACCTTGGGCAAAGAGTGAGTGGTCGAACATGAACAGGAGCAATTGAGTCCAGGGCATCTCCCACTGCCTTATTATAGGCAAGTACTAGATCCCTGGGACTTGTGCTTTCATCCAGCAATCCCAATAGGTCCAGCACAGCTGATAGACCATCTGGGGTAACTCCCCTTAAGGGGCAGTACCAAACCATCTCCAAAGAGGTAGGTCCATTTGGGGGAGCCCCAAAACTGAACCCTATGGTGTGATGGTCAGACCAACTGACTGGTTCCACCCCAAATTAGTGATCTCCATCCCCAGGAGGAACAGCAGATCCAATGAGTGGCCTCCTATATGGGTAGAGGAGTTAACAACCTGTGTGAGGCCCAGCATTGTCATTAGCTGGAGGAGATTTTGACCAAATTGCAAGAGTTCATTGTTGACCCAGGCATTGAAATCCCCCAGAATTATCCATCTGGGTAATTCCAGCACCATGTCAACAACGAAGTCCGTAATCTCCTGGATGACTGGCTGTTTGTGGTCAATTCTCCTCAGGCACTTTCAGAAACCCTAAGCCAGAAAAAAAACACACTACAGGCTCTGGGCTTCATAACTAACAAAGAAAAATCTCAGTTTCAGCCTACCAATATCCTGTAATTCATAGGGGCAGAGTGCATAATACTGCCGGGGAAGGTTTCCCTTCTAGCAGACAGAATTCAGAATTTTATCACTCTGCTAAATTTGTTCAGTCTAGGCTAACTGAGACTGGTTAGACACTTCCTCAGACTACTCGGCAACATGGCCTCAATGACCGCAACAATCCCTGGTGCCAGATTCCTGATAAGGGACTTTCAATACCACCGCAAGTGAATGCAAAAATATAAAATTAAAGCTAAATAATTGATGTTGTTGAGGGAGCTCACCAAAAGTGAGCAGCTAGCCATGGGTAACCCATGAAGTGGGCACATGAGGAAGGGCGCCGTCCATTATGGTGACTCCTTCCTGGTGCAATCCACTCACAGTGACAAAAAGGTAGGGCAACCAGATGAGGGGGGTGGGCGAACTAGGTGACAGGATGTGGGAGCAAGCACGGCGAGCATGGGCTGGGAGGGGGTGGAGAGGCTGTAGAGGGTGGCTCTGCAGTTGCTGGTTGAGCTGCATCATGGTGTCGGGGATTGGCTAGTGGCTGGGGTGGCTGACGTACTGGGTTTGGGTTCAGGCGCTGGTGCAATTTTTTATTGCGCCCAAACCAAACCTTTTATTTTTACTGCTTTCACCCCCCCAACATGCACCCCCCAGGAGTTGAGAATCCTTAAGTAGGGGGGTGCAGGGGGTGAAGCCCCCCTTGAGGGTGGGGTGTGGGGGGCACAGCCCCCCACACACAGAAAGCATTAAAAAATCTGTCCTGGTACCATTGTTCTGGTGCACCGGGGTTGTCAGAGTGCCAAAAATGTGTTCAGCACTCTGATTGAGCGATAACGGTGATCGCCTTTAGGCACTTGCCATTATCACATAGACCCCTAGCCATGCCCCCCCAACTAGACCTCATTACTAATGACTGACTGTATAATGAAATGTTATAATTAAGAAACTGTACTCTACTTTGCACCCTGTCTCGGCACGCCTCACTGTTTACTGTATGTAGGTAAATCTAGACCCTCACTGTTTACTGTATATAGGTAAATCTAGACCCTCACTGCTGACTTGGATCTCATCTTTGTTTGACCTGCCTTGTTGTTTATTACATGTTGAAAACTCTGAATCTCTCTGTTGACTTGACTGTACAGTATTTCAATTGCTGTATGTACTCCTCCCAGGTCGTGCCTAAAAATAGGCAAGTATTTGTCTAGTGCACTTACTAGGTCAACAAAAACTAAATAAATAACTAAATGTATTCACTAGTTGTATCAAATGTAACTAGCCAGCTATAGTACGTGTTGTTCATCTAAGAATTCTGGTCACCCTACAGTAACTCCACCCCTGACAGTGTATGGTTTGCCAGACCTAGTGTTCTCTGCTGGCAGTCACAAATATGGCTGTTCTTTTTTTATCTACTTTTAAAATGCTGTAGAGACTGAGCGCACAGCCCAAAACATATGGATGTCAAAAGCCTGTGTCTGGGTCTTGACACCCACAATATGGCAGCAGCATGCTTTACATGCTCCACGATGACACGTTGCCATTCTAGCATTTCCTTCTAGTTCTGTGCCGTCAGCACTCAGGGGTATTAAATCGCTCAAAAAGCTGACAGCATCCCTTAAGATGAACAAAGTGAGTGATTTGATTCCTTTTGGGACCAAAACATTTACAGAATATGTAGAATATTGTATTGAGTCCCATTCACAACAAGGTTATTCTAAACCGGAGTTGGTCACTATGATGACTGTTGACCTCGAATGTGAAGCTTGAGAGGTAGTTTATTTATTTATTTATGACTTTGATAACCAGGTGAGTACACCGATCCCAGGGACCGTTTTCAGGCATGACCCCGAGCCAAGTCAATGGCACAGGAGGCAACATTAAACAAATGCAAAATTCAAAAGCAATACAGACCCAGGCCATGACAATGGCACAAGAGGCAACATTAAACAAAATACAAAAGCAATATAGAGTACAATCGAGCTTAGGGGACAAGTCAAACACAATGGTACCATAGTAATGTAAGAGAATATAGACAATGGGTCTTTGCAACATTAGGTACAGAGTATCAAATTCAGAGGCAGATATCAGGTAACTGTGAGGCAGGAAAGGATACACAGTATCTGGTAATCATTGCTGCTGTTAGGGGAAGGGAGGAGGGGGAGAGTGAGACTAGCCAGAGAAACACTGACAGCTAGACTTGGCTAAGAGCTAGTCTTTGAGGTGGGATTTGAATAGACGGTGGGTATCCAGGGAGCAAAGTCCAGCTGGCAATTTATTCCATAGTGAGGGGGCAGCAGCAGATAAGGCTCTCCCGCCCATGTTGGTAGATGCCCTATGAACATGGGGGGTATAATTTGAGCATAGGCAGCAGCGCGAGGTTCTGACATGTGTAACCCTGATGCCGTTATACCAAGGGCTGCTTCCTCTGCCTGTATCCCTAACAACAGATTGAGGGTCCTGGGTTCGTAACTACCTAGTATGGGGGCCCCCTACCAGTAGCAGTGATATAATTATGGTGCCTCCACCCAGAGTAATTACTTGGGTAACTATCACAGTAGGTACAGTCCTCTGGGAAGCTAATACAGCCCACAATCCCACCTAGTGAAAATCTGCACAGTTGCAGTGTGTAACAATTAGAGTACCAAACAGTTTGTGCATTAATGATATGCTCACACTCAGCCCACTTACCAACAGGGTCTGGATCTCTGGCTTGCACCCTGTACTCCCCTGCAATAGACAGTTTCAAGCCAAACATGCACTGTAACAGCACTTGGCATGTATCTTATCACTGTAAACCAAGTAATAATATGCTCATACACAGTCGTACCATGAAACACTCAGGTGGTTTATTTGGGGAAATGACAAGAGAGGGCCAGAATCAAACGAGCTGGTCAGCTTGAGCATTTAGCTTAAATAACCTGTAACTACAGTTTATCATGCCTTGGGTACCCATAATGATTAGGTGGGTAGGCGTGCTCGATGCCCAGGGTGGCTGGCATTGCAGCTGTAGTTGGGGCCCTTGGAGAAAAAGAACAGATTAGTAGAAAAGATTCCTTGTGTGATCACAGAGACCTGTAAAAGAAAGCAGAAGAAGAGATAAATAAGTCATTCAACAGTTGTTTTAGCTTTACAAATGTGGTATAAAATCTACTTCATCATTCATGACTGTTCCCAAGTTCACTAATTATTTTGTTCTTTTTGAGATAGTACTGTACCCTTACCCTGTCACCTCCCCTGGGATTTTTTTGCACATGCTCTAAGATTGTAAAGCTTAGGTTATGTGGCTTCCCATCATGTGCAAGAGCATAGTGTGCCCCAATGGGGCACATTACAAGGGAGCATGGCCTGAGACTGCGGGGTTGAGGGGCAATTCTGAGGAAATGTGAGGGTGATTCTTTAAAGAGAGGGTGGTGGATGCCTGGAACAGGCTTCCAGAGGAGGTTGTGTGGGTAGAGACAGTGTTGGGTTTCAAGAGGGCTTGGGACAGGCATAAAGGGTTACTGAGGAGTGGGGAGGGTACTCAAGGAGGGAGGTGGATAGTTTAGCAGGGGCGAAAGGGGCAGATTGGATGGACCATGGGGTTATTTTCTGCCATCAGGTTCTATGGTTCTATGAATGGCATTATTTAAAGAGCTTCTGAAGCCTCAAAGAAAACTTTGAAAAACATAATACTTAGGTAAAATTCTGCTTGTATTCCATATATATTCTAGATTTCTCCTCCCCATTATTTATTACTGTGAAAATGTGCATGAATACATGATTTTTAACCCTTGCAGTTACTTTAAAGTTAGTCTGCCTCAATAGCTTACTCCCTACTTCAAGTCATAATGCTCTGTTGTGACATCACAATCTGTTGCCATGAGAGTAACTGTGATTGTCAAAAGCAGTGCGTTAGGATCTCGGGTAGGGAGACAGCAACAAAAATTGATGAACGCTTCTGGAGCAAAAAGCCTGTTTTCATGCAAATGACCTCAGCAATAAATAATGGGAAGGAGGAATAAAGAACTAATGTGAAATACAAGCTGAACTTTATCTAAATATTACGTTTTGTTAAAGTTCTCTTGAAGGTGTCAGCTGCTCTTTAAGTTACCATTTATAAAGGCCTTTACATGCTCCTGAATGTGCTGTTTGGCAGGTCTTGTAGTTCTGCCTGTGTAGTAACTGCTGCATGGCACCAGCACATGTGGACTATAAAGGGTGTAGTGCATGTCAGAAAATCAAAAATTATGTATGTCTTGCCATCTTTTTCTAACGTCTTCCCTGTATTGTCATATTGGCATATGTTACATCTGCCACAGCGAAATAGGCCCTTTGGTTTGTTCTGTAGCCATCCACTTCCTGAAGATTGCTCTTTTGTTGAACTAAAATGGCTATGTGTAAGTTTGTCCCCAAATTTCTACCCTTAGAGAAAGTGATCCTGGGTTTTTCAGAGATATTTTCTCTCAGTATAGGGTCAGATAATAATACTGGCCAGAACTTGTGTACTAACCCACCCATCTGTCCAGAAAGTGGGTTAAAAATAGAATAATAGATAGAGGACTATGTATTATAAGGCAGTAAGACCATCTCAAGGTTTTGGAGACTTGGAACTCGAGAGCGAAGCTTGAGAGGTTCCCAAAGTCCCCAAAACCTCGAGATGGTCTGACTGCCTTATAATATATAGTCCTTTATTTGTTATTTTTTGTAATATATGGACCCCATTGTGAACATTCCTTTTTCTTATGTGCTTTTTGTGAAACGGGCTGGCCGGCCGCCGCACTCAGCACACGTTGTCTCTGAGCTGCCCGCAGCAATAACGAGTGTCCCATCGCTCGTTTCAAATAAAAAGTTTGTATTCGTTAATTTAGTAGGCAGTCCTACCTTTCAGCTTTTTGTCGTTAAGCAAATGGGATGAGTGACATAGTCAGTATTTGTTCA
This sequence comes from Neoceratodus forsteri, assembly GCA_016271365.2. Classification (NCBI taxonomy): domain Eukaryota; kingdom Metazoa; phylum Chordata; order Ceratodontiformes; family Ceratodontidae; genus Neoceratodus; species Neoceratodus forsteri. The sequence continues at coordinate 289,123,955 of CM057455.1, read as the reverse complement.
AAAAAAAATGAAGCTTGACGAACTGAACAATCTCCTCTACGCTAAAAGCGAGGCAGAAAAAGCATGCATGTTTTTCATGCTGTTGTGCCCACCTACTAGAGAAAAGCTGCCAATGGAGATGCACACCATCAGTACGGTTGTGCAGGAAGGAACATGTGACCATGGCAACTGGGTTTGTTGGCAAGAAGATCTGAACATGCGCTCTGTGATTGTAGTGATAATACTATCGTTGAGAGCTGAAACTAGTATTATCGCTCTGAACGATAGTATTATCAGGAAGGAACAAGGGTATTATCACTTTGGACAGTTTTGTATTACAGAGATTTTTTTGTATGGGACAGAATGGTATTATTTGACCATGTCCATATATTACATTCCTTTATAACATGGGGTATGAAATACAACAAGACAACTGGCTGAATCCCATCATCTGACTGTTTGTTAATTACTGTTAATGAACAGTCAGGGTGAGCAGTCCAAGCGGCACAATCTCTGTGGAGCAGTCAGACTTCTTCACTGTGCAGCCAAAGATTTGGAGTGTGGCAGCCATTGAATTCCTCATCAGCAAGAGGAACCCAGGGACACAGTAGCCCATTTTCAGTCCCCTGCACTCCAGCAGACCCACCCACCTGCCCGATGGATCTCCATGTCCCCCCAGAAGTTCCTTTGTTCATCTTCCTGCAGCTACTGTCATATCCTGTGGAGTCCGTTATACCCACCCACCTACCCTGTAGAGCTCCATGCCCACCACCAGAAAGTGCAATGGCCCCCGCAATCCGAGATGCCCACCCACCTGCCCCACAGATATATATTTTCCCCACACAAAGTGTCATGTCCCATGCCATCCGGAATACCCACCCACCCGCTCCACGATCCTCCATGTCCTCGCGAAAAATGTCCCATGCCTACTATGCTTCCCTGAGGATGTCTGTCACTAACTGCAGTGGTCACACACCCACCTGGTGGATAATGCATGGATCGGTGAGTCCCTGGATGCGGCAGTCACTGTTCGTACCCCATGTTAGAACTGCAACTGTCGGTGCAGGGTTCTGCTCGGTGAGAAAGTGAAAGTCTCTCCCACTGTGCTGTAATCTGTGACAGTTGCCATTGTCAGGTGCAGAGTCCGTTGTGTCACCACAAATACTGGTGAAGGCTGGTGATCAGTGATTAAGTGAACATCACCACGGGTGTGCTGTCACTGAAATCAGCAGTGGGTGTGCTGTCATCTATGGCATTTGGAGTTGGTGCCTGTCAAGGGCTCCCATAGGTGTGCTCTATTAGATTTCCTTCCCAACCGATCTGCAATCCCTCACTGGAGAGGGAGAGAGACAGAGAGAGAGAGAGAGAGAAAGAAACATTACTTGCTCAGCAACAGGCAGACACTGCGTTTACATGCAGCTGTGTTACCTGGTAATGCCAGCATACACATAAACACAGTGAGAGAGAGAGGAGACACAGTTAACGAGAGATTGGGTACAGCACAATTGAGAATGGAGGGATCGGTGCTGTAATGTGCTTTTTGAAATGTGTCTGTAGTCTTTTTTTCCTAGACAGTTGTTGTAAAAGAGACATAGAGAGCAAAACACACAGACTCGCTACGGCATGACTTGCTTAATCGTGTGGGGAGGGAGATAGAGAAAGACCCACAGAGCGACACAGCCCGAGGAACAACTTAGTTTGTGCCTCTTCCTCATTATTTGGAAATGGGAAGACCCGCAGCCCTGTACTCGGCCAGATAATGTTACTGTACTTACCAGTATTGGGCAGTTCATGGGACTGCAGTCCTGGGGAATATACATTTTTTGCTTGTCATGCATTAATATTTATCAATAGTGCCTTCCTTAGTACAGTGTATATAGCTTCACTTGCCAGCTTCCCTTCTTGATGTGCATTAACATGTACCAGTAGTAATGTTATGGCAGTTAGTTTGTCATTTCTGCAGTGCAGTGAGAGCCTGTATTACTGTGCATTGGGGAGAGAGCGGAGGTGTGCATGAAACTGTGCTGGAAGTGGGGCTACTTTCAATGGGGGAAGGTTACAACCCAAAATCTAGCCTTTTTTATCATTTTAAATAACTTTCCTTTCATTTCCTAACAGTGGGGTTGTTGGTACTGTCTCTTTAAGAGCTGTCTGCTTGCAGATATAATTAGTTTGTATGGGGGGACTGTGTGCTTCTCTGAGTACCACTCGAGCTGCTGCCAATTCACTTCATTTTTGCAGTCACTAGGAGTGCAAAGGGAACCTATCTGAAAGATGTAACTGTTTGCCAGAAATTATTTAGAGTAATAATGAAATTACAGTTTGTCTAACCTGCTTTCTTTGCAGCCAGAACTGTGTCTCTAGTTCCCATTCTAGTTTTGAACTGCTGAACTGGACCAATCAGTGTGGGGTAAGCTAGCTCTAAAATGGTGCCTTGGACGAATCAGAACTTGGACTCATAATCTGAGCCAGCCACAAGAGGATTGTATGGGCAGTGACTCTGGGAGATGTAGTTTAGACTTCAGTGCCTTTTGGACCAACAGCAGCAGTCTTTGTGAGTGACAGCCAATCCAGTCAAGAACTGGGAGAACTCAAAGGAAGTGCCGGTTTTGTCGGTTGGAGTTTCAGTTGAGCTTTGGCAGTGAAGAAGGAAGGAGCCCTGTGCTTTTCAGTGTGCAGTTTTAGTCAAAAACGTGTGTAAGGCCCAGAGTTCCGGTCTGCAGCTTGTGTAACAGCTTGTTAGGACTGAATCCGTCCTGTGAAAAGAATCAAAGGATCTCTGAAGAGTAGAAACCAGGCTCACCCTGTAGAAGACTGGAGGAATTGCTGAAAATTGCACTTCGGTCTGTCAGGAACTGAATCTGCTGTGTGTTCTCCCGGTATTGTGCAGTAATTGCGATGGGATACAGATGCAGCCTGCCTGGTATAGTGCTTTCTTTTATATGGATGTGTGAAGAGGTTTGTGTACCTCAAGTGAGCCCTGCTGACATTGAAGGACCCTATCTTATTTGGAGGTCGTGAGTACTAATTCAGAGTCGCTCCTGTTGAATTGCCACATTAAATCCAAATGGAATTACTGTACTGCTGACTGTTTAATTCTCCTTTTCTCTGTGGAAGGGCCCCTACCAGCTGCCACGGTTTGGACTAGCCACTAGGGCTTGGGTACCCAAGGACAGTAACTGATAGGGATAGGCCTGTGCACAGAGCCATAAAGTAGATTATTAGAGTGATAAGCTAATTAACCTGATTTCCCCTGTCCTTTTATATCCCCCTAAATAAATCAGAGCTGCTTGTTTCAGCAAAGTTATACTGCCTGAGGTATTTGTCTATGTTAAAGTACTGTACTGTGATTGTTGCACTGTATCTCATTTCACAGGAGGTCCCAGTGCGGAACCAGACCTGGGGTAAGTGTATACTGTGAGGTAATTCTGATATATTGTGTGGGCCACTAGTGGGAAGAAAGGGTTGCAGTGTCCCAGAGGGCTGTGAGCAAGTTAGTTTAACTATTGCAAACCCTGACCTCTGGGTGGAGGCACCCGCCATTGGATCCAGAGCCCCTCAACCTGTTAGTGGCAAATCAGGCAGGGGTAGTAGCCCCTGGGATAGCGCCATCTAGGGGTTACATCTTGGAGCTCACCGCTGGGATTGTGTGTCCTCTAGTGGCCATATTATGAACCACTGTTAAGAAAAAAATGGGTACCCGACAGAAGTGGCTGTGCACCAGCTGGTGGAGTGGTGTACTGGGGAGGAGATCGACCCCAAAATGCTATGCTTATCCTGGACATCCCCTAGGTATCAATCGGACACTGTGCAGGGAGTACTTTCCAAGGTGGAAGGTTTACAAAACCCTGTGGTGGTGGGTCGGCATGCTAATCTGCTCACCCACACTTTCCTGGCCCTAGTAGAGTTTAAGGATCCCATAGATAGCTCAAAGTGCCACAGACCATTACCCCAGAGGAGCCCTCACTGCTTGGAGAGTACAACATAAGGACAGTAAAGACCGAGAGAATCAGCCCCCACCACTATCTGAAACCTTTGAGGAGAAATTTGCTGAATGGTTGCTGGGAGAGGGGAAAACTGTGGAGGACTAGAAGAAACTATTCTTGCCACCTGGGGGTGTTCCTCCCCCAACACCCTCTCCTGCTCCAGTGCCCGTAATGGTGGCTGAACCAATGCAGACTCCTATTTCTGCACCTGCCATTAGTCACGACTCTTACCGAAGGTTGAGGATCTTCTCTGGCACCCTCCCCACCCCCCAAGGGGAGGATGACTGGGAGACCTGGATAGACTATGTTGCCCCCCAAGTGCTAGAATGGCAATGCTCGGAAGGTGAAAAGCGAAAGAGGGTTAGTGAGAGCCTCCGAGGTCCTGCCCTGGCTACCATCCGTGCTAAGCAGACCCCAGTAACCCTGAAGCGACTGCACAGGCCTATCTTGAGGCCTTGGAGAATGTGTATGGGAGCCCAGATTCTGATGAGGACCTATGGTGGAAGTAAGAAATGCACAACAGTACCAAGGAGTTGTTGTCTGTGTATGTCTCTCGGCTGGAAAAATTGTTGCAAGAATGCCTCAGAAAGGGTAGTTTGCCAGCGATTGAACTGGACCGAACCAGACTGGACAGAATCCTTAAGTCTGCCCCCTTCTCAGAACTGCTGTTGCTTCAGTTCGCCTGGCAAATCGACTGGAATCCCCACCCTCCTATGATGAGTTAATGAGAGAAATTCGAGGAGTTGAGAAAAGGTGACCTCGGGAGGTACTTGCACCAACAGCTGTAGCTACGACCAGTGACTGAGGTGACCCATCAAGTGAAGTTCAGGGGCAGAGGTTGACAGTCAATGAGTGCTCTGACAAGGAAAAAGATATGCCACAATGGGGCGAACTGTTGAGAGAGATCCAGAATTCAAAAACAGTCCCTTTATGAAGGCCACGCCTGCAAGTGCAGGCCCTGACCTATATCCGACTGCATCTGCTATGGGGGTGGGGTACCCACCATGTATCTCTGCTGATAACAGCTCCAAACTCAATTCCTTGACCATGGAAGTGGAGAAACTGACGAGATGTCTCCAAATGCTTATCACGCCAGAACAGAGATGGCACCCAGGTTTCCAGTTAGTAATACCCCGCCCTGGCTCCCAGTGTGGCCTCGCCAAGCTCAAACTCCAGAAAGTATGTTTTGCTATAATTGTGGAAAGATGGGCACATGAAAAGGAATGCCAGTCCCAAAAAGACACTGACAAAGTTGCATATAGGCTACAAGGAGGCAGGAGAAGAAATCAGTGGTTAAGAGGTGCCGCGACATGATCCCAGTGAGGGCACCAAAAATGCTAATTCACGTCCTTTTGTGGCAAGGTCAGTTGCCCAGCCCCCACTACCGCCTCTCCAGACTGGTCAGAATAGTGGGTCCCTCCATGGAGACCACTGTAAAGGTGAATGGAGTGTCTACAAGAGCTGTATTAGACAGTGGCTCCCAAGTGACAATTATGTTCCAGGATTGGTATCAGAAGCATTTGTCAGACGTACCCTTACAACCATTAGAAGGACTGCATGTATGGGGGTTAAGTGAGAAAGCCTACCCTATTCAGGTATATCCAATTTGGCTGTCTTTCCCCACCTCCGTGGCTGGGTAGCCGAACAAGTAGAGACCCTAGCCTTAGTGTGTCCCCCACTGGACTGTATGATGGTGTCCCTTTGTTGATTGGAACAAATGCTCATATGTTGGAAGGCTGGCACAGTTGTGTTATGAAAAACAGGGTCAAAGACTAGTAGAGCTTTAAGAGTTCCGACTTTAATTAAGAAGGCCTATGAGGCACAGAGAGATGCTGAAAAACAGAACCAGAGGAACCGTCGAATTGTATGGAAGAAGGATCCTGAGTCTCTGATCCTGGCGCCAAATGCCCAGTGTACCTTACAGGGAGGATCCGTATCAGAAAGGATGTTAAGAATAAAATATTAATGTTGGATGCACCAGGCGATGGAAAATTGCCAGAGAGGGACTGCTGGTCAAGCCTAGTATTTTGCCCGCTAGAGCCCATGCTTATGCCAGAAGGGTAATGGTCCAAGTTCATAATGTGTCTGAAGAGACATTCGTAAACAGAGGTTGCATCCTGGCTAATGTGCATTGTGCAGACACTGCAGTGCTACCCACAGCAAGAGTTCAAGGAAGAATGACAGAGTAACGCCTGACTTGTTTGATTTGGCGACTCCGCTGCCAGCTGAATGGAAAGTGAGGATCAGTGAGAAGCTTGCCCAGAGAGACCAGGTGTTTTCTTTAAAGGAATGGGATGTAGGATGCGTGCAGGAGCTGAGCACAATATCCGGCTGCATACTGAAAGACCATTTCGTGAGAGGTCTCGACGCTGGCACCTGCTGACATAGATGATGTGAGGCGGCATCTGCAAGAGATGTTAGCTGCTGGTGTAATACAAGAATCCAGAAGCCCTTATGCTTCCCCATTGTGGTAGTGAGGAAAAGAATGGAACAGTAAGGATGTGTGTGATTATCGCTATGTAAACGCGCGGACTATCCCTGATCAGTACACAATGCCCCGATTCAGGATACTTTGGACTGCCTAAGCGGGGAGCAAGTGGTTCTCTGTGCTGGATCTCCATGCAGTGGGTGCTACCAGATCCCGATGGCCCCAGAGGACTCGTGAGAAGACGGCCTTATCTGTCCGCTATTTCTATGAATTCATGAGGATGCCTCAAGGGATTTCAGGTGCCCCAGCCACTTTTCAACGATTGATGGAGCGTGCAGTGGGGGACATGAACTTACTAGAGTGCCTGGTATACCTAGATGATGTTATTGTGTTTGGCAGCTCACTGGAGGAACATGAGAGCAGATTATTTAAGGTATTGGACCGACTGGAGGACTTTGGCCTTAAACTGTCCATTGATAAGTGTCAATTCTTTCAAACATCAGTAAAGTATGTGGACACATAGTATCCACCGAGGGAATAGGAGCCGACCCAAGTAAAGTTGAGGCCTTGACCACCTGGCCACAGCCCAAAAATCTAAAGAACTGCAAAGATTCCTGGGATTCTGTGGTTATTATCGGCGCTTCATCAAGGACTATTCAAGAGTGATCCGCCTTTACTTAACCTTACTCAAGGGTATCCCCAACCCACAAAAAATACAAAAGTCAGCGCCCTCAAGACTGAAAGAGTGTATTTTCATCCGAGTGAAGTATTGGGGCCGCTGGACTCCTGATTGTGAGACTGCTTTTCATGAGATCAATATCAACTTACCCATGCTCAGTGCTGGCCTATGCGATCCAAGAAAACCTTACGTCCTGCACACTGATGCTAGCTTGCAAGGGTTGGGGGCTGTGTTGTACCAAGAGCACGAGAATGGCCTGAGACCAGTGGCCTTTGCCAGTAGAAGCCTGACCCCATCCGAAAAGAACTATCCTGTACATAAGTTAGAGTTCCTAGCTTTGAAGTGGCTATTGTTGACCAATTCCATGAGTACTTGTATGGGGCTAAATACTAGTAAAACTGACAATAATCCTTTGACCCATGTGCAGACCTCAGCTAAGTTGGATGCCACTGGCCATAGGTGGCTTTCTGCATTATCTACATATGACTATGCTCTCGAATACTGAGCAGGTCTGAACCACATAGATGCTGATGCTCTCTCCCGAGGCCTGTTCCCCAGAATGATTGGGTCCGATTAAGGCGGTGAACCTCACATTCGGCACTCTGCCGAAGTTTGACAGGGAGGAACAATGTCCACGGACGAGTGGACTGCATTTGGTGGATTGCTTGGGGAGCCTCTGAGGAATTGCATACCTGCCTTATTGCCACTTTTCTGCAATAGACATTGGTGCACTGCCTCAGCTGGACAATGACAGTGATTCGCGGGCTCAATCCCATGATCCCATGATCAAAGCAGCTTTAGAAGCCCTCTATGCAGGAAAAGATTGTCCAAATTCACCCACTGATTTGAGAACTGCACTGTTATACAAAGAAGGTCCTAAGTTGAAACTGATCAATAAACTGTTATACAGAGAAACAGTAGACAGAGGGGGACAAGTAGACAAACAACAACTAGTGCTGCCCACTGCCTTTCGAGAGACTCAGTACTGAGGTCCTGCACAAACCACATGGGGCACCTTGGTATAGACAGAACACTTGACTTGGTGGAGATCCAGATTCTACTGGCCCAAGATGGGGGCTGATGTGGAGCAACACATTCGAACTTGTAGTCGCTAGCTATAGAGGAAAGCTTGCCTAAGAGGGCTGCCCCCTTGTTAACATCACCACCAGTGCACCCATGGAGCTGGTCTGTATTGATTTTCTGAGTTTGAGTCAGATCAAAGAAATATCAGTAATGTGTTGGTGGTCACTGACCATTTCACGAGATATGCCCAAGCTTTCCCCACCAAAGACCAGAAAGCATCCACTGTGGCCAAAGTACTTGTAGAAAACTTTTTGTTCACTATGGGGCTCCACAAAGAATCCATTCTGATCAAGGAAGAGACTTTGAAGAGTCGCCTGATCAAAGAGATGCTTTCTCTGTGAGGAGCGAAGTCCAGAACCACTCCTTACCACCTCCAGGGGACCCACAGCCTGAACGTTTAACCGCACTTTGCTAGATATGCTAGGCACCTGCACCCAAAGGACAAGCCTAGATGGAGCCAACAAATTAGCACCCTGGTACATGCTTATAACTGCACCAAAAGTGATGCCACTGGATTCTCCCCTACCGCCTGATGTTTGGAAGAGAAGCTCGACTACCAGTAGATGTGTGTTTTGGGGTCTCTCTGATGGGGTTCAAGCTGACAACTATTTACAGTATGTGCAAAAGTTAAAGGCCCAGCTAACTCATCGTACCAACTGGCTCAAACCATGGCTGCCAAAAGAAATCTGGCCAACAAAGAAAGGTATGATAAAAGGTGAAAGCACAGGAACTCCAGGAGGGAGATCGGGTATTGCTAAGAAATCTGGGACTGCATGGCGAGCACAAAATTGCTGACAGATGGCACCATCTCCCTCACATTGTAGTGGGCAAACTAGATGATCTGCCAGTGTACAAAGTAAGGCCTGAGAATAATTCAAAGATGTAAAAACAATGCATAGAAATCATTTACTGCCCATTGGACAAATCTTAATTGAGTCTGAGCCCCTGAAGATGCCCCTCTGGATCAGTGACTAGAGCTGCTGCTAAGAAAAGATCAAGAAAGTCTGCACCTACAGAAGCAAAGTTAAAGTGTTCCCTCCACAAGTCCCAGTTGAGCACATGACTGTCAGTCCATATCGGAAGAAAGTGAGAGGACTTGAATACTATCCTTCTTACGAACTGAGTCAATTGTTTGGGGCAATCCCTAGTCATACTGGAGATGAAGCTGGGCCTTCTGGACTGTCTAAGCCCCAGCTTCATCCCTGGAGCCAATGCTCCCAGAAAGTGAAGTGCAAAGCATCAGATCAGATGAAATGGAATCATTGTGCATGGTTGAACTGTTTTGAGCTTTCAGGGAGAAAATGATAGATTAGGGCAGACTGGTGATACACCCGAACAAGAAGAGTATTTTGAGTGCCCTGACAGTCCACTGCCAGTGTCCAAAAGCCCTCCATGCGAGCCAAATGTTGTGGACTCAGAAACTGTAACTCCTGGAGCTGAAAGTGCCCCAAGTTCCTAGCCTCTCTACCCCCATGGAGACTCCCTGACAGTGAGGACAATGCTGAAAATGAGGCTCAGAGTGCAGAGACTATAACAGTTCCCCTAGAAAGACTGGTCGAGCTGTAAAGCCTGTGGTGCACCCTCAGTTATGATTCACTTGGGAGGCCTGTGGACTTGCCTCTCAATGTTGTCCATAAAGGAGTGTATGTGTCCCGAGCTCATTGCCCAAACTGAGCGTCCAGTGCTAACTCCAAGTTACTGTGTGTTGCCCTCTAAGTATGGTGCCCTTGCCCCATCCAGCCCCAAGGTAACTGATAGGAAGGCCCCTCTCTTCAAGTTTCATGTACAAGAGGTAATAACTTGAGTTATGGTACAATGTGTATGTAATACTGTGTAAAGAGTGACGTACTGCAATGTTTCAGAAATGTGTTCTTGGTAAAATGATATATTGACTGATGATTACATGTGCGACGCCTAATGCAAATGTATATGGTTGCAGTTGAAACTTATGGGGTACTTACTTGACGCGACGTCAAGCTTTCCCAGGCCAGGAAGGTGTAACCCCCTGCAAATGGGGGTTCCCAAAAGACTTCCAGGAGCTTGCTTGAGTGCTCCAAGCCTGGAATGGTGTTTGGCATTTAAGCCATTTATCAGTGAGTGTTTTTAGAGCCTCTGGTACTGTCTCTTTAAGAGCTGTCTGCTTGCAGATATAATTAGTTTGTATGGGGACTGTGTGCTTCTCTGAGTACCACTCGAGCTGCTGCCAATTCACTTCATTTTGCAGTCACTAGGAGTGCAAAGGAACCTATCTGAAAGATGTAACTGTTTGCCAGAAATTATTTAGAGTAATAATGAAATTACAGTTTGTCTAACCTGCTTTCTTTGCAGCCAGAACTGTGTCTGCTAGTTCCCCATTCTAGTTTTGAACTGCTGAACTGGACCAATCAGTGTGGGGTAAGCTAGCTCTAAAATGGTGCCTTGGACGAATCAGAACTTGGACTCATAATCTGAGCCAGCCACAAGAGGATTGTATGGGCAGTGACTCTGGGAGATGTAGTTTAGACTTCAGTGCCTTTTTGGACCAACAGCAGCAGTCTTTTGTGAGTGACAGCCAATCCAGTCAAGAACTGGGAGGAACTCAAAGGAAGTGCCCGGTTTTGTCGGTTGGAGTTTCAGTTGAGCTTTGGCAGTGAAGAAGGAAGGAGTCCTGTGCTTTTCAGTGTGCAGTTTTAGTCAAAAAGCGTGTAAGGCCCAGAGTTCGGTCTGCAGCTTGTGTAACAGCTTGTTAGGACTGAATCCGTCCTGTGAAAAGAATCAAAGGATCTCTGAAGAGTAGAAACCAGGCTCACCCTGTAGAAGACTGGAGGAATTGCTGAAAAATTGCACTCGGTCTGTCAGGAACTGAATCTGCTGTGTGTTCTCCCGGGTATTGTGCAGTAATTGCGATCGGATACAGATGCAGCCTGCCTGGTATAGTGCTCTTTTATATGGATGTGTGAAGAGGTTTGTGTACCTCAAGTGAGCCCTGCTGACATTGAAGGACCCTATCTTATTTGGAGGTCGTGAGTACTAATTCAGAGTCGCTCCCTGTTGAATTGCCACATTAAATCCAAATGGAATTACTGTACTGCTGACTGTTTAATTCTCCTTTTCTCTGTGTGGAAGGGCCCCTACCAGCTGCCACGGTTTGGACTAGCCACTAGGGCTTGGGTACCCAGGGACAGTAACTGATAGGGATAGGCCTGTGCACAGAGCCATAGGTAGATTATTAGAGTGATAAGCTAATTAACCTGATTTCCCCCTGTCCTTGTTATATCCCCCTAAATAAATCAGAGCTGCTTGTTTCAGCAAAGTTATACTGCCTGAGGTATTTGTCTATGTTAAAGTACTGTACTGTGATTGTTGCACTGTATCTCATTTCACAGGAGGTCCCAGTGCCAGAACCAGACCTGGGGTAAGTGTATACTGTGAAGGTAATTCTGATATATTGTGTGGGCCACTAGTGGGAAGAAAGGGGGGTTGCAGTGTCCCAGAGGGCTGTGACCAAGTTAGTTTAACTATTGCAAACCCTGACCTCTGGGTGGAGGCACCCGCCATTGGATCCAGGCCCCTCAACCTGTTAGTGGCAAATCAGGCAGGGGTAGTAGCCCCTGGGATAGCGCCATCTAGGGGTTACATTCCATGTGCAAAATGATGCAAAAAAATGTTGTAGGTGCCGTATTGGTCTTTTTAAAAAACAGATCCAGAAACAAATGATTTGATACCTTTTATTGGACCAACATGGATGTTACAGAAAAGAACAAAGTGCTTTAGCTTTCGAACCAACCAGGTCCTTCTTCAGAAGCTTTGTGGCAGTTTTTTTCAAATATCCCATACTATTAACACCAGATTATATAGACAAAGCAGAAATAATTCTCATTGTTTTAACATATACATTTAAAACATAATGTCTCAGTATGCCAAGAAAGCATTCTAGTTATTCTAGTAGTCAAGGTTTTTTTTTTTTTTTGTTTGTTTTTTATCACTATAATGCTTACTTGGCATACTGAGACATTTTAAAATTTATGTGACAAGAACTCTCTGGCTGTAGAGAATTCTTGATAACCTTTGCCCTTCTGAGGCTCCTCAGTTTAAGGCATACTGGTGTTAATTAGCTTCTCTGACGTAATCTTCTATTATGTTTTAAATGTATATGTTAAACCAATGAGAATTATTTCTGCTTAGTCTATATAATCTGGTGTTAATAGCATGGGATATTTGAAAAAAACTGCCACAAAGCTTCTGAAGAAGGACCTGGTTGGTTCGAAAGCTAAAGCACTTTGTTCTTTTCTGTAACATCCATGTTGGTCCAATAAAAGGTATCAAATCATTTGTTTCTGGATGTGCAAAATTATTAATTCACGAATATGTATGTAACCCCCCTACAAATGGTGGTTCCTAAAATGTCTTCTTGGGCTTGTCTAATGCCCACTGCCAGGCTGGTGTTCTGTGTCTAAATAGTTTTGAACATGCCTGCATGAGAGTGTCCTGTTAGCCCTGTTAGCCTCCATGCTTCTCTCTTTAAGAGCTATCAATTTCGTAGGATATTATTAATCTGGGTGGGGATCGAGTGGTTTCAGGCTTGAGTCCAGCCTGGGCTGTGGTACAGCTGCTCTATTCTGCCATCGTTATGTGCGCAGAGGGAGCTCTTATAGAATCTGTGATCGTTTGCTGATTATCTGCTTTAATAATAATAATACAGAAGTATGTCTAACCTGACTTCCTTTGCAGCATGGACTGTTTTGCTTAGAGCCACCATTTTGGTCCTGGACTGCCAGTTTGGACCAATTAGTACCTCAGGGGACCCTAAAATGGAAATTGTCCCCAGAGGTCTTGTGGGATTGAATTTCTGTGAGAATTGTAGTTTTTACTGTTTGGCGCCTAAATGGACCTGGAGGGGTAGCCCTTTCTGTGACAGACAGATGGATCAACCAACTGAACCTTTTGGATCACTGGGAAATCCCAGAGCTGCCTGCAGCAGTGTGTCAGTCAAGAGTTGGAGTTTGGAGAGTGAACAGCTCAAACCATTCAAGCCGCTGCAAATGCGTGGTAGCACGGGGTTTCAGCGGGAAGGCTGTGTCTTGTCTGCTACCATCTTCCTATGTGAAGAAGCCTGCAAATTAAATTGGACTATATCCGAATACCTTAATTGAGACCTGAATCCTGAACTGAGAGAGAAAGTGAATTTCGCCTGGTGTGGACCGAAGACTTTCTCCTGGAGCGATCAGCCTGTCAGGAACTCGGAGAGAGCTGCAGAGTGAATGGTTTGTGCAGAAACACTGCCTATTTGTAACTGGACTTCATCCGAACTGTGGTATCTTGTTTTGCTTATAGTTGTGCTGAATATGCTGTGTGGGTTGTGATTTGGCTCCCCACCATCGAATGTGTTATGCTAGCTGGAAGCTGCTCCAGCACCTAATGGACTTAATCTGAGCTGTCTGCTCTGATCTGGGCCCTACCATCTTGGCCTAGACTGCCGCTCCTGCCGCAGAGACTTTTCCAACAAAAGATCCGCTCGGCGATTTGGCTCGCTGCTCAACATAATCGAACAGGCATGAACCATCATGGTGCATCGTGAGGGCCCTGCTTCCCCTGGCAAATCAGAACAATATCCAGAGGTCTTCATCTTGTTAAGTCCTGTCTCCTGTCTTAGGTAGCATGAGTAACCATCAGGGTAGCTCCCTGCAACAAAGCTGCAATCGTTGTGTGTTATCTGATTTTATTGTCTGGGTTAGTCATCATGAACTGAGCCATCTGGCTCTGGAATACAAATTGTGGGTTAAAGTGTATGTAGATTGTTTTCTTTCCTAAGAGCCCCAATAACGCCGGCCTACCCCAGGCAATGCTTCAGGCTAGCCTGAGTAACAACTGGGTACCCAGAGTGTGTGACTGTACCAGAGGGACTCTTTGTGCACGCATGCATAGCCTTACTAAATCAGATCTAAAATCAAATGCTAGATTACTGCCCCACCCTTGTTCATGTCCCCTAAATAAATCAGATTCTATTCTTTTTGCATCTAATATGGCTAGTGTGTACCTTTGTGGAGGAGATACTGTAGTGCCAGTGAACTGTTCCTACTGCAAGTCTTGTTTTACAAGGGGTCTCCATGGCCATTGCAGCTGATCCAGCCCTGGTGGTAAGTATACCAAGTGTGGGTTCAGTATTGTATTCCTATGTCATATGTGATTGTTTATCTACTGACCTGGGTAAGCCACTAAAGGGGGGTATTAGTGTCCCAGAGGGCTATACCCATAGCAGCTACACTACTCTTAAGCCAACCCTCTGGTGGAGGCACCCATCCACTGAGCTCAGGGCCCTCAACCTGTGCATAGTCACGCAGGCAGATGTAGTAGGCCTTGGAACAGCGCCACCTAGGGGTGACATGTAAATAACTAACTGCCTAGTATCACATAACACAGAATGACCTATTCATAGGATGTTTCCTTGACCAGTTTGTTCAATGCTTTTTTTTTCTTGACACTTTGCAGTCTTAGCTTATAACAGAATCATCCTACTCCTGGTAGATTTCTGGAACAGAAGCTTTGTTAGTCCATGTTCAGGGCAGGCTAGCTCAGGCAGCTCAGCTCATGTCAGCGCCTGCGTAGTAGGACAGTGACAACAAAGCAAGTTTCAATTACAGCACCAGAACTGAAGACTACAAATCCCAGCATGCTTTGGTTCCTGAGCTGCCATCCTTACTTAAAAGGACACTAGAGAATTGTTCGTAGCTCTCTTGGTCCTCCTACAAAAAGATGAACAAAGTAGGTGATTTTGTGCCTTTTGTTGGAGCAGGAAGAGATTTACATGTAACCCAGGTGCCATGTGCCATGTGCCAGTGGGCTACTACCCGGCCTGTTGACCTTCTCACAGGTTAAGGGGCTTGGGTCCTGCTATGGTGGTGTATAGGAGTTCTAACCCAAAGAAATAAAATAGCACAGTGCCTTCACCCAGAGTAAAATGTAGTGGGCCTGATGTATGATTGGTACAACCCTCTGGGATGCTGTACCTCCCCACCTCCCCTTCCAACCACCCCATACACTGGATACTGAACAGTTCCGCAATACCGTATACCACATGCACTTAACAGTTTGTTTCCACAAAGCACCCTTCATACAGCAATTGCAACAACAGCGGAGTGAGTGTTTTTTTTTTTTTTTTTTACATTTCATACGGTCGTTAGTGTGGTTGGACTAGACCCAGGAAGTTATGCCAGGATAACATCCCGGTGGCAGTCCTCATCTGACCAATCAGGGAGCAGTATTTTTACTTGCTATTGTGTAATCTTTTTTTCTTGAGTTTTTATATATCTAAAAGTGTAAACTTGTCTCAGAGCTTATCACAGTATTTAGAGAGAGCACCATACACTATAAAGAGTGCAGAATGGGGAACCCGATGCCCAACCAGTATGTATTCAGCCACATCAGTGCTCTGATTCCCAAGGCCCTCTCAAGCTGTATTGTCACAGTCACAGAGAATCAGTACTACCTCTTTCAGAATATATAGAATAGTGGATGGACGACCATCCACAATAAGGCTGTGTTTCCATCGAGGGTGTTGATGACATCAGAGAGGCCTCGAGAGAGAAGCTCGAGAGGTCTCCGCAATGTCATCAACTCCAGAGATGTGAAACGCTGCCTTGTTGTGGATGGTAATCCATCCACTATTTTATATAGTATATGGTTCCCCAATGTGTAAAATATTCATTTCACAAGGTTTCATACCTTGTGTATTCGCAGCTCCGCTTCGTCCCGGTCCTCGCTACAGACACTCACTACACACGCACTCCTCTCCCGACGTGCCCCCAGTACTCGCCTCTGTTTCCTCGGTTCACAATCCCAACCATGAAGGAAACAAAAAACTGACAAACTGAAAACATGAATACACGGAGCAGACTATGGAAGTTCATGTACAGACTTGCTTTGAACTGCTCGTTGGACAGTACGCTATGCGGCTCCGCCATTTTTGTTTGAATTTTTTTTTTGTGAGAAGCAGCGTTTCCACCAATAAGGTGGCAGCTCAAGAAAAAAAGTTGTACTATCAATGTGACTTCAGAACGATAGTACAACAACTTTTTTGATCTTTGAACTATCCTACAACACAATTTTGAAAGCCATGGCTTTCTGTTCTTACTAAGCCCTAACCATATACTGTAAAGGACTTCTCCCCGCTTACTCCAGCCAGCATTTTACATACTACCAATCTTTCTTTGGGCCACACTAAACAACCCCCACAACGACGACGTGGGGATATCCAAAAATAAACAAAAAGCTATTTGGAACTCATAAAACTGTATATAGTATACTGTGAATAATAAAAAAAAAAAAAATCTGTCTCTCATATAAAAGCCCTATTTAATTATATTGTGGTGACTGTAACCAGTGCCTGTATATCAATAAAAACAATTCCATAGTCAGGCAGCAAATAAGTGTTGGAATATCTCTTTGAAAGTATCAGTATTTTTTAATTAATGAGGAAACATTCCCTGTAAAATAGTAGTGCATCATGGGTATGCAAATAACTAACTGCCTAGTATCACATAACACAGGACTTCCTCTTTCTAGCACATTTTTCACCAGGAGAAGAATATAGGACAAGAAGTGTGCCTTTCCTGCTTTCCCTGACTTGTTTGTTTAATGCCTTTTTTTTATTGACACTTTCTTTCCTTAGCTTACAACAGAATCATCCCACTCCTGGCAGATTTAGGAACAGAAGCTTTGTTAGTCTCCATACCTCTCAACCTCCCTCATCACAAATCAGGGACACATCTGAAAAAATAGTAATATTAGTTCCAGAAGCAGCGGACAATATGCTGCTTAGTATGAACAGCATTTTCGTAATGAGAACTAGACTGTAACACCAATGGCTGGCATTATTTTGTGATTCAAATCCCTACTCTTCTGCGACAGAAATGCTAAATTTAGGATAGACAGAAGAAATTTCTGAGGCAAAATCAGGGACATCGCTAAATTCAGAAGCAGCTGAGATGTACTTGTTAGTCCATGTTCAGGCTCAGGCAGCTCAGCTCGTGTCAGCACCTGCATTTTGGGATATGTAGTTAAAGCAGTGACAACAACACAAGTTTCAATTACAGCACCAGAACTGAAGACTACAAATCCCAGCATGCTGTGGTTCCTGAGTTGCCGTCTTTAATTAAAGGGACACTACAGAATTGTTTGTAGGTCTCTCAGTCCTCCTACTAAAAAGATGAACAAAGTAGGTGATTTTGCACCTTTTGTTGGAGCAGGAAGAGATTTACATGTAGCCCAGGTGCTGTGTGCCAGTGGGCCACTACCCCAGCCTGTTGAGCTTCACGCAGGTTAAGAGGCCTGGGTCTTGCTACGGTGGTGTTTGGGGTTTTCTAGCCCAAAGAAATTAATAAAATAGCACGGTGCCTCCACCCAGTCAGCCAGAGTAAACTGCAATGGGCCTGAAGAATGACTGGTACAACCCCCTGGGATGCTGTACCTCACCACCTCCCCTTCCAGCCATACACTGGATACCAAACAGTTCCGCAATACCATATACCACATGCACTTAATAATTTATTTCCACAGAGCACCCTTCGCACAGAAATTGCAACAACAAAAACACAGTCTTTATTTAGGGAAAGGGATAGGGAAGGGGTACCTGGAACAGGAATAGCTGTGGAAGGAAGAAAGGGTTGGAACCAGTTAGTAACAATAGGGCCCATAGACCAAACTACCTTAGAGTCCACACCCACTGGTTCCAGTGTAACCTCAGTATAGTCTCTAAGGGTACCCTAGAAGGTTGCAGGCCTTGTCGATACCGCAGGTAGGCCGGTGTTGGGGCCCTAGTTTATTTAAGCAGTAAGGCACAACAGTATGTGTGTTATTTAAGCAACATACCATGACAGGGTGTGGGTGATGGCAGGATTTACCCATGCCTGTTGTGGTAGTTTGCTCATGAGGCCGCAGTTTCTGGGAAGTTTCTGGAGTGGGGGTCTCTGAACAGTTCAAGGATCAGCAGATTCAGTCCAATGAGGGCAGCAACCATTTGGTAGCAGTAACTGATGAAAGGACTGGGCTTAATTGAAGGTCTGGCCGTTTGTCAATCTCGCAGCTTGTCTCCTTCACCCTATTCAGGCCCATTGTAGAGCTCTAATGCAGAGCCCACCAATCCACAGAGGACCCAGACCTAACGATGGCTCCACAGCCTGGCTTCCTCTCAGGTCAGAGTTTCAATCAATCAATCAATCAATCAATCAATCAATCAAAATCTTTATTTATTCAGGCGAACATCATTGAGCAAAGCTCATTTACAAGATGGACCTGAGTGGTCATACAAATGAGGGTACAAATATTATTACATAGACAAGAATAGCATAAATAACAATAAAATGGCAAGAAATGAATGTATACAACAATTTACATATATACAAGGAGCAGTAGAACCATTTTGCCTCCAAGAAAAATGTGGGCAAAGGGTATAGCAGGAATAAAATATAAAATTATAGGGTTTAACTAGCTTTTGTGAGAATAGATAGGTGAGTCGGAAGATAGAATATGAAACAATATAATGGACGGAAAAAGAAAGGTGGGTCAGGTAGGGTAGGGGATTATGGTTTATAAGAGCAATTGCAGAGCTCTGGAAAAAGGGCGGAGAACAGTCTTTTGAAGGATGTCAGAGGTAGAAAGCTATCTAGCTTCATGGATTTTTGAGAGTTCCATGCAACTGCTGAAGTATAGCTGAAAGCAGCCCTCCCATACCGGTGCAGGCAATGGGACCTGTAACATGATAAGTTTACTGATCCTTAAAGTGTATGGCCTAGTTGTAATTTGGGTAAAGCAATCAGTGATATAGGTAGGTAGTTTGCCTGTTAACGCTTTGAATGTCCAGATAACAGCATTCCTAGTCCTTCTGTGCTGTAATGATGTCCAATTGACTGCTATATAAAGGGAGCAATGATGGGTGCTGGGGGGAAGGTCAGTAATAAATCTTATGGCCCTGTGATACAGGGTGTCCAGTATTTGTAAGAGATGACCTGGACAATGGCAGTATAGAAAAATCAGCATAATCAATGAGGGATAGGAATGAGGCCTTAATTAACCTTTTTTTGGAGTCACTGTTTAGGTAATGCTTTATTCTAAAGAATAGTCCAAGCCTCTGTCTTAGCTTTTTAAGCAGTTCTTCAATATGGACTGAATAGTCAAGCCTGTTATCTATCCATACTCCAAGATATTTGAAATTATCAACAAATTCAAGTTTTCTCCAAGTAAGGTGGATAAATGTAGGTGGTGGATGCTAGGGTATGGGTAGAGCAACTCTTTGTGGCAAAGAACATGGCTTTTGTCTTTTTGCATTTAGAAGTAGTTTTTGTCAAGTAGGTTGCGCTGCAGAATGGAGAATTGGATTGTAACAGATCACAGGCTTTGGAAGGTGAGGATTGCTGACATATAATACAGTATCATCAGCAAACAGATGAATGTTAGATTGAGTGAGGTTGGCATCAATATTGTTTATATAAATAGCAAAGAGGATAGGGCCAAGAATAGAACCTTGTGGTACGCCCCTTAGCAGTGGTTTTGAGGTGGATAGGTAATTTCCATTTTAACCAGTTGTGACCTATTTGAAAGGTAATCCTTAAACCAGTTGGTGACAGAGAATCCAGGCCTATTGAGTTAAGGGAGGTGATTAATAAGTAAATGATCCACAGTGTCAAAGGCTTTACTCAAATCCAGAAACACAGCACAGGTACAATTTTTCTTATCCAAGGTAGTCTGCCAATCGTTGGTTACCTTAGCTAAGGCAGTAATGGTGCTATGTTTTGATCTAAATCCAGATTGTGCAGAGTTTAGAAGGTTGTTGTTATCCAAATAGTCCCTTAACTGAGGTTTACTAGTTTTTGAGCAACTTGGATAAAACTGGTAGAATGGAGATAGGTCTGTAATTGTTGAGATCTCTAGTATCACCAGATTTGAGTAATGGAACCACTTGAGCTGTTTTCCAAGTAGAGGAATGGATCCAGTAGTTAGAGAAAGATTGAAGAGATGAGTGAGGGGACAGATAAGACATGTAAGCGATTTTCAGGAAATAGGGATCCAGGGAGTCTGCACCTGCACTCTTATTAGTGTCTAAATTAGAGAGAGATCTTCCACTTCTTTCACGGATATTGGGATGAAGGAAAAGTTGAAGTGGCCATTTGCCCCACAGTAGTTTGCAGGTTCAAGGAAGATCTCAGGATATTTGCTGGTGAAGAGTCAAATGCTAGGCCAGCTGTGGTGAAGTGAGCATTGAAGGTATTTAAGATTTCTTGTTTACCTGTAATTTCTGTATCATTTAGTATCAGTTTGGAGGTTAAGGCAGGAGTAGACTTTTGGCCCAGGAGTCCTTTTATTGTACCCAGAGTCTGGATGGGTTATTGTAGGAGGCATCCAATTCAGCTGTATAGTAGGCAGTTTTGGCAGTTCTTATTTTTTTGTACATGAATTCCTTCTTTTCTGAAATTTAGCCAATCTCTGATGTCCTTTGTTTTTCTTGCCTTTTCCACAGTTTGTCTCTGGTTCTCAAGGCTGCTTTAAGCTCAGAGGT
The DNA here is from genome assembly GCA_016271365.2 of Neoceratodus forsteri. Classification (NCBI taxonomy): domain Eukaryota; kingdom Metazoa; phylum Chordata; order Ceratodontiformes; family Ceratodontidae; genus Neoceratodus; species Neoceratodus forsteri. The sequence goes on along the minus strand of CM057455.1, from coordinate 289,103,271 downwards.
GAACCAAGGACAGGATTTTACCTTAGTTCTGATACTGGTGATAGGTGCATGAATATTGAGGGCATTATTGATAATATCCTTTAAAGTCTGGAGAGCTGTTTCAACAGAGGTTGTAAGATAGAAATCTTGCCAATGTATTGTATAACTCAGGTCATGGAGGTAGCCTGAGATATCAAAGTTCTTTTGACCTTTTGAGGACAAATTCTGCAGGATTTGGTAGTTTGGGTGTGGATCTTATGCGGCTATAGGGTAATGGTCACTCACATCACCGGCAGTACACCTGCATGTGAATATAATTGAGGTTTGTTTACCAACATAATATCCAGGAGTGAGCTATTGCCGGAATTTCTTAGGTTGATCCTAGTTGGGTCTTTAATCAGCTGTGTGAATCCATAGGGTGTCACAAAAGGTTATCAGAGGTGCAGATACATTAGACAGCCAGTTTAAATTCAAATCACCAAGGATAATGGTATCTTCAGGGCCTAGGTTGAGAATTGACCCTAGGTGAGAAAGCAGTTTAAGGCCTGCAGAGGGAGGTCTATAGCATCCAATGAGTTTAAATGAAGATGAATTAGGAAGGGATAATTTGATTGATAGACATTCAAATTCATTTGGCTCGGATGTGCTGATGAGGCAGGTTGCAGAGAAGGTGTCATAATGTATATGGCCACCCCACCACCCTGGATGGGCGATCTGCTCTGAAGAGCTGATAATTAGGAAGGTTTACAACACTGTCTTCTGTTGTAGGCCTGAGCCAAGATTCAGAAATGACCAGGAAATCTGGAAGAGTATATGCCACCCAAGCCTGTATTAAGGTGAACTTTTAGGAGGCTGCAAGCATTAAAGTGTATGAAGCTTAGGCCTTTTATGGAGGTCAGATCAGCAGGGAAGATAAACTAACAATGGGGCCAGGATTAATCTCTATAGTGCCAATGCAGAAAAGGAGGTAAAAGATTAATTTGAGAAGGGCACCAAGGGAAAGGATAGAGAGTGACCAGAACGTTTCCTCTTAATCCTAGGTGCCCACTGTGTAATGAGAGATGGTCCTGTTATATGGGTGTGTCTTTTATCATAAAATAGGAGTCTGATGGACAGGCATAGCGAGTTATTATAAAGCCAGGATATATGTAAGTGGCATGGGAGTGCTGGATTGTTAGAGAAACTTTATGTGGGATATCCCAGGGGTTGCAGTGTAAGAGTGGTTCAAGGCGAATAAGGAGTAGGTGGTTGTGCATTTTGGATGGCAGAGGAGAACAGCACATACTCATTAAATTATTCGTCATGACAGGGGGTATGGAATGATTATCATAATGAATTGGGGAGATGAGAGGCTAAGGAGCAAAGGAAACAAGTTAGCATTGTACAGGGTAGATATGGGTTGAAGAAGAAGGAAAAAGGATGTGGGCGTGGATTAGAGAATTGGCGGGAAGGGTGTATAAATAAAATCAACCAAGAGAGGCGGAGGGGCGGCAAAAATTTTGCGGCTTTGCCCGTACCTTTCTCACTGCTTCCCGGCCTCCTGGATCTCTGGTCTGCTGGGGTCGCGCCCGCTGGCGGCTGGAGCCTTCTGTGGCTGGAGCTGAGGCTGTGCCGCTGCAAGGCAGGGGACAGAGGAGAAGGCAGTGAGAAGGCTACTTATTGCAGGCAATCTGCAATTAGGTGCTAGGATCAAGAATCTGCACAACAAAAGACTGAGAAGTTTGGGGGGTTACGCCTGCCGCCTAGCCCACACAGATCACCAGAAAGGCTGAATCACTAGCAAACATCACATCAATACAATGTTTAAATAGCCCACAATTTTTAAGTCAGAACAGCTCTTTTTAAGATTAATTAAACAAGTTTACAGTTAAGCAGCAAAATCCCATCCAGAATAGTGTTGCAGAGTCCCAGCTAAAGTCAATGGGAAAGGCGCACCAATCGGAAGCAGGCAGAGACTGAGGTCGTTTCCCGATTGGTTGCGGCTTTGCCCGTACCTTTCTCACTGCTTCTCCCGGCCTCCTGGATCTCTGGTTCGGCTGGGGGTCGCCGCCGGCCCGCTGGCGGCTCGGAGCCCCTTCTGTGGCTGGAGCTGGAGGGCTGTGCCGGCTTTCTCACTGCTTCTCCCGGCCTCCTGGATCTCTGGTTCGGCTGGGGGTCTCCAAGCACTCTAGCACGTGCTGGTGATCCCCTGCAGTTAGTAGGACCTACTAGGTAAGGGTTAGCAAGTTCCCTACCTGGCTCTGAAGTACAGTTGGAAATTACTTAGTTCTGCTTTACTCTCAGACAGGAAAACAGCTCTGGTGTGCAGACAGACAGTTTCACAGACTTATCCACTTCCCAGTCCTGTTTGGCAACAATTCCACAGTCCAGGTTAACAGTTTCCACACTGGATTATAGTAGCAGCAACAGTTTCCTGAAGCATAGGACACCTGATCACCTTACTTCTCTGACAGGTCAGCTGATTCAGAACAGCATCAACCTTTTCTGTAGCTTACACACAGTTTCCAGCAAGTCACTTTCTGAGAAAAAGGGATCCTCTCAGTCTCTTTGATGCATGATTTCTGCAAACGATTTTTCCTCCAAACCGGAAATAGTCACCAGGTACCTAGTCTGCTCAGCAAAAGTGCACAGTTCCTTTCAACAGTAAAATTCCGTCACTTTAGTCCTCAGAAGCACTCCAATTAAGCCAGATGGAAGGCCTTAGATGTTTCTCCACACAGCACTGAGCTCGCTTGACTCTATCAGAGCCCAGGAATGATCCAACTACCCAATGTCTCTGGCATTTCTCCCCAGAATCCTGCCCTCTGATTGACTGCCTCCAGTTATCAATTGCAATCTGAACCCTCTTTGACTGATGATAGGAAAAGTCTCTTGGTGCCTGAAAATAAAACACACCTTCTCCCATCAGCCCTTTCAAACAGTTTTTGGACACCCTCTCTATACAGTCCCATACTATTCTACAGCAGTCCTCAGCTTCCAAGTGCCCTTATAACCAAAATGCTCAGGTTTTAGAGATAGTTGTCCCAGTGTCTTGCTGCAGTCCCTGTCCCTTATCAAGCGACTGCCCAATTAATAATTATCAGTCCTCCTGCAACTGGTTGCTACCTCTGTTAGCAACTCTCCCCATGGAGCAGTGATCAGACTTATTAATATTCATGAATATGCAAATGTGCCCCATTTTACCAGTGCTTAAAAAGCACTGTTGTAGCTCAAAAATGCTCCCCATTCACCTCCTCTTGGTGTCCAACCCCTGCTGAGTGAGAGGGTCAAGAGCACCGGAGAAATGTCTAAGAAGCCTCAGCATCAGTGGCACTCGCAAACGTGCTACTGCAGGTGCATGGAATGGGGGACCTCTTCAAAACAGAAACTCAAGCTGCTGGTCTCACTATCTGACCCACACAGCCGTGGTTTGGGAGGATTTCCATGTGCAGTACAGGAGGGCAGGGAAACATAAGGTAAGCCCCTGCAGGGGGGGGTTACATACAGAATATAAGGTTTCAGGCTATAGGCATTGTAAAGCAACTTTATTTATAGGGTGCCCAATCCCAGAGGCTCAGGGCTGCTAACAAGAATTATAACAAGGCATAATAAGAACATCATAAATTGATAAAACAATAGCAATACATGAATATAGAAGTAACAATTTAAAATAACGTAAAAGGCTTTCAGACAGTCACTGAGGGGACCGGAACAGAATGTACTCAGAAATCTGGAAAAGCCAGGACAAAGAGGTGGGCCTTCAGCCTCTGCTTAAACACCTCAGCTAAGAGACCCTCCCAGACAGAAGATGGTAACTAATTCCACAGGGTGACCATGAGACACTGAATGCATGATCCCCTGAGGTCTTCAGCCAATCCCTTGGAACATCCAGGAGGCCCCTCACAGAGGAGCAGAGGGAGCGAGCAGAGGTCACTGGTGTAAGGCGTTCTGACAGGTAACCAGGAACCAGTCCATATAAGGCATTAAAGGTGAGGAGACCCACCTTGAAAAGGACCCTCCAGCCGACTGGCAGCCAGTACAGGGTCCGCAGGACTGGGGTCACATGACTGGGCCTTGAAAGGGCCGTCAGTAGCTGGGCTGCTGCATTCTGCACTAGCTGAAGTCTGTGGAGGGTCCCTCCAGTGACCCTGAAATATAGAGAGTTGCAGTAGTCGAGTCTGGAGGTCACAAAGGCATGCACTAGCATTGACAGGTCCTTGGATGGAAACAGGGGCTAAATAAGGACAATGTTCCACAAATGATGGAAACCGCTACTGACAACAGATGACACCTGGTCTTTGAAAGTCAATCTATTATTAAGGAACTTGCCCAGATTTCACACCCTCAGGGCAGCCACCAATGGAGCAGAACCCAGAAAAAGCCCTGAGTCAACCACAGGTGGCAACGCATCATGTACATGGCCAGGTTCAATCACCACTGCCTCTCTCGGCTGGGTTAAGTCTCAACCAGCTGGAAGCCATCCAGTCATTGATTTTAGCCAGACAATTGTTACGCACATCAACAGCTCCTGATGTTCCGAGGGCAAAGGACAAGTACAGATGGATATCATCTGCATAACAGTGAAACTCCATGTTGTACTGTCGAATGATCTCACCCAGGGGCAGCATGTACACTGCAAACAGCATTGGTGACAAGATTGAGCCCTTTGGCACTCCACAAGACAGGAACATTGGGAAGGAGGAGAAATTCCCTATCACTACCCGCTGAACCCTGTTTGAGAGATAGGACTCAGACCACCTGATGACAGTACCAGTGAGTCCACAAAACTCACAGAGCCAATCAAGAAGCACAAAGTGGTCCACGGTGTCAAAAGCTGAGGAGAGATCAAGGAGAACAAGAACTGATTTGTCTCCTCTATCTCTAGCCCTGAGCAGATCATTATGCATCCTCACTAGAGGGGTTTCTGTGCTGTGTCTAGCCCAAAAATCTGACTGAAATGGCTGATAGATGTCCGAGGACACCAGGTGATCCTCGAGCTGATATGCCACTAACTTCTCAACAACCTTTCCCAGAGAGGGCAGGTTGGAGATAGGATGGCAATTCACCAGAATGCCAGGGTTGAGGGAAGGTTTCTTTAGGAGGGACCTAATCAGTGCTTTTTTCAAAGCTGCAGGGAGGACCCCACCACCATTGAACACCCGGCAATCCCAGTGAACACTGGGTCAATGGCCTCAACACATCCTATTAAAAAATGCGTCGTGGCTGGATCCAGTTCACAGGAAGTGTGATTCAGCTCTAAGATCACCTTAGTCACTTCAGACACCTCCAGTGGCCTAAACTCTTCCCAACCAGGCAAAATGCCTCCGTGACCCTCAGACCAACCACTGTGAGGCGAATGCCTCCCTGCTGAGATCCCCGACCAGATGGCTGACACTTTGTCAGAGAAAAACAGAGCAGACTTCTCACACAAGGTGGATGATATCACTTTTCTTGGCTGCAGGAAGGCAGGATGAAGAAGTCTATCTATAGTTCAAAATAGCTGAAATCATCTGTTTTTCCCTGCAGCAATTTCTCTGGACAAGAATTCTGCCTTCTTATGGGAAATTACCCCCGGTACTCAGCATAATGGGCATGTAGGGTCATCCTATCTGCCTCCAACTGGGTCTTCCACCAGCAATGCTCCAGCTTCCAACCCTTGATCTTCATCACCTTGAGGTCCCTGTCAAACGAGGGGGATCTCAAGTGAGAAGATCTTGGTCATACATGAACTGGTGTGAGGGCATCTAGAGCCTCAGAGATCACCCTATTATAAGTGGCCACCGCCTCTCCGGAACCCATCACACATGCCACGTCAACTCGAGATAGGCCAGCTAATGCCAACAGTCCCTCCAGGCACAAGCACCTTAAAGGGCAGAAGCTGACCATCTTCACAGAGGGGACTACTGGGGGGGTTCAAACATGAACTCCATGGTACAGTGATCAGACCAAGTGACCTGATCAATCTTGAGGCTATCAACCTCAAAACCCAGTTGGAACACCAGATCAAGTTTGTGACCATGCTGGTTGGTTGCAGAAACAACTGTTTGTGACAGGCCCAGTGAATGCATCCACAGAAGGAGGTCATAACTGATATGCGAGGATTCGTTGTCGATCCAGGCACTGAAGTACCCCAGGATTAAACACTTGGGGGACTACGGCACCTGATCAACAACAAAGTCCACCACCTCTGGTAGGAAATCTCCCCCTGTACCAGGAGCACGGTATATGAGGAGAATGCTGCAATCTGCACCCACGCCCCCATGCACAGTAACACACTCAAACGATCGGGTGTTAACAACCTGGTGCACTGTGAAGCCCAGGCTGGCTCTAAAAACAATGCCCACACCTCCTGCCCTGTGATATTTCCTCAGGCAGTACACTACAGAGTACCCAGAGGGGATGGCAGCTGCAAGAACTGGGCCAGCATCATCTTCAAGCCAAGTCTCTGTTATGCAAGCCAGATCGACAGTGGAAATCAAGTCCACAAAAATGGTGGTCTTGTTCCTCAATGACCTGGCATTGTAAAGCAACACCTGGAGGGGATGAAAATATGCAGCCGGACCTCTAGCTTCCTGCCCACTCAGTCCAGTTGGGACATTGGGTACAGGGACCAAACACGTCTCGACTCTTTCTAGGCTCCATTTAAACCCAGGGTGTCTCCTGGACTGGACAACCTCAATGCTGCTCACCACCCCTGCCTCGACTGCCCTTGGCTCCCTGCAGATCACTCACCTCCTAGTGATTTTGACCTCCCTACAGCATCTCGCTGTGATGGCAGGAACAGGGAGGTTACTGAAGGGGTGAAGGTCGCGGAGCTGAGTGGCAGCGTAGGTAATTCTAGCATGGCCGAGGCACCAGCACATCTTGTCTGGCTTCTCTAGTCCCCACTGAAATGCTGAAAATTCACAGAATTTCACTGTGCACAGAAAACCCCACTATTACAACCACCCCAACCACTTATGAAAACAAGATCCCCAAAATTAAATTACCCCACAGAAAGAGGTACCCTAATACCTCCCAGATACAGACATACACTATGCAAGATACGACCCCCCCCAACCACTAAGTCTAAGTAGGACCCCTAAAATGAGATTATCCCACTTAAAAAATATCCCTAATACGTATTAGATACAGACACACAATATACAAAATTGAATTACCCCATTCACTCTACTAATGCACAATCTCTCGACTTCATACACACACCCCAATCAATAACCCCCCTCCACACACACACACACACACACACACAAAAAAGAATTCAGTGGATCAAGAGGGGAGAAACCAGTGAGTATGGGCTGTAACAAAAAACAAACATAAATTCCAAATTATCAAACTAAAAGGCAGACTCAAGATCCAGGCCAAAAGGTTAGAAATGTCTCAGAGTGCAGTCCAAATGATTTGGTGCTCTCACCACCAATGTTCGGAAAATGATTCAGTGCTCTCAGATCAGGCAAAGCATTTTCCTGTAGTACACCCTGTATTTTCCCTGTAAAACTGGGGTGAAATACCTGTAGATTTTCCTGTATGCACAAATCAATGTAAGTACGCAATTGGTGTCATTATGCCAGTCAATAAAATCACTAGGACAAATGTTCAGGCTGTTTTATGTGTTCTTATTTATTTTAAATATAAAAAAATCACCTACAACGTATCATATAACAACTCTACAACTATAAGAACTTTATATGTAACAATATAATACCATCTTGAGGTTCTGAGGACATGCTGGAAAGTATAAAGCTCAGTTCTCAAGGTTCACATGTCTCCAGAACCTCCTGAAGGTATTATAACCTTGTAATAATACAGTCTCTTATACAGCATTCTATTTATAGTATGACATGCCTTAACTTCAAACTTACCCCTTAATCACAGACTGATGCATTTTGTGTTCTGCTCACAATGCATGAAAGGGGCATAGAGATGCACAAAATGCGCATACCCCACCCTTGCCCCTGCACCCCGCAGACAGGTGCACCCATACTGGCATTCACCAATGCTGACCACCTATCCACGACTCCTTCCCCAATGCACAGGACTCTGCAGGGTGGCTGGGGGAGGAGTTGTCCCAGGCAGACATCCAATGGGATGCCCCTCTGGGACCCACAGTGGATCTCACACATAGGGTGGCATGGGTTTGGGGCTGTGCATGCCAATAGCATGCACCCGGACCAGCACGGCACCCTCCAGTCCCAGTGCTGCCTCACATAAACTTTGTGGGTGCTCACCCTTTCGGCTGCCCCTGCCACCTCCTGCTGCCCAGCAGTCGGGAGCAGCACAGTGTGTACTGTCCTGGTCCCCCAGTGACCGAATACCTGTGTTCATGGGGGCATGCTGTGGGTTATGGCAGGGTCTCCTTGGTGTACCCTGCACCACCCTCTGCACTCATGCGGCCAGCACTACGCGGGTTAGTGAATACACGTAGTGCTGGCACCCCCCCCGGAATGTCCCCATCGCAGAGCTGTCTGCAGACATGGGGGATCGGGTGCGGTGGGTCTGCATGTGCCCCCTTCGTGCATGCCATGCAGTGGGCACAGGGGATGTGGAGTAGCTACTCACCTCAGATATGCGTGCATAGCCACCGCACACCAATCATGCATTGGGCCTACAGCTCTGTGTGCCTGTAGTGCTCTATTAATAAACATTGTTTCAGTGTATTTTTTTCATTGGCATGCTTAAGCACCACATACACACACACACACACACACACACAACTTTGTGCACTGAACTCTGAGGTAAAAACAAATATTCCCTTTTTTTTTTTTTCATTCATTTTACTAATCTTAGGCCAGACCAGGTTCTATGGGTCCCTTCTGATCTCACACATATAATTCATAATTCCTGCTTATCTTGATGAAGACACCCCCATACCTTTCCCAGGCTCACAATTAAATAGAAACACTAATTTTTTTTCAAATAACCTCAACCTCTAGGCTGGTCAGAAGAAGTGCTACCTCAGTGATCTTTTTAAAAACACAACTCTGCTCTGTGCACCAAACAAGCCAGGTAGCACTTTAGCACTCTTTGTGTCCCCGTCGCCCTTTAAAGCCCACCATCATAGAGTCTCTTGTCTGGCTCGCTTTTTGCACTTCATGAGTTTAAAATAGACAAATTTGCAAAACAGAAGGTTTGTTTGCCTTGGTGGCTTGGGGCGCTGCTTCCCTCAAGCAACACTTAAGCACTCTTTCTTGTACCCCCCCCAAAGCATATTATCAAGAGGTCAGTCTTTTGTCTGACTCATTTTGCACTTAAAATGAGTTTAAAATAGACTAACCTGAGACTGCCCACAAGAAGGCTAGTTTACATTCAGTGGCTTAGGCTCTCTGCCAGTCCAGAACAGTGGCATTTGAGATGCAGCTCGGCTGACTCAGCGGTGTTGCTGTTTTGAATGGGGCCACATGGCAGGTGTTTGGATCATGCAGCAGCTCACTGGTTCTTGATCAGAAGATCTGAATTCAACCTCAGAAAGATGCACTGCCAGCATATTACCTTACTACCCCAGAGAAACACAGGCTGCAAATGGACCAACAGAATTGCTTAGTGTAGCAAAGTCAGCAAACTGAGCACCAATTGGAGGGATCTGTCTGTATCTTGGCAGCCATTAGATTCATAGTTGGCATTTTCCCGTAGTGTTTGTCCATTTCCCCATATATTTTAAAAATAAAAGATTTCCTTCCCGTATCCCGTTTTTGTAGTAAAAATTCCTTAAAATACAGGAATTCCTGTAGATCTGGGAGCACTGATGATTTTACCACAGCATGACCGGATCAAGAGGAAAAAATCCAGGGAAGGAAAACTGGGCACAATAGTTTCATCTACTGGTCAAGATGAAGCAGCAGGGGAAGTTTGAAAGTCAGGCTAAATCTATCCCAGTTCTTAGTGAATTGGCACGTCTCTCACCAGCACCAATGCAAAGTAACAGGAGTGGACAAAATCAATGTTCTTACCACCCTTGTATCACGTAAAGCCTAGAGAAGGCAACAACAGTCTCAGAGTCCTAGCACGAACTGGTTCAGCTGCTGGAAGAATTCTTGACGTCTTTACTGCACCAGCCAGTGACCCAGTCGACGTCGTAGATAGTAAAAATTTGGGTTCTCTCAGAACATAGCAGCACTCTCACTACTGCACCTTCTGATCACCCCAAACAATCCCCTCCAATGGCCACCAACACACACCAACACCTCCTTCATGACACTCCACACTAGTGTTCTTATTGATGTTCTAGCCGCAGATGACCCCAGGCAAGTTTCTGAGAGGGTCTGATGCTCTAGTCACAGCCACAGAAGAGAGCAGAAGTCCAGGTCATCCTAGGACGAACTTGGTACTCTCACTAGCATGCCTTCTGGTTACCCCAAACACTCCCCCTTGGTGGATGATACACACCTCTGGCATCTCTTCACATGCACTGCAAATTCCAGACCCTCTCAGGTAGTCTCTGGAATCCCTTGACAATTCTTAATGTTTTCCAACTTACCACTCCGGGTGGCTCTTCAATACTCTGATGGCTCAGCTGTTCTTCAATACTTGGGTGAATCAGAAATTCTTTGATGTTTCAGCCAGCAATTACAGGTGGCTCCCAGCACTTCTATCAGGGTAAGATTCCATGTACCAGGTTCTCAAATTAAGCTCCTCACATGAATTTCTCCACAGCACAATAGCAGACTGCATGACCCTTTAAAAATTAAAAACACTGCCTCCTGTATCTTCCTCACTGCTTATCCCTGCCTGAACCTATTTGTCCTACCTACTGCCTTCAAATTCATTTTAAAACTATACCGGACACAAGAGCAGTCTCAGAAGGTTAAAATCTCCACAGATTTACTGGATTTACTGGATAGTATAGGATAAAAGAAGGCACAAGGCCCACCGAGATTGCAAATAACCAAGTATCGAGCTTAGATTTGAAAGAGTCAAAGCTGACTGAGTCTATAATCTCCTGTGGTAAGGAATTCTAGCATTTTTCTGCTCTTATAATAAAAGTGTTGTCATATTTATTTGTATTTGCCCAATTAATATTAAGTTGTTGAGCATGCAATCTTCCCACTGTACGTTTATTGGCTAGTGATAATCCGCATGACTTAAGTAACCTGGGTGTATGTACTAGTTTGTACATGAGCAACAGATCACCCCTCTGCCTTCTTAAATGTTAGGGATAAAGTTTTGTTTCTTTAAGTCTGGTGTTGTAACATTTTGTTTTTAATCTTGGAATTGATTTGGTGAGCCTTCTTTGGACTTGCTCTAGCCGATTAATATCAGCCTTCAAGTATGGACTCCAAAATGGAGACCCATAATCTAAATGAGGTATAACATAAGCTCTATACAAGGGCACTAAACAGTGCTCACATTTACTAATAAAAGTTTTGTTAATCTGCCTTAGAATGACGTTTGTTGTGCTGACCACTTTACTACAGTGGTCACTTGCCGACAATTTATTATTAATCATCATACCCAAGTCTCTTTCACCAGTGATTGATTTAAGTGGAGAGTTGTTTAAATAATATTTATGAAATTAGTTATTTCTACCAAAATGTAAAACCTTGCATTTATCACTATTAAAGGACATTGAATTCTTACTAGCCCATTGCTCAATTTAGAGAAGATCTCATTCAAGGAGTTGTATGTTAGATGGGGTGTCAACTCTACCCCCTATTTTCGTATCATCAGCAAATTTTGAGAGAAGGTTATTGGAAATGATACTCATATCATGAATAAAGAGATTAAAGAGGACAGGCCCCAGTACAGAGCCCTGGGGAACTCCACTCGTGACCCTGCCAGAAGAGGAATGTGCACCATTTATTCTAACAAATTGGGTTTGGTCAGAAAGCCATTTGGTTATCCAATTAACCAGAAATGAAAGAAATCCCAAACTATGAAGTTTGTTGATCAGCAAAGTATGTGACACTTTGTCAATAGCATTGCTGAAATCAAACAATAGTAAATCAGTTGGAATATTATTATCCATAAGCTTACTTATGTTATAGTAAAAAGATATAAGATTTGTAGTACAAGAACGCCCATACTTAAAACCATGTTGGGAATTATCAGAAATGCCAAGATGTTCCATAATTTTCTCCAGTCTTGATTTAATTAAGCACTCCATTACCTTTCCTATAATAGAGGTCAAGCTAATTGGTCAATAGTTCTGAACGTTGGACTTATTCCCTTTTTTGAGAATTGGTGCTACTACGGCTTTGTGTCAAACATCTGGGATTTCATTTTCAAGTAATGGTTTATTAAATAACATTTGAAGAGGAATTGCAATTGTGTTTAAAGTCTCCAATAAAAATCTAGCATGGATGTTATCTGGTCCTGGACTAGTAGATCTTTTTACAGATGATAGAACATTCTTGATTTCAGTAAGATCAAATAACGGTATATGGGGAATCATTACTAATATTTAATGTAGTGTCAGTAATGGGTTGGCCAAAGACTGAGCAGAAATATCTGTTAAAATGGTTTGCCATCCCCTGATCAGATGTTATAGTGGTCCCGTCAACATGAAGCGGACCTTTTTGTCTTAGATTCCCCTTATTACTGTTAATATATGAATGCAAGGATTTCTGATTTGTTTTAGAATGTGCTAGGTTAAACTCAAATTTAAGCCTAGCCATTTTAATGGACTTTTTTAATGTAGACACAGCAGTTTGATATCTAAGCCTCAAAGAAGGACTTGGATTTTTTTTTATATTTCCTGAATAAACGCTCTTAGGTTTTAATTTGTTTATCAGTAGTTTTACTAAACCATACAGGAACATTACCTTTATTGTTATATTTAGTTTTGGTTGGAACATAGATACCTTCTCAATGATGTATCATTTTAATTAGGTCTTCGTAAGCAGTATTCAAAGTTTTGTCCCTGAACACTTCAATCCAATTAATTTTGTTTAGTTCGGTATTGATTTGAGCAAAATTAGCTTTATTATATTCCTTATATTTAGTGTTATTAGTAATATTGGGAATTTGAAAGGGGAATACTCAAGAATAAGGAGTTGTGGTCACTATTGCCAACAGGGGCCAATATTTTTATATCAGAGACTTTATATCGCTCATTTGATATTACCAGATCCAGATACTTAAAAGAGCAATAAAGAGACATAGAAAGTCACAAAGTCAGCTCCTTACACAGCCCGTACACAGCCCTCACAGACAGCAGGCCGACATGGTCGCCATCTTTTAATTATACAGAGTCCTTCATCAGATAAAGACAGACTAGTCAGTCTTTATCTGATGAAGGGTTCTGTATAGTCTGAATTTTGATCTTTCTCTAGGCTAAGCAGAGTTACTGTTTTCTTACTATTTTGTTTTGTGCTTACAGGTTATGCCTTCAGGTTTTGTTTTGGGCTTACAGGTTTTTTGCAGTCTCTTTCTCACTTTGAAGGAGCTAGTTGTTTTTCTTCCACAGCTCTCCCAGGAGATTAGGAGTGTAACTGGGGGGTGGAGCTAACAAAGGCTTAGTACCTTCCAACAGAAGGAAGATTTAAAAGGTCAAGTTACCTTTACTTTCATCCGAGGGTGCTGTGGTTGGTGGTGCCTGTTGGAGCCACTGCCAAAAGTTGATTGTTTTTCTCTACTGGTACCTCCACTGATTTTCAGCAGGGGAAGATGGCAGCTCTAGGAATAGCACACATACAGCCTGCCATCTCTCCCCCTCCAGCTAGCACCAATCCTACAGGACACTCCAGGATAACAGTTGCAGAAGGCAGAAAGCATGCAACCCTGTCAGAAACTGACAATGACCAAAAAAAGGCAAAGGGAAAAAAAAAGAACAAAAAAGGAGGTATCACAAATGGGGATGCACAAAGGGAATGGACAGCTTTATGTCTCAGTGCATGCAGTCTGGCTAATAAGATGCCAGACCTCACTGTCACAGTAGCAGAGGCAGAACTGCACTCGGTTGCCATGACCGAAACATGGTTCACGAACAATCACAACTGGGCGGTGACTATCCCAGGACATAACTTGTTCAGGAGAGATAGAACTAGTATAAAGGGAGGGGGTAACTATTTATGTTAAAGATACCATAAGTGCTACTGAAATCCAGCAGGTACAAGAGGAAACCAAGGACCTATGGATTACAATTGGGGCCAGAAGCCGGACACCCATCCGGGTAGGAGTAATCTATAGACTCCCAAATCAGGAGGAAACCAGGGACAAGAATACTCTGGAAGCTATCCTTCAGATGTTAGACAAAGGGGACATGGTGGTGGTTGGGGACTTCAATCAAGCAGACATTGATTGGAGTTCCTGCACAGCAGCAACAGAAAAAAGCAGGGAATTCCTGGTTACACTACAAGAAGAAGATCTAAGTCAACTAGTGAAGACACTCACAAGAGGAAAAATTATCCTAGACCTGGTATTCACTAATAGCGATAGGGTTCTATTTGTCGAAGTGGGGAACCACCTGGAGAACAGTGACCATTGCACATTATGGTTCAAGGTAAACAGGGCATAGAACTCCATACACTCTAAGCTAAAGGTCCTTGACTTCAGGAGGACAGACTTCACAAAAATGAAGGCCTGCCTGAGGGACAATCTTAGTAACACAACAGAAGGGAGTGTTGAGGAATGTTGAACAAGGTTGAAAGATGCAATAACCATGGTCTCATCATATTGTACCCGCCAGGTCAGTAAGAATAAAAAGAGGAGAAACCCACAATGGTTTTCCAAAGAGGAGGCAACCATGGACTGAGGGAAAAGTGCAAGATCTTCAGAAAGTACAAGGAGTCAGGGAAAGAGGCTGACAAAACAGAATATAAAGAAAAGCTAACTGAGACTGGGAAAGTGATAAGAAATGTGAAGGCACAGACAGAGGTGAGGATAGCTCAGGGAGTGAAGAAGGGTGACAAAACATTCTACAGGTACATACAAGAAAAAAGAAGACTAAGGGATGCATTGTAAAAATCATGAAAAAGGACAGGCAGCCCATGAAACATGATAGAGAGAAGGCAGAGGCACTCAATGAATACTTCTGCTCAGTTTTCACACAGAAAGTAGATGATAACAGTCCACATATAGGCAAACAGAATATTCCACTTGAAGGTACAGATATGAGTCCCTTCACAGAGGAAAGGGTACTAGAGGAAATCAACAAGTTAAAGGTGAATAAAGCTATGGGGCCAGATGGGATACATCCAAGAATACTTAAGGAACTTGGGAAGGAACTAGCAGCCCCCTTAGCAGTGCTCTTCAACAAATCATTGGAGAGCGGGGAGGTTCCAGAGGATTATTAGAGCACAACAGTAGTGCCAGGCCACAAGAGCAGAAGCAAGCAAGAACTGGGAAACCACCATCCAGTTAGTCTAACTTCAGTAGTGGGAAAACTGATGGAGTCCCTACTAAAGGAAAAAATCATTGCTTTTTTGGAGGATAGTGGTCAACTTCACACAAAGTAACACGGTTTCACAACAGGGAGGTCCTGCCAGATAAACATGATAGATTTTTTTCAAATGGGTCACCAGAACAGTGGATCAGGATTGGGCAGTGGATGTGGTTTACCTGGACTTCAGTAAAGCATCTGACTCAGTACCGCACAGCAGACTAGTCAGTAAACTGGAGAACATAGGAGTCAGGCTTATATGGTAACAGGCTGCTCAGGAACTGGTTAAATGGGGGAACACAGAGGGTATTAGTAAATGGCACTCTGTCAGAGGAGGGTAGGATGACTAGTGGGGTTCTGCAGGGCTCAGTTCTGGGGCTGATCCTCTTCAACAATGTAACAGGGCGACCTGTTATGAGATAATTAAAACAGTTAATCCCCCATCTGTGTTTCTTTTTCCTGTTTCACTCTGTGCTTTTGTGCATTTATTTATTCTCTTTTCTTTCCTTTATCTTTTTTGTTCAGGTGGCCAACCTGACAAAACTAAACTAGTCTTTTCTCTTCTATCCTTTAGGTCTTCATAACTTTTTACTTATTGAAGTCTCTTATGAGACGTATCAGGGGTACTGTATCTTTAAGAGCCCTTAGAATCCAGATTTGTAAAATAAATACTGAACAAAATGTATAAAAAAAGAGAAAGAAACTTGTCCTTACAGCGTTTAGCACTGTGTTGTATACCCCCTTTAGCACTTCTCTTCTGGAGCGTCTAGCTTGCTCTAAGCTGGTGGTGATATTAGTAAGCACCCGGGGATGAGCTATAAATCAAAAGAAACCACAGGTAGTGCCTTTTACATAAAGAAAGCTCATTCTGAGCTTAGCTAGCGGCTGGTGAAGTAACTAAGATGAGGAGCAGGAAGTCGCTATACAAAAACCCCTGCAATACCGCTGAGCAAGACTAAGTGACTGGTGACAGTCTACTCTGAGTCATTGTGTCACAAGGTGGCATTCCCATGTAAATGCGGTAAAGCAATGAAAATGTAAGCAGGAGTATAGACGCTCGGGTAGAGGGAGGAGAAATCCCATAGTGTCTTGGAGGGGAAAAAGGAAAATATTTTGTAGGTGGACAGCAGCCCTGAAAGGGTGTAACTGAGGGTGTGTTAAAGAAAAAGAGCCCAAATGAAATGTATGCCGTCGGTTGACAATTCACCCTGTGGCATTTAAACATGCTGAATTTATGAGGCTTTAGGTAATAGAATAATGGGTTTTATTACTATATTGAATGCTTGACTGTTTGTTTTCTACTTCTTGGGCATACACACAGTGCTCTATATTACAAATGTTAGTGTCTAGTGATCTAACCACAATGAAGAAAATAACAAAGTTTGCTAAACTCAGCTTCAGTGACCTTTGTACCTTTTTATGAGTTACAATGGTAAAATAAAATAATAACATTAACCAGAGCTGCAAATACTGGTCCTACTGTAGGGCTGGCTGACCAGATAATGACAGGTTATATAGTAATTAGGAGATGTGATGTCACATTTAGGGGAGGAGTTTTAGTCCATAGTGAGACTATATAAAACCCATTATGAGAGGTTGACGTTAGTGAGGTGGTTCAGTAGTTGTCTGACTACAGAGCAAGGAGGAGGTATATGTGAGTTTTCATACTAAAATTATTGCTGTACAGAAGAAAGACAGGAGATGATATATCCTGTTTGGTGTGAAGGACTAACACCTTTATTTTTCTTTCTGTAAATATCCAGCATTTTTTTTTTGGTATTTGGACGTAAATAAAATGATAAATGCATTTGCATTCATTTTTTAGGCACTTTAATACTGTCTAGTTGTCAGTCATTTAATCTCACGCTTCTACATTGATGTTAGTAGTGGGATTATATCCAATACAGCGAGACTGTCTGGGAGGCGTTACCAGGGGGTGTTGTTCTTTCAAAACCTTGACAGATGAAGGAGGGGGACCAGACAGACCCGAATGCATACCATATAACTAGATCAGTGATGGAGAAGACTGGTATCCAATTATTGCCAGGGTTGGGTCCAGGAGCAAGACCCAGGATGAGGAAGACCGATGATGACGATGTTCTAGAGGGAGAAGAGGCAAAGAAGAGACCAGGAATCCAGATGCCACCAGTTCCGGAGGACCCGAGTGATTTATTGAAATGGTTGTGTTTGTGGCAGATCGAGATGGAACACCAGCGAGAAGAAGATAGATGGCAGCGAGATGAGGACCGATGCATTCAGGCTGAGGAAAGGAGATGACAAGATAAAAAGTGGAATGAGACATTGAAGGCCATACAGGAGATGAACCAAGGTCAGCCAGACAGAACTGGGCCTCGGGACATTGAACTAAGTTGAACAGAAATGGATGACACTGAAGCCTACCTCACGACTTTCAAGAGGATAGCCCAGACATATTCATGGCCCCAGGACCAGTGTGTGATCAGGTTGGTACCCATCTGTCTGGGAGAGCACAACTGGTGTACATCCAACTAACTGGGGTGGATGCGAACAACTATGACAGAGTGAAGGAAGAAGTGCTCTTAAGGTATAATATAAGTACTGAAATTTACCGTCAACAGTTTCGTTCACAGAAGATGGCCCTTTATGACACCCCTAGGGAGACATGTGCATGTTTGAAGGATTACTATGGAAAGTGCTTGCAACCAACAACAAAAACTATCGAACAAATTATGGAAATAATAATTATTGAACAGTTTATTCAGATTTTGCCTATGGATGTACAATTGTGGTTCAAAGAACATAAACTGGAATCTGTTGAAACCACGATTTAATTGGTTGAGGACTACCTATCAGCTCGTTCAACCAGGCCAACGGGCCAGCCCAGTAACCCCGGATCAGCTCCAGCACCAGTATAGACATATTTTCCAAATAGAGAAATGTTAATTATGGTAGATGGGACAGAGGGGATGGAATAGCTTATGCTGAAATAATTTGTCATGGATGCCTTGGAAAGGGACTTATTGTAAGAAACTGTCTAAACAAAAGAACAGAGTAAGGCTTCTGGTGACACCAGCATCTGGAATGGCCATTTAGGTTCAGAGCTCAGATTCACCCAAAACAGATTTAATGCCATCCTGGCTCCTAAACATTGTTCAGCAAAAGCAAAGTGCAGGTGAGCAATTATCCATATGGCTACTAAACAAAGGCTGAAAGATTTCGAGGCCAGTAAACCCCAAAGAGCTTCCAAACAGCAAACGCTTGAGTAGCAGTGCTCTACGGAGGAGCCCGGAGGTGCGAGCAGGCCAGTGACCTCTGAGGAATTTTGCATGAACAACAACCCTGAAATGGAGTTCACGATCACGTCTAAGCAGCTGCCTACTCAACTATTTAAAATAGGGGAGACTTTCAAAGATGGAAACTCTTGTGACTAACAATACAAAAGATCTACAGGCACTGGAAACTACCCTAATAGAATATACCCAGCTCTCTGAACTGCACAATACAGTGCTCCTTAACTTACACAACAGAGAATAAGAACTAGCAAATAAATTGGAGGAGCTTGAAAACAGGCACCGCAGGAATAATATCCGGATCCAAGTTGTGTTTGTTCAATGTTTACACAGGTTTACAGTCTGTTAAATGTTTTATTGTTATTTAGAATGTTTATGTGGCATATGACGCATGTTTCTTACCACTGCAGAATGGGAGAGAGACTTCCTAGTGGAGTCCAGACTCTCTTAGAAAGTGATCAATATGACAAGGGTACAGTTTACTTCATACAATGTTAAGGGACTTAATAGCCCCATCAAGAGGGCCAGGTTGTTAAAAGAACTAAGAGTGTTAAAAACAGACATAGCACTGTTACAAGAGATGCACTTGACCCCCGCAGAGCATGCCAAACTGAAGAGAGTATGGGTAGGGCAGGTGTTTGCTGCCCACTGTCAAGAATAGCCCCATAAGAGAGGGGTGGCAATTTTAATCAAAAAGAATCTGCCCTTGAAGGTTAATATGGTATGCCGGGACCCTGAAGGTTGCTATATTCTACTGAGAGGGGAATTGAGATCTAGGGCATGTGTTATTCTTAATATTTATGCCCCGAATGAGGACCATGCTAGGGTCCCATTTTTTACCAAAACCTTATCAGAAATAGGATGGAGGGCAACTGATCTAGTTGTAGTAGGAGAAGACTTCAATATGACCTTCTCCCCAAATTAAGATGAATCAGGCACGCACATAGGGAGGAGATCTCAGGCCTCCTCAACCTTGTCTAAGACCCTTTTTAAGTACGGCCTTCTGGATATATAGAGACATATGAATCCCTTTGTTAGACCTACACTTACTATTCACCTAGGCATGGTCAATATTCTAGGTTAGATATGTTTTTGGTTCCCACTAACTGGGCCTGGGCAGTAGAATCAGTGAAAATAGGGACCATGGCTCTTTCTGACCACGCACCAGTGATGTTAACAATGGCCTTTGGCCCCTCGACCTATAACTCTAATTGGAGACTAAATGTTAGTTTACTGAACCGAGAAGACCTCAAGGTCTTGGTGAGGGAGAAAATAAAGATATTCCAGCAGCATAATCCCTCAACAGAATATCAACCTACAATATACTGGGATGCACTTAAGGCCTACCTGCGAGGCAAATTGATTGCCTATGCAGTGGGCATTAAGAAAGAAAGAGTGAAGAAGCAGCGGGATTTAGAGAGGGAGATCTTTGAATTAGAAAGTCTGCACAAATCACACCCCTCAGAGGAACAACTACAGAAGTTAAAAGATACCCGCAGGATGCTTAATCAGCTATTAAACATAAGGGTGGAGGATTCTATGCTATATGCTAGGCAAAAGCTATATGAACATGGAAACAGGGCAGGGAGGTTGCTGGCGGCACAACTCAGAAAGGAGATGGTCAGCTGCACTATCCTGAAACTAAGAGCAGGCCCAGATGGAACATTTCTCACCTCCCCACAAGACATAGCAGGCAATTTTGCCAACTATTATAAAGTACTCTACTCGGCAGAAAGAGGCCTCTTGCACAGCGAGGAGCTGCATAGCTATCTGCAGGATGTAACCCTCCCCTTCCTGACTAAAACTCAAAGTGATACCTTAGGGGTGCAGATCACTAGACAGGAACTAATGGCACAAATAAAACAATTAAAGTCAGCTAAGACCCCGGGTCTGGATGGCTGTCCTGCAGAATTTTACAAAGGGTTTCTCCTGGAATTATTACCAGTGCTGCAGGGGGCACTTAACCATGTCCTGCAGGATGGTAATCCATTCCCCCCTTCCTGGAACCAGGCCCAAATATCTGTACTGCTCAAACCAAGTAAGGACCCCCTAGACAACAGTTCCTATAATCACATTTCCCTTTTAAACACTGATCTGAAGCTTTTCACAGGTATTCTGGCCAGAAGATTACAGACAGTAATACAAGATCTTATTCACCATAACCAAATGGGGTTTATAAGGGGCCGTCTCCTGCAGGACAACATAAGAAGATTTTTAAATACAATATCAGCACAAAAGGGGTGGGACAACTTTCAGACAGCAATTTCTGTTGACGCTGAGAAAGCATTTGACAGAGTAGATTGCCTGTATTTTGGAGAAGTACCAGCCAAGTTTAACTTGGGGAACAAATGCATACCCACAGGCAACAGTGAGGGTCAATGGCTGTACCTCAGAACGCTTCTCTCTGGGAAGGGGCACACGGCAGGGATGCCCTCTATTCCCCCCTCCTCTTTGCTTTGTCCCTGGAGCCTCTGGCTGCCTTCTTCAGAGCTCATCAGGGGATTGGGGGTCAGAGTGGGATCCAGCGAGCATAAGATAGCGTTATATGCTGATGATCTCCTGTTGTTCCTAGAGAAACCAGATACTTTGCTTCAGCCCCTGTTAGAAGCTTTACAAAAAATTCATAATATAGCCAGTTACAAAATCAACACAGCTAAGTCAGAGGCAATAATACTTAGTGGGGTCCCTACACCTAATTTCAGATCCCATTTCCTTTTTGTATGGGAACACAAAACACTTTTAGGTACCTGGGTATTTTGGTCTCCACGGATACCAATAAACTTTTTTCAGATAATTATTTGAAGCTATTGCATTCCATTAAACAGGATATTGCCCGGTGGCAAGTACTACTCCTCTCATTACTGGGTAGGGTTCACACCATAAAGATGAATATCCTTCCCCCTTTTTATTTCTTTTTCAGACTCTCCCTTTATCAATTCCTCCTACATTTTGGAAGGACTTGCAGAAAACTCTATCCTGATTCATTCAGCAAGGCAAAAGGCCCAGACTTCCTTACCATTTGTTGTGTATGCCCAGGGAGGAAGAAGGTCTTGCTCACCCGGACCTTAAAAAATACTACATGGCAACCCAGGGCCCATGGCTTTACACCTGGCTTAAACAAAGGGTAGAATCAGGGTGGTGTCTCATGGAACTGGAACAATCCTGCCCAGCAGAACTCTGGACCATACCCATGGCCTTTATTGCCCCACATTTATCCCACAAGCTCCACAACCCTTGGACCAGACACACGCTGAACACCTTGAAGCACCTCCGGAAACAATTGGGAACACCCAACTCACTAGGTCCGTTAGCCCTGATTAGGCATTACAAGCAATTTATACCCCCAAGTCAGGACTGAGGTTATGGCTGGTGGGAACAAACGAAGGCTAATGAGGTTTACCCATCTATAAAACCGTGGGATATGCATGTCGTTCCAACAATTCCAGAGTGAATATGGTCTCAGAAGGGAAGACCACTTCTGTTTCCTACAGGTCAGGCACTTCAGTAGTAGTAGTAGTAAAATGTTTATTTATACAGGAAGGAAGACCAACTTCAAACACCATTAGGGCCCCTAGAGCCCTCTTTACAAGGTGTACCTGTTTAGATGTCAATAATTAAAACAACAGTTTCCATTTTCCATACAAAAGACACTTGAGCACAAATTACACATACAAATAAATATGTTATACAATAAACATCTTCTAAATACGAATAACTCATCTATTACATAAACAACAGAAATACTTCTCCTGATTCACAGCTGTATTACATTTTGCTATAGTGATATCTTGAGTTTTAAATTCAAGTGGAAGTTTATTCCAGGTCATAGCTGCCCTGTACTGGAAAGTCATTTCTACAAACATATTTCTATTTTTTGGAACTATCGGATCTCTTGCTCCTTTCTTCCACAAATTAAACTGATGTGAAGGGCTAGTAAGCCTATCTGCTAGGCCTAGAGGAGAAGCAGATCTGTGTATTTTATAGACTAAATTAGTCCAGTTATTTTGTCTTCTGAATTCTAATGAAGTCCAATTTAACTTTATATACATAGTACCGTGATGAGTATCATACTTACATCTCAAGACAAATCTGGCCAGACCATTATAACATGTATCCAGTTTATTTAGAGATTTTTTATTTGCACTAGAATAAACTTGACTCCCATAGTCAATCAAAGGGATTATTAGCTAGTTTGCTATAACCATCCTATCTTGAATACTCAAACAAATAGCTACTCTTCTAAGTGCACCTATCCTGGAATGAACTTTCTTTGTCAGAACATTTATATGTTGCTCAAAAGAAAGCTTTTGATCAACATATTCTCGCAAATATTTATAAGTAGAAACCTGAGCTAACTGACTAACATTTGCAGTATATACTTGCAATTTACCTTCTTTGTAACTTTTCTTAAGAATATTATTACCAAACAGCATTACCTATCTTTCTTGTATTCAAAATAAGATTTGATGAAGTAAACCAGTCTTGCAATGTATTTAAGTCTGCAACTTTGTCTCAATCTCACCGGTATCTGAACCTACAGATACCAGAACAGTGTAGTCGGCGTAAAGCTTAATGTCAGAAAATATTATTTGACTGGGAAGATTACCAGTATAAATAATAAATAGCAAGGGTCCTAATATGGACCCTTGTGGAACGCCACATGTCACAGGAAGAAACTTAGAGCATAAATCGTCCACCATTACCATCTGAGATCGATTTTTCAAATAAGATTGAAACCAGGTTAATGGTTCTTCAGCTAAACCTATATGCTTCAATCTGTTTAGCAATATTGAATAATTGACCAGATCAAATGCTTTTGATAAGTCGACGAACCCCACACCCATGGATCTAGACTCCCCAAGAGTAGATGATACTAAGTCTATAAACTCCGTGAGTGCAGTGGTCGTAGACATACCCTTTCTGAATCCTGATTGGAATTGATTTAAATTATTGTATTTTTCAAAGTAATTTGTGAGCTGGCTATGAACCAATCTCTCCAGCAATTTCAAAAGGATGGGTGGATAGTAAGGCAACTGGCCTGTAATTTGTTGGACCAAAATCTGAACCTCCTCTATGTACGGGCACAATTTTAGCCCATTTCCATGACTCTGGGAATTTACCTTCAAGCAAGCTTCTATTTAATAGGTCTGTTAGAGGCTGGGCTACCTCAAAAGCACAATCTTTTAATAATCTTGTTTCAACATTATCCAGACCCTTTGATTTATTTGATTTTAATTTTTTAAATTTTTTTATAACTTCTTCCTTTGCTATAATTTTGAATCTGAATAAGGGAACACATTTCTGCTCATTCTGGGTTTCCTCCATTTCCAATCCAAAACGTCTTAAGTTATTTTGTCTACTGCAGATATCTAAATCCGGGAGCTCCACAAAATATCTGTTTAAGGAGTCAACTACATTTTCTAAATTCTGCAGAACTCCATTTTCAATTACCTTTATATCCTTCAAATTTCTTGATGAATTTGTAAGTCTTCAGCAGTTTCCAATATTCACTAACATATTAACATACTAAAATGCCAGCAGAATAGGCCTAATGGTCTTTTGCATCTGTTTGTTTGGTCAGCACCCACCCTGGGAGCTGAACTTGCTGCCCTCCTCACCTTCTCTGGCTTCTCCCATCACAGTTCCGGATATTCTTGCTGCATTGGATTTTGCTTCCAGAACCCTTCTCCTGTACCTGTCCCACCCCCTCTTGAACCCCTCCACCATCTCTGCCTCCACCAGTCCCCTAGGCAGTGCATTCCATGGCTCCACCACCCTTTCAGTGAAGTAGCACCTCCTCCTCCTTTCTCCCCTGAACCTTCCCCCCTCCAGTTTCCACCCATGCTCTCTAGTGGCCCCTCCTCCTTCCTTTGAAGCACCCTGACTGCTCCTCCCTATTTACCCCTTCATGTACCTGAAGACCCCTAGCATGTCCCCCAGTCCCTCTCTCTTCCAATGTGTACATATTTAGCTCTCGAGCCTCTCCTCATAGGTCCTGTCCCCCAAGCCCCAAATCATTTTGGCTGCCCTCCTCTGGACTCTCTCCAGGAGTTTAATGTCCCTCTTTAAGTGTGGCCTCCAAAACTGCATGCAGTACTCGAGGTACGGCCTCACCAATCAGTTATACAGAAAGAGTATCATTTCCCTCCTTCTGGAGGTGATCCCCCTAGCAATGCATCCCAGCATCCTGTTGGCCTTGGCTGCTGCCCTCCTACAAGTCTCTGAGTTGTTCATCTTGACATCCACCACCACCCCCAGGTCCCTCTCAGCCATCGAGACTTGTAGCGTTCCCCCCCTCCCCAGGGTGTACACTTGGCCTGGGTTTCTGGCCCCCAGGTGCAGTACCTTGCATTTCCCTGCATTGAACCTCAGCTTCCACTTTCTAGACCATATTTCCAGAGCCTCCAGGTCCCCCTGTAGGGCCACCCTCCCCTCCACCACCCCCAGTTTTGAGTCATCTGCAAAGAGACTCATCTCACTCCTGATACCTGTCCTTATGTCAGAGACATAGGCGTTGAACAGGAGGGGCCCAAAGACTGATCCCTGTGGGACCCCACTAATGACCCTCCTTGGGAATGAGACTATCCTGCCAACTATGACCCTCTGGGTCCGGTCCTGGAGCCAATTGCCTATCCATCTGATCATCTGGTTCCCCAACCCCATTTCTCCCAGTTTATCCAACAGACTCTCATGAGGAATAGAGTCAAATGCCTTGCTGAAGTCTAGAAAGAGGACATCTGCTGGTCTACCCAGGTCCAAGGCACTCGTCACCCAGTCATAGAACTCCACAAGGTTTGTCTGACACGATTTCCCCGGGACAAATCCATGCTGTCTATCATCCAGGCACCCTGACTTTTCCAGGTCCCCCCCAGCCTCTCCTTGGCAATGCCCTCCATCACCTTGCCCGCCATCAATGTCAGGCTGACAGACCTGTAGTTTCCTGCCACCTCCCTTGATCCCCTCTTGTGGATAAGCACTATAGGCACCACCTTCCAGTCCTGGGGCACCCACCCTGTCCTCACAGAGAGATGGTGAAAAGCTCCTCCAGGGGTTTCACCAGGACATCCGCAAGTTCCTTCAGCACTCTGGGATGTAATTTATCTGGCCCCGGTGCTTTCTCTGTCTTAAGGGACCTGAGGGCTTCCCTCACTCTCTCTGCTGTGATTTCCACTTCCGCTACCTCTTCTCCCCGCTTAGCCTTCCCCGCTCCTGCCAGTGATGCCTCCCCCTCTCCTCAGACCTGCCGATCGGTAAGGGTCCCCCCTCCTCAGTATCACTGTCTCCTCACATGTATGATGCAGCACCCCTAATTTCCTTGGTGAAAACTGAGGTGAAGTACTCATTTAGTACCTCAGCCTGCTCCCCTTGGTCTTGTGCCCATCTCCCCCCTGTTTTAATCCTGCTAATCTGCCCCTTCACCCTTCATTGTTCCCCAATGTATCTAAAGAACCCCTTGTTCCCTCTCCTAATTTCCCTGGCCAGGTTCTGCTCCTTCCTTGCCTTAGCTGCCCTTACCACCCTAGTGGCCCTTCTAGCCATCAGCTCATACTCCCCTCGACCCCTTTCACTCCTTGAGCACTTGAATTGCCTATAGGCTGCCTTCTTTCCCCGCACCACCTCCTGGACCTCCCTGGTCCACCAGCAGGGTTTTCAGGCCCTACTGCATTTTCGTCTTACTCTTGCACAGGTGCTTGTAACATCCTGCACCCCTCTCCTGATGATTTCCCACCTACTATCAGCATCCATGTCTGACCCAATCACATCCAAATGCTCCTTAAGGATCCTTCCCATTTCCTTAAAATCCATTCCCCTGAAGTCAGTTACCTCCGTCTTTGTGCAGCCTTCTACACCTCCTAGGTCTAGGCAGAACCAGACCGTGGAATGGTCACTCCCTGCCAACGGGTCCCTTACCTCCAGGCTCCCAATCTGGTCACTGTCTGCCAGGACCACATCCAGTACCTGCGCCTCCCTCTTCGGTTCCCCCACCTGCTGAGTTAGGAATGCTTCTTGAAAGACATCCAACAACCTCTGTTCCCTGGCCACTGAGGATGTCATAGTCTCCCAGTCTATTCCTGGCATGTTTAAGTCCCCCAGCACCACCATCCTTCCCCTGCCCAATCTGCAGTGTCTCCCAACATCTGCCACCAGACTCTCCTCCAGCTCCTCTGCCAGTGCAGGTGGTCTATACACCACTCCTATTTTTACTCTTTTGCCACCCCTTGTTGTCAAGGTGACCCAAATCGCCTCCACGGTTCCCTCCACCTCTTCTACTCCCCCTATGCCAATGCAGTTTTTGACTATCATTGCTACCCCTCCTCCCCTTCCCCCCCTGTCCTTCCTGAACATAGTGTAACCCTCCAGGTTCAGGTCCCAGTCATGTCCTGCGGTGGCCCAGATCTCAGTGACCGCTGCCACATCCACTGCTCCCTCAGTTAGCATTGCCTGGAGCTCAGGCATTTTATTGCCCAAGCTCCTGGCATTTAGTAGGACTACCTTCCACCCTTTCCCTATACTCCCATTTCCCCTGCTCGTGTTCCCATGGGGATTCCATTTTCCCCGGTCTGCACTTTACCAGTCGGCCTTTTCCCACATTCCTCCAGCTCCCCGGTGGGGTGGAGACAGAGTCCCTCCTTTATCAGACCCCCCTTGACAGCCTTTTCTCCCATCTCTCCCCTCTTCACAAGTTTAAACCCCACTTTTCACCAATGAACCCCTTTATTTTCAACTTAAAGATTGCCCTCCCCAACAAATTGAGATGGAGCCTATCTCTAGAATACAGCTCCTTATCCTCCCAGGTCTCCCCCCAGTCCCCCATCAACCCATACCCTCTGTCCTCACACCACTCCCTGAGCAACTGGTTTATCTCCCTAATCTTCCTTTTGTGTTCCTTACTAGCCCTTTGCACCGTCAGGATTTCTGAGAAGGAAACTGTGCATCCTATGTCATGACAGACCCTGGCAAGCTCCCTGAACCTTGCCCGTATCTCTAGCTCACTATTTCCCCTCAATGTCATTTGTACCCAGGTGGACCAGTATGTCTGGGGAACCCCCACAATCCTTTGCCAACTGATATACCTCGTGCTTGGCCCTGTGCATCGTTAGTCCAGGGAAGCATTTTGTTCTAACTGGCCAGGCTTCTCCCTCCCTATCCCATTTGATACCCCTGATCATAGAATACCCCAACAGGAGGACAATTTGTAGTCAATCCAGATCCCCAGGTATCTGAATTTTTCCACAAACTCCAGGACTTCTCCTGAAAGGGTGCTTATGTGAGGAACCTTATCTGTTTTTTTTTTTAGATGAGGGGCCAGTGGAAAGAAAATCATGGTCTTAGTTTTTTTGGCATTGAGCAGGAGTTTCAAGTTGAATAGATTTTTTTGTAGGATGTCGAAATCGTTCTGGAGGTCCAAAATGGCTTGATCCGGAGTTCATCTGTAAATGTATTGCACTGTATCATCAGTGAAGAGATGGATACTGGATGACTTTAGGCCAGTGTCAATTTGATTAATATAAATGGCAAAAAGAAGTGGACCAAGTATGGATCCTAGGAGGACACCTCCAAGGAGTATTTTTTTGGTGATAAGTCTCCTTCAGCCTTGACCTGCTGTTCTCTGTCCACAAGATAGTTTGTGAACCAAGTTTGGGCCAGGTTGTCTACCCCAACTTTCTTCAGGGTCACCAGGAGTAAATCGTGGTCTACCATGTTGAAAGTCTTGCTAAGGTCCAGAAACAAGGCGCATATGTATTATTTGTTATCAAGTGCGGACTGCCAGTCATTTATAACCTTAGCAAGGGCAGTGGAGGTACTATGCATGGGAAGGAAACTGGATTGAATCAGGTTTAGTAGATTAAAACTTTCCAAATGAGATCTGATCTGTTGATTTACTACCTTCTCCAATAGGTTTGACAAGGCTGGGAGCAAGGAGATTGGGTGGTAATTATTTAGGTCGCAGAGGTCCCCTGATTTGAATAGAGGGATGACATGGGCCGTCTTCCAGACCTTGGGGAGGGGCCCTGATTGAGAGACAAATTGAAAATATGGGTAATGGGGGAGCCAAAGTATTGCAGGCCAACTTTAGGAAGATAACGGAGACTGATACAACAGTAAGATATGTCCATGGGGACATCCATCAGTACCATACTGCTAGCCTGGACATAACTGTAAATAATGAATGCCACTACCTATTAGTAGGTTTAGTACCCCGCCTACCAGTGGCAGTTATTATTGGTCAGGGCTTCCCACAGTTTGACAAGCTCATGAAAAAACATCAGTCCTATGAGGAGCCTGTTAATGTGGTCACCAGATCCCAAGCCAGAGCACAGCAGCTAGGGCAAATATTTTCTTTTGAAGAGGACTATTTTGAGGAAGAAGGGAAGCCAAAGAAATATAAGAAAACCAGGAGAAAGGAAAAGAAGATCTGGAATGATGCTCATCAAACAGTGGTATTGAAATGATGCCAGAGCTACTGAAATGTGATATTAAACATGATCAAGAAGCAGATGAGACTTTGAAACCATTTTTTGGACAGGTGGGAAAAAAGAAAAACAGGGCATTCCCAATTTTTGTTAAAAAATTTTATTTTATATCATGTTGTTATTGAAGCTAGTACTGATTGTGAAATTGAACAGTTGATGATACCTAAAAAGTACAGGGAACAGGTGTTGCGACTGGTACACAATGTCCCCATGGCAGGACATGAAGGGGAGGAACAGGACCCTACAACATATTCTCACCAGATTTAGTTGGCCAGGGGTACATCAGGAGGCAGCAGCCTATTGTAGAGCTTGTCCTGAATGTCAGTTAGTGGCTCAAGGGCGGAAATGGGATCAAGTACCTCTCCAACCCATACCTTATGTGACAACACCTTTTGAAAGAATAGCAATGGATGTTGTGTGGGGCCCTTACAAAGAGTTCCAAGGGTAATCAGTTCATTCTTGGTGTATGTGATTATGCAACCCGTTACCGTGAAGCCAATTCAATGAGAATTGTAACAGCACCTCGCATAGCTGAGGAACTAGCCAAGATTTTCAGTAGAATGGGGTTACCACAAACCATTTTGACTGATAGGGGCAGTAATTTTACATCTAACATGTTGAAGGAATTGTACGGATTGTTAGGAGTGTCAGCTGGCTGAACATCCCCTATCATCCGCAAATGGATGGGTTGGTCGAGTGTTTTAACAAAATGCTCAAAAAGATGTTACAAAAGCATGTACAGGAAGAGGGCCAGGATTGGGATAAATATTTTGCATATCTTTTATTTGCTCACAGAGAGGTACCCCAGGCAACCACAGTTTTTTTCCCCATTTTCTCTAGTTTATGGTCAAAACCCCAGAGGGCCCCAAGATGTAGTAAAAGAACATTGGGAAGTAGGCAAAAATGTTGGGTTTACTAATATAGTGGAATGCATGTCTGCCCTAAGAGTAAAACTGGTGACGTATGTTACTATGGCCCATAAGAATGTGGATCAGAAACAATGTAACTAGAAAGAAACCTATGATGTGGGGTTGAAATTGACACATTTTGAGCCTGGTGAAAAAGTACTTTTGTTGTTACCCTCTACTGAGAGTAAACTTCTCATGCAGTGGCAAAGGCCTTATGAGGTTCTGAGACAAACTAGCAGTGTGAATTTTGAGATAGAAATACCAGGTCACCGACCAACCAAAAGAGTGTACCATCCAAATTTGTTAAGAAAATGGGTTAAAACACCCCAGACCCCATCCCTGTACATACAACCAGAGAAGGGGGTAACAGAACCTGTAGTGGCCTTTGACAGATTAGATCCCCATCGAAAAGGAAGTACTATTCAGATCAATCCTGATCTAGACCCAAGCCAGAGAGAAGAGATTGACCAACTCTTGGATTACTTTCAAGAATCATTCACCAAAACTCCGGGTAGAGCAAAAGGGGTGGAATATGAGATCAGGGTGACCCAGAGTAAGCCTATCCACCAAAAGCCATACAAATTGCCTGAAAAAGTAAGACAAGAGGTCATTAGTGAGGTCAAGAATATAAAACAGGCTAAAGCGATTCTTCCTTCCCCTAGCCCATGGTCTTCTCAACTTGTGGTGGTCAATAAAAAGGAGGGTGGAGTTCATCTATGTCTCGACTTCTGTAAAATTAATGCCATCTCTGATTTTGATGGCTACCCCATGCCAAAAAAAGATGACTTGTTGGATCAGATAGGCTTTGCCAAATTCATTAGTACACTAGATTTAACCAAGGGGTATTGGCAGATACCCCTAGCAACCTCTGCACAAGAAGTCACAGTCTTTAGTACCCCTATTGGCTTATATCAGTTTACCACCATGCATTTTGGCCTACATGGGGCGCCAGCCACATTTCAGAGGAACATGGATCACATTTTGAGACCTCACAACCAGTATAGTGCAGCCTATTTGGATGACATAGTTATTTACAGTCCTGATTGGAGAACACATTTGGTCCATCTTAGTCCCATCATCCAAAGTATCAAAGAAGCAGGATGCACTATCAATCCCTCAAAATGTGCCCTTGCTAAAACTGAAACTCGTTATCTAGGGTTCATAATTGAGATCGGAACTATTAAGCCAGATGTAAACAAGGTAAAGGCTGTTGCCAATAGTCCTATTCCCACCACAAAATGACACTTCAGGTCATTTTTAGGCTTAGCAAAGTATTATAGATGTTTTATCCCTGATTTTGCTATGCTGGCTACTCCATTAACTAAGTTAACGAAGAACAAATTCCCAAACAAGGTGAAATGGAGTCCTGAATGTGACAAGGCTTTTAGGAGTATCAAAGCAGCCTTATATTCAGCTCCAGTGCTACCCAGCCCTGAATTTACACACCTCCTGAAGAAGGGTGTCTTTACTCGAAGCGCTGAGGTGGTGATTAGTGCAGTGCTAACCTTCTGTCTTCAGTCCATAATAAACGCTGAATTTTCTGGCTTTTAAAAAATGTTGTTGTGCTACTTCTTTGAGGAATTTAGAAGTCAGTGAGACATATACATTTTATTTGTGGTCTGGTATTGTACTTCATTAGTCATTTAATTTGTGGCACACACAAATGCGCAACCTGTTTGGCTGTCTGCCTTTCATTTGGGATAACTCCCCTGGCTATACACCCCCACTTTAACTGGCTCGCAGAATTTCCTGTGGATTTGTCTGATTTTACGAAACCCTCCGAGGTGCATACTGATGCCTCTGACAGAGGCACCGGGGCGGTGTTATCACAGCATTACCAGAAAGGTGAGCATCCGATTCTCTACATCAGAGGAAAACTCCATGAGAAGGAAAGATGATACTCCACAGTAGAAAAGGAGCATTTAGCCATGAAATGAGCTATAAAGGCTCTAAAATACTACCTGTAGGGCAATGAGTTTGTAGTTGTGACAGATCATAACTCCTTAGTCTGTCTAAACCTGATGAAAGATAAAAACATGCATATTATGAGGTGGTATGTGTCACTCCAGCCTTATAGGTTTACAGTTAAACACAGAGTTGGCACTCAACATCAAAATGTTGACTTTATGTCCCGTTATGGAGCTAATCAGTTAAACTCTCGCACAGTGAGAAACAAAAATGTACATAACTGTTTTATTCACATGTACATTTGAGAAAATGTTACTGAAATATGAGATATTTGTTATAGTACTGGTATATACTAACCTCAGGGAATATGAAATGAATGGTTTTGATGTATAATCTTTTTTGAATGGAAAGGTCATTCCAACATACTTAAGGGTCCCCGAGGGGAACTTCTGGAGAGGGTGGGTGGAAGTTCCAACCCTTCTCAATAGATAGGGAAGGGTACTGACAACCTCAGAGTAGGTTGTCCTCTTAGGTGGGGAGGAATGTAACAGGGTGACCTGTTATGAGATAATTAAAACAGTTAACCCCCCTCCATCTATGTTTCTTTTTCCTGTTTCAATCTGTCCTTTTGTGCACTTACTTATTCTATCTTTTCTTTCCTTTATCTTTTTTTTTGTCAGGGTGGCCAACCTGACAAAGCTAAACTAGTCTTTTTTCTTCTACCCTTTAGGTCTTTGTATCTGTTTACTTATTGAAGTCCCTTATGAGAAGGTATCAGGGGTACTGTATCTTTAAGACACATTAGAATCCAGAATAAATACAGAATGAAATGCATAAAAAAAAAATAGAAAGAAAGGATCCTATGCTTGTCCTTACAGCATTTAGCGCTGTTGTATACCCCCTTTAGCGCTTCTCTCCTGGAGCATTTTGCTTGCTCTAAGCTGGTAGTGATATTAGTAAGCACCCGAGGATGAGCTATAAACCAAAAGAAACCACAGGTAGTGCCTTTTACATAAAGAAAGCTCATTCTGAGCTTAGCTAGCAGCTGGTGAAGTAACTAAGATGAGGAGCAGAAAGTCACTATACGAAAGCCCTGAAAAACCGCTGGGCAAGACTAAGTGACTGGTGATAGCCTACTCTGAGTCACTGTATCACAAGGTGACAGTCCTGTGTAAATGAGGTAAAG
Organism: Neoceratodus forsteri; assembly: GCA_016271365.2. Lineage (NCBI taxonomy): Eukaryota > Metazoa > Chordata > Ceratodontiformes > Ceratodontidae > Neoceratodus > Neoceratodus forsteri. The sequence goes on along the minus strand of CM057455.1, from coordinate 289,070,251 downwards.
AAATGAAAAGTAAGCAGGAGTATAGATGCTCAGGCAAAGCGAGGAGAAATCCCGTAGTGTCTTGGGGAAAAAGGAAAATGTTTTGTAGGTGGAAAACAGCCCTGATAGAGTGTAACCGATGGTATGTTAGGGGAAAAGGGCCTAAATGAAATATATGCCTTCAGCTGACAATTCAGCCATCGGGACTGTGGCATTAAAATATGCTGAATTTATAGCGCTTTTAGGTAATAGAATAATGGGTTTTGTTACCATATAGAATGCCTGACTGTTTGTTTTCTGCTTCTTGGGCACACACACAGTGCTCTATATTATAAATATAATTATGAACTACTGATTGTAAATGGAGCAAGCTGATTGGCCAACAGGGTTTCGAAGCCGTGATGATATCGGGCTACATCATCACAGCTTCGGAAAACCTCCGGTCACCAGCAGATAAAAAAATCATTCCGATGACAACGGGCAGCCACGCTGAACTTACAAGGCAAGCTGCTGCCAGAAACAATGATCCAGTGTCTTCAAAAAATTAAAAAGAAATCCACTTGCCATCTCATTTCCCTGCCAACATCCCTGTAATCCTGCTGCCGAAATTTAGCGCCACAATTTAACCCGCGCTACTGTGTGAGTGTTTTCTGTCTCTCACCCATCTCTCGCCCCTTTCAGAGGCGCACGCACGGCTGCCCGTTTAACCAATGCAGTAGGGTTTAAAAAATTATGCTTCCTAATCTACTGATACTGGTCATTGGCTTAATTTTCTCTTTAAAATCTCGTTACCGTGACCATCTACTGCGGGGGGGGGGCAGACAAAGATACTGTTGCAGAGTTCACAGGTCACACCATCACAATACTATTACATTTTCTGTCAGCTCCAACTACAACAGCGCCACCTGCTCTTCTAGAACTATTTTTTAAATGTATTCCTACACTACCAAAAGCTTTTCTTAACAGGTTTAAAGGGTGATTTTTTATCTTTATTTATAAAACCATACTCCTGTTCATAATAGTAATAATGCACTCCAGGGTGTGAGTATATACGTGGGATATACGTCACTTCTCGGGTCTTTGGGCCTTTTCGGCCCTGCGACCTCGTGCCCAACCACCGGCGTGTGATATCATGACCACTACCCTATCATGTGTTGCGCCCAGTGTCAGTGATCTAACCACAATGAAGAAAATAACAAAGTTTGCTAAACTGAATGAAGAAGAAGATAAGGAGCATGCCCTTCACCTTTCCTCTTCTTGTTCAACTTCAGTGACCTTTGTCCCTTTTTATGAGTTAGGATGGTAAAATAAAATATTATACAATGGCAAGAAAATTTCCTGGACTCTGATTGGTCAGGGTGTCCCTGGCACAGTGAGGTTATCCCAGCACAACCTCACTGTATGGATTTGTTAAGTGATTTTTATTTTATTTCCTAGGATGATTTTTTTATCTTCGCTTAAGAAACAGAGATATATTGCTGCACTAAAAATCTACTAAAAACATTTTTTAATTTTTTTTTTTATTTTGTGTAACAGTGGGCCATTGCATAATATTTTATTTTTATTTATTTAAATTTTGGTGACCGGGTAGGCCCACTGAGACCGTAATGGTACCTTTTTCAGGGGTGACCTGGGTTAATTACAGTCAACAGTACAATAAGAAGTAGGAACAATTCAAAGGAAAGTGCACATATACAGACATTAAAATCAGAACATATAGTACAATCACAGGCAGGTTAGGTAATGTTTAGAATAACATGGGGTAAACACTAGTTTCACAAGAGTGGCAGTTACATAAGGTTCTTTTATCAGGTCAGTTTTACGGGTTACAATTTCAAGTGTTTCAGAAGTGATAAGATTCAACTGAAATAGGATACCAACCTGTTAGGTGGCAGATTTTTAGTATCAGAGGTGGAGAGCTGTTTTCTATCCTCAGCGGTGGCATGCACAGAGGCTTAGCTCTAGAAGGTACTTCTTTAGGCCTTTTTTAAAAACCCAAAAGGAGCTGCAGTCTTGAAGATTGCTAGGTAGGCCATTCCATAGGGATGGGATGTAATTTTCGAACGACCGAAGTCCTTGGCTTGTTCGGACTTTTGGGACATGGAGGAGTTGACGACACAAGGATCTAAGCTTTCTTTTAGGCTGTTTGAGTACTAAGGTATGACTGAGGCTGGGGGGAGCATCCATTTGTAGAAGCTTGAAAGCCAAACATAGGAAAGTGTAAGCCAGTCTACCCTCCAGGGAGTGCCAATTCAGTGAGTGGAGTATATTACAGTGGTGTTCTAGTGACCGAGCTCCCAGGGCAAAGTGTCCTATTCTGTGGTACAATTTTCCTAGCTTTCACATCTCTGTGTTTTGCCTTGAATGTAGCACTGGGGCACCATAAAATAAGGTGGGCAGCAACATGCCCGTGGCTATCTTTAGCGTGGATGCCTGAGTGAGAAAAGGAGTTAGATGGTACATAAGCCCAAGCTTTTGATTTAGCACCTTGGTTAATTGTTCAACATGAACCTTGAAAGAGCAGTCTTGATTGATATAGACTCCCAGGTATTTGATGCAATCCACCACCTCAATAGGATGGTCACTGGACAGATAAGGGAATAGTAGACATGTTCTGTCGGGATCCAATTTACTGGGTCCGAATAGGATGGCTTTGTTTTTTCTCTCATTTAGGACTAGCCTATTTGTCAGGAACCAGGTTTTCAGTAGGGAGAGATCGTGGTTCAGGAGTTGGTTTAGCTGTACAGCATTTGAAGCAGATCTGTATAGTACTGCATTATCCGCATAGAGGGTCACTTTCGCTCCACTGCAGTGCTTTGGTAGGTTGTTGATAAACAGGAAGAATAGAAGGGGCCCCAGTATTGAACCTTGGGGGACACCCTCAGCAATGGAGTGCTTGCCTGCCACCCCTACCCTGATTATCTGAGATCTGTCTTGCAAGTAATCTTTAAACCACTGTGTTGAGTGGTTGTCTATTCCGAGAGAGCTAAGTTGCTGGATGAGCAATTTATGGTCTACTAGATCAAAGGCCTTGGTAAGGTCTATGAAGACTGCACCAGTAAGTTGGCCTTTGTCTTGGGCAGCAAGGATGTCGGATGTTAGACTCACCAGGGCAGTATCAGTACCATGTTGTTTTCTGAATCCATGTTGTCATGGAGTGAGGAGGCTATGTTGTACAGCATATGCCTGGACTTGTTGGTATACAATTAATAGCAATAATGGACTCCAGGATGTGGGCTGTGCTGGGATAACCTCACTTCTGGCACATTGGATGCACTCGGCCTGTGACCTCATTCCCAACCACCCAGGCATGAGGTTATCCCAGCACAACCCACACCCTGCCATGCATTATTGCTTAAATAACATTACCCAGAGCTACAAATGCTGGTCCTACTATAGGGCTGGCCGAACAGAAAATGACAGGTAATATAGGAATCAGGAGATGTGATGTCACATTTAGGGGAGGAGTTTTAGTCCTTAGTGAGACTATATAAAGCCCATTATGAGAGTCTGAAGTTAGCGAGGTGGTTCAGCAGTTGTCTGATCACAGAGCAAAGAGGAGGAGGAGGTGTATGTGAGTTTTCACACTGAAGCTATTGCTGTACAGAAGAAAGACAGGAGTCTAATGGAGATGATATATCCTGTTTGGTGTGAAGGACTAACACCTTTATTTTTCTCTCTGTAAATATTCAGTATATTTCTTTGTTTTGTTTTGGGAATTTGGACTTAAATAAAATGATAAACGCATTTATATGCATTTTTATGCACTTTAATACTGTCTGGTTGTCTGTCATTTAATCTCATGTTTCGACAAACATATTCATCAGTGACATTGCTGATGGACTGAAGGTAAAAGTGTGCCTGTTTACTGATGACACCAAAATCAGCAACAGGGTTGATGCACCAGAGGGGTAACAAAGCAAGGAATCTGATCTCCGAAAGCTGGAGGTATGGTCATGTATTTGGCAATTGAAATTCAATGCCAAAAAATGTTAAGTCTTGCACCAGGAAAAACATAACCCAGGGAAACTGTACTCAATGGGAGGGGAGCAGCTGATGGATACAAGGCTAGAGCAAGACCTGGAGCTGATCATATCAGATAACCTCAAGGTTATCAAACAATGCAAGAAGGTACCACTAAAAGCTAGTGGCATCCTAGGATGCATAGGAAGGGACATCACAAGCAGGAGGCATGAAGTGATCATGCCTCTGTATCGATCCCTGGTAAAAATGCACCTGGAATACTGCATCCAGTTCTGGAGGCCACACCTCAGGAGGGACATAGATAGGCTGGAGATGGTGCAGAGAAGAGCAACAAAGATGGTGCAGGGCATGCACCAGAAACCATATGAAGTCAGACTAAGGGAACTCAATCTATACTCCCTAGAGCAGCGAAGAAAACGGGGGAACATGATAGAGACATTTAAATACCTTAAAGGCAACAACAAGGTACAGGTGCAGAATCTCTTTTGGGTAAAAGACTATAGCAGGACAAGACAGCATGACCTTCGCCTCAAGGGAGGTAGGTTCAGGAGCAATATGAGGAAATTCTTCTTCACAGAGCATTTTGCTGAACCATGGAATAGACTGCCAGAGGGAATGGTGGGGGCAAAGATGATGGGGGAACTTAAGCGGGCATGGGACAGGCATTGCAGAATACTCAAGCAGGCAGCTAAGTGGGGGGGTAGGAAAACAAGGGCAGACTTGATAGATCATAAGGTCCCCATCTGCCGACAACTTCTATGTTTCTATGTACTGCATTTTTTAATCAAACACCAAGCATCACTAGCATATTCAGCTTTTCCATCCTTACACACAGAGGAAGAGGTATTAACTCTATTTTTATTTTTCATCTTAAGTGATGCCTCACTGTTTACATATCTAGTTCTCTGTATCATGGTACATGGTACTAGGCATAACTTTGGGCCGGATATTGGTAACCGGGTAACAGGATAATGGAAAGCGATCACTAGGGGAGGTGAGGGCCCATGTCACAGACTTTCTGAATATTACTCATGCATTGGTAGTCCCAGACTTCCTCTTTCTATAGTTTTTTTTTTATTCATGGGGTGATAGTGGGTTCTCTGCTTATGGCATAAATCAGCCATCTCTTCCATCAATTCATGCAGATCTCAGTGTGATCATTGGGAAAATATGCACTGTAAGTCTTTCCATTTGACATCTGATGGACCCAAGTCCTCCATATCATCACTTCTGGGGAAGTAGAGGCTAACCATAATTTAATGATCACCTTTTTCGCTGCCATTATCAATATTCCCTGTAGGTAGTTAGAAGAGGAGTCTCTATGGCTCTCAAGGTACTGTAAAGTAATATAAAGTTTTGAGGTGAGTTGTGGGGAGGGGGAAAAATTCCTTGGAGTTCACTCTGTATGTTTTCTAGATATGGGTGGAGGGTTGGATAGTCCCACATGTTATGATAATGTGACGCATTCTGTTCTCCACAAAGTCTCCAGCATGCAGAGGAGGCTATTGGGAGGTAATGGGCAGTAATCACTGGATTGCGGAAAAATCTGGGGAGATGCCTCCAGCATATTCTCTCCAGTAGTGAGAACTAGTGGTCTTAGAAGTCAAACCTGAAAGTTTCAAGCACACACCACCTTGTAAGAGCCCTGAACGCTTATATAGTGTATGGTAGAATGTAGTTATGCACCAAATTTTGTTTGCTGAAAAAATGTTGTTCTGCTGCAGTAGTGACGTCCATAAGGGCTACAGAACAACTTTTTTCTGCTGTAGTACAGACGTCACACTGATACGTTCTCAAGCTGCACAGTTGACATCAAGTCAGATCATAACAGCGTTTCATTCCCTCTCCCCAACAAAAAACAGTGGTTCATATAAACACACCAGAATTGTCAGATTTACAATAAATGTCACTGCATAATCTCACTTCAAAACTTGCTGTCATTGGTGTGTGGATGGGGGGAGTCTTGGGGGGCCAGAGCACGTCACTGATGCCTTTGTTGTTGCCCTTATCAATGCAGTACTGTAGTAATTTTTTCTGAAAGCAGTGCTCCACATCTGAAAAAGGGCAACTCTGGAAACTGTGCTGCCGTAGTACTGATACCAGTACTTCAATATTTATTTAAGCAAACATTTTCACCCAGCACCTTGCTTTTGATGATGTTACTATTTGGAATGCTGGGTGCAAATTTTTGCTTAAATAAATATTGAAGTACTGGTTTCAGTACTACAGCAGCACAGTTTCCAGAGTTGTCCTTTTTCAGATGTGGAGCGCTGCTTTCTGAAAATTTTGTCTGATACAGGACTTGCAGTCCTATGCAATGAACTACTCGGCATGTTTGAGTGCAGGTTTCATCCATGAAGTTCTGTACTATAGTAATTGATAGCAAATGTGACAAAACATAGGATCTGAATGATGTATCTTCGGCAGACGTAAGTAACGGGTACTCCATCGGGACTGGCCCAGCGCCTTCCTCCAGCTGATTTTTCCCCCTACTCGCTTAGGTCCCAAGCCCAGGGGTTGCTAAAAGTCCCTGCCACGAGAACCCTCATGGAGGCTAGGGACTTCACTGTGGGTTCGTCCAAACTCTGGAACTCCCTTCCTGAGTCTGTTTGCCTGGCCCCCTCCCACCAATGCCTCCGAAAATCCGTGTGGGATTACTTGAAACAAGCCTCAGCCTGTGACTGTTCCAGTCTCCCTAGGGCCTCTTAGTCTCTAACATGTGTTATTGACTCATCATGCTCTTACCCTAATGACTATAAGCTGTACCATTGCTTCCTACTTTCTCTATAATATGTGCCTATTATACCTTTGCTTCCTACCTCTTTGTAAAATTGTGACAACTGCATTCCTCTCCTTGCCTTGTTGTAATTATATGGATTCCTTAGTATTTTCCTCTTATATTGCTTATGATGTCAATTAATACTTGATGTGTTGTCTCTGTACCATTATGCCCATGCTGACAGCTTGTACTTGATGTATTGTCTTTGTACCATTATGTTGTACTCTCCCGGGTCGTTCCTGAAAATAGGCATAATACTTGTCTAGTGTACTTACCCGGTAAACAAAAGGTGGTTACCCTTAATGCTAGGAGCCTTGGGAGGAAAACTGCAGAGTTGCAGGTTCTCATGGCAGAGGGAGAGGTGGACATTGCAGCCATCACGGAAACATGGGCCACCCAATATAATGACTGGGACCTGTCTGTACCAGGGTACAGGTTATTTCGTAGGGACAGGGTGACTGGGAAAGGAGGGGTGGCACTATATGTGAAGGAAGGACTGAAGTGTGTAAGGGAGGAAGGGAGGAGGGCAGTACAGAGTCACTTTGGTGCAAATCCAGGATTCCAAGAATAGGAGTCTTAGAATGGGAGTGGTGTACAGGCCACCATCTCAGATGGAGGGAGTTAGACAGGAACTAGCGGGACAGATCAGGAGGACCTGCGAGAAGGGTAGTGTGGTGATTGTGGGGACTTCAACATGCCAGAAGTGGACTGGAGCACCCAACAACCAGGGAACAGAAGGGAGCAGGTACTGCTGGATGCCTTCCAGGACAGCTTCCTGCTGCAATGGTCAGTGAACCAACCAGGTTAGGGAATACCTTGACCTTGTGCTGGCAAATGGGGACTTTGTGAGAGAACTTACAGTGGAGGAACCGCTGTCGAGGAGTGACCACCACTCAGTATGGCTCACATTGGATATGGGCAAGGAAGGAGGGAATCTGGCACAAGAGTGCTGGACTTCAGGAGGGCTGACTTTGGGAGGATGGGGGAAGTGGTAAAAGGGTACCTGGCCAGAATTCAATCTAGTATGGATACTAACCAGAGATGGAGCTCATAAAGTTGGGGATAGTGGAGGCAACCAAAACCTGCTGCAAAGCCCAGAGCAAGAAGGCTAGAGCTAAGAAACCGAGCTGGTTGAGCAAGGAGGTCATGGAAAGGTAAGGAGGAAAAGAGCTGCCTTTAGGAAATACAAGAAAACAGGGAGGGGGAGGACAGAGAGGAGTACTTGACAGAATCGAAGGAGGGTGACAAGGGGCAGTAAGGGGAGCCAAAGCATCTACGAACTCAGGCTGGCACAAGGCATTAAGAAGGGGGAGAAGGACTTTAAGCACATCAGGGAGAAAAGGAGCTGTAAGGACCACATAGTAAGGATTAGGAAGGAGGGTTGGGTGGAAGCAGGGTATGATAAGGGAAGCACTAAATGAGTACTTCTGCTCAGTATTTACTAAAGAGAAGAGGGGTGACATCCAAGATGGGTGAAATGGCAGACCAGGGGGAAGTGGTGACAGATGAGAAATCATGGAGGACAGAGTTCGAGAGGGTTTGAAGGCACTGAGGGTGGACAAGGCACCAGGCCCAGATGGCATCCACCCCAGGGTACTGAAGGAGCTGGCAGAGGTCCTTGCAGGACCTTTGGCAGACCTATTTAATGCCTCACTACATTAAAGGTGTGTACCTCAGGACTGGAGGATGGCTCATGTGGTGCCCCTCCACAAGAGTGGCCCCAAGGATGAACAGGAAACTACAGACCAGTGAGCCCTACATCCATCGTGGGTAGCTATTGGAGACTATCCTGAAGGAGAGGCTGGTGGCCCTCTTAGAGGCCAAAGGACTACAGGACAGCAGACAGCATGGCTTCACACGTGGCCGATCCTGCCAAACCAGCCTGGTCGGGTTCTATGACTGGGTAACTAGGCAACTGGACGGGGACATGCAGTGGATGTCCTGTATCTGACTTCAGTAAGGCATTCGACTCAGTGCCACATGAAAGGCTGGGAAGGAAGTAGTAGGGCACAGGGCAGGTGCAATGCTGGTGAGATGGGTAGGAAACTGGCTGCAGGAAGGCAACAGAGGGTGGTGGTGGGTGGGAGCCTCACACCCAAGGGCAGTGACGAGTGGTGTCCCACAGGGCCGGTGTTGGGACCAGTGTTGTTTGGGATATTCATTGCAGACATATCATGGGACATCAAGAGCAAGATCAGTCTGTTTGCTGATGATACCAAGGTTGGCGCGGGTGGTGGATGACCTAGGGGATGGCAGGGGTTGCAGGATGATCAGGCAAAGCTTGAAACCTGGTCAGACACCTGGCAACTGGGCTTTAATGCCAAAAGTGCAAGGTGATGCATTTTGGGATGAAGAACCCAAGGAGGACTTACCAGCTAGGGGAGTGCAGCTAGCCCAGACAGAGGAGGAGAAGGATCTGGGTGTGCTCATCACAGGGTCAATGAACAACTCGGCACAGTGTAGGAGAAGGCAGCTGCAAAGGCCAACAAAATGCTGGGTTGTATTGCAAGGGGTATATCCTCAAGGAGGGAGGAGGTGATTCTGCCACTGTAAGGTCATAGTTAGACCACACCTGGAGTACTGCGTGCAGTTCTGGCGTCCAGTATCTGAAAAGGGACATTAAGTTACTGGAGGGAGTGCAGCGCAGGGCGACAAAGATGATCAAGGGTCTGGGGACTTATCATATGAGAGGAGGTTGAAGGAGTTGAACATGTACTCACTGGAGGAGAGGAGAGACAGGGGGACATGATTGAAACCTTTAAATACATGAAAGGAATAAACAAGACAGGTACAGAGGGCTGTTCAAAGTAAGGAGGGAGGGCCACCAGGGGCCATGATATGAGACTGAGGCGAGGAAGGTTCAGGAGGGAGATGAGGAGACACTTTTTACAGAGAGGGTGGTGGCTGGGTGGAATCGTTACCTGCAGAAGTGGTATGCAGTAGAACAGTGGACTGCTTCAAACGAGGATGGGACAGGACAAGGGGGAGGGTTAATGAAGGGGAAGGGTGGAAGGGAGGGGCAGCTGCAGAATAAGGGGTGCTAGCTGCACATTCGAGCAGACTTGATAGACCTCTAGGCCTTTATCTGCTGGCAAATTTCGTATGTTCGTATGTTCGTAAAAGTTAAATAAATAAATAAATAAAACAGCGGCATCAAACAATGTTTCCCATTTCACAGTATTATTTTAATTCCTTACTCCTAATTTGCTATCCATGCGTGTGTGATGTTCTTAAATTGTAAAGTTTAAAATAAACCACTGCATCTGTGCAGCTTCTTTCAGTTTGGGTTCATCCATACACTATATAGAACAATGTATGGTGTCCCATTCACATTTAGGCTACTCTTTACCTTCGTGGTTACTATGATGACTGAACGACCTCTCGAGTTTCACTCTTGAGGTCAACAGTCATCATAGTAACCACTTGGATTAAGAATAGCCTTGTTGTGAATGGTGCGCAATACATTATCCTATATATTCTGTAAATCTGTTGGTCCCAAAAGGAATAAAATCACCCACTTTGTTCATCTTAAGGGACACTGTCAGCTTTTTGAGCAATTTAATACCCATTGATTGCTGATGGCACAGAACTAGAAAGAAAGACTAGAATGGCAGTGTGTCATCGTGGAGCATGTAAAGCACACCACCGCCATATTGTGGGTGTCAAGACCCGGACGCAGTCTACTGACATCCACATGTTTTGAGCAGTGCACTCAATCTCTACAGCATTTTAAAAGTAGATAAATAAAAAAAGAACAACCATATTTGTGGCCACCAGCAGAGAACACTAGGTCTATCAATCTCTTCAAGTTGTGTAACAGGGTGTGGTTTGAAACAACTGAGCAGCTGCATGGGATATACTAAATTGGACTAGAAATCTGCAACAAATCTCTCTTACTTACATCTGAGGGAAGTTTTCCTTACTTTACAGTCTTACATTGGTATTGCTTTGTGTTTAATTATTTTCGTTTTTAAATCAGGAGGGGTTTTTCAAAACTGCTTATCTTGTAAGCAACTTCAGAAGGGTTGAAATAACTGCATATTTGATTTTCCTTTGTGGGTAACTGGACTGTCTACTAGTATTCTGTAACAGTTTGCATCAAATTACTTTTAAATAGTTGACAATCAGTTACTGGAGGTTAGTTGAATTACTATAAAGCGCAGTACTCACCAGGGTGGTGGAGCAGTGGTGTATTGGATTGTTTCTAACAGTCACCAGTAGTTGTGGACTACCCACCCCCCCTTCCCCACCCTCCACCCCTCAGAGGCGTGGCGCTTCCTTTATACTTGGTTTACTTGGTTGCACAGGAAAAGAAGGCTACCCATCGAGATTGTCCCCACCACATTGGTGGGATAATTATACTTGAAGCTGTTAAACGTGAGCCAACAATCAGCCTTTTGAAGACTATATTAGAGCTACTGTCCACTAAGTATTGTGGAAGGAGATTCCATAGTTTGGGTGTTCTTATTGTAAAGTAGTTTAACCTTTTTGTTGTCTTAGCTTTGGATACAAATATCTGTTTGTTATGATACTGTGGGGAGATCCAACTGGTAGAGTTATGTAAGCCACAGTGATGCATTAACTCCTGAGAATTCTGGATTTTGTACAATAGGAGAAGGTCACCTCTGGTACATCTTGTGCATAGTGAGTGTAACCCCGTAACCCTTAATCTTTCCTCATAGTCAAGTTTGGATAAATAAGGGACCATTTTTGTGGCTCTTCTCTGCACACTCTCAATTCCATCAATGTCCTGCCTTAAGTAGGGACTCCAGCAGGGGGATCCATAGTCCAGATGGGGCCTGACATAAGCTCTGTATAAGGGAATTACACATTCCTGTGTCCTAGACACAAACGATTGTTGGATCAGAGTGAGCAAGACGTTAGATTTCCTAGCTATCATCCTGCAATGATCACTGGATGATAACTTATTGTTAATGATTACCCCAAGATCTCATTCTAATGGTGACTCATGAAGGGCAACACTGTTCAGAAAGTAAGTCTGCCTAGGGTTGTTCTTACCAAAGTGTACAACATGACACTTGTCTGAGTTGAGTGTCATTTTGTTCAAAACTGCCCATTCTTTGATGGATTTTAAGCTATTCCTCATGGATTCTCTGTTTAACAATGTAAGAACAGAGCCACACAGCTTGGTGTCATCAGCAAATTTCTAGAGAACATTCTCGGGGATAGCCTGCAGGTCACTAATAAAGATGTTAAACAGGTTGGGTCCCAACACGGACCCCTGCGGGACCCCGCTGGTCACACTCAGCAAGTGGGAAAGTGTGCCATTAATTCTGACTTGCTGATATCTTCCATTCAACCAACCTGACACCCAGTTAATTATGTAGTCAGAAAATCCCATATCATTTATTTTGTCAAGTAGGATGTCATGAGGAGCTTTGTCGAATGCTCTACTGTAGTCGAGAAGTATCACATCCACAGGGATGCCATTACCCAATGCCATACTGACATGATTATAGAAGGAAACCAAGTTTGTAGTACAGGAGTATCCCTGTCTAAAGCCATGTTGTGTAGTGTCAGTCAGGTTACCCCCAATAGATTCGTACTCTAGTAGTTTCTTAATAACTTTCTCCATGATCTTGCTTATAACGGAAGTCAGACTTATCAGACGATAATTTTCTGGTCTGGAATGATTACCCTTCTTAAAGATTGGGACTACAGTAGCCATTGGCCAGTCTGAGGATAATTCCCTCATATAAGATTTATTGAATATAATTGAAAGTGGTTTTGCAATAGCAGCAGCTGTCTCTATTAGAAATTGGGGGCTGATGTTATCAGGGCAGGACTGGAATTAGGTTTAGGATAAAATTGCTTTTAATGCATCGTCTCGTTGATGATGTAAGAGGGGGTAACATTGTTTGCATGTTTGAAGTGCTTAGGAACCTCTTTCTTGGTAAATACTGAGCAGAATTGTCTGTTAAATGTGTCTGCCATAACTCTGTCTGTAGATATAATTGTGTCATGTATGCATAGGGGCCCCACGTGTCTATTATTTATTTTTTTATTGCTAAGGTAGGAAAATAGTGATTTATAGTTGTCTTTGGTATGGGCTAGTCGAAACTCAAGTTTTTTTTAGATTGCAGAATGGCTTGTTTGAGTGATTTTAGAGTTTCCCTGTATTGAGTGAACAATAATTTTTTGGTGTCTCCCTCGCTGTTTTTAACTCGTGTAAATAGCCTCTACTTGTTCTTAATTAAGGCTTTGATAGTATTGTTAAACCACAGGGTATTTTCCCTTTTATTATATTTTTGTTATAGGAACATATAATTTTCTGAGTAGTAAATTGTAGATTTGAAAAGTCCCAGGATTCTTCCATGGAAAGAGAGGATAGTGTTGTATCCCAAGAAATTGAGTTTAATTGGTTATTAATAGCATTAAAATTAGCTTTATTATAATTTTTCAATTCAGTACAATTGGTGATGTGTTGCCAAAATGGCAGTGTAAGGGAAATGGTGTAGTGATCACTTGATCCTAATGGGGCACCAATTATAACTTTGGATATTAGATTCTCTATATTTGTAATAATCAAGTCGAGTATATAGTCACCTCGTGTTGGTTCTGTAACGATTTGTTCAAGGCCCATATCAACCATGAGTGTAATTAAGTCTTTCTCGGCCTGCGTACTTCCAGTTAAAGAATGCCAATTTATAGTAGGCAGGTTAAAGTCACCCAGTATAAGGATTTTTCCTTTAGAGGCCATATCTAGGATCTCATTATTTAAACATGCAGAATATTCTTTATTAGATGTCAGGGGCCTGTAGCATGTCCCTACCATCAGTTGTGTTAACCTTAAACTGGATGTTAGCTAGATTGACTCAATGTCACTCGTGGGATTTGGAATGAGGATATATCGTCTCTAACATAGAGACACCCCCATTTGTCCATAGCCGGTCCTTATGATATAGTTTATACCTGGGATGTGTTGGATCCAAAAGTATCAGGATCCACAGTTTCTGTAATAGAAATGAGTCCGTATTTATTCAGTTGACACATAGCTTCTAGTTCAGCTATTTTAACCTGGTTTAAAGATCTGGCATTTAGACTGAGTACCTCACACTCAGAAATGTCCGTAGTAGGCCTCTTTAGAGAATAGGATCTTTTGTCGCTGATCTCACCCTCGGGTTTTAGTTTAAAAGTTTATTAATGGCTGTTGTAAAGCTTTTACCCAGGAGCGAGCTACCCCTACGACTGAGGTGAAGTCCATCCCAACAGTACAGTGAGTCTTTTAGATAGAAGGTTTCCCAATGTGTGAGACAGAGAATGTTCTGTCGGAGACACCAGCATCTGAGCCAGTCATTAAAGGCCTTAATCTTTGTATTAATAATATCAGGCGCTCTTGGTATGGGTAGAATCTGTGAGAAGCATGCTAGGCTGTTTTTTTTCTGCTAGTACATTATTGGTTGCTATAATGTCCTGTTTAAGTTCATCAATACCTCCTCTAGTTATATCATTTGTACCTGCGTGTACTATGAACAAGTGATTTTCACCAACCCCTTTCAGTATGTTTTTTACAGTAGTAGTGATGTCAGATACACAAGCACCTCGCAAGCTTGAGCAGGTACGGTTGAATTTGTCCACATTACATATAGGGCGATCCAGATGTTTAATAATTGAGTCCCCAAGCACAAAAATTTGTTTAGTTAATGGGTGAGAATCCATATTGCTAGTAGTTGATGGTAAATTAAAGGAATCGTGAATTTGGTCTTTTGTTCGGAATTTACTTTGTTTGGGTGTGGGGATCACAGTACAGTTATTCTCTCTCCTGCAGGATGGACTACTGACTAGGGGTCACAGCAGGTATATTGATAGTGACAACATGGGATGGAACACTTATATGTCCTGCTTGAGGCATCGTATTTTATTGAATAAGGGTAGGGGTGGAACATTGCATCAATTTGTTTCCCCCTACGTTTCGATTACTATGGTACCATTGCCCAACTATTTGGAGTCCTCTTGAAATACAGCAGGAGTAGAGGAGGTAATGACATTAGTACTTATAACAGTTGCTGTCTCGTCAGCAGATGGGGGATTTAAAGATAAAGACTGACCCAACATGGAGTCAATATAGTCCTCCAATGCTTCAATCTCAGGTCCAACTGTTGTGGAGGCCAGTAAATGGTTAATTTCTTCTAGGAGGGTTTCTACCATTAAGCATTTATTACATACAAAGTTGGTAATTTGGGGACCAGTGGCATACATGGAGCATGACAGGCAACAGTTGTTTGGAGCCTCCATGTTAACATGTCAGACAAAACACCAAGTTATGTAATGTGCACAACAGCAATAATTCATTTACTTACAGTTTTGGGGCCCTGGTCCCTGCTGTCCCGGTGAACCACAGCAGACACACACAACACGCATGTCTCTCGCGCATCAGCGTGCTTAGCCATATGCCCACATGCATTGTCCTGCTACGCTGCAGAGAGCAGAAAGCTTTTAGCAGTGATGACCCAGAAGTACAACTAGGGGTCACAGGGTCCTCTTGACGAGCAGCACAGAGAATCTTTAAAACACAGTAAGGTTTACCGAGTAGTCTATGAATTGACACAGTTAAAGCACTTTTGGAGTGTAAAATAAACGTTTGTTTGCTAGTAAAAGCCCACTGTAGCTGGTTTCAGGACTGTTTACAGTTGTCCTGGTTACCAGCTCTCTTCCTGTTTCCTGCCTCGTCGGCAGTGTAGCAGGGCTCACACAAATACAACACACTGCACAAATAAATGTAGTAGATCCTACCAGGCACAGTCTAGGACTTGTATAACCTTGCAGGCAGTAGTTTAAGTAGTAGTTTATAGCCAAGGTTCTGACATCACTTCCTCAACAGGTCTTGGGGCACAACTGTCATATTCTTAATAACCCAGCACAGTGCATAACGGGTAAGTACACACCACAAAAAGGAAGTAAAAATATATATTTATATATATTACATTTTGTATATTGTATATTATAAGGGAGAGGGACATGTGGGGAGTGGTGCAATGCACTAGCTGTGGGGCAGCAGTTTTCTGGGAGACATTCTGGAAACTGCATTGCTGTGCTATCTGCAGGCAACTGTCAGCTCTGAGGGAGGAGGTTGCCCACCTCCAGGCTGAACTGGCAAGGACTAAGGAGGCCTCCACCACCCAAAGAGCACCACTGCCACAGAGGCTGCCAAGTATGAAGAGCACTTGGACCACAGTGAGTTCTGGGAGGGTGCGGGTGGTGGAACAGAGGTGAAGCCCATTAGTTGTACCTCTACACAAACCATATGCCAGTCTGGCAGAGCAAGGTTCCTCTATAATGGCACCCTCAGTGGAGACCAAGAAGAATGCTGAGGACACCCACAATGGAGACCCACAGAAGGGTGGCAAGGGACACCACAGGGGAAGGAAACAGCTTCTGATAGGGGACTCAATGGTTAGAGGGGTAGACCTGGGGAGGAGAGGAGAGAAGAAAGTAAGGTGCCTGCCTGGTGCCACAGCTTGGAGGACAAGAGCAAATCCTCAGGATTGCAGAAGCAGCATCACAGGAGAGGGAACTAGATATCATTGTCCACCTTGGGACAAATGACCAGCTAAACAAGGGATCAGTGCAGTGCAGGATGAAATTGTGGAGTTGGGGAGGGGCCTCAGACAGGTAGCAAGCACTGTTACCTTCTCAGAGTGCTGCCAATCCATGGCAGGGTGAGGCTATGTACACAACCATGCAGTTTAATGAATGGTTTGCAAAATTAGTGCAGAGTACAGGGCTTGGCTTCACTGAGGACTGGGGTACACCTGGAGAGATGAAGGTCTATACTGGCACGATGGTGCCATCTGTCCATGAAGGAACCAAGATCCTAAGTGACAGGTTTAAATGCTTCCTTGGCAAGCTTTAAACTAGCTATGGGGGAGGTGCTAATAAGAGGCAGGACATTTCAAGCCTCCCCACAAAACATGACGGGTAGTAAGGTAAACACTGAGGTACAGTGCTTAACAGAGGGCAGAATGGGGTAAATGGAAAAATAGACAAGGGCAAAAAGAGTAGGCATGGGGGAAAAAAGGATAAAGTCAACATTAAATGGAGGGAAATGAGTACCAATACCCGTAGTCTGGGAAACAAGCTTCCTGAGCTAGTAGCCTTGATGGAAAATGAACAATTGGATATTGTGGCAGTCACAGAAACATGGTACATGGGGAACCATGACTGGGATGTCAAAATACCAGGGTACACAGTCTACAGAAGGGACAGGGAGGGGAAAAGAGGTGGAGTAGCTCTATACATGAGAGGATCAAAGTTACAGAACTAAAAGTAAAGGGGAGGCCAAGAGGCACTCTGGGTCACCTGGAGACAGGAATGGCATCACAATCTGCACAGGGTTGTATACAGACCCCCATCTCAAGGGAGAAATGGACAAGAAAATGATAGAGACATTCTCAAAATGGCTGAGAAAGGGGTGATACTGTTGATGGGGACCTGAATATGCCAGATGTTAACTGGATGACATGTACTGCAGCCACATCCAAGAGCAGGGTCATTCGATGCCTGCAGAAGCATACTGTAGACAGCTAGTGTTGGAACCCACTTGGGAGAGAGCAATACTAGACCTGGTACTCTCAAATGGAGAGGATCACAAATTTAGAAGTCAGTAGACATCTGGGAACAAGCGACCACTGCACAGTGTGCTTCACAATAAGCACAACCATAGAGGCAAGCCATACAAAAACAAGCATACTGGACTTTAGAAGGACTGACTTTGGCAAAATGGGTGAATACCTGAGAAATACACTAGCAAATGGCCAAAAAGGAAGGGTGGAAGAACGACTGAGAAAAATCAAAACTGCCATCATAGAGGCAACACGCCTTTATGTGAAACAGATAAAGAAAACAAAGCAGAGTTAAAAACCACTATGGTTCTCAAAAGAGGTGGCAGGGAAGGTTAAGGAGAAAAGGGCTGCATTCAAAAAGTATAAGGCATCACAGAACGAGCACGACAGGGAACTGTATCAATTAAAGCAGAAAGAAGTGGGGAAGGCAGTCAGAATAACAAAAGCCCAAACCGAGGAAAAAATAGCCAAGTCAGTTAAGACGGGGGATAAAACCTTTTATAGGTACATTAGGGAGCATAGAAAGGTTAAGGGAGAAATAGTGAAGATTAATAAGGGAGAGGGGAGGTGGGCAGAGGGAGACAGTGAAAAGGCAGAGATGCTGAAAAAATACTTTTGCTCAGTATTCACAAAAGAAGATGAGGAGGAGTTACCTAAACCAGACAATAGAAGCACTCTGGGTAGGGGGGTTGACACCAGTCCATTTACAGAAGAAAGAGTCCTGAAAGCACTCTTAAAACTCAAGGTGGACAAAACAATGGGGCCTGATGGGATTCACCCCAGAATCCTAAAAGAACTAAGGGAGGACCTAGTGACACCACTGACCACACTTTTTAACAAATCATGCGAGGATGGGGTAGTACCTGAGGACTGGAGGAGGGCAGATGTGATTCCCCTTCACAAAAGTGGGAGCATGGCAGAAGCAGGAAACTACAGACCTGTAAGTTTGACCTCAGTGGTAGGGAAAATGATGGAATCACTTCTGAAAGAAAGAATTGTTGAGTACCTAGAGGCCAGCAGGGCACAGGACCCAAAGCAGCATGGATTTAGAGCAGGAAGGTCATGTCAGATGAATCTAATAGATTTCTTTAACTGGGTGACCAAAGTAATAGACCAGGGAGGTGCTGTGGATATGGCCTACCTAGACTTTAGCAAGGCATTTGACACAGTCCCGCACAAAAGATTAATAATCAAGTTAGCCAGCCTGGGAGTGGGTCCCAGGGTGGTAGCCTGGGTAGCAAACTGGCTGCACAACAGGACACAGAAGGTAATAGTGAATGGAACACATTCTGAAGAAAGGGGGGGTTACTAGTGGAGTACCTCAGGGCTCAGTACTGGGTCCAGTCCTCTTTAACATCATTATAGGTGACATTGCAGATGGTCTGGAAGGAAAGGTATGCCTCTTTGCAGATGATACAAAGATCTGTAACAGAGTTGATACACAAGGGAGGTTAGAAAGGATGAGAAGGGACTTGGCAAGGTTGAAGGAATGGTCAGACATATGGCAACTTAGATTCAATGCAAAGAAGTGCAAAGTAATGCACCTGGGAAACAAAAACACAGGAGAAGAGTACACAATAGGAGGGGAGGTACTAACAAAAACAAAAATGGAACAGGACTTGGGAGTAGTCATATCAGATGATCTAAAGGTTGGTAAGCAATGTGAGAAGTCAGTAAGGAGAGCCAGGGTGATACTGGAATGCATAGAAAGGGGCATCACAAGTAGAAAAAGGGAAGTGGTTATCCCTCTGTACAGACAGGTAGTGAGACCCCATCTGGAGTACTGTGTGCAGTTTTGGAGACCTCATCTACACAAGAACATAGACAGAATGGAAGCAGTCCAGAGGAGGGCAACTAAAATGGTGCAGGGTCTGCATCAGAAATCATATGAAGAAAGACTGAGAGAGCTTAATATGTATACCCTTGATGAAAGAAGGGACAGGGGGGACATGATAGAAACTTTCAAGTACCTCAAGGGAATCAACAAAGTCCAGGAGGGTAGCATCTTTCAGAAAAAGATATGTGTAAGAACAAGGGGGCACAATTTAAAGATAGAGGTGGGACAGCTCAGGGGTAATGTGAGGAAAAAATGTTTCACAGAGAGAGTGGTGGATGCGTGAAACTGCCTTCCTTAGGAGGTTGTTGGGTCTAAAACAGTGGGGGAATTCAAACATGCATGGGACAGACACAAGGCAATTGTAGTGGGGGGGTGGCAGGAAGTAGGCTGTTGGTTAACTAGAATCTGCAGCTTATCCAGTAGGTAGGGAAATGGGCAGACTGGGTGGGCCAAGTGGTCCTTATCTGCCGTCAAAGTCTATGTTTCTATGTTTCTGTCAACCCATACACTGTGAGTCGGGTTTGGGGTTACTGTAGGGTGACCAGAATTCTTTGATGAACAACCAGTACTATAGCTGGCTAGATACTTCTGATACCACTAGCTACTGAATGCATTTAGTTAGTTTTTGTTGATCAGATAAGTGCACTAGACAAACAGTTGCTTATTTTCAGGCATGATCAGGGAGGAGTACATAGAGCAATTGAAATACAATCAAGTCAACAGAGAGATTCAGAGTTTTCAACATACAATAAACAACAAAGCAGGTTAAACAAAGATGAGATCCAAATCAGCAGTGAGGGTCTAGAATTACCTACATACAGTAAACAGTGAGGGTCTAGATTTACCTACATACAGTAAACAGTGGGGTGTGTCGAGTCAGGGTACAAAGTATAGTACAGTTTCTCAATTATAAAAGTTCATTATACAGTCAGTTATTAGTAATGGGGCCTAGTTGGGGGGGCGTGGCTAGCTGCCTAGTTGAGTGGAAGCACTTTTGGGGAGCTCCATGAAGGACATCCATTATTTAGCTTTAATTTTATATTTTTATCCTTTGTGTTGGTGTGAAAACTACCCAATCTAGTCCACTTTTCATGTAGCGACCAGCCAGAGAGCTTTTATCAGAAAACAGCGGTTTAAAAGGCAAACTGCTTTGCTTCTCATGGTGGGTCCTCTAAAATAACTACCAGTCTTGTAACCTACTCATCCGTGGAGCAGGGTAGTGAGGAGCCCAGGCTGGTGAAGTTAGAATCTCTGCAACCAGCGGTCATGACTTTGACAAAAACAGTCCAGCAAATAGACAAAAAAATGTAAACGTACCATGACAGGATGGTTGTGGTGGAACAGAAGTTGGCCGGTCTGCTGGATAGGACTTAAGCTGTAGAGAGATCATCGGAGAGGGCACAGGCCACGGCAGTAACCTGTATTAAAGGACAAGCCATTTTGAGGTCCACCTGGAGCATCTCACCCAGGCTGTGAATGTTCACATTATTGGGATGCCAAAGGGAGTGGAGGGAGAAGATCTGCTTTCCTTTATGGCCTCTTGGATGACTGAGACGTTCGGCCTAGATGTTCAGGGTCTGATGGTCTGGGCCTCAGAATCAACATTCACATAGCTGGTGGACTACCGAATGGAGCAAAAATCATTATGCTTGTTACTGCATTGGCGACAGCCAGCAACTGAATTTTGCAAGTGGCCAGAAATAAAAAAGGAGTAGAGATGGAGGGATCCAGGATAATGGTGTTCCCAGATATTTCCTACACCACCCACATGAAGCGGAAAAGATTTGATGCTATTTGGTGTCACTTGAGGACACTGGATATCCCCAATAGTTTGCCCATGCCCACCCATTTGCATGTCATGGTTGGTTTGAAAGCCTATATTTACTCAGAATCTAAGGAGGTTTCTAAACTTCTGGATGAGCTGGAAGCTGAGAGAGCTGGAAGAGAGGGGGGATTCCTCCTAAGATTCTGAACACGGGAATACTTGAACTATGATTGTAAGTGACTTTTATAATGGACTTGGGGTAAGAACATCTCCCTAATTCCTCCTGCACTACTGTTGGACTGTTTGAGGAGTTCCACTATTAATTTCAATGTCTTTTTCTTGGGACTAGTCTATGGGCTAATTTACTATTTGCAAATATCACACTGGGGCTACTGTAGTATTGAGGCTGCACCTTATCTTCAGAGCCAGTTGGACACTATGAGGACTGTTATGGCTGTGAGGTCCATTTTTCAAATATGCAAGAGTATTCCCCTTTGAAAGACATTATGTGTCTCCTGTGTTTTATATTCACAGCTATTTACAGCCCTGGCAGTATTGGGGGGTTATGGGATAGTTAAACGCTACAGGTTGGTTATACTTAGTATACCTAGGTTATTTAAAAGACAAAGAACCTCTGTGCGCAAACACTGAGGCAAGGGTTACCCCAAAGGGCATTTGGCTGGGAAGCCAAGTTATACCTAGGTTATGCCTAGCAGAACTCTGTACCATCAGTTGTGATTCTATCATAGAGTATGAACAGTGATTGCCACATCCAGGGACTCATTGACTCATGCATTATCCACTGGGTGGGTGTGCAACCACTGCAGCTGGTGACAGATATCCTCAGGGAAGCATGATAGACATGGGACACTTTGTGTAGGGACATGGAGAACCGTGGAGTAGGTTTGGTGGGTATTGCAGATAGCATGGGACATGACACTTTCTGCATGGAAGATGGAGGTCCACAGGGTGGGTGAGTGGGTATCACATATTGCGGCGGTAATTGTACTTTCTGGCAGTGGGTATGAAGAACTACAGGATGGGTGAGTGGATATAATGGACCTCATGGGATATGACAGAAGCTATAGGGAGATGAACAAAGGAACTTCTGGGGGGACATGGAGATCCATGGGGCAGGTGGGTGAGTCTGCCAGAGTGCAACAGACTGGCAATGGGCTACTGTGTCCCTGGGTTCCTCTTGCTTATGAGAATTTCAATGGTTGCAACACTCCAAATCTTTGGCTGCACAGTGAAGAAGTCTAGCTGCTCCACAGCGAATGTGCTGCTTGGACTTCTCACCCTGGCTGTTCGTTAACAGTAATTAATGAACAGTCAGATGGTGGGATTCAGTCAATTGCCTTGTTGTATTATGTACCCCATGTAATAACAGAATTTCATCCACTTACTGGACAGGTGGGTGGATTAGTACACAAGTTCTGGCCGGTATTATTATCTGACCCCATACTGAGAGAACATACCTCTAAGAAACCCAGGATCACTTTATCTAAGGGTAGAAATTTCTAGGAACAAACTTGCACATAGCCATTTTAGTTCAACAAAAAAGCAGCCATCGGGAAGTAGATGGCTACAGAACAAACCAAAGGGCCTATTTTGCTGTGGCAGATGTAACACATGCCAATACAAGGATAACATTTGAAAAAGATGGCGAGGCAAACATAATTTCTGATTTTCTGACGTGCACTACACCCTTTGTAGTCCACATGTGCTGGTGCCCGTGCAGCTGTTACTACATAGGCAGAACTACAAGGCCTGCCAAACAGCACATTCATGAGCATGTAAAGGCCTTTATAAATGGTAACTTACATAATGCCATTGGGGCACACTATGCTCTTGCACATAACGGGAAACCAGATAGCCTAAGATTTACAGTCTTAGAGCATGTACAAAGAAATCCCAGGGGAGGTGACAGGGTAAGAGAGCTATCTCAAAAATAAATAAAATGGATATTGTACTTGGGAACAGTCATACTGGCAGTGTGGGGTAATAACTAGTTACTTGTAACTAGTAACTGTAATCTGATTACTTTTCTAAGTAACTAGTAATAGTAATTGATTACTTTTAAAATAAAGTAATAAGTAACTGTAATGACATTACTTTTCATAAAAGTAACTAGTTACTGTAATATATATAGTAATATAAATAGAATAACAGATGGGCATCCGTCTGTTATGGTTGCTGTAATCCATCAAGGGGTTCCTGTGACTTCATAAACCTCAGGAGTGAAGCTCAAGAGGTTTATGACATCACAGAAATGTGCAGATTGTGCAGGTGTCGTTTGATATTCAGGTTTCACTGTAAACAAATACTGCTCAACTAACTGCATGCTCGATTTATTACAACATCAGGCTAAAGAAACGGTCTTCTCATAAGCTCTGCATAAGCACTCAACATCTTCACCTTGAACATTGAATTCAAGTTGCCTACCATATTTTGCCTTTTTCACAAAAGTCTGGGCAACATTTCATGGCTGTGAGGTGCCATTTTTTGTAGCCTTACTGATATTCAGGTTTGAGTAGTCTCAGTGTCTCTGTATTATGAGCTGCCAGAGGTACAGGGTGGTGTAAACCCGTGGCACAACAACTGGAGCAAATGCATGCAGCCTTGTAACATTTACCCTAGAAATTCTGACCTAATACTGGTTTGCCCTATGAGATATTTGCTCTAACACAGTAATGGCTACAACTACAAGGTAGCCTAATTTTTTGTACCACTGATTTCTGCATGGTTACAGTCTCACTGCCTTTGGGTGTCTGGGTTGTTTTTGCCAGTTGTCTCATTACAGAAAATGTTGTTAGGCTGAATGGTTCTGGTGAGGTGTCCTTGTGCTGGGTGTCCTTGCACCAATAGTTGCAGATCCAGTGTAAATTAGTGCCCCCTCCAGTTTGAATATTTCTTTAATCTGTAGAAAATGAAAATGAGCGTGCACACATAGCTTTCACCTTTCAGCCTTCTTACTAGGTCCTGTTAATTAGTCCCCACTTAAAGGGAAATATCCACCTACGAACAGGCCCCACCTCAGTGTGAAGCAAGGCCCGATTAGCACTTTATGAAATAGTTATATTTTTACCTTAGTATGCCATCCATAAATTTAAAAGTTTATCTGGTTGATCCTGCCCCCATCCCTGACGGCATTTCACAATGAAGAGCATTGCCAGCATGCCCACAACCACCTGCAGCTGTCCCCAGAGTGATGTATTGTGCAGAGAGCAGTCATGGTGCATCCATAGGAATACTATATGGTGGGAGCTTCTAATTGCTCTGGTTTGGAAGCTACAGGTCTCAATGCTAAACAGGTATAGGCTGGTGGGTGACTCCCACCCTATGTCTGGGCTCTGTATAGCACTGAGATCCATAACTTCCAAACCAGTGCTATTAGAAGCTCCCGCCATACAGTATTCCTATGGAGACACTCCGGCTGCTCCCTGCGTGACACGTCACTCTGGAGACAGCCACGGGTGGTTGTGGGCATGCCAGCAAGTGCTCTTCATTGTAAAATGCTGGTGAGGAGGGGGCAGGATCAACTAGATAAACATTTAAATTTACAGATGGCATACTAAGGTAAAAAAATACAACTATTTCATAAAGTGCTAGTCTGGCCCTGCTTCACACTGTGGTGGAGCCCACTTGTAGGTGAACGTTTCCCTTTAAGGACTCCTCAGCCTATTCACTTCTACTCTGCCTTTTCATACCTATCATCACCTTTCGTTTTCCAGATTTTAGTCCTACCATAACTATTATCACTTTATAATAACTGGTCAGCAATTTTTTCCATTGCTTGACCCAGTTATAATTTTCCATTATAACCCGTGGGTTATAACGGCACACATGCACAACCTCAATCAACTGAGAGCCACATCCTGAGTGGCTCTTCACTCCTGCTGGATGGGCTAAGCAATTGAACAAACATGGCGGCTCCTCATCCCGTGGAGTGAGGAGTCATCAGACTGAGTCGTCTATTTGTTTGTTTTTTTACTGTAGCTAGCTTAATACATATCTGGTTGATCCTACCATTCTGAAGCTGCAAAGCACAACTCACATGAAGAACAGCCACAAAGTGTCTCTCAAAGGTAGACACGATTTTCGATCTCCATCACCACAGCAACCTAAATACAGTGTTTCAAAAAAAGTAAAAAGCTAACAAATAAATGAAAAAAGAAGACTGTTTCTTAGAAAGACAGTGTGTGCGTGTGTGTGTAAAAATTACTGCCCAGCAATTAGAAATAATAAAAGATGGGGAAGTGTGCTTAAATTCAAAATTAATGGTTGCCCTCAGTGTGGGATGCTTAGTAGGATGTAAAGGGGTGGTTGTGACTGGCATTGTCAGGATATACAGCTGGGAAAGATCCCCAAGAGCACTGGCAGTAGATGCAGGGTGTGTGTGTGTGTGTGTGTGTGTGTGTGTTGGAAGGTGAGTGTGGGTGTTATGGAAATGAAAAAGGTCAGGGACAGCAATCGCTGGCAAAGCCAGGATTCAGCTGTGGGGGAAAAGATTGTGGAGGGAAGTAATAGAAGCAGGGTGTGTATTTTAGTGCTTTTTTTAATAGAGCTCTTTTTTATGGAAATGTAAAGGGATTATCGTGGCTGTCAATGTCAGATGTGTACTGTGTTATAAAAGAACATATTGTCTTTAGAATCTGTTTTATTTCTTTTGTACACTTCTTGGGGTTTCATGAGCACATTTTGTAACTATTTTCAGTGAGTAAACACAACCATGTTATCAAAAGTAAAGTAATATAAAAAGTCACGAAGTAAAGACTGTTGCACATGGATTAGGTGTGCCAGGTTAATCAAATGTCACACAAAAAGTACCATTGTAAACAATGAAGAAACCGGCACCACACAAAGACCAAATCAGCGTATGCTAATATTCGGGCTGAAATCACAAAGTCATTATTTGTAGGCACTCACCACACATTACAGGCAAAGGTTCTCTGTAGTTGAAATTCAAAACACTCCACCATTGGCAATTTCGAAAAGTTTGTTTATTCATAAATCCACAAGTGTGATGAAAAACGAAATGAGTGAGTGCAAAACAGCCCCAGCCCGTTCCTCCCACTTCCTGCATCCAGCAAGGATCACACTAACCACAGTCCAACACCTGACATGTTTCACTCAAAATTAGCTTTTTCAAAGGTGATGAGCCATCCTGTTAAGTCCCCTTAAAGTCATATGCAAAGGTTTTTTAAAACTAAAAGAAACAGCATAATTCAATAAACACTGCTATGAAACATATTTGTGTTCCACGTTTTGTAACAAAAGTCAACAAATTAATGCATTTTAATGTCTTTTTGGTGTGGTCCATTTCCTCAAGGTTGCAGGGTGCTGATGTCATTTGGGATGCTTTCCTGTTAGGAAGTTGTATTGCTGCTAGTAATACAATGCTGGTACCTTCACTGCTGTTGGTCAGTGTCTGCTTTACAATAATTTAGATTTAATAGGTACCCTATTTGCATGAATTTCTACTAGGGATGGCTGTACTAGCCCTGGTAAAAAGATAATTTTAAAGTGATTTATTGAGGTTTGCCATAGAAAATGGGAGAAGTGACCTGATGTGCTGTACTCTACTGTGCCCACAATGCTTCACTGTGTAAATTAGTATACAGGCTTTTATTTTTCTGTGCTCACTGAAGAAATAGGAGCCAACAACTCTCAGTGTAGAAGTCTTGTAACTAGATACGGTATGTACAGTGCATTGTTGTGAAAATAAACAAACAAAAGCTTATACTGTTGACACCAGTACTATGGGACAGCATTTCAGAGTACGGAAATTGTAAAACAAGTTTGCATTTCACCCACAATGTCTTGCTGCAGTTATTTACTTATTACTGCCTGCCACCAGCAACATAAGGTATTGTACGTCTGATTAAGGCAACTTTGTAAATTACCCAGAATTGCATGTTGCTGTATGTCAAACAATGACATCATTTTGGGGGGTGTGGCCATATACATGAAACTAGAAAATGAAATCCTGCTAAAACAGTAAAAAAAATGAGAATGACAGATTTTTTTATATAACAAATTGTAGTTTCAACATTTGAAGCATGCCTGGCAATGGGATGCCATATGTAACAGGCATTTGGGGAACCTTCAACATTTACCTTAACATCAATGTGCTACTCTCCCTGACTTCTGCACAGGCTATAAAATTAAATTTAAACTGTTATTGTGCATTACTGGGATTGAACATGACACAACCACAATCAAACAATTTTCAGATTCTTGCAACAGGCACTATGCAAGGAATGAGAAGTCTGTATAGCCCTCAGCAGTGTGACTGCCTCCATAGCTTATGTATTGAAGAAAGAGACTAGCACCCCAAATGACATCACCAGAGCGGAGACATGCAGATTACTGCAGG
This sequence comes from Neoceratodus forsteri, assembly GCA_016271365.2. Taxonomy (NCBI): domain Eukaryota; kingdom Metazoa; phylum Chordata; order Ceratodontiformes; family Ceratodontidae; genus Neoceratodus; species Neoceratodus forsteri. The sequence continues at coordinate 289,042,945 of CM057455.1, read as the reverse complement.
GCACATATAGTCTCAGCATCTAGCAGTGTTGTTGACACACACCACACAATAAATAGGTATAAATGGTATGGAATGGTAGATTTTCATATGAAACACTAGGCAGACACTGTTGTTGTAACAATATTTAATGAATGATGCTGACAGTTTATTTTCTGTAAATTTCATCACATATGATCTTTAAATACAGGACCCCATTAAAGTGACAGTGCAAATTAAACATATACAAAATTCACAGTTAAAATCCATAATAGGATATCATAAAGACAAATACAAAAACAGCAGGACAAGAGGACACAGCATGACATTAGAGGGAGGCTGATTAAGGGGTGAGATGAGGAAGTTCTTTTTCACAGAAAGGGTGGTGGATGCATGGAGCGGCCTACCCCAGGAAGTGGTGGATATGAATACAGTGCAGGACTTCAAACAGGCATAGAATAGGCAGAAGGGAGCAATACAGATGAGAATGAATAGATAGGCCATTGACAGAGCAAAGGCCTATGGCACAGTCATAAGGTAGAAAAAGGAATGGGCAGACTGGATGGGCCTTGTGGTCCTTTTCTGCCATCAGCTTCTATGTTTCTATGTAATAATGAAAGCAACATACACACATTTAATTTTTAAAGTTCAGAAACATGTTCGAGTCCCACTACTTGGTTGTAAATTTACTAATTCATTTTTTTAAAAAAAGGGAACTAAAAGTCCTTCTTATTTATTGAAAATCCATCATCTTCATTCAGTGCATCCAATAAAGATCCGGGGCATATAATCTATAACAAAAAAAGATGGTTACAACCAAAATATGGTAACGAACAATAAACAACACATATAGATGCAAAAACACCCTAGGCTTCATAAAGACATTCAAAAAATATTTCAACATAGAATATTTAACTAAACCAAAATCACAAGCAAGGCATAATTATTTAAACTTAAGGAAGGGTTTTATCTCTAGTCTACCATTTAACCCTTTACTTTCCATACTTATCTTTAAATGAAAAAATCCAATATTGTTCATGCCTGAGGAGGAGATTATTATAATCTCCACCTCTTCATGACAACACTGGCTTTTCCACGCCCTGAAATTTAAAACAATGTTTATCACCATCCTTACTCCCAACAACATGTGCTGCGAGGGCATTTTTTACATCACAATTTTCTATCGTCCTCAAATGCTTCTTAAATGCAGTCCTTTTTAATGTCTTTATAAGTGACATTGCAGAGGAACTGGAAGGAAAAGTATGTCTCTTTGCAGAGGACACAAAGATCTGCAACAGAGTTGATACATAAGATGGAGTGGAAAGGATGAGAAGGGACTTGGCAAGGTTGGAGGAATGGTCAAATGTATGGCAGCTCAGATTCATTGCAAAGAAGTGCAAGGCAATGCACATGGGGAACAAAAACCCAGGGGAAGAGTATACAATGGGGGGTAAGATACTGACAACTGTAAAATGGAAAGGGACCTGGGGTAATTATATCAAATGACCTAAAGGTGGGCAAGTAAAGTGAAAAGGCAGTAAGGAAGGCTGGGGGGGATACTGGGATGCATAGGAAGAGGCATCAATAGTAGAAAACAGGAAGTTGTTATCCCTCTGTACAGACAGTTGGTGAGACCCCATCTGGAGTACTGTGTGCAGTTCTGGAGACCCCATATCCACAAAGACATAGACAGAGTGGAGGCTGTCCAGAGGAGGGCAACCAAAATGGTGCAGGGTCTGCACCAGAAGACATACAAAGAAAGACTAAAGGAGCTTAATATGTATACCCTTGAGGAAAGAAGGGAGAGAGGAGACATGACAGAAACTTTCAAGTACCTCAAGGGAATCAACAAAGTCCAAGAGGGTAGCATCTTTCAGAAAAAGAGATGTGCAAGAACAAGGAGGCACAATTTGAAGATAGAGGGGGGACGGCTCAGAGGTAATGTGAGGAAATATTTTTTCACAGAGAGGGTTGTGGATGCATGGAACAGCCTCCCTAAGGAGGTCGGGGGGTCAAGAATAGTGGGGGAATTCAAGAATGCTTGGGACAGACATAAGACAGTCCTAGTGGGGGTAGGAGGAAGTATGCTGTTGGTTAGCTAGGATCTGCAGCTTATCTGTTAGGTAGGAAAATGGGCAGACTAGGTGGGCCAAGTGGTCCTTATCTGCTGTCATATTCTATGTTTCTATGCTCACCAATACAGATCTTAAAGGTTCTTATTGTTTTCCGTAAATAGAAAGAACCACAATTATAACTAGCCAAATACACCATGTCATAAAACCTTTTACTGGGAACTCCCTCTCCAATAATGGGTGTAACAATGGGTGTATCAGTGTCCATGATATAACAGCAAAATTTACAATTACCACATCTGTGGCTACCACTCTCCCTTCTCGGTAGCCACATACGTGGTCTTAATGCCATTGGTTCCACAGAATGCACTAACGTATCTTTAAGAGTGGTCCCTCTCCTATGTACTATTTTTGGACCATCTTTCGAAAGCTTCCCCAAAATCCTGCATCCTGCAAAGTTATGTGTCAATTTCTTTTGATAATACTCGCTACTTCATGTGACTGTGCATTATATGTACTGACAACAAAAGTTTGACCATCCCGTAGTTCCACCACCTTTTCTATTTTTTCCCTTCTAACAAAGTCTCTCTATCGATATTGTTTACAGTATGTCTTGCTTCATCAGTTATTCTACCAGCATATCCCCTCTCCCTAAGTCTGTTCTCTAACTCAGCTGCTCTCTTCTCATAGATAGCTTCAGAGCCACAGTTTCATTTAGTATGAATAAATTGCCCTTTTGGAATGGCTTTTATGACATGTGATGGTTGGCTGCTACTTGCTAACAACAGAGTGTTAAGGTCTGTGGGCTTCCGAAATAAGTCTGTAGTAAGTCCCCAGACCATTCTTCATTATCACTAAATCCAAACAATGTATCTTTTCACTGTCATATATCAAGCTAAATTTTAAGTTAGAATTACTGGATTCTAGGTATTTTACAAACTCCAGCAAATCAATAACAGTTCCTGTCCAAATGAACAGCACATTATCGATATACCGCTTCCAAAGGCAATTATACTGTCTATAAGGGTTCGAGGTAAATCTAACCACCTCCTCCTCCCATTTGGATCAGCAATTTCTGTCTCCTGGATGATGCTTGATCCTTCCCCTGTGTCTTTAAGATATGCTGGAATTTTTTGAACCAGTTCAGCAATATGTCCATCCACAAATTGTGCCAAGGGTTTCATAAGAGAGTTATTACCTGAGACGATAGATCTCCCAGGAGGGTCTATTAAGCTCTTGTGAACCTTTGGCAAACAATAAAATGTGACTCTCTGGGGACAATCAACACATAAATATTCAATAATCTGTTCTGGCAAATCATTGCCCTGTTTCAACTTTTTCAAGTAAACATCTATTTCCCTTTTAAATTGATCTGTGGGGTCTCTACATAATCTTTTGTAAAAATTAGTGTAATTCAAGTGTCTCATCACTTCCCTATCATAATCTGAGCTAATAAGTACCATCACTGCCCCTCCCTTGTCTGCAGATTTAATAGTAATATCCAGATTCTGGCCCAATTTCTCAAGTGCTTCTATTTCTAATTTGCTGAGGTTATGAAATATTTTTTTTTCTATGTTTTCCCACCTCCTCTATTTCAGTTTCACAGGGCTTAAAGAGCAGGTGCTTAGTAAAGGTGCACATTTTAAAGAATGAAGGTTTGAGGCCTGTACATGCCTCTGCAATCATTCAGTTTGTTTTTATTTGTTTATTTACTTACTTTTACTTCTTTTAATTTGTATTTTGCCGAGTGCTAGCGAAAAAAATTAGTCCAATGGAGTCCCCATTTGATGATGTCAGAAAACCCTTACTAGCAAGCCTGCCAGTGTATTTCAAAGGGAAAGTGCAACTTTTCTACATTTAACATGTTTCTTTCAGACTGACCTATAGGTGGAGCTATAAGCAGACCCAGCCTGCCCTTGTACTTCCAGACTGACCTACAGGTTGAGCTGTGAGCTGACCCAGCCTGCTCCTGTACTTTCAGACTGACCTACAGGTGGCGCTGTGAGACCCTGCAATTGCACTGTGCAATCTACATGCAAATCAGGTCATAATGAGATGCAAATATGGATGTTTGCCCACAGACAGCCTAAGTAGGTGCATTTGTATAACACTTTTGAATACAGCAAATGTTTGCCCTGGGAAAACGTCCTAGTGAACGTGTTAACCCTGCGCAACCACTGCACAACTGTATTTGTGCTGCACAAACCTGTCTTGAACCAATAACACAGTTCTGCAGTATTTGGTCTGCACTGTTGTTTGCAACTTTATTGCATCCACTGCTTTGCTAGCACACACATTGGTCACGTAGTTCACCTTTACCTTCCTGGAAAAGTAACACTTCTTGCCACCAAAATATTATATATTTAATAGACATATGTGATTTTTTTTTTAACTCTGTTATTTATCCCACCTTCCTACCTCAGTGTCCACTCCTTCGGACTGTTCATACCCTTCAGGCCACTGCTCCAGGATCTGCCCCTAGAGCACTTCTTTCCTCCCTCCTATCCTGCACAACAGGGTCTATCTCAGAATTGGTGGTCTTGGGTGGAGCAGTCGTCATCTAGGACCACCGAGGGGATTATCTGTTTTTCTGTGCTCCCCCTCAACCCTGCCCCCTGGGACGCCAGTGCAAGGACGTACATCCAGAGAGGTGACATGCAGACACACATCTCTCTCAAACACCCAACAGCATCCCCCCTTCCTGACTCCGTGAACAGAGCCGGCAGCCCCCTCAAGAGCCCATGTTCCCAACGGCTCTCTCGGGATGTCGGGTGCTTATTGCACCCCTGAGGGAAGAGAGCATCCGTTGGGACGCTCAATCCTCCCTCTCCCAGCCGACCCCTGCCGACCCGAGTCCGTTCCCGAACCCAGGTTGCCAGCGTGGTGTGAGGTGTGGCGTCCAGCACCTCAACCCTCAGCACCACCGGGCCGGCATATGTGATTTTTGATAACATGTGGGGCCAGATATTTAAAACTTAGCCCCGGGGCAAAATTAGCACTGCACAGTGTGCTAAATTAGCCTAGAACCATTTGCATGCTATATTCAAAGGAATAGCCCCGAGGCTAAAACAACTGAATATAGTGTGCAAATGAAGGCATGCAAACAGGGCTGGGTGTGCAGTGCAATACTAGGCCAGCAAATGAGACAGCTATGAATATAGCATCCAGGAAGTGCAAATCAAAACAGCAGCCCAGTGGACACAGATGTGGAAGAAGGTATAGGTGAACTACACAATCAATGTGTGTGCTAGCAAAGAAGTGGATGCACTAAAGCCGCAAACAACAGTGCAGGCCAAATATTAGTCAGTGTCAGTGGCTCAGTGGGTAGCACACTCGCCTCTGAAGCTGGGAGATCAGAGGGCTGTGGATTCAGTTCCCACATCTGGCACTTGGGTTAATATCCCAGTACTGACACTGGGGTGCTGTCTTTTGGATGAGACGTTAAACTGAGGTCCCATCTGCCTGGATTGGTAGGAGTTCAGGTGGATGTTAAAGATTCCATGTCACTTATCCAAAGGAGTAGGGGAATTTCCCTGGTGTCCTGGCCAAATTTCCCTCATTCACTAACAATACCACTAACAGTTTCATCTGGTTCAAGGTCACTTGGTACCCATCACTGTGGTGTAGTTTACAGCTCTGCTGCACAGACCACCCTAGCCAGATTAAACCCCCTCTTCAATGCATTCTTCCGCTTTGCCCTCGATGCCCCCCCTCGTACACATCACTGCACGCTTTATTGTTCCCTGTCCCTACCTTCTCTAAGTAACCGGCACCTAATTCATAGCGCTTAATTCACTTCTAACTTCTGGCTCGGCTCCCTCCCTCCCTACCTCGCATCCGTCCTATCCTCCCCACCTACCCCCTCGCACGCCCTCAGGTCTACTGACGCTAGGCTATTATTCATCCCTCACCGAAGGACCATCTCCAGCCAATCTGCATTCTCTTACCTCTTCCCTAAACTCTGGAATGACCTGCCCACCCAGATCCACCATTCTTCATCCAAACTCCCCCTTTCCTATGCCCTTTCTAACTTCCTTACACCCAATTGATACTGCCCCTGACCACCCCCCTGTTAGCTCCTCTTCCCCCCGTTCCCCCCTTCGCCTGACCAGCGGCCCGGCCATCGTCTAATCATCTGGCTTTTCTACTACCCTGCTCACTTACACTCTCTCTATTACTCACTCTTGCACTCTCAATTTCTCCCTTCCCTAATCAACCCACGCTCCCCATCCTGACTCCCTCCCTCCTCACCTAACCTCCCCCCTACACACCTAACGCTATTACTCCTTCCTTCTCTACCCCGATCCTGTCAGCTTGGTACATCTCCCTTTAGCTCAACTTCTGCTACTGGCACTCAAGTTCTGCTAATACTACCCCTGTTCTGAAACTGGCACTTATGTATCTCATGCTTTGCCTCGATGTGTACCCATGATTTGTATTCCATACCCTTATGATCAAGTTCTGCACTGTTCCTACCTCGCTGTGTAACCATGATTTGTATAACCTGTCATTGTTGATACTGTGGTGTACTGTACTGTTCTCCCTATGTAACCTGTTCAATTGTAATCCCTTCCACCTATGTACAGTCTCTGAATAGTGCTACTGTAAGTTAAACTACTGTATGTTTGCCTGCCTCCTCTGCAACCCCCGCCCCCAACGAGGTCACACCGTGAGACGAGCATCTTTTTGCTCATTGTGCCTTTCTTGGTGAAACATTTTCAATAAATAAATAAATAAATGGGCTGTGCCTGAAAATAGGCAGGATTTGTCTAGTGCACTTACCTGGTCAACAAAAACAAAATAAATACTGCAGAACTGTGTTATGGATCAAGACAGGTTTGCGGCACAAATACATTTGTGCAGGGCTAGCACGTTCACCTGGCACTAGGACGTTTTCCCAGGGCAAACATTTGCTGTATTCAAAAGTGTTATACAAATGAGCCTACTTAGGCAGTCGGTGGGCAAATATCCATATTAGTATCTCATTATGACCTCATTTGCATGTAGATTGCACAGTGCAATTGCAGGGTCTCACAGCACCACCTGTAGGTCAGTCTGAAAGTACGGGGAAGGCTGGATCAGCTCACAGCTCAGTCTGTTACAGTAGGTCAGTCTTGAAGTACAGGGGCAGGCTGGGTCTGCTTACAGCTCTACGTATAGGTCAGTCTGAAAGAAATATCTGGAAAGTAGAAAAGTTGTAGTTTCACTTTGCAGCACACTGGCAGGCTTGCTAGTAAGGGTTTTCTGACATCATCACACGGGGACTTCATTTGACTTTTTTTTTTTCCTTTTTCACTGGTACTTGGCAACATACAAATAAAACGATGAAAATGTAAGTAAAAGTAAGTAAATAAACAAATAAAAGCAAACTGAATGATTGCAGAGGCATCCAAAGGCCCAAAACCTTCGTTCTTTAAGATATGCACCTTTACTAAGCACCTGCTCTTTAATAAATATCTGCAGAGCAGGGGACCAAGGAGGGCAAAAAGTGGACATGGCTTAAACCCCCTCATTATTTCATTTTATGTACATTCGTCACTGTTTTCTTCATCACCCTGTCATGAAAAAAAGGATTTTAAGCTCAAATTTCTCCCCATTTTATGCAGATCAATTACTGTGTCAAAAACATTGATATTTGTAGGATCCCTGGTATAAATGTGATTGGTGTTGTAACTGATTCCTTAGATTCACTCCCTGATGAAGACCTTGTGATAGGGTTGAAGCGCTTGGGAAGGATTCTGTTCAGGCTTCCTTGGCCACAATAAATTATGTATTTAACTAAACTCTGGTCTCCATGAGTGCTGCTTCAAGTTTAAAACTGCTTCCTGGTTTCAAGTTTAAAACTGTTTCCTGGTTGGCAACCTATTTGCAGCACCGCTAGCGTTCCTGTGCGCAACTGTTTTTTTTATGTATTTCTCTGATCTCCAGCCTAATGGCCAGATTATCCTACGGCCATCCTATTTTCTGAAATATCTCAAGCCACAACCTTTACAAATGAGATGTAGCATATAACAACATCTGTCAGTTTGCACTATCTAGTAGTCGACTTGTCCACCACTGTACCTTATATTCAAAGCTAGGATGGCTGCCCCCTGTTGGTCGGCATGATTCCTCCCTTGAGAATATCACTTACAGTGCACTTCACAATTATGTCCTATCCCTCCCCTCCCCTCTCCTGGTCCCATACAAAACTGCCTAACCCTCAGGTCTGCAGACCTGGATCTACTACCCACTCCCAGGGTAAAAACTAAATACAGTCCGTCATGCTTTGCAACAACCAGCTCGAAACTGTGGAACAAGTTCCCTTCCAACATTAGCTAATGCACTGCAGCTGGCACTTTTCAGAAACTGCTCCAAACCCACTTATTACAGTTATATGCTTGTTCCTGTACCTGGGCCCCTATTACTTTTTTTTGTACTTTTTATTTACACGTTTTGTGCCGATACACTGCACACAAACGCCCTGAGCAATGCAATACAGCACACATAATGAAAACATAGTGATAATCAGGTGGCTAAGTCATTGCTGCCTTTGTTACAAGGTTTGGGAGAATACCAGTATGAATAAATGCCTTCAAGGATATATCCCATTTAGCCAAGGACGCCAATGCTTAAACTGTAAATAAATATACAACTACAGTTTCATAACAGAACAAGAACGGGACAGATCAGGAGGACCTGCAAGAAGGGTAGTGTGGTGATTGTGGGGGGACTTCAACATGCCAGGAGTGGACTGGTGCACCCCAACAACCAGGAACAGAAGGGAGCAGGTACTGCTGGATGCCTTCCAGAACAGCTTCCTGCTGCAAATGGTCAGTGAACCAACCAGGTTAGGAAATACCATTGACCTTGTGCTGGCAAATGGGGACTTTGTGAGAGAACTTACAGTGGAGGAACCGCTGTCAGGGAGTGACCACCGCTCAGTATGGCTCACATTGGATATGGGCAAGGAAGGAGTGCAATCTGGCACAATAGTGCTGGAATTCAGGAGGGCTGACTTTGGGAGGATGGGGGGAAGTGGTAAAAGGGTACCTGGCCAGAATTCAATCTAGTATGGACACTAACCAGAGGTGGGAGCTCATAAAGCTGGGGATAGTGGAGGCAACCAAAACCTGCTGCAAAGCCCAGAGCAAGAAGGCTAGGGCTAAGAAACTGATCTGGTTGAGCAAGGAGGTCATGGAAAGGTAAGGAGGAAAAGAGCTGCCTTTAGGAAGTACAAGAAAATGGGGGAGGACAGAGAGGAGTGCTGACAGAATCGAAGGAGGTGACAAGGGCAGTAAGGGAGCCAAAGCATCTATGGAACTCAGGCTGGCTCAAGGCATTAGGAAGGGAGAAGGACTCTTAAGTACATCAGGAGAAAAGGGCTGTAAGGACCACGCAGGAGATTAGGAGGGGGTTGGAGTGGAAGCAGGGGTGCGATATAAGGCGGGCTTACTAAATCAGTACTTCTGCTCAGTATTTACTAAAGAGAAGAGGGGGGTGACACCCAAGGTGGGAGAAATGGCAGAAGCAGGGGGGGAAGTGGTGACAGATGGGGAAATCATGGAGAGCAGAGTTCAAGAGGGTTTGAAGGCACTGAGGGTGGACAAGACGCCAGACCCAGATGGCATCCACCCCAGGGTACTGAAGGAGCTGGCAGAGGTCCTTACAGGACCTGTGGCAGACCTATTTAATGCCTCACTACATTCGGGGTGTGTACCTCAGGACTGGAGGATGGCTCATGTGGTACCCCTCCACAAGAGTGGCCCCAAGGATGAACTGGGAAACTACAGACCAGTGAGCCTCACATCCATCGTGGGTAAGCTAATGGAGACTATCCTGAAGGAGAGGCTGGTGGCCCTCCTGGAGGCCAAAGGACTACAGGACAGCAGACAGCATGGCTTCATACGTGGCAGATCCTGCCAAACCAACCTGGTCGAGTTCTATGACTGGGTATCTAGGCAACTGGATAGGGGCCATGCAGTGGATGTCCTGTATCTGGACTCAGTAAGGCATCTGACTCAGTGCCACATGGAAGGCTGGGAAGGAAGTTAGTAGGCATAGGGGCGGTGCAAGCTGGTGAGATGGGTAGAAACTGACTGCAGGAAGGCAACAGAGGGTGGTGGTGGTGGGAGCTCTCACTCAAGGGCAGTAACGAGCGGTGTCCCACAGGGCTCAGTGTTGGGACCAGTGTTGTTTGGGATATTCATTGCAGACATATCATGGGACATCAAGAGCAAGATCAGTCTGTTTGCTGATGATACCAAGGTAGGCGTGGTGGTGGATGATCTAGGGGGATGGCAGGGGTTGCAGGATGATCTGGCAAAGCTTAAACCTGGGTCAGACACCTGGCAACTGGGCTTTAATGCCAAAAAGTGCAAGGTGCTGCATTTTGGGATGAAGAACCAAAGGAGGAGTTACCAGCTAGGGGAGTGTAGCTAGCCCAGACAGAGGAGGAGAAGGATCTGGGTGTGATCATTACAGGGTCAATGAACAACTCGGCACAATGTAGGAAGGCAGCTGCAAAGGCCAACAAAATGCTGGGTTGTATTGCAAGGGGTATATCCTCAAGGAGGGAGGAGGTGATTCTGCCACTGTATAGGTCATTAGTTAGACCACACCTGGAGTACTGCATGCAGTACTGGCGTCCCATATCTGAAGAGGGACATTAAGTTACTGGAGGGTGCAGCGCAGAGCGACAAAAGATGATCAAGGGGCTGGGGACTTATCATACGAGAGGAGGTTGAAGGAGTTGAACATGTACCACTGGAGGAGAGGAGAGACAGGGTGACATGACTGAAACCTTTAAATACATGAAAGGAATAAACAAGACGGTACAGAGGGCTGTTCAAAGTAAGGGAGGGAGGCCACCACTGTGCCACATAGAAGACTATTACACAAACTGGGGAATATGGTGTGGGCAGGACAGTAGTGTGGTGGTAGGTAACTGGCTGGGTGGCAGGACACAGAGGGTGGTGGTAAATGGCTGTCACTCCACAGAGGAAAGAGTGACCAGTGGGTACCACAGGGATCAGTGCTGGGACCGGTCCTATTCAACATCTTCATCAGTGACATTGCACAGGATATAGAAGGCAGAATTTCCTGTTCGCTGATGACACAAAGCTCTGTAACAGAGTAGACACACCAGAGGGTGTAGACAGAATGAGAAGGACCTGCAGAAACTTGAAGAGTGGTCAAGGGTTTGGCAGTTGAAATTCAATGCAAAGAAGTGCAAGATAATGCATATGGGCACAAAACCCTGGCACAATATATCAGTTGGGGTGAGGATATAGCATGCACCAAGCAGGAAAGGGATCTTGGGGTTGTCATCTCTGATGACCTCAAGGTAGGGAAACAGTGTGACAAGGCATCAGGTAAAGCAAATAGGATGCTGGGATGTATAGGCAGGGGCATCACCAGCAGGAAAAGGAGGTCATAATTCCGCTATACAAGACACTAGTGAGGCCCCACCTGGAGTACAGTGTACAGTTCTGGAGACCATACCTATGTAAGGACATAGACAGGGTAGAGAAGGTTCAGAGGAGGGCAACAAAGATGGTGCATGGGTTGCATCACAAGTCCTATGAAGACAGGTTGAAGGAACTGAACATGTACTCCCTGGAGGAGAGGAGGAGAGAGGGATATGATAGAGACATACAAGTATCTTACAGGGAGGAACAGGGTGCAGGAAAACACTATTTTTAGCGAAAAGATGTTTCAGGACTAGAGGCATGGGATGAAGTTGAGGAGGGACGATTCAGAGGAAACATGAGAAAGAATTTCTTCACAGAACGGTGGTGGACAAGTGGAACACCCTGCCAGAGGAAGTGGTGGGGGCTGAAACAATCACGGGATTTAAGAATGCATGGGATAGACATAAAGGAATTCTCAGAGGTCGGGTAAGGGAAATAGACTCGGAAAACAAACTGAACTTACAAGCTCAAATGGGCAGACTAGGGGGCCATAGGCCCTGATCTGCCGACACTGTCTATGTATCTATGTATCTATGTACCAGGGCCATGATATGAGACTGGAGCGAGGAAGGTTCAGGAGGGAGATGAGGAGACACTTTTATAGAGAGGGTGGTGGCTGAGATCGTTGCACAGTGATGCAGTAGAACAGTGGACTGCTTCAACGAGGATGGGACAGGACAAGGGTGAGGCTTAATGAAGGAAAGGTGGGTGGGAGGGAGGGCAGCTGCAGAACAAGGTGCTAGTTGCACATTCGAGCAGACTTGCTAGACCTCTAGGCCTTTATCTGCTGGCAAATTTCGTATGTTCGTAAGAAACTGTCTCTCTTACCTTTTTGCTGTATTCACTTAATTTGAAACTCGAAGTTCCATTTTGGAATACTACCCCCAACATCCATATGCTACTAGGTATAACCAACCTGTACCGTTTAACTACCCCATAAACCCCCAATACCACCAGGAGTGTAAATAGCTGCGAATCTAAAACCCAGGAGAGACATAATGACCTTCGAAGGGATATACTCTTGCATATTTGAAAAACGGACTTCACAGCTGATACTATTTCACCATAACAGTCCTCACAGTGTTCAACTGGCTCTGAAGGTAAGGAGCAGCCCCAATACTACCGTAGCCCCAATGTGATATTTGCAAATAGTAAATTAGCCCATAAACTAGTCCCAACAAAAAGACATTGAAATTAATAGTGGAACTCCTCGAACAGTCCAACAGTAGTGCAGGAGGAATTAGGGAGATGTTCTTACCCCAAGTCCGTTATAAAAGTAACTTACAATCATAGTTCAAGTATTCCCCTGTTCAGAATCTGAGCAGGAGTCCCCCTCTCTTGCAGCTTTCTCAGCTTCCAGCTTGTTCAGATGTTTGGCAGCCTCCTTAGGATCTGAGTAAATATAGGCTCTTTGACCTACTGTGACATGCAAGTGGACAGACATGAGTATACTATTGCGGATATCCAGTGTCCTCAAGCAATGACAAATGGCACTGAAGCTTTTCTGCTTCATGAGGGTGCATAGGAAAGATCTGGGAACAACATTATCCTGGACTCCTCCATCTCTACTCCTCTTTTATTTCTGGCCACTTGCAAAATTCGATCTCTGGCTGACGCTGACAGGGTAACAAGCATAATGGATCTCACTCCATTGAATAGTCAACCAGCTATGCGAATGTTGACTCTGTAGGTCCGGACCATCGAACCTAGAACATCCAGGCTGAGCGTGTCAACCCTTCAAGAGGTCAAAAAGGAAAGCAGATCTTTAACCTCCACTCCCTCTGGCATCCTGTGAATGCAAACATTCACAGCATGGATGAGATTCTCCAAATACTCCAGGCGGACCTCAAAAGACCTTGTTTCTTAATACTAGTTGCTTCCATGGCCTGGGCTCTCTCTGATGGTCTCTCGGCAGCTTGTGCTGTAATCACCAGACTGTCCAGCTTCTGTTCCACCACAACCAATCTGTCCTGGTGTCTGTCCATCTTTTTGTCTACTTGTCGGACCGTTTTTGTTAAAATCATGACTGCTTGTTGCAGAAATTCTAGCATCACCTGTCTGGCATCCTCACTACCCTGCTCTGTGGACAAGGAGGCTAAAGGGGTGGTAGATGATTTGCAGGCCCCACCATGAGGAGCAAAGAAGTTTGCCTTTTGATCCACTGTTTTCCAACCCATTTTGGCTAAAAGCTCTCTGGCTGGTCACTCCACAAAAGATGGACTTGATTGGGTAGTTTTCACACCAACACACAGGCTATCAAGCATTTATCAGTGTCGAATGCTCAATTGCAGGTATTTGCAGTGGTGTTTGGTACTGGTACTGGCTTCAGAGGAGAGAAGAGGCAGCAGTGAGAGCAGCGGGTGCCACATGGTGGAAGTTACACTTCAAATGGTCTCAGGACTGATCCCTAAGGTACCCTGCTGGTCACCCCCTCTCCCCGGATTGAATCCCATTACTACCACCTTCTGCCTCCTGTCCGTCAGCCAGTTTCTAACCCAGTTTATCAGATTGTGCCCTGTGGCTAGACTACCCAGCTTGTTAATCAGCCTTCTATATTGGATGTTGTCAAAGACTTTGCTGAAATCAAGGTAGGTGACATCAACTGTCCCTCCCTGATTTACTTCTTTAATGAGTCAGTAGGTGTTCCAACCCTAACACCCCACCCCCACCCTGCAGAGACTGACAGGCATTTAGGGTGTGCCTTATTGGGCAAAACATTCACTCCATTCCACCCCCAACCCCGCCCTGCAGACACTGACAGGCATTATGGTATGCCTTGAGGTCTTCGGCCCTAATGCTCACCCATTCCATAAGAAAATAAGCTGAGATGGGTGCAGTATAGGAGAATGGGATGTACAGTAGGGTCAAATAACTTAGGCACACCCAATAGCCTGTCACTGGCTACAGGAGTGGGGAGATGAAATAACATAAAGCATTACGGCCGACAACCCTAAGGCACACCCGATGCCTGTTAGTCTGTACAGGGTGGGGGAGGGGTAGGGTTTTATGGTTGGAAACCCTAATGCCCCAGGTGTTTGTTAGTATTTTCACTCTGAATTTTCAACATGGGCTTATTGGGACCCCACCTCATGAACAGTGGCACGATCATTTCGTTACTCGATCCCGAAAGGTGATTTCATGCAGCGACTGCACCATTTGGCACCACAGTTGTGAAAACACATTTAAGGCAGGATGCAAAAAATTACAGCTATACTGTTCATGCAGTGGTGTAAAAAACTGGCAATGTTGAATATTTGGAGTGAAAATATAAACATTTGCCAAAGTTACTCGCATGCGTAGGGAAATTTCAAGGACCGCACATAACTCAGGGATTTGGGGGTATTTTTATACCAAATTTTCAACATGGCTTTTTTGGGACCCCACCTCATGAGCAGTGACACTGTGATTTTGTTAATCCATCCTGAAAGTTGATTTCACACAGCAATCGTGCTGTTCTGTGCCACAGGTGTGAAGACACATTTCGGGCTGCATGTGAAAAATGACAGCTGTACTCTTCATGAGGAAGTATGAAAAAATGACAATGTGGAAAATCTGGAGTGAAAATATTAAAAACTTGTGAAGTTACAAGCGTGCATAGAAAGTGAGCAACGCACGCTCATAATGCAGTCATTTTTGGGATTTTTTTTGTAATTATTTTATCTCCGGCCTGGTTGCCCCATCAGCCTGACCGCCCCTCCCCCAGCCCTGACATCCAGGAATTACCAGGGCTTACCTTAAGCCTGGCCTGGGAGTACAGTAGAGACACTTGCATGTGGAGGCGCGCATGTACTACAGCCTCGGTGATGGCCCCATCCACCCAGCCGTCGGCCTAGCACATGGCACTTCCTCTGGCCTGCGCTGCCCCCTGACCTCCACCATGGGGCAGTCAAGAGCCGAGGGATACCACCAATCATCCCTGGAACCATCCAGCTCCGCACCCTGCCCCCCACTGACCTCCGCAGTCCATGCTCTTTCCAGAACACGGGTCGTCAGCGTGGCACGAGGTAAGGCATCCAGTGCCATAGCCCTCAGCACCACTGGGCCTGCCTATTTTTGGAATTTTTTTCCACCAAATTTTCAACATGGATTTTTTGGGCCCTCCCCTCATGAACATTGGCACTGTCATTTCATTAATCAGTCCGAAAAGGTGATTCTGCCAGTGACTGCAAAATCAGCGTTTGGGACCAAGTAACAAAATAACAGTGTCAGTTTTTACGAGGTGGTGTTCCAGAAATGCTATGTTGAAAATCTGGGGCAAGAATTCCAGAAAACGGCTGGAATATCAACATAAGTTGAACCCCTCATTGACAGCCATTATGGAGCTTGCGTTGATTGTTCACTTCATGGTTCAGCTCTGAAGAGTGCAGATGTGTTCCGGTCCAGAGAAGATCGCAGCCACCGATCTCCAGAGGTAAGTATGGGGAAAGGGGAGGTGGGGAGGTGGGTGCGCAGCGGGAGGGCTGGGGAGAGGGACAGGGGAGGCGACGAGGGATTGTTTTCTTTTTTCAGGTATATAAAAAAATAGTCAGGGGACCATGTTCTTTTTTACAGGGAAACATAAGCATAGACTTTGACAGCAGAAAAGGACTGCTTGGCTCACCCAGTTTGGCCATTTATAACGGGGGGAGTATAGATATGGGAATACTGGGAGTGGGCTCCCCAGTATTCCGAAATACTGGAGGGGTACACATATACGGACACTGGGAGTGGACTTCCCAGTGTCCCTCAGTGGTGGCGCTGTTTTTTTTTTTTTTTTTATTGCCGACATGGGGATTGGGCACCCTGATGTCATCTTTAACAGAAAGTCGGCTAAAGATGAGGCGGGGGGCAGAGAAGCGAGCACCGGGAGAGGGGATAGAAAGCCACACCTCGGCTAGTGTTGAGGTGGGAGGGGCGAGAAGTGAGCACTGGGAAAGAAAGCCACACCACGGCTAATGTTGATCCCTTTGGGTGGGACAGAGGAGCAAAGATGGGGAGAGAGAGAATATAGTTGCCATAACTCCGGGCCATGCACATTACTGTGCACTGTAATGAGCACGGCTGGAGTTCAGGCTACAGAAAAAAATGAAGTGCTCCCATTGGAACTTTTCATTCTCACCCCAGAAATTCTTCAGCATTTATTGACAAGTGCAGTATGCCAGCTGGTTTAAACTGCCCCGGAGAGGTGGAGTCAATTCAAATGAGAAAGACATTGACCAATCAGAATAGAGAGAGGAGAAGAGAGGAGAGTGCTGCCTGCAGTCAGTCTGAAGGACCTCAGAATGTTTTCTCCGCTGAGCTGGCAACACTGCTCTGGAGCTCTCTCTCTTCAGAGACCTTCCTGTGAGATATTTCTTACTTTTGAGTGCTGTGTTTGAGGTATTTACCTTATTTTTACCATTTTCAACGTGGCTGTGTTTGGTTCCATGCAGTCGCGGGATTTTTAACAGTTTTCCTACTTCAGCGTTTTCTTCTGAGTTAAAGGTTTACCGCCTGTGCAATAAAATTGTGACATTCTTATTTTATTCAATAGTATTTAGTCTGTTACTTTGTAATTGTATCGCATTTGCATTAAAATTTGTGTTTTTATTCACATTTCCGGAATGTTTTCCAGCAATAGTGCTATTTCCTGGAACACTTGGCTCTACATTTTACATGATGTAACACTGTGTGAAGGGGATTTCCCCTCATTTCTCTGGAGTAAGACCTTTTATTGTGCAGTGGACTCCTGTTGGCAAGAGGTGTGGAGGTGGTTACTATTTCTTTTCTACACTATTTGAGAAAAAAAAAAATCAAATAAAACTCTAACAAGTTTATTTCAATTGACTTAGCTTTTTGGCCAAACTCTCATTATTTTGGCCTCTCAGTCTGCCTCCTCCTCCTCTAAAAGCACTGAGGAGGGTACCTCAAGTCAACACAAAGGTATTTATAAGTCCTGTAAAAACCCCAATGAAAATAAGTCTGATAAAAGCAAAAATTCTAGCCAAGCCTCTAAAAGACAAAGTGAATGGGGTTCTGTCCCAGTCCCTGCTGGAAAGACCAAGAAAGATATACACACCGCTGCCCCTTCCCCCGAAAAGCCTAGGGAGACATCAATGGTTGATAAAGATATGCCCTCTGCAAACTAAATAGCTAAAACTTGGCATTTATATCAGACTTTACCATCTATGGGCAATATTTTCTCTGCTCCTTCAGGACCTAGTACTCCTCTCCATGACTACAGTTATGCTCAAGGTTTTTATTATAAAGGAGAGAAGGATGGTGATGAATTGCCACAGGGTGACCCATTAAAACCAGACAGCCACCCTGGGGCAGGCTTAAATGATGACGATGACAGCGTTCCTTCTTCTTTTACACTGCTTAAACAGATCTTGGACACCCTGGAATTTCCTCTCCAGGATGACACTGGTCAAGAGATGGAGGAGGTCTATGTAGAAATGATGGGTCATACTACTTCAAAGAAGTTTATTTGCCCATGCATAATACATTGAAGAAAGCACATTTTTTTAAATTCTGCAAACCCCTTCATCTGCCTCAGGGGTGGACAGAAAGATTGAGAGGAAACACCAGCTCAGTAAGTGTACTGATGATTTTTTCAGTTTACATTCAGACCAGAAAGTGGTTGTGCAGGCAGCGGCCTGTGACAAAGCCAATGTGCCACTGTCTGCTCACTCTCCAGAGAAAGATTTAAAAAAAAAATCTGGATTCTTCAGTAAGAAATCATATACTACTGCCTTTTTGCTGTTATGCTTGTTTACTTGCATGGCATGTACAGTTAGGTATCGAAGAGCTTTACTGAAATCTATCCCAGCCATAGAGCAACATGGGGGAGACACTGTTCTCAGAGATGTCACTGAAACTGTGAAGCCGGCTGTAGAAGTTACTAGGTATCAGTTTATCAAGGCTGTAGATAATAAGGACACAGCCTCAAGGGTCATGCACAGGCTGTTTCTCTCAGGTGGTTTGCTTGGTTAAGAACTATCAGTCTCACTCAGGATATCCAATTCCAGGCTAGGGATTTTCCTTGTGAGAACAACTCCCTTTTCAGGGACCAAACTAAGACTTACATGAAAAGAATGGATGAGTTTAAAACTACTTACAAGAGTAACGCGGTTAAAGATAAGCCCCCCCAAAATTCTCGGGGGGGGGCAGGGGTTATTTCCCTAGAGAATTCTTTCCTATGCCAATGTCTATGATATCTATGGATTTTTCCAAATTAGAGTTTTTTTTTTCAGAGGTAGGGGTAGGAGAGGTCAGAGTAGAGTCAACCCCAATCCTGTTACCTCTAATCAATCCAGACAGCAATTATCCTGATTCCTTCTTGGTCACCTTCCCTCTCCTTGTAGAGGACAGGTTCTCCCACTACTTCTGTCATTGGCATCAAATCACCTCAGATAAGTGGGTATTAGGGGTAGAGGAGCACAGTGGCAGAGCTAGAGGGGGGCTGGGGGTCAGTCGCCCCTCCTGGCTGCCCCAGTGTGAGCAGTGGTGCCCCACCACCATCTTTATTCACTGTTTAGTGCCCATTGTGGAGTCCATGATTGACTGAATGGCCCCTCTGGCTCCCAAAAGCTCCCAAACCTGGCTCCGACACTGGTGGAGCAGGGCTTCTCCCTTCAGTCCCAGGCTCTCCAGACCTCTTATCCCACAGAAAGACAGCCATTGGAGATAGAGGTCTAGACTCTTTGGGAGACCAAAGCCGTAGAAAGAGTACCTCTTTCCCAGTTGGGAAAGGGTCTCTATTCCAGGTTTTTTCCTAACCCTGAAGAAAAATGGGGAGTGGTGACCTATTCTGGACCTAAGGTACCTGAACAAGCACCTGCTGAAACCAAAGTTCATGATGGTAACCTTGACTCAGGTCATTCATCCTCTAAAGCAAGGGGACTGGCTACTCTCCCTGGATCTAGAGGACGCCTACTTTCTTGTTACAATAAGGCAGTCCCATAGAACATTTCTCAGATTCAAGCTGCCCTCAGGCCATTACCAGCTTTCAGTCACACCTTTCAGGATGACATCTGCTCCAGTGTGTTCATCAAGTGCCTAGCAGTGGTTGCAGCTCATCTACGAAGACAAGGAATCTTAGTTTTCTCTCCTGGATGGCTGGCTGTTAGTGGTCAATTGAATTCCCTTCAGGCACTTTCGGAAACCCTAAGCCAGAGAAAACACACTACAGGGTCTGGGCTTCATAACCAAGAAAGAAAAATCTCAGTTTCAGCCTGCCCAAATCATGCAATTCATAGGGACAGAGCACATGATACTGCAGGAGAAGATTTCCCTTCCCGCAGACAGAATTCAGAATGTTCTCACTAAATTTGTTCAATCTAGGCCAACCGTGACCTGCCAGACACTTCCTCAGACTACTTAGCCACATGGCCTCAATAATCGCAGTAATCCCTGGCACCAGATTCCTGATGAGGGACTTTCAATACCACCGTAAGTGAATACAAAATTATAAAAATAAGGCTAAATAATGGATGTCATTCAGGGAGCTTACTGAAAGTGCATCTGCTCAGCTAGGCAGCTAGCCACGCGCCCCCCCCCCGACCCATTACTAAGAAATGATTGTATAATGAAATATTATAATTGAGAAACAGTACTCTACTTTGTACCCTGTCTCGACACGCCTCACTGTTTACTGTATGTAGGTAATTCTAGACCCTCACTGCTGACTTGGATCTCATCTTTGTTTAACCTGCCTTGTTGTTTATTACATGTTGAAAACTCTGAATTTCTCTGTTGACTTGATTGTATTTTAATTGCTGGATGTACTCTTCCCAGGTCATGCCTAAAAATAGGCAACTGTTTGTCTAGTGCACTTACCTGGTCAACAAAAACTAAATAAATAACTAAACGCATTCAGTAGCTAGTGATATCAAATGTACCTAGCCAGCTATAGTACAAGTTGTTCATCTAAGAATTCTGGTCACCCTACAGTAACCCTACCCCCAACTCACAGTGTATGGGTTGCCATGCCTAGTGTTCTCTGCTGGTGATCACAGACATGGCTGTTCTTTTTTTTATCTACTTTTAAAATACTGTAGAGACTGAGCACACTGCCCAAAACATGTGGAAGTCAATGGGCTGTGTCCGGGTCTTGACACCCACAATATGGCGGTGGTGTGCTTTACATGCTCCACAATGACACGTTGCCATTCTAATCTTTCCTTCTAGTTCTGTGCCATCAGCACTCAGTGGGTACTAAATCTCTCAAAAAGCTGACAGCGTCCCTTAAAATGAACAAAGTGGGCGATTTGATTCCTTTTGGGACTAAAAAATTTACAGAATATGTAGGACATTGTATTGCATCACATTCACAACAAGGCTATTCTTAACCGGAGTGGATACTATGGTGACTGTTGACCCTGAGTTTGAAGCTTGAGAGGTCATTTATTTATTTATTTATTTTTGGCTTTGATAACTGGGTAAGTACACCGATCCCAGGGACCGTTTTCAGGCATGACCAGGGCTAAGACAATGGCACAGAAGGCAACATTGAACAAATGCAAAACACAAAAGCAATGCAGACCCGAGCCATAACAATAGCACAGGAGGCAACACTAAATAAAATACAAAAATACAAAAGCAATACAGAGTACAATTGAGCATAGGGAACAAGTCAAACACAATGGTACCATAGTAATGCAAGACAATACAGATAATGGGTCTTTGCGACATTAGGTATAGAGTATCAAATTCTGAGGCATATATTGGGTAACTGTGAGGCAGATAAGGATACACAGTGTCTGGTAATCATTGCTGCTGTTCGGGGAGGAGAGGGGAGAGTGAGGCTAGCCAGAGAAACACCGACAGTTGGATTCGGCTAGAAGCCAGTGTTTGAGGCGGGATTTGAACAGATGGTAGGCATCCAGGGAGCAAAGCCCAGCTGGCAATTTATTCCATAGTGAGGGGGCAGCAGCAGATAAGGGTCTCCCGCTCATGTTGGTAGATACCCTGGGATTATGGGGGGGGGTAGAATTTGAGCGTAGACAACGGTGCAAGGTTCTGACCTGTGTAACCCTGGCACCATTATACCAAGGGCTGCTACTCCTGCCTGTATCCCTAACAACAGATTGAGGGGCCTGGGTTCCTAATTACTTAGTATGGGGGGGGGGGCTCTACCAGTAGTAGTGCTAAAATTATGGTGCCTCCAACCAGAGTAATTACGTGGGTAACTATCACAGTAGATACAGCCCTCTGGAAAGCTAATGCCACCCACAATCCCGCCTAGTGACCTTTTATGAAAATCTGTACAGTTGCAGTGTGTAACAATGAGAGAACCAACCAGTTTTGTTTTTTAACTTTATGTTTATTGCATTTACAATAAGCAATGGCATATGGTACAATCATCTGTCAGGTATCATTGTGTTACTGGATACATCCAATGTAATCTAGGACAAAAGCCTAAACAGTTTGGATTCAGGACGGGGGGGGGGGAACAAAATATAGTAATTAAACATACAACTTGTCCAGATAAGCTACTAAGGCATTTTGGGGTCAAGTCCATAATGTTCAAAGTCCAAGAATTTTAACTCAGCATCCAGTGCTGATATGTCCCCAATCCTGAGACAGGTACTCCTAAAATGTATAGCACTTCTAGGACTAATCTCTACATGACAAAAGCTACAGGAAAAAACAACATTGTTTTAAGTGTACATTAGTGAACTTTAAGCTTAAGTTCTTATGTATTAATCATGCCAAAATAGTAAGAAACAGTCAGGTATCTTACTCTGAGTCCGATTCATTTAATTAACATCCTTTGGACGATTGGAACTCACGAGCTATTGATTCTACTTTTTTACCTGCTTCCAATGGGCCACTGTATTAGAAAGTCTCCCCTCCATAATGAATGTGTAGTCAGGCCGGTATCAGGAGGAAATGAGAGACCACCAGACCTCTGAGCTGGGCTCACACTGTGTCAAATTTCTTCCTTCTAGTGCAGGTTGCAAAGTAAAGGTCAGGAAATAGGTGTATAGTAGATCCGTTAAAGCTGAGACCACCAGATGACCTTGCCGCTTGTAAAATTCAATCTCAGATGAGAAAACTGGCTACACTAACAGAGCTACCCTTGGTGCCTCACCACATGGTCCTGCAGCTCTGGGTGTAATATGAAATGCCTTGCAAAACTGCCCTTCCATGGTATCCCGGGGAATTTTAAGTGCAGCTGGCAGCCAACAATGTAAGAAGGTAAGAAGGTCCTCCTCTTCGCTACCCTCTGGGAGACTAATTATTCGAACATGCAATGCCCTATTAGAGTTCTCCAATGCCTCCAGCCTGTATCGAAGTTGAGCACTTTCCTGCACAAGTTTAGAAGTTGCTGTCAGTGCTTGCATGGCCGTTTTCTCTGCTGATACTGTTGTTTGGCTGACTGCTTCTAGTTTCACATTCTGTTCAGCAAATCTCTGAATGATCAACCCTATTTTAGAGTCAATCGCCTGCATAGAGGCCTATAGTGCTCTCCCAGGGAGGCTCTCTGCCAGCAATAGTTGTGAAGGAAGTTGCGGCCTGTTCAACTGCCACCGCTGCATTTTTGGGTCCACTCCCAGTGTTTTTTTAATTGTGACCCGTAACAATTTAGTTTCGCACGACACCGGATAACTTGAGCTGTTCACTGCAAAAGTCAGATTTAGCGTCTTCCCATAGCAAATTGCTATTTTAAGCAATGTAAAGATAATAATGTGCAGAGCTGTACCTAAGAGTGTCTTGCCAGAATGCTGCTCCACAGCACCCCCAGTACCAACCAGTTTGACCATTAATGATATGCTCACACAGCCCACTTAACAACAGGGTCTGGATCTCTGTCTTGTACCCTGTACTCCCCCTGTTATAGACAGTTTCATGGCAAACATTCACTGTAACAGCACTTAGCTAGTATATTATCACTGTAAGCCAAGTAATAATATACTCATACACAGTCGTACCATGAAACACTCAGGTGGTTTATTTGGGGAAATGACAGTGGAAGGCCAGAATTAAATAAGCTGGTCAGCTCAAGCATTTAGTTTAAATAACCTGTAACTACAGTTTATCATGCACTGTGTAACCAAAATGATTAGGTGGGTAGGCCTGCTCGATGTCCAGGATGGCTGGCATTGCAGCTGTAGTTGGGGCCCTTGGAGAAAAAGAACAGATTAGCAGAAAACACATTAACTCTACTTTCAATTGTAATCTAAGCCCGATGGCTCAGTCTATTAAAACCCTTGCAATTTGGCTGAATGTAATTAGATGATACCACAAAGATTTTAACACTTGTTGCAGGGAGCTACCCTGAGATTACTCCCTGTACCCAGACTGGGGCTTGAATGTTGATGTCTTCACAACCTTTCCCACAGGTGACCGCAACCTCTCTTCATGGCCTTTCCCACAGGTGACCGCAACCTCTCTTCATGGCCTTTCCCACAGGTGACCGCAACCTCTCTTCATGGCCTTTCCCACAGGTGACCGCAACCTCTCTTCATGGTCTTTCCCACAGGTGACCGCAACCTCTCTTCATGGCCTTTCCCTAAGGTGGCAGCAACCTGCGATGGATAGCAGAAGGAAATGCTTTCCTTGGAGGTGGTCCATCACCAAGCTGACAGGCAAGGTGGCTCTGGGACAGTCTGCATGGGCTTGAGATGGCATGAACCCAGGTGAAACACACTTGATGGTTGCAAGAACAGTAACTGTGCTGGTGAAACCTCCAGCTGGTGTTTAGAAAAGTTCTCGGGTCTCTCAGATGACTCCTGAATTAAGACAGGAGTCCCTGGATCAGCTTTTCCACCCACGAGGTAGGCCACAACTATGTGCCTGAAGAAACAGCAAACTCTCTTGTCAAACTGTTTCTGGACGGTTCTTATCTCAGCAGCTTGCTGAAGAATCTTGTCTGGTCTGCTGGCAGGCATTTCCAAGTTCCGATCACCCTTTGGACAGAAGAATTTCTCACAAGGCCTTCCCTGTGAAAAGGCAGCACAGACCCACATATGCTCCTCTCTCCTCGAAGTCTCGAGCTGAATCCCAAATGACAAAAAACAATTAAAGAGCTACTGACGCATCAAAGAAAACTTTGAAAAACATAATAATTAGGTAAAATTCTGCTTGTATTCCATATATATTCTAAATTTCTCTTCCCGATTATTTATTACTGGGAAAATGTGCATGGATACATGATTTTTATCCCTTACAGTTACTTCAAAGTTAATCTGCCTCTATAGCTTACTCCCTACTTCAAGTCATAATGCTCTGTTGTGACATCACAACCTGTGGCCATGAGAGTAAGTGTGATATTACAAGCAATGTATTATGACCTCAGGCAAGAATGCAGCAACAGAACTAGATGAACTCTTCAGGAGCAAAAAGTCTATTTTCATGCAAATGACCACAGCAATAATTAATGGGGAGGAGGAATAAAGAACTAATGTGAAGTACAAGCTGAACTTTATCTAAATATTATGTTTTGTTAATGTTCTCTTGAAGGTGTCAGCTGCTCTTTAGGGCTAAATCCAGTTTTCCAGCCACCCCATTGGATGTCAAAACTGTCAATCACAGTTCCAGGCTTCTGATTGGCAGGAATTTTGCTCCCAGGAATTTGTCCCTGATTATTTCCCACAAGCCATTAGTAATGTCCCAGGAGCCTCTGGCTGAAATCTAGGCTGGTAATTGGTTGAGGGATACCCAAAATGGTGGCTGCTGCACACAGTCCTATACAGTTTATACAGTCCCCCAGGTTTAAAGTTCTGGTATAGCCAGTAAAGTTACTTTTTTTTTACGATTCCTCCATTGTCATAAAGCCCCTTCTGTGCCCTCTAAACCAAGTTTACTTTTAAACATTTATCCCCCATACTTTTGCTGTCACTGCTGCCATGACACTGTCCCCCTAAGTGATAGGCAGCACTTCCTTAATATTCATTAGGGACTTTAAAGTAAAGGCGCAAGTTTGCCATAGCAAATGGGAATAGTAACATGTAGGAGTTGTGAATCAGTCTCCTACCATTCAAAGTGCCAAATAATGCTGTTTTCCTTGAAAAAAAAAGCATTTTTTTCGGTGATCTGCTTCATTTACATAACCCACCACTTTTTTTCTCAGTGCTGCTACCCCCAGCTGTGACATCACGCCAGGGAAACAAAGTTATTAAAGGGACAGTGTCATTTTTTAGTTTTAGATAGACAAAGCAGCTATGTACTGTACCCACAATGCCTCACAATGTAAATTAGTATACAGGGTATTATATTTCTGTGCTCACTGCAGAAATAGAAGACTACATCTCTTAGTATAGAAGTCTTGTAGTTATATATAGTATGCACAATGCATTGTTGTGAAAATAAACATACAAAAGCTTATATTGTTGACACCACCACATAAATTTGGGACAGCACCTCAGAGTAAGGAAACTGTAAAACAGGTTCATATTTTATCTACATTGCCTTGCTACCTTTATTTACATATTAATGCTCATTGCCAGCAACATAAGGGACTGTACGTCTGAGTAAGGCACATTTAAGGCAACATTATAAATTACTCAGAATTCCTTGTTGCTGTATGTGAATCATTGACAACTCCCTGGCATGACATCATTTTGGGGGTGTGGTTACACACAGAAAACTGAAGAACAAAATGCTGATAAAACTTTAAAAAGAATGACTATGACAGATTTATTTACAAAACAAATTTTAGCTTTGACACCTGAAGCATGTCTGGCAATGCCATACTATGTGTAAAAGGCAGCTGGGGAATCTTGCAACTTTCCGTTAAATATTCATAAGCCCTGTTCTTAGGCCCGAGTTTAAACTCTTTAATTTCCCCCAAGTGGCTTCTCTGCCGCATTCTTCTGGTCACTGGTCCCCACTGAGCTTAGGAGGGGCACCTGGACCAGTAAATTCCCTTATTGGCCAATGGCAGAGTCGTAGGTCAACACATCAAAGGTGCCGCTTGTGCCTACGTGATCCCCACTTGCACTGTGGTGCATTTTTTAACAGTGGGAGATCGTGCTTTGCATTTAAGCCTGAACTGGGAAAAAATAATGCAAGGAGCTTTCGGGGGAACCTGAAGCACCAGCAGCAATTGGGGAAATGGGGGTGGAAGCAGGGCACCACAGCCAGGACCAGGAGATCGGGAGAGCACGGGGGCCATTAAGGTAAGCCCTCAAGGGGGAGGATTACATCTCTGCCCTGCCTGAAAAGCTTGGCATCTGCACCAAGACTAAAATAAAGTAGCATTTGTAGTAACACTTTACTATACAGGCTACATACAATGTTAGGTCTAACATATAACATAGGTATTTACACGGTATAGCATGTTATCACTTCAAATGGTACCTTTTTAAAGACTTCACTCCGTTCAAATATGTGCATTCTGTCATGACAGTTTACATGTAATCATAACATTTCATTACATTTTGATTAATTAGAAAATGACATTTAACCTTTTTTTCATCTAACTTTTAAGCATTGACATTCAGTTAACACAGACCTGGGGTACCTTTTAACTGATTTCTCTGGCTCTATAAGGGTGACCTCTAAAATACTGAGTGGACAGCTTAACTATCACTTGGGAAGATGCAGTGAACGCTAGCTTGGGCAGGAAATTGGCTGTAACATATACCCTTTTGTGAACTACATTCATGGGCAGATCTACAGGCATTACTGATGTGTCATATGTGAGTCGAATAACTGGCTTCACTGGTCTGTTTGAATATAGATGAAAAGGGCATTGACACTTGTCTTTCAGCATCAGCATTCAGGGTAACTACTCCCAGCTTATTGTCCAGCAATAAGACAGCTTCTGAAGAGAGGGGCACCACTGCATTTTGCTGAGGTTCAGACTAGGTGGTATTACTTGTACTCTGTATAGCACTTGATCTTTTGGGTCACCCTGGAAACAGGAAATGGGACAGCCATACAAACTGAAGTTGTCTACAAGCCTCCAGACCAGGGGGAAGACATAGACACATTACTGTTAGAAGATATACAAAACATGACAGGTAAAGGGGAGGTTCTGATAATGGGAGACTTCAACATGCCAGATACAGATTGATCAATACCAGCAGGAGCATCCGCCAAGCCTAGATACATAGTGGATTCCCTGCAGGGGGAGAGCCTCAAACAACTGGTACAACAACCCACAAGAGACAGGGCTATTCTAGATCTGGTACTGACTAACGGGGAAAGGATCACAGATCTTCAGGTAGAAGGTCACCTGGGGGCCAGTGACCATCACATTGTATGGTTCAATTTGGTCAGTCGAACTAAATCATCCCATTCTAAGGCTAAAATATGGGACTTCAGAGGAACTGACTTTGATAAGATGGCCAACAGAGTTAAGCTAGCCCTGGCAAGAAGAAATACAGGTGAGAGGACACATGCAAAGTAGGCAAGCATTAAGGACGCAATACTTGAAGCAACATCCCATTGTATTAGGGAGAAAAGCAAGAGCAGAAGGAGGAGGAAACCACTTTGGTTCTCAAAAACAGTAGCAGAAAAGGTCAGAGTCAAAAGTTTAGCCTTCAGGAAATATAAGGAAATGCAGTGGGACGAAGATAGGGAGGCATGCCAAACTTCCCTAATGGATGCAGGGAAGGCAGTAAAGCAGGCAAATGCCCAAACCAAGGAAACACTAGCACGAACAGCAAAAGAAGGGGACAAGACTTTCTATAGATACATTAGTGAAAGAAAAGATCTGCAGGAAATTCCAGAGGGGGTATTGCTAAGATCAAAGGGGATAAGGGGGAGTATGTGGAGGGGACCAAGGAAAAGCATATTTCCTAAATAGTTACTTCTGCTCAGTATTTACTGAGGAGTAGGTAGGGCAGGGTCCACAGCTCTGCACAATGGACACGGGGGGGGGGAGGTGTGCACAAGTCCCTTCACAAAGGAAAGGGTCCTACAAGCACTCACTAAGCTCAGGATGGACAAGGCAATGGGACTGGATGGCATACATCCCAGGGTACTAAAGGAGGTAGGGGTGGAACTAGCAGAGCCATTATCAAAACTGTTTAGTGAGTCTCTGAGCACAGCAGAGATCCCAGAAGACTGGAGAAGGGATCATGTGACCCCACTCCACAAGAGTGGTAGCAGGGAAGAGGTGGGGAACTACTGACCAGTCAGTCTTACGCCAGTAGTGGGCAAGATTATGGAGGCACTCCTTAAGGAAAGAATAGAGCAATACCTGGAATCTATAGGAGCACAGGATCCAAGACAGCATGGGTTTGCAACAGGAAGGTCCTGTCAAACTAATCTCATAGATTTCTTTGACTGGGCAACCAGAGTGGTGGACCAAGGGGATGCAGTTGATGTTGCCTACCTTGACTTCAGCAAAGCTTTCGATACTGTTCCACATAGAAGATTTATTAATTAGCTGGGTAGGCTCGAGGTGGGTCAGACGTTGGTCAGCTGGGAGGCAAACTGGTTGACGGGCAGAACACAGAGAGTGGTGGTAAATGGTATACAGTCAGAAGAGATGCAAGTCACAAGTGGGGTACCTCAAAGATCAGTCCTGGGGCCAGTCCTCTTCAAATATCTTCATCAGTGACATTGTAGATGGACTAGAGGGTAAGGTTTGTCTGTTTGCAGATGACACCAAGATCTGCAACAGAGTAGATGATCCAGATGGGGTGGGCAGAATGAGAAGAGATCTGGATAAACTGGCAAAATGGTCAGAAGGTGGCAAATGAGGTTTAATGCAAAGAAGTGCAAGATCATGCAAATAGGGAAGAGAAACCCTGAAGCCACCTGTAGGTTGGGAGGAGAGTTGCTGGCAATCACAAAGGAAGAAAGAGACTTGGGCATTATCATCATCACAGATGACCTGAAATCATCCAAGCAGACCACTAAAGCAGTAGGTAAGGCTAGGGGGATGTTGGGGTGTATTAGTAGGGGTATCACAAGTCATAAGAGGGAGGTAATAATCCCACTTTACAAGACACTGGTTAGGCCCCATCTTGAGTATTGCATGCAGTACTGGAGGCAGCACTAGCACGAGGACATTAACAAAATAGAGGCAGTCCAGAGAAGGGCAACTAAAATGGTGCAGGGACTGCATCAGAAAACATATGAGGACAGATTAATAGAGCTCAATATGTATACCCCAGAGCAAAGGGGGGAGAGAGGTGATTTGATCAAAACATACATAGATACATAGATACATAGACAGTGTCGGCAGATAAGGGCCTATGGGCCACCCAGTCTGCCCATTTGAGCTTGTAAGTTCAGTTTGTTTTCCTAGAAGTCTGTTGCCCCTTACCCCTGACCTCCAGAATTCCTTTATGTCTATCCCATGCATTCTTAAATCCCGTGATTGTTTCAGCCCCCACACCACTTCTGGCAGGGTGTTCCACTTGTCCACCACCCATTTTGTGAAGAAATTCTTTCTCATGTTTCCTCTGAATCGTCCTCCTCCAACTTCATCCCATGCCCTAGTCCTGGAACATCTTTTCGCTTAAAAATAGTGTTTTCCTGCACCCTGTTCCTCCCTGTAAGATACTTGTATGTCCCTATCATATCCCTCTCTCCCTCCTCTCCTCCAGGTAGCATGTTCAGTTCCTTCAACCTGTCTTCATAGGACTTGTGGATGCAATCCATGCACCATCTTTGTTGCCCTCCTCTGAACCTTCTCTACCCTGTCTATGTCCCACGTGAGGTATGGTCTCCAGAACTGTGCACTGTGCTCCAGGTGGGGCCTCACTAGTGTCTTGTATAGCGGAATTATGACCTCCTTTTCCTGCTGGTGATGCCCCTGCCTACACATCCCAGCATCCTATTTGCTTTACCTGCTGCCTTGTCACACTGTTTCCCTACCTTGAGGTCATCAGAGATGATAACCCCAAGATCCCTTTCCTGCTTGGTGCATGCTATATCCTCGCCTCAACTGATATATTGTGCCAGGGTTTTGTGCCCCATATGCATTATCTTGCACTTCTTTGCATTGAATTTCAACTGCCAAACCCCTGACCATTCTTCAAGTTTCTGCAGGTCCCTTCTCATTCTGTCTATACCCTCTGGTGTGTCTACTCTGTTACAGAGCTTTGTGTCATCAGCGAACAGGGAAATTCTGCCTTCTAGGTCCTAAGCAATGTCACTGATGAAGATGTTGATAGGACCGGTCCCAGCACTGATCCCTGTGGTACCCCACTGGTCACTCTTCCCTCTGTGGAGTGACAGCCATTTACCACCACCCTCTATGTCCTGCCACCCAGCCAGTTACTACCCACACCACACTACTGTCCTGCCCACACCCATATTCCCCAGTTTGTGTAATAGTCTTCTATGTGGCACAGTGTCAAAGGCCTTGCTGAAGTCAGATAGGCCATGTCCACTGCCCTCCCGATCCACCTCCTAGTCACCCAGTCAAAAAATTCAACGAGGTTGGTCTGACATAACCTCCCCCTGGTGAAACCATGCTGCCTTGGGTCCTGTAGTCCATTGACAACCAGATGTTCCACCAACCTCTCCTTCAGTAGTGCTTCCATGATCTTCCCCACTACCAAGGTGAGGCTGACTGGTCTGTAGTTCCCTGCTTCCTCTTTGTTCCCACTTTTGTATAAGGGGACTACATCTGCTGTCCTCCAGTCTTTGGTACCTCCCTGTTTTCAGTGATCGCTAAACAGGATAGCCAGAGGTTCAGCCACCACCTCTCTTAGTTCTTTAAGGACCCTGGGTGCACCCCATCTGGCCCATTGCTTTATCAACTCTTATTACTTCCAGTTCCTTCAGGACTCTTTCTCGTAAAGGACTTGTGTCCATTTCTGCACCATTCTCACCCCTTGTACTCCCTTCAGACCCATTACCCTCCTCTTCCTCAGTAAAGACTGAGCAGAAATACCTGTTCAATATGTCAAGCTTTACTGTTGTCATCCTCCACATGCCCCCATCCTCCCCATCAGTCTCACTATCCTCCCTTTGTCTTTCTTTTTTCACTTATGTACCTGTAAAGGTTTTGTCCCTCTACCCACTGATTTTGCAATGTGCTCTTCTGTCTGAGCTTTGGCTTCCCTTACTGACCTCCTGCTCCCTTTGCTTCTCCTGGTACTTCCTATCCCTTCTGCCTGTGTCTTTGTATTGCCCTGAATGCAATCTTTTTGGCTTTCACTTTCTTTGCTACCTCTTGAAAACCATAATGGTCTCCTCTTCCTTTTCCTCTTGCTAACCTGCTTAATGCATAATTCTGTTGTTCTTGTAATCTCCATTTTAAATACTGTCCACTGTTCCTCAACCCTGATTCCTGTCCCATTCCTTAATGCTTCTTTCAAGTATCTCCCCATTTTCCCAAAGTCTGCCCCCTAAAATCCAGGATACGTGTTTTTGTGTGGTTTGGTTCTGCTCTTTCTGTGATTTCAAACCACAATGACTGGTGGTCACTGTTTCCCAGGTGCTCCCCACTGTTACCCCATCACACTGTCCCTGTTGTGAGCACAAGGTCCAGTATTGCCTTCTGCCAAGTTGGTTCCATGACCAGTTGCTTGAGCAAGGCACCCTGAAGGGAGTCCAGGATAAATCTGCTCCTAGTTGATGCTGCTGCTGGGATGCTCCAGTCCACGTCTGGAATATTGAAGTCTCCAACCAGTACTACCTCACCCTTGTCTGCCATCCTTTGGATGGCTAGCATCAGTTCTCTATCTGTTTCTTCCTCCTGGGCTGGTGGTCTATAGACCACACCTGTGCGGATGGCTGTCCCCATTTTCCTTTCCAGCTTAACCCACAGTATCTCTCCCCCATTTTGTTCCTCCTGGATCTCTGTGGCCCTTATGTGATTTTTCATATACAGTGCCACTCCTCCTCCTTCCTGCCTGCTCTGTCTCTTCTGAATATGTTGTAGCCAGGTATGGCCATCTCCTCAGTCTGGGTTATATTACACTAGGTTTCAGTGATGGCCACAATGTCCAGGTCTGACTGCACCATGACAGCCTTCAGATCTTCCATCTTGTTGCTAAGGCTCCTGGCATTTGCACACATGGCTTTCATGATTTGACCTCCCTAGACTGTTTCACTGTTCTACCTAGCCCCTTCCTTGGTTGTCATTTATCCCTAGTTCTCCTTGCTGTCTGCCCTTCTGCTGAATTTTGCCCCTTTTCTGCTTATCCACCTCTTGGGCACTAATCTCCATCTTTTGCACACTGCTTTGCAGAGATAGCCACTCCTCTGGTTCACTGGTTCCACTGCTAGCTGTGGGGGGTGAGCAAGTAGGTACCCTCCTTGCTGGCCTGCCACCCCCCCTTTGCTAGTTTAAATTAAACATTCAAAACATCTTAAGGGCATTAACAAGGTGAAAGAGTCTAACATGTTTTAATATAAGAAAAACAGCAGGACAAAAGGACACAGCATGAGATTAGAGGGAGGCTGATTAAGGGGTAATGTGAGGACATTCTTTTTCACAGAAAGGGCAGTGGATGCATGGAATGGCCCATGTCAGGAAGTGGTGGATATGAATACAGTGCAGGGCTTCAAACAGGCATGGGATAGGCATAAGGGAGCAATCCAGATGAGTATGAATAGATAGGCCATTGACAGAGTAAAGGCCTATGGCACATTCATAAGGTAGAAAAAATGGGCAGACTGGATGGGCTTTGCGGTCCTTATCTGCCATCAACTTCTATGTTTCTATTGAGACTCAGGTTCATCTGAGAGAGATATTTCAACAAGGTTCGAATCATCCAACACACTGTTAGCATTGGCAGAAATGGCAGCACTGTCTGGTATTTGAACTAGTTCATTTTGCCCTCTTGTATCAGCATCACTTGAAGGCTTGCAGTTAGGCTCACCAGTTTCTTGATCAGAATCTGATATTTCAGTTTCAGATAATTCCACCAAGCTCATAGAACTGGCTATTTCAGAGCTCACACTTTGAGCATCGCTGTTAGAAGGTACGGGTTCAATTGACACAGCAAGATTGTCAGGCATTACTGGACTATTTGAGTCATCTCCATATGGTATAGAGGGTTTCCTTGAAATACTTGAGCTAGTTCAACAGATGAATAGAACATGGTCCCAAAGTCACTTTCATCATCCTCAGAACCCGTATCATCAATAACTGCATTACTATCAGCAGACGTTTCTGGCTGTCGAGCAGCAGCAGACTGAGGCTTTGGTTTGTTACGGGTAGCAGAGCGAGTGACAGGGCCTGTGGGAGCAGAATCTGGCAGTGCAGTAGCAAATATTATCTGTCCAATTGGCAGAAGGTGATTTCTATGGATGGTCTTTATGGTTTTGGGGTTGCCTTCTGGATGTACTTTGTATCCTAGCAAGTCAGCTAGCTTACTGATCATGATGTAGAGTTGGTGTGTCCACTTATCAGCTATCTTGTGCCTTCCCTGAAATCCAAGATTTCTCATTAGCACTCAATCTCTGGCTTGTAGCTCTTGTGCTTTCATCCTTTTTTCATGCCAAAACTTGTTAGCTAAGTTTTTCTTGGCTGTCATGGTGTGGGTGAGTTGATATACATGGTTAAGTTGTGCTTTTCACTTTTGGACATACTGCAGATAGTGGTCTGATTTAACTCCATCAGGTGAAACTCCAAAACAGATGTCCACTGGCAGGTGAGTTTTACGGCCAAACATCAGCTGATACAGGGAGAAACCTTTTGCATCATTTTTGGTACAGTTGTGCGAGTGTACAAGAGTGCTGATCTGCTGGCTCCATTTAGGCTTGTCCTTGGGGTGCAGTATGCCCAGCATGTCTAGTAAAGTTCTGTTGAATCTCTCAGGCTATGGATCTCCTTGAGGATGGTGCGGTGTGGTTCTCGATTTCCTCTTTTTACAAAGACAACAGTTCCTATATCAGCCTGCTTTTAAAATCACGGTCCTGATCCAAATGGATATGCTGTGGGGCGCTGTAGTAGACAAATAATTTTTCTACCAGTACCTTGGCTACGGTGGTGGCTTTTTGATCCTTTGCGGGGAAAACTTGGGTGTGTCGAGTAAAGTGGTCGGTCACAACCAAGACATTGTTTATGTCTTTGGAATCAGGCTGCAGGCTCAAAAAGTCAATGCAGACAAGTTCCAGAGGTGCACTAGTAATGATATTCATGAAGGGAGCAGCTTACTGAGATTGCACTATCCTCTGAAGGCATCTGCCACAAGTTTTGATATACTTTTCTTTGTCCATACCCATCTTGGGCCAGTAGAACCAAGCTCTAGCAAGATCAAGAGTTATTTCTGTACCCAAATGTCCCATTTGGTCATGCAGTGCCTTGAGAACAACCTGCTGATACTTAGTGGGGAGCATTAACTGTTTCTTTATAACTTCTTCTTGATTGTCCTTGAGTTCATGGAACAGCAACTTGCCATGGATCTTTAATTTGGGCCCCTCATGAAAGAGTAAAGCAGTCCTTTGATCACCAGAACGCAATTTTGAAACATCTTCCCTTTTTTGCAATGCACTCAGGATGGTTTTATCACCAGATCATAGTACTGTTCTCTAGCAATTTCTGTGGGAATGAGCTGCGGCAATGTGCTCAGATCTAATTATACAAAGCTACAGAATGCTGACGGCAAAGAGGAATCAGGTGTGCCTAGGCAATCAGCTAAACAGTTTACAGCATTAGGAGATGAAGCTTTGCCCCAATTGAACTTGTGACACAAGGTTTTAACTGAATGTTCTGGTTTGTGCACCCACTGTTGAGAGGAATTTGGCCTCCAGGAGAGAGCATTGGCATCAAGGTGCTATAGGCCAGGCCTGTACTCTACTGCATAGTCATACGTGGATAATGCTGAGAGCCATTGGTGTCCGGTTGCATCTAGCTTGGCAGATGTCTGAACATAAGGATTAATGGATTATTGTCTGTCTTTATTAAAGTCTTTGTGCCATAAAAGTACTCGTGGAATTGCTCCACGACAGCTCACTTTAAAGTGAGAAACTCCAACTTGTGCACAGGATAGTTTTCTTTTGATGGAGTCAGACTTTGGCTAGCAAACACCACTGGGCGCAAACCTTCTCTGTATTCTTGATAAAGCATGGCTCCTAGGCTGGTTAGGCTAGCATCGGTATGGAGAACATAAGGTCTAGATGGGTCGGCATAAACTAGTACAGGTGCATGCGTGAGTTGATGAATTATTTCTTGGAATGCCAACTCACAGTCTGGGGTCCATCTTTGGCTGAAAAGTTCATTTGGATGGAAACATGTTTTGTCAGTCTCTTTGATGGCACACTTTTTGAATTTTTGATGAGTGAGTGGGTACCCTTGGGTTAAGTTCAACAATGTCTGAAAAACTTTAGTGTAATCTTTTATGAAACAGCAATAATACCCGAAGAAACCTAGAAACCTCTGTAGCTCTTTTAGATTGTTTGGTCTTGGCCCGGTGGTCAGAGCCTCCACTTTAGGAGGGTCTGTCTGAATTCCTTCCGAGGACACAATGTGACTGACATATTTTACTGAGCTTTGGAAAAACTGACTTTTGTCCATCAATAATTTCAACTCAAATTCTTTAAGCTGGTCCAGCACTTTGAAGAGAGAGGCCTCATGCTCTTCGAGGGTCTTACCGAAAACTATGACATCGTTCAAATAAACAAGGCATTTCAACAAGTTCATATCTCCCACTGCTCATTCTGTTAAACATTAGAAAGTCATTGGTGCACCAGATGTGCCTTGGGGCATACGAAGAAACGTAGAAACCCAGAGGACAAATAAAAGCAGTTTTTTTCACGGTCCTCCAGAGCCATTGGGATTTAGTAATACCCACTTTGCAGATCAAGTACAGAAAGCCACTTGATCCCATTTAAACAGTCCAACGCATCATCTTGGATACGGGGCATGGTATGCTGGTCAGGGACAGTTCTTTTATTTAAAGTTCTGTAGTCAAATCACATGCACACCGAGACATTCTTTTTGTGAACCACCACAATTGGAGAAGCATAAGGACTGCATGACTCCTGTATTATCTCTGCTGTTAGCATTTCTTGCAGGTGGTGTTAGACATTGTCAATATCCACAGGGGCCAATCAGTGGGATCTTTCTCAAAAAGGCCTTTCATCGTGAATGCGTATGTGATGCCTCGCACCAGTGACACAACCAATGTCCCACTCTTTCAGAGTGAACACTTTGCTTTGTACAACCAATTTCCGGCTGATCTTTTCTTTCCAACCCTCAAGAATAGGTGACTCACTGAAGTCAAACAGGTCTGGGGATACATTTTCATCTTCTTCCAGTTGTGGCTTGGATGGCAAGACTGCGGTATCAGCTCAGTAAACTTTGGCTAGGGTGCAACCTTGACTGACTTTGATATTTCTGTCAGTGACATTCTGGATCTGAACCACAGCCCTTCTGGTGTAGGCGTGGGCATAAACCGAAAGCACACTCGATTTGACCGTGAGCCCTTCAGGCAGCTTTTCGGCCTCTGGAGCATCCAGCATGAGAATTTGGTTAGTCACACCTCTCCTCAGGTGAACCTCTATGTTAATGCTGCATTTGGCAGTCTGTGATGATGGTGACAGCTAAACAGTAAGAGAATTTAAGCTAGCATGGGACAGGCAGTTTGGACAGCTTGACGGGAACAATTAAAAGGGGAGGGGGTAGCCACCTTGAGCAGACTAGATGGATCAAGTGGTCCCCAGCTGCCGACACCATTCTTATGTTCTTGTGTTTTAGACCGGATAGTCCATTTTTTATGGTCCTTATTTATTTATTTATTTATTTATTTATTGAGAAATCAGAATTACACCCTTTGAGTCAAAGACTCTTTTGCAAAGGCTCTTCATTGGTAGACAGAGTACAACCTCACAAGAACAGGTACAGGAACATCAATCAGTACAAAAAAATACATTGTAAAGTAAAGAACTGAGAAACATACCATAGCAGAGGGCCTAGACAGCCCAGAGTCGTGTGCAAAACTGCAGACAGTACAACATTACAAGACCAGTGCCGGACTTCAATCAGTCCATATCTTACGTTGGTAGGTACGGTAAATAAGCAGAGTAACATTCTTTAGCAGAGGGCAGAAACAACCTGGCATCGTGTGTAACAATAGCAGCAGGAATTCTGGAAGCAGGATACAGATTGTAAAGACAGTAAGAGGGAGGTGGCAGGGGCTGGTTTGGAATAGCACTACTAGTGGCAGTCGCATGTAGAGTTGTTAGCAAGAAATACCTTGAGTGAGGTTTTAAAAGGGCCAATTTTTGTATTAGCAGTCAGAGCAACAGGTAGGTCATTTAGCCAGCTTGGGACCCTGTGATAAAAGGCTCTCTGACCCATAGATGTCCTGCAGCAGGGAACCAGTAAGGGGGACCTTGGAGGTACTTCTGGTTAATCTTTGTGGGAGGGAGTGTTGGATGAGGCCCTGTAGGGTAGGTGGGGTGAGATTTAACTGTATTTTCTTCGCTAGGAGGCATGTGTGGTACTTAAGGCGACTTAAGCCTTATCCAGTCATCTGGTTTTGATTAAATGTAGTCATTTTTTGGGGGCCATTTTGAGTGCTTATATACTCTTAAAACTGATGTTTCAAATCATTCACTGTTTTGGCTGCATTGCATGACCAGGTTACAGAGGTCACACAGACCTGCCTTTGTTTGCAAAACCAGTCTGCCGGGGATGTGTAAAGTATGGCAATTAGGAGTAAATTAACCTAATCTTTTCCACTCTGAATTTTAAGTATGGTCTTTGACATGCTCTTTTACTGCTGTTATAGCTTTAACACTTTTATATGTTCTCGTCTATGTCTTTTTGTTTGTGCTGTATGCTGATATGTTTCAGACCCATTTTTGTTAAATTAATTATCTAATTATTATTGCCTTTATCACTACATTGAATACTTCTGTCCTAAGTCATCAGCAGCCAGCTACTGCTCTCATTTTGTACTTCCAGAACATTCCATGATGTTAGCTACACTTTTATAGGTCATTCAGATAAATAGCATGGGATGATGTGTCTGAAATTGTGGAATATCTTAAAAATATGAAAAGAAACAGCAGTAGCTGCTGAAGTAAAGAGAACACAATGCTGTACTGAGGGTACCACAAGCATCAATAATTAAGTTATCAAAAATTGGTCAATCATATCAGAATACATGACTGACATAGAAATCAAAGTTATCAAAGACGTAAATAAATAAATAAAGGAAACTGGGAGAGTGTTTAACAGAGATTTGAGCAATCGGCTGTGAATGAGCTTGGCACATTCAGCAGACCTGAGTTTGATTCCCATAGCCTCCACTTGCATACTGTGTGATCTTGAGCAAGTCACTTAACCTTCCCGTGCTCCTGGGTCACTCCTGTAAAATGGGTCATGTGGCCCATGAGAGTAAACCTGGTTGCAAAGAATAAAAATAAACAAATAAATAAATACAGTATAAAAATGATTTCCCATCACTATTAATGTCTACTCTGACGTTATAAATGGCTTTGGAAAAGAAGCAATATACTCGTCAGTAATAAAAAAGGGGTGGAGCCAGAGGCAGAGTTTGGGGGAGTGGTTTAGCATCTGGTTTTTACCTCATCCAAAGGTGGTGACCCTAATCCCAAACCAGGGCTGGGTAGGTCAGATAGTGGGACCAGCAGCTTGGGTTTCTGTTTTGAAGAGGTCCGCCAGTCCATGCATGCACAATAGCGCGTTCGCTAGTGTCACTGATGCTGCGGCATCTTAAATGTTTCTCTGGTGCTCCCAACATTCTCACTTAGCAAACCAGGGGTCAGACACCTGGAGGAGGTGAATGGGGAGCCTTTTTGATAGTTACAACAGTGGTAGGCGCTGGTAAAACGGGGGAAATCTACATTTTCAAGAGGACTCAGCGATGTGTGAAGAAAAGTATAAGGCCTTTCATAGGGCTTAACTAGACTGCTTCTGAGGATTGAAGTGACAGAATTTTACTGTTGAAAGGAACTGTGCATTTTTGCTAAGCGGACCAGGTATCTGATGGCTAGTTCTGGTTTTGGGAAAAATTGTTTGCTGCAGAAATCCTGCATCAAAGGGACTGAGAGGAACCCTCGATCTGAGGAAGAGACTTGCTGGAAACTGTGTGTGGGCCAGAGAAAAGGTGTATGCTGTTCTGAATCAGATGACCTGTGAGAGAAGCAAGGTGAGCAGGTGTCCCATGCTTCAGAAACGTGTTGCTGCTGCTATAATCTAATGTGGAAACTGTTAACCTGGACTGTGGAATTTGCTGCCAAACGGCATTGGGAAGTGGATACGTCTGTGAAACTATCTGGCTGCACACTGGAGCTGTTTTCCTGTCTGAGAGAAAAGTAGAACCAGGGAATTTCCAGCTGCACTTCAGAGCCAGGTAGAGAACTTTCTAACCCCTACCTAGTGTGGCCTACTGGCTGCAGGGATCACCAGCATGTGCTGGAGTGCTTGGGAACGCTGACCTGACAGGGAACTGGGCTGTGGAGGCACTCTTAGGTCTGGGTCCTCTGTGGGTTGGTAGGCTTTGTGTTAGAGCTCTGCAATGGGCCTGAATAGGCTGAAGGGGACAAGCTGCAAGATCTTCAGTCAAGGTGACAAGCAGCCAGACCGTCAAACAAGCTCAATCCTTTCATCAGTTACTGCTACCCAATGGTTGCTACTGTCATTGGTCTGAATCTTCTAGTCCTAGAAATGTTCGGAGAAGCCCTACTCCAGAGACTTCCCAGAAACTCCAGAACCATGAGCAATTCAGAGCTTGCCCTGAATAAAAGATCTGGGAAACTTGAAATAGCAATTAAAGGGTTAAACTTAACTTTTAGAGCTTTATTCTTTATCAGTAACCAACAAGGGCCCCAACACCAGCTGACCAGCAGCACCAACCAGGCCTGCAACCTTCTAGGGTTCCCTTTGAGACTATACTGAGGTTACACGGTACCAGCTGGGGGTGGGCTCTGGGGTAGTTTGGCCTATGGACCCTATTGTTACTAACTGGTTCTAACACTTTTTTTCTTTCACAGCTATTTCTATTCCAGGTACCCCCTTCCCTTGCCCTTTCCCTAAAATGAAGCTGTGTTTTTGTTGTTGCAATTGCTGTGAGAAGGGTGCTTTGTGGAAACAAACTGTTAAGTGCATGTGGTATATGATATTGTGGAACTGTTTGATATCCAGTGTATGGGGTGGTCGGAAAGGGAGGTGGGGAGGTACAGCATCCCAGGGGGCTTGTACCAGTCATATACCAGGCCCACTGCAATTTTCTCTGGGTGGAGGAACCATGCTATTTTATTCTTTTCTTTGGGATAGAACCCCCATATACCACCGTAGCAGGCCCCAGGCCCCTTAACATGTGTGAAGGTCAACAGGCCGGGGTAGTAGCCCACTGGCACATGGCACCTGGGCTACATGTAAATCTTTTCCTGGTCCAACAAAAGGTACAAAATCACCTACTTTGTTCATCTTTTTGTAGGAGGACCAAGAGAGCTACAAACAATTATCTAGTGTCCCTTTAAAGAACCCTTGACGATATTCCCAGCAGTCTTTTATTTTGCCTCTTTACCCTGTTTTATGTTAGTTATGAATGTGTTTTTTTGTATAAATGACTATCAGCTTCAGACACTACTGCTCCATTATTAGTACATTGACATTCCCACCATTCTGAAACAGCCATCCGTCCAAACGGCTGTGTGTCGTTGTAGGTAGTATGAGATCTCAAAGCAGCATCACCCTAATGGTAAGCGGTCAGCACTCAAGAACTCAGCCTGGCACACAAATGTTTTTTTTTTCTGCCATATTGTTATACTCACATTTCCAGTACAAGCAGCAACAGCAGGGAGATGTCTTGGTTCGGGTCTGTATGATGGTTGGCGGGTTGTTTAAAAGCTCTGTGTATGTAAAACCACAATAATGAATGCATTACCTACGATTCTGAATTTTAAATGCTGCATATTTTTTGACAGCCTTAGACGTCTTCCTACTGTTGCTGTTAGTACTGGTAATGTCAGTATAATGATATGGCAGAAAAAAAAATTTGTGTGACAAGTTGGGTTCTTACCACTATGGTGATTGTGCCTTGAGACCCTGTGCTATCTATGCTGTCACACAGCCTTTGGACGGACGTCTGTTTTCAGAACAGCAGGAAAGTTAATGTAATAATAACGGAGCAGTAGTGTCTAAAGCTGATATTCATTTATACAAAATAAACATTCCTAACTAGCATAACACAGGGTAACAAGGGAAAAAAAAAGACTGCTGGTAATATTGTCAGGGGCTTTTTAAGTAAGATGGCAGCTCAGGAACCAAAGCATGCTGGGATTTGTAGTCTTCATTTCTGGTGCTGTAATTGAAACTTGCTTTGTTATCACTGTCCTACTATATAGGTGTTTACATGAGCCAAGCTGCCTGAGCCTGAAAATGAACTAACAAAGCTTCTGTTCCTAAATCTATGAGGAGTGGGATGATTCTGTCATAAATCAAGGC
The DNA here is from genome assembly GCA_016271365.2 of Neoceratodus forsteri. NCBI lineage: Eukaryota > Metazoa > Chordata > Ceratodontiformes > Ceratodontidae > Neoceratodus > Neoceratodus forsteri. Next base: position 289,001,198 of record CM057455.1, on the reverse strand, counting down.
AGGAAGGTGTCACGAAAAAACAAGCATTTGTCAGTGCTGGATGTTCACCACTGCTATTGCTGTTGAACTGGATCTAAGGAGCAGATCCCGTGTTGGAGGGCTAATAGGGCTGGGCTGGGGAGGGGCAGTTACAGTAGGGAGTGTAGCCAGAAATTTCCATTTTGTATACAGTCTCCAACAGTTACACCCTCCCCCATTAAAAATGTACACATCCTTTCCAAATAGCACCCCCTTCCAAACAAGTCAGATTGTTGTCATGTCAGATGATTCCTCTAATCTCTAAAGAGGTTATACATGTATCTGTCTTCTAAACAACAGAAGTTTAAACAGAGGCACTCCTCAGTGGCCTGCACTAACCCAAATACTACAGATTAGAAAGAAAATGTTAACAGAAAGGCTTATGGTTTGTGACAAACACTCAACAAAACTGTACACAAATGTGTACAGTGAGTATGCCTGTCTACACCCTTGGATGACAGCAACAGACATTGATGGACTTTTTTTTTACAGTGTTTATTTAAAAAAAAATTAAACTACAAGTGAGGGTTTTCTTTATTTCGGGTGGAAACACTGGGGATTAGGCACCCTATTGTCATATTTACAGCCCCCAGAAGCTCTGGGGTTTTAGATGCTCTGCGGTGCATTTTAGAATAGAAGATAAAGCAAAATTCTGTTAGGTCCCCCCCACCCATGACTCCAGGGAGAAAATGTAATTCTATGGCTGGCCTCCGATACCTAGGGACTGCAGCTGGGCCTGGCTGACAGCAGGACCATCTCCATTATTTTTTTCTTTAAACAGAGAATATGGGAGTCCTCCCCAAGAAACTGGGTGATACTTAACGTGCCAGACTGCCATGCACCTTTCTGTAAAATTGACTGCAGTATGGTATCTACATGCCAACTAGCACCCTTGTGCCGCATGGCTGACACAAAGAACTACACCATCACAGTATAAAATGAGAATAAAGCAAGTACCATGTAACCCCCTACAATGGGGGTTCCTAAAATGTCTTCCTGGGCATGCCTAAATGCCCACTGTCAGGTTGGTGTTCTGTGTTCTAACAGTGGAAAAAGGCTTGCATGCGAGTGCTCTGTTAGCCTCCTTGCCTGTTTCTTTAAGAGGTGTAATTTTTGTAATGTTATAATTAATCTGGGTGGGAGCCGAGTGGTTTCAGACTCGAGTCCCGCCCGGGCTGCAGTACCGCAGCTTCATTCTGCCATCGTTAATTGTACAGAGGGAGCTTTAGTGGAAACTGTGATTGTTTGCTGATTATCAGCTTTAATAATAATGGTATCATAGTTTGTCTAACCTGCCTTCCTTTGCAGCATGTACCTTCTGTTAATCACCATCATCTTGGTTCTGGACTGCTAGTTTGGACCAATCAGTACCTTTGGGGACCCTAAAATGGAGATTGTCCCCAGGGGTCTTGTGGAAGTGAATTTCAGTAGGAATTGTAGTTTTTACTGTGTGGCGCCTAAATGGACCTGGAGGGGGAGCCTTTGCTGTGACAGACAGATGGATCAACCAGTCGAACCTTTTGGATCACTGGGAAGTCCCAGAGCTGCCTGCAGCAGTGAGTCAGTGTGTAGTTGGAGTAGAGAGAGTGAATAGCTTGAGAAATTCGAGCAGCTGCTCCTGCATAGTAGCATGAGGGAATCAGCTGGAAGGCTGTGTCTGGCCTGCCTGCTACCAACTTCTCGAGTGAAGAAGTCTGAAATCTAAAATGGGACTTTATCTACTAACAACTTTATCTGCTATATACTAACAACAACAAAAATGGAAAAGAACCTGGGGGTAATCATATCAGATGACTTAAAGGTGGGCAAGCAATGTGAGAGGGCAGTAAGGAGGGCTGGAGGGATACTGGGATGCATAGGGAGAGGCATCACCAGTAGAAAACAGGGTGTTGTTATCCCTCTGTACAGACAGCTGGTGAGACCCCATCTGGAGTACTGTGTGCAGTTCTGGAGACCCAGTCTCCGCAAGGACATAGACAAGATGGAAGCTGTGCAGAGGAGGGCAACTAAAATGGTGCAGGGTCTGCACCGGAAGACATATGAGAAGACTAAAGGAGTTTAATATGTATACCCTTGAGGAAGGGGGGGACTTGATAGAAACTTTCAAGTACCTCAAGGGAATCAACAAAGTCCAAGAGGGTAGCATCTTTCAAAAAAAGAGGTGTGCAAGAACAAGGGGGCACAATTTGAAGATAGAGGGGGCGGCTCAGAAGTAATGTAAGGAAGTATTTTTTCACGGAGAGGGTTGTGGATGCATGGAGCGGCCTTCCGGAGGAAGTTGTGAAGTCAAAAACAGTGACTGAATTCAAGCATGCATGGGACAGCCATAAGGCAATTCTAGGGGGTTGGGGTAGAAAGAAGTAGGCTGCTGGTTAACTAGGATCTGCAGCTTATCCATTAGGTAGGGAAATGGGCAGACTGGGTGGGCCAAGCGGTCCTTATCTGCCGTCAAATTCTATATTTCTATGCTTCTATCTGAAACTACTGTTATTGTGACTGGAATCCTGAATTGTGACAAAGTGAAAGTCACCTGGTGTGGATCGAAGATTTGCCTCGGAGCGATCAGCATGTCAGGACTTGAAATAGCCGTAGAGCGTGCGGTTTGCGCAGAGACACTGTTAATTGCAATAGGACTGTCATCTGAACTGTAGTATTTACCTGTCTTTATTATAATTGTGCTGAATGTGGAGTGTGGGTCGCAATTTGGCTCCCCACATTGCTGAATGTGTCACGCTGGCTTGAGGCTGCATCCAGCAAACTTACCGGACTGTATCCAAATCATTCGCCTGGTCTGGGCCTCCCCATCTTGGCCCAGATTGCCGCTGATGCCTCAGAAATTCATCCAATGAAAGACCCGCTCAGGTATTCAGCTCCCTGCTCAACACCATCAAACAGGAACGACCACCATGGTGCGTCGTGTGGGCCCTGTTTCCCCTGGCAAACCAGCATACCATCTGAGGTCTTTATCTCGTCCATCCTGCATTCTGGTCTGGGTAGCATGAGTAAACATCAGGGTAGCTCCCTGCAACACAGCTCAAATCAAAGTGTGTCATCTGATTTAATTGTTTTGGTTGATCATTATGAACTGAGTCCTCTGGCTTCGGAATACAAATTGTGGGTTAAAGTGCATGCTGTGCATTTGCTTCCTAAGGGCCCCAGCAACAGCTGCAATGCCGGCCTACCCCGGGCAACACATAGAAACATAGAAACATAGACAATGATGGCAGATAAGGACTGCTAGGCCCATCTAGTCTGCCCATTTCCCTACCTACAGGATAGGCCACAGATCCTAGTTAACCAACAGCCTATTTCTTCCTACCCCCCACAAGAATTGCCTTATGTCTGTTCCATGCATTCTTGAATTCTCCCACAGTTTTAGACCCTTACAACCTCCTCAGGAAGGCTGTTCCATGCATCTACTACCCTCTCTGTGAAATAATACTTCCTCACATTGCCCCTGAACCGCCCTCCTTCTATCTTTAAATTGTGTCCCCTTGTTCTTGCAAGTCTCTTTTTCTGAAAGATGCTACCCTCTTGGACTTTGTTGATTCTACTGAGGTACTTAAAAGTTTCTCTCATGTCCCCCCTCTCCCTTCTTTCCTCAAGGGTATACATATTAAGCTCCTTTAGTCTCTCCTCATACGGCTTCTCTTGCAGACCCTGCACCATTTTAGTTGCCCTCCTCTGGACTGCCTCTGTCCTGTCTATGTCCTTGCGGAGATGGGGTCTCCAGAACTGGACACAGTACTCCGGATGGGGTCTCACCAATTGTCTGTACTGAGGGATAACAACTTCCTGTTTTCTGCTGCTGATGCCTCTCCCTATACATCCCAGTATACCCCAGCCCTCCCTACTGCCTTCTCACATTGCTTGCTAATCTTAAGGTCATCTGATATGATTACTCCCAGGTCCCTTTCCTTTTTTGTTGTTGTTACTACCTCCCCACCCATTGTGTATTCTTCCCCTGGGTTCTTGTTTCCCAGGTGCATTATTTTGCACTTACATAGATACATAGACAGTGTCGGCAGATAAGGGCCTATGGCCCACCCAGTCTGCCCATTTGAGCTTGTAAGTTCAGTTTGTTTTCCTAGAAGTCTGTTGCCCCTTACCCCTGACCTCTAGAATTTCTTTATGTCTATCCCATGCATTCTTAAATCCCGTGATTGTTTCAGCCCCCACCACTTCCTCTGGCAGGGTGTTCCACTTGTCCACCACCGCTCTGTGAAGAAATTCTTTCTCATGTTTCCTCTGAATCGTCCTCCCTCCAACTTCATCCCATGCCCTCTCGCCCTGGAACATCTTTCCGCTTAAAAATAGTGTTTTCCTGCACCCTGTTCCTCCCTGTAAGATACTTGTATGCCTCTATCATATCCCCTCTCTCCCTCCTCTCCTCCATTCTTTGCATTGAATCCTAGCTGCCATACTTCTGCCCATTCCTCCAACCTTGCCATGTCCCTTTTCATCCTTTCCACGCCTCCTTGTTTATCAACCCTGTTGCAGATCTTAGTGTCATCTGCAAAGGCATACTTTTCCTTCCAGTCCTCTGCAATGTCACTGATGAAGACATTAAAAGGACTGGACCCAATACTGAACTCCGCGGTACCCCACTAGTAACCCCCTTTCTTCAGAGTGGGACTCATTTACAATTACCTTCTGTGTCCTGTTGTGCAGCCAATGTTTACCCAGGCTACCACCCTGGGTCCCACTCCCAGGCTGGTTAATTTGACTATTAATCTTTTGTGTGGGACTGTGTCAAACGCCTTGCTAAAGTCTAGGTAGGCCATGTCCACAGCCCCTCCCTGGTCTACTACTTTGGTCACCCAGTCAAAGAAATCTATTAGATTTGTCTGACATGACCTTCCCGCTGTAAACCCATGCTGCCTTGGGTCCTGTGCTCCACTGGCCTCTAGGTACTCAACTATTCTTTCCTTCAGAAGTGACTCCATCACTTTCCCTACCACAGAGGTCAGACTGACAGGTCTGTAGTTTCCTGCCTCTGTCTTGGTCCCACTTTTGTGAAGGGGAATCACATCCGCCTTCCTCCAGTCCTCGGTACCACACCATCCTCCCATGATTTATTAAAAGAGTAGCCAGTAGTTTCACTAGTTCCTCCTTAATTCTTTTTAGAATTATGGGGTGAATTCCATCAGGACCCATTGCTTTGTCCACCTTCAGTTTTAGGAGTTCTTGCAGACCCTTTCTTCTGTGAAAGGACTGGGATTGACCCCTATCAAGAGTGCTTCTGTTAATTGGATTAGGCACTTCCTCCTCTTTTGAGAATACTGAGCAGAAATATTCATTCAGTATTCCTGCTTTTTCAGTCCCCCTCTGTCCACCCACCATTCATTCTATTCAGCCTCACTATCCCTCCCTTTATCTTTCTACCCTCGCTGATATACCTATAAAAGGTTTTATCCCCCTTCTTAACTGAGTTGGCTATCTTTTCCTCAGTTTGGCCTTTGCTATTCTGACTTCCCTCCCTGCTTCCTTCTGCCTTAACTGGTACAGCTTTCTGTCCTGCTCCTTCTGTGTTTCCTTATACTTCCAGAATGCTATCTTTTTCTTCCTGACTTTCACAGCCATCTCTTTTGAGAACCATAGTGGCTTTTTCTTTCATTCTGATTTGTTTATTTGCTTCACACAAAGGCTTGTTGCCTCTGTGATGGCAGTTTTGATAATTCCCCATTGTTGCTCCACACCTCCTTCTAGCCTGTTTGCTAGTGCTTTTCTGAGGCACTTTCCCATCTTGCCAAAGTCAGCCTCCTAAAGTCCAGTACCCTCACTTTTATCGGCTTGACTCTGTAGCTGAGTTTTACGTGAACCACACTGTTTGATGGTCACTTGTCCCCAGATGGCAACCCACTTCTAGATCTGAGATCCTCTCACTGCCCCCATTTGAGAGTACGAGGTCTAAGATTGCTCCCGCACGAATGGGTTCCGAAACTAGTTGTCTAATGCCTGCCACCTGTAGGGCATCAAGAATGGCCCTGCTCTTGGATGTGGCTGCAGCAAATGTGCTCCAGTTAACATCAGGCTAGCCTGTATAACAACTGGGTACCTAGAGTGTGTGTGACTGTGTGAGAGGGACTCTTAGGCATGGATGTTTAATCTGACTAAATCAGATCTAAAATCAAACACCAGATTACTGCCGCATCCCTTGTTCACATCCTCCAAATAAATCAGATCTAAATCTTTTTGCATTTAAGCTGGCTATTGTGTACCTTTGTGGTAGGGATACTGTGTTGCTATTGCCTTTCTTCATTGCATGTCTTGTTTTACAGGGGGTTTCCAGGGCCAGTGCAGCTGATCCAGCCCTGGTGGTAAGTGTGCCAAGTGTGGGTATAACATTGTATTCTGGTGTTCATTGTAACTGTCTAATTGCTGACCATTATAGGCCACAAGAGGGGTTGGGGGGGTATCAGTGTCCCAGAGGGTTGTACTCAGAGCAGCTGCGCTACCCTTAAACCAACCCTCCGGGTGGAGGCACCCGTTCACAGAACTCAGGCCCCTCAACCTGCACCTAGTCACGCAGGCAGGGGTAGTAACCATTGGGATAGCACCACCTAGGGGCTACAACCAAATAACTGTCATTCTTAAATTGCCAGCTGTGTTGCACGCAAGAAAAGCATTTCTTTCAGTAGCTGATGTGCCCCCCCCCAAGTTGTATCATGGCGGTATGTAAGCATTGTAAGTATTGTAAATATCGGTAACTATTTCCGCTTATTGCCCACCCTCACCACCCCTGTAGTTTCTGTAAATAGTTTGTTTAGTTTTGCCAAACAACCTTTACTGTGGCATGTCTGTGCTATCTTGCCATCTGTGAATAGTACTTTCTGTTCAGTTTTGCTGTAAATGGTACTGCTTATTACTTGGTACTGCTCAGCATGTAAGTATTGTAAATATCAATAAATATTTCTGCTTTTTGGAGGGGCTCCGCCACCCCCCACTATAATGTCTATGAATAGTTTATTGTTTATTTAATTTATTTAAATGGTAGTGCTTATTTGGGGGGCTCCACCCCCTCACCTCCTGCTGTATTTTCTGTAAATAGTTTTACTTAGCATATAAAAAATTCTGTACTAATAATCGCAACTGATAACTGTATTTCTGCTAATTAATTCTGCCTCTGATGTTGTATTCATCAGCCTTAGCAGACTCAGCATTCATCAAATGTGCACACAGACGCGTCTCAGACATACCGTAAATCATGTAGTAGTTGCTCCAAGTCCGGCATGGTATAGTAAGGCCTGAAATTGTGGTAAGTGTTCAAATTTGCAAGTTGTTGCACTTTGAAGGGGTAAACTAAACTCCATTTTTATAGGCAATAATTATTTAAACATTAATGCCAGCTGTGAACTGGTCACTTATTTACTACCCTAGTAGCCAAGTGCCCATTAATGTTCTTAAATGTTCCATTTTCCACTCTATCAGCAGCCTACTACAGCATGAGTAATCCAATTCTTGTGTGTGCATGTGAGCATGTAAAATGCGGGGGCAGCAGCAGGCTGAGATCAGCTGTGCTTGCTGATAGAGTTGATTTATGACTGTGTCTGTCGGCACATTGTTTTGAAGTCCATGCACTTTCATGCCTAAACAATGTCATGATCAGCCTTGCTGATTATTAGTCAAGACCCTTGTACAGAGTCCTGCATTGGACCACCGTTACACACCTCTCAAAACCCTGTACGTAGCAAAATGTTCGACTTGCGCTAGTGTGCACGGCAAACATAAAAAAAGCATTTAACAAACAGGCCATGAAATGCACACTTATTCAATGTTCCTCTCCTGGAGAAACCTGTTCTATGTAGGGGAAGTCCTGTATTATGTGATACCAAGCAGTTAGTTATTTGCATACCCATGATGCAATACTAATGCACATGGACTGTTTCTTCATTAACTAAAAAACAAAATGTAAAACTGATATGTTCAAAGAGATGTTCTAACACTTGTTCTCTGCCTAGCTATGGAACTGTTTTATTCACATAACAAACACTCATTGTGGTCCCCACAGCAACATTAAATAAGGCTTTCATATGAGAAATAGATGTTTTGTTCATTTTTTCTGAAGCAGTCTTTGTTCTCTGTGTGTACAGGAGAGTGTCCTTATGAAGAAAAAAAATTTTTGGTTATCCCTACATTGTTGAAGTGGGGGTAAACTATGAGTTTCATAAAAATAAAGAATGAGAGAGATTTAATTGTAGTATGTTGCAGCATTCTACAAGTTGAGTGTGCATTACATACTTGAAGCACTACTAGGCAGCAGTGTTTTCTTGCTTATATAGCCTGGTCTGAGCACGCTTTGAATGCAGGCCTCTGTTCCAGCCCAGTGTTCATATCTGCAATGGGACAAATGGCAGGATCAACTGGATGTACAAATAAAACTATGCGGTGGCACACTGAAAACATTGCAGGAGCAATAAGATACAGCTTTTAAAACCTGTGAAATGTACAGTAGGATCAACCAGATATTTAATGGACGAGTCATGTGGTGACTCCACGGTAAGCGAGAGACAGAGCCGCCATGTTTTTTGAACTGTTAACCCGACCACAAGCAAGACAAGAGCCAATGAGGGAGTGGCATACTTTGATTGACGTGGCTCGTGAATGCCATAACAACCAGCCGGTTGTTACGGGAAATATCAACTGATCCAGCCCATAGGAAAAATTGCTGACCAGTTATTATAAGCAGATAAAATGTAGAATGCTGGTTGGAGTAATTACAGTTGAATTGTTGCAAACTGTGAGAAAGGGATTATGATTTTCTGTGGTTCTGAGCATGCAATTTGAACCACTGTTTTGCCAGAGAGGGGTTCCGCTTCCCTGGGACTTTGACAATGCAGCTTGAGAGGTCCTTTGGAATCAGACCCCTGACTTATAGTAGAAACATAGACAGTGGGTAGATGTGTATCGCTTGGCCCACCTAGTCTAACCATTTCCCTATCGGATAAGCTGCAGATCCTAGATAACTAGCAGCCTACTTCCTCCTACCCACTACTATAATTGTCTTATGTCAGTCCCATACATTCTTGAATTCCCCCCACTGTTTTTGACTCCAAGACCTCCTCAGGAAGGCGATTCTACGTGTCCACCACCATCTCTGTGAAAAAATACTTTATCATGTTGCCCCTGAGCCGCCTCCCCCCACTTTCAAACTGTGCCCCCTTGTTCTTGCGCATCGCTTTTTCTAAAATATGCTACCCTCGTGAACTTTGTTAATTCCCTTGAGGTGCTTAAAAGTTTCTATCACGTCCCCCCTCTCCCTCCTTTCCTCAAGGGTATACATATTAAGCTCTTTTAGTATCTCCATATGGCTTCTGGTGCAGACCCTGCATCATTTGGGTTACCTTCCTCTGTACTGCCTCCATCCTGTCTATGTCCTTCTGGAGATGGGTCTCCAGAACTGCATGTAGTACTCCATATGGCATCTCACCAACTGTCTGTACAGAGGGTTCCCCCTCCAAATAATATAACATTTGAGGAAAATTTACAATTTTAAATACAAAAAAAAATCAAGAAAAAAGATGATTATACAATGGCAAGGAAACCAAGCACATGCATGACCACATGACAGACACAGTGTAAAAAGCACCTCTGCAGTACTTGTTTTTTTTTTTTTTCATAGAACGGATTGGCTTCACTGCACTGTCAGAAAAGGAACCAAAACTGTAACTATCCATCATGTGACTAACAATCTCAAGGGAAAATAAAACCAGTTAACATGAAAACTACACATATTTAAAGCCGTCTGAAACTGCTTTTTCAGTCCTGTACCTGTCAAACAATTTAAAGTGATTTTGTGAGGTTTGCAATAGTAAGTGGGAGTAGTCACCTGTAGGAGTCGTGATTCAATCTCCTACCATTCAAACTGCTACAAAGTGCTGTTTTCCCTGAAATAAATGCCTTTAAATAAAAACTGCACCCTCATATATTCTAAATGTCATTTGCTTCCATGTCAACAGACAACTCTTTTCATGTAGCTGTTGAAGATGTATGCAACTGCTTCAGTTAGTTTTCACACAATACTGGGCCCTGTTACTCTCCTGGGAGGGTCCATTTCGTGGTTGTTGAAAGCTCATTGTTCCTGAGAGCTGCATTAGCATATGAGAATGTGATGCACAATCAACCTTTAAACTCCCCAGTATGCCTGTCTGCTTAAGTAGTTTTAAAAGAACCAAGCTGCAAGAAGGTTTGAAATACCACATTTACCTTCAGTGAGTTTTACAAGCTAAGTTGTAATGCAGTCCCCCCCCCAAACTCCATTCGGTTTATACGTTTCCAGAGAGTTTTTGCAGGGTATTTGTTATTTTAGCATAAAGATACATGATATAAATGGTTGATTTGACATCATGTTCTCATATGCTAATGCAGCTGTCAGGGACAATGAGAGTTCAACAACCACGAAATGGACCCTCCCAGGAGAGTGACAGGGCCTAGTATGAAGTGTGAAACTAACTGAAGCAGTTGCATACATCTTTAACAGCTACATGAAAAAGTTTTTTTTTTTTTTTTTTTAGTTTTTGTTGACCGGGTAAGTGCACTAGACCATGGGTTCTCAAATGGTGAGGCCAGCCTCCCTTGGGAGGCCCCAACCTGTTCCAGGGGAGGCTCAAGCAAGTCTGAAAATGTACTGTATTTAAATTTTGAGTTTTATGTATTTTGTGTGAAGAAATGAAGCAAACTGAAAGAGGATAATAGTAGATGAATTGTATTTATTTATTTACTAATAGGTGACAAGAGAAGGTGAATGAGCCAAGGCTCATTTCAGGTGTACCCGGGGAAGGGTAGGTAGTGAATACATTTCAAAAGGTAACTGCAAAACAATCAAGAAATACACAGTGAACAATAGTGCAAACAAATCTGAACAATAAACTAATAATGAGTGGTGGTAATTGATCAATTTGTAAACTGATGGCAGAACAGCCCAAATACAAGGGTTGAGCATAGAAGTGCTCAGAGCAATAGCAGGAAGGAGCAAAGTAATCCCAGAGAAGTTGTTTAGGAGCAGGGACGGGGAGAGAGGTAAAGTATGTAGGAAGGTTATTTCATATAGAGAGGAAAGAGAAAGTAGTCTGACCCATGAAGGTACTGCAACAAGGGGTAACAATGGTTCAAGAATGAAAATAGTGGAGCAAGTAGGCTGGCCTGTGGGGGTTACAATAAGCTGAATAATAATATTTATTTTATTTATTTGTTATTCAGATAGCACCTTTGAGCACAGGAGCTCTTTTTCAAAGGTTCCACATCAGGACAAAAAAAAGAACTGAATGTGAGCCAAGTACTCAAAGGGGTTTCAATTTATTCATAATGTACTGCGCAAAGTACAGTATGTTATTTTTCTTTGGGGAGGCCCAAAATTATTTCAGTTTTTGGGGGAGGCTCAAAATCTTTTACATGGATTTGGGGAGGCTCACTGTGACAAAGTCTAAGAACTACTGCACTAGACAAATCCTGCCTATTTTCAGGCATGACCCGAGAGGGGGACCTGTTGACCTGTCTGTTGACATGGAAACAAATAACATTGAGAAGATATGAGGGTGCAGTTTTCCTTTTATTTCTGTGCTCTGCTTCATTTGGATAACCAACCCTTTTTCTCAGTGCTGCAACCCCCAACTGTGACATCATGCAGGGGAAAACAAAGCTGGTTTGAAACAGAGACCTCTGTTGGTCAGTCTTGGTATTGCAGACATTTACACTACCAAAATAGGGGACTACATCTCTCGGTAATGACATTTTGTCCGCTGGATACTATATGCACAATACTTTGTTGAAAAGAAACATATTATGAGAGAGCTTTTATTGTTGAAACCACTACATAAATATAAGACTGCACTTCACAGTAAGGAAACATAGATTTTGACGGCAGATAAGGACCGCTTGGCCCACCCAGTCTGCCCATTTCCCTACCTAATGGATAAGCTGCAGATCCTTGTTAACCAGCAGCCTACTTCTTCCTACCCCCACCCCCTAGAATTGCCTTATGACTGTCCCATGCATGCTTGAATTCCACCACTGTTTTTGACTCCACAACCTCCTCCGAAGGCTGCCCATGCATCCACAACCTCTCTGTGAAAAATACTTCCTTAAATTACCTCTGAGCTGCCCCTTCTATCTTCAAACAGCCCCTTGTTCTTATACACCTCTTTTTGAAAGATGCTACCTCTTGGACTTCGCTGATTTCCTTGAGGTACTTGAAAGTTTCTATCATATCCCCCCTCTCCCTCCTTTCCTTGAGGCTATACATATTCAGCTCCTTAAGTCTCTCTTCATATGTCTTCTGGTGCAGACCCTGCACCATTTTAGTCACTCTCCTCTGCACAGCCTTCATCCTGTCTATGTCTTTGCTGAGATTGGGTCTCCAGAACTGCACACAGTACTCCAGATGGGGTCTCACCAGCTGTCTGTACAGAGGGATAACAACTTCCTGTTTTCTACTGGTGATGCCTCTCCCTATGCATCCCAGTATCCCCCCAGCCCTCCTTGCTGCCCTCTCACATTGCTTGCCCACCTTTAGGTCATCTGATATGACTACTCCCAGGTCCCTTTCCATTTTTGTTGTTGTTAGTATCTCACTCCCCATTGTGTACTCTTCCCTGGGTTTTGTTTCCCAGGTGCATTACCTTGCTTCTTAGCATTGAATCTGAGCTGCCATACATTTGACCATTCCTCTAACCTTGCCAAGTCCCTTCTCATCCTTTCCACCCCACTCAGCATCAACTCTGTTGCAGATCTTTGTGTCATCTGCAAAGAGACATACTTTTCTTCCAGTCCCTCTGCAATGTTGTTATAAAGACATTGAAGAGGACCGTCCCTAATACTGAACCTCGCGGTACCCCACCAGTAACCCCCTTCTTCAGAGTGGATTCCATTTACTATTACTCTCTGTGTCCTATTCTCCAGCCAATTCTTTACCCAGGCTGTCATCTTGGGACCCACTCCCAGGCTGGCTAACTTGTATATTAATCTTTTGTGTGGGACTGTGTCAAATGCCTTGCTAAAGTCTAGGTAGGCCATGTCCAGAGCCCCTCCCTGATCTACTACTTTGGTCACCCAGTCAAAGAAATCTATCAGATTTATCTGGCATGACCTTCCCGCTGTGACTCCACGCTGCCTTGGGTCCTGAGCCCCTCTGGCCTCTAGGTACTCATTGGAAATTGGAAAACAACTTCTTATTGTACCAATAATGTCTTATTACATATGTCTACATATTTTTATTTATTTTATTTATTCAACTGTTTCACCGGGAAGGCATACTGAGCAGTAACTGTTCATTTCCAGATGTGTCCTGGGGGGGCAGGGAAGTGGAGTTACAGAAGCATATACATGGGCACAACTGAGGAGACAATAATACAACAGTTTCACAGAATACAAGGGCAATTTACACATTAGGTAGATGGCAGTAAGCAGAAACAGTAGGAACAATATGGTGGGTAAATACAACAATCAGAATAGTATTACACATGAAACTAGAACGTAAATACAATAGGGAGTTCTCTGGATAAAGAATGAGACCTCTGTTGGTCAGTCTTGGTATTGCAGACATCCACACTACCAGTATATGAAACTACATCTCTTGGTGAAGAAATCTTGTCGCTAGATACTGTATGCACAATGTCTTGTTTTGAAAATAAACATATGAGAGCTTTTATTGTGGAAGCCACTACAGAAATGTGATACTTCACCTCACAGCAAGGACATTGGAAAATAACTTCTTATTGTACCCACAATGCCTGGCTATATATGTCTACATATTTTTTTGTAAACATCATTTTACAACATCAGCAGATCAAAATTGTTATAGACGTAAGTATTGAAGATACAAGTCTACTCAGACAAAAGAGTGTGTGTCTGCATAATTCCTCTTGCAGTCACCACTATCAAAATAAGGGACTACACCTCTAAGAAAATAACATTTAAACTAATTCTGTAATTTATTTAGAATGTTTTGTTGTTATGTTTAAAACAATGTGGGTTTTTTTAAAGGGATGTAATTGTAGGAAAGAATTGGACAACAGAGTACTGAAGATATTGGTGATTATGATACATTGTCTTTACAAAACAAGCTGCAGCTTAGGAAGTAATGGCATACTGTGTGAAGAGGACGTCTGTAATACTACACAAAATCTTTACTAGCAAGGCTGCCAGTGTAGTTCAGTGGGAATCTACAAATCTGTTTCCAGATTTTTATGGAGAAATAATATTTCCTGCCACCAAAATATTATACATTAATAGAAATCTGTGATTTTTGGTAACGTGGGGCCAGATATTCAAAAGTTAGCCCCGGGGCAAAATTAGCCCGGAACTATTTGCCTGCTATATTCAAAGGAATAGCCCCAAGGCTAAAGTGGCTTTAATATAATGTGCAAATGAAGCCATTTAAACAGTGCTGGCAGTGCAGTGCAATAATAGCCCAGAAAATAAGACAGTTCTGAATATAGCATACTGGAAGTGCAAACCAAAACAGCAGCCCAGTGCACACAGACATGGAGGAAGGTAAAGGTGAACTACGTGGCCAATGTGTGTGCTAGCAAAGAAGTGAATGCACTAAAGCTGCAAACAACAGTGTAGGCCAAATACTGCAGAACTATGTTATGGTTCAGACAAATTTGAGCGGTGCAAATACATTTGCGCAGTGTTTGCACAGGGCTAACACGTTTGTCCGGTGCTAGGACGTTTGCCCAGGGCAAACATTTGCTATATTCAAAAGTGACCTACAAATCAGCCTACTAAGGCAGTCAATGGGCAAACATCCACATTAGCATTTTATTATGGCCTCCTGTATAGACACAGGCACTGTCTCACACCTGTTGCCCTAAAATTAGCTGTCACCAGTTCGATCCTGTCGATCGTAGATTATGGCCTAATTATTTACAGTGCTGCCGCTGATACCACTCTCAAACGGCTGACAGTTGCACTTAAAAAGGCCTGCAGGTTAATAACTGGTGCTGATAAGCGCACCCATACCTGCAAACTGTACTCACAAACCAATTGGCTGCACTTACAGGGCTGTGTAAAATACCAAACCTATTTGCGAAAACAGTCTGCCTTGCAATGACTCCCCCAGTAACCCAGCCCCTGCTTTCTCCAATGGCTAAGCAACATTCCACATGGAGTACGTCTAACCTGATTTCATGTCCCCCGCTGCCGGACTTCTCAAGCCCAGAACTCCATCAGCTACAGAGCTCCTACTTGACTAAGTGATTGTCCTGCTGAAATCCCCTCTGAGCCCAGACTTGGCACTTTCAAATCAAAACTGCATTGTCACCTGACTATGCGTTGTAATTATGACTGCGCCCACTAGCCACATCTCTCCCTCACTGTAATAGTGTTACCCCATCTCATCTGCTCTTTTCTACTACACCCCATTGTCCCCTGGCATATGTCATTGCTGGCACCTTCTCCCTATCCCCCTATCCCATCTGTACCCACCCCCTTTTCCACCTTCTCCTCCTCCTCCTCTCTCTCCAGCACCCCCTCCTGTTGACCTCACCCCAGGATTGCCCATTTCGTCATAACCCACTCTGCTGGACCGCTATCTTGATTTGATACCTTGCGTTGTGTATTCCTTTGGTAAAGAAAATGTATTAGCGTTCTTTTGCCCCCCAATGCTGCAGCTCGTGACATGCCCACCCCTCCCTGTTTGCCCAGATGTTGACAATTGTCTGCTGTATTCAGGCTGCTATTACCTGTATATTTATGTTATTATTGTTGCTTATTGTTTGAATGCTGCCTGCTATTACCTGTATATTTCTGTTATTATTGTTTAGATGTTGCCTCACCAGTGGTTATCCTAGCATCATTTATTACATTGTTGCTATTGTTTAAATACTGCCTCACTAATTGTTGCATTATCATTTGCTATATAGCTACTATTACCGTTTGTGATACCTACTTATCTCTTGCCCTCTGCACTGCCATACTGTTGTAAGTTTTACCTACTGTTTTCCAGCTTACATTTCTGTATTTCTCCACATGTCATATTTTAACTCTGTACATTTCCTTACTGTTTTCCTTTGTGACGTGGAACCTTAGTAAACGGACCCCTGGTTCAAAGTTATTTATAATCCTAGTAATAAATAAATAAATAAATTGCCAGATCTGCATGTAGATTGTGCAGCGCTATTGTGGGGTCCCACAGCTCCACTTGTAGGTCAGTCTGGAAGTACAGGTGCAGGCTGGGTCTGCTCACAGCTGTACCTGTAGGTCAGTCTGGAAGAGCATGGTGGTAGCTGCATGCTACATTTGTACACAGTTACATAGACTATTGTGGCCCAGGGGACTACACAACACAGGTACTGGTGGTGGTGCTGCATGCAATAGGCAAACTGTAGTTCCTGCTATAGTGCATAGCAGATGCTACAGTAACAAGGTGGGCAGTAGTACGAGGGACACAGCAATGCCTACTACGTGTAGAGCAGCAATGATTGCTGCACTCCACACAGTGTCAGGCCCATCTGGCCCAGAGCCCAGTGTAATTCAGTGAGTAACTAAATATATTTTTCTATCTTTTTCAAATGAAATTGATACTTATTTCATCAACAAACTTTGGCATTTATATGTTTGCACTATAGTGTTCCCTCTGTATGATGTTACATTTTTAATACAATAATTAGCTTCTCTTTACTTCTTTCCAAGTAAAATCTGGTTATGAAGAAAATGTCACCTGTTAAATTATAACAAAAGATCACATGTTATCAAACATCACATATTTCTATTAAATATATAATATTTTGGTGGCAGGAAGTGTTATTTCTCCATAAAAATCTGAAATCATCACACAGGGACTCCACTGGACTCTTTTTTCACTAGCACTTGGCAAAATGCAAATACAAAGATGGAAAAGTAAATAAACAAATAAAAGCAAACTGAATGATTGCAGAGACATCTAAAGGCCCCAAACCTTCATTCTTTAAGATATGCACCCTTACTAATGTAACCTCCCTACAAATGGGGGTTCCCGAAAAGTCTTCCTTGAGCTTGCCTAAATGCTCACTGCCAGGCTGGTGTCCTGCATTTTATCAGTTCAAATGTATTGCCAGAGAGTGCCTGTGTAGCCTCCATGTACTGTCTTTTTAAGAGCTGCCTAGATTGCAGTTATAATTAATCTGGGCTGAGTGTTTCTATGCTTAAGTAACTGCCCGGGCTGCCAGATAATTGTTCTGTTCTGCCATCGCTAATTGTGCAGAGGGAGCTCTGTCAGAAACTGTACTTATTTGCTGATTATCTATTGTGACAGTAATGATATTGTAGTTTGTCTAACCTGCCTTCTTTGCACCATGGACAGTTCTGTTTGTCTCCACCATCTTGGTCCTGGACTGCTGAAATGGGCCAATCAGTACCTTTGTGGACTTTAAAATGGAGCCTGTCCCCAGGGGTCTTGTGAAAGCAAAATTCTGTAGGAATTGTAGTTTTGGGCTTTTGGTGCCTAAATTAACCTGGAGGGGGAGCCCTTGTTGTGACTGACAGAAGAATCAGACAACTGAACCTTTTGGAGCCTGGGGAAAGTCCCAGGCTGCTTGCAGCTAGCTTCAGATCTGAGTTGGGAAGTGAAGGAGTAATAGCTTGAGATAGTCGAGTAGCAATCCTGCGTGGATTCGCATGGGAGAAGTGTGAAAGGGCTGAGTTTGGCCTGCCTGTCTGCCTGCTGTCCCTGAGAGGGAAACTAGAGTTGATTTGGACTGAATCCAAGTTGTGAGAATGATGTAAGCTACTGGACTGTGACCAGGCTTTAACCTGAAGAAGACCAAAGATTTGTTGAATGCGATTGGCTTGTCAGGATTTCCAGCCACCTCTGAACTCCCAGTTTGTGCAGAGACTCTGTAATTGCGACTGGATAGTAATCTGCCTGGTATAGTAGAATTTCTTACATGTAAATGTGCTGTGTGCTGTTAGTGGGTCGTGATTTGGTTCCCCACTGTGTGCTGAACTGTGTTCTGCTTGCTGGAGGCTGCATCCAGCTCAAACGGACTGAATCCATGTTCATCTCTATTCGTCCTGGGCCTTGCCACACTTGCCCAGCCAGACTACCCACTGCACAAAGAAAGCCATCGACGAGAGACCTGCCTATGGATCAGCCCCCTGCTCAACACTTTGAACAAGAAAGACGCCTCGGTGATTCGTGTGGGCCCTGCTTCTCCTGGCACTCCAGTTCAACAACTTGCCATCTTGATTTCATCCTGCCTGTGTTCTGCATTGGGTATCGTGAGTAAACATTAGGGTAGCTCCCTGCAACAACAGCTAAATCTAAAGTGTTGTCATCTGATTGCTTTGTTGTCTTTTCTGTCACAAACTGAGCCCTCCAGCTCCGGATTACAAATAGTGTGTGTTGTGCATGTTGCTTTCTTCCATCACAGGGCCCCAACCAGCTGCGATGCCGGCCTACTTCGGGCAACGTTCCTGGCTAGCCCACCTCTTCTCCACCTGGGTACCCAGAGTTTGTGACCATGTAGGGACTCTGAAGTGCATGCATGACTGTTTGATATAGCTTTTAAACAAACAACCTGATTACTCCTTTCCCTTGTTCAAGTCCCCTGAATAAATCAGATCTAACTCTTTTTGCATTTAACCTGATTGTGGTTCCAGTTTGTGCCAAGAGTACTGTACTGTTGCTATTTGTTGTGCATAACCATGTTTTACAGGGGGTCTCTAGGGTCGAGCTAGAGGAACCAGCCCTGGTGGTAAGTGCAAACAGTGTTGCTAATTGCATGGTGAAAAAGGGTCATTGTGAAAGTGATTATTGTATACTGTTCAGGCCACTAGAAGGGAAAAAAGGGTGTTACAGTGTCCCGGAGAGTTGTGCCCAGGTTAGCTTGATCACTAACAACCCTGACCTCCGGGTGGAGGTACCCATTTCTGTACCCAGGCCCCTTAACCTGCAACTAGCCAAGCAGGCAGATAGCCCTTGGGATAGCGCCACCTAGGGGTTACATCTTGGAGGCTCACTGCTGGGATTTTATGCCTTCTAGTGGCCAGAGGTGGGAATTTCCCTAGTATGTTTAGAACTGATGAAAAAATGGAGGGGCTTGCTATACCTAATCTCAAGATCTCCCCTCATAAGTTGTTAGTGCACCGAATGATGGGGTGGAGTGAGGCTGAGGGGGTAGACCCTCGACAGGCCCTCCTGTTAATGGATGTCCCATTAGGGACCACTAATGCTGTTATTGTAGAAGCTGTGGAGCACGTTAAGTGTTTGGGGAAGGTTGAAGTGAAGGAGAGGGATTTGGACCTGTTTGACTAGACCATGGTGGTTCTACTCTCCTGTAGCTCTTCCATAGATTCAGAGAAAGTACCCCCTGTTATTCTGTCAGAAGGGGCCCAGAAGGGGTGGGTTGTCATCCATTTGCACAGTGATCCGGCTACCATGGGAGGGTCCCCCAGCATAGAGGGGTTCAAGGACAAGCTGCTTAACTTGTTAGATTCTGAGGGGCGAACTGCCCACGAGTTAGTGAAGGTGCTAGCCCTTTCTGAAGAACCCATGCCATTGCCATCCCCGACAGCATCTCCTGCTTCCATTAGAGTATCTCCCATGGTCACCCCCCCATAGTAATTCCATCTGTGCACCTGGACTCTTACCGTGGACTCAGACTCTTTTTGGGCACAGTTCCAGTGCCCGTAGGGGAGGATGACCAGGAAATGTGGATGGACTATGCTTCCCCCCGGTCCAGGAGTGGCAGTGCTCTGAGGGGTAGAAGAGAAAAAGACTCATGGAAAGTTTGATGGGCCCTGCACTGGAGGCCATTCTTTTCTTATGAGCCACTAGCCCAGAGGCTATGGTGGCTGAATACCTCTCTGCATTGGAAGGGGTTTTTGGAAATACTGAGTCAGCGGATGATTTGCCTTTAAAATTCAAATCCGCCAAGCAAAGGAAGAATGAGAAGTTGTTTATGCTTGTTACCAGGATTGAGAAGGCTCTGCAGAGGGCTCACAGAAAAGGAGGAGTGCCTGCTAATGAACTGAACTGGATCAGGCTGGACCATATTCTCAAGTCAGCCAGGTACTCTAGTGTGATGATGCCAAAACTAAAGTTGCAAGATGGAAGACTAACCCTCTTGAGTACCGTCACCTCATGAAAGAGATTTGTGAAGGCGAGAATTATGAAGAGGGATGGGAGCCCTATGCTGGGGTTGCCCGTACCTGCCAGACCCCTGAGAGAGGTGACGAGACTGAAGTGCAGCAGATGAGAGAACTAATTAAACAACTGATGGAAATGAGAGTCAGTCAACAAGCCGCTGAGGTGGCCAGAGATACTAACTTCTACCAGGCATCTTCTGAGTTAAAGAGCGAGACCCCACCTAGTGGAGTGGGGGTGCATATCATCTCCTCGGAAACCCGGACTGAGGGTAACCTACTGGAAGGAGTATGAGAATTGAAAGCCCTATTGCGGGATCTATTACAAGCCACACAATCTACTAACCTAGCGAAAGTCAAGAGGACCAAGAGCGCAAGTCACAAGTCAAAGAAGGGCCCTGAGGTGCCTCTGATGTACCCAAGTAGGGAGACGGCCCACAATCACCCAGACACTCTAGAGAACCCAATTTTTGTTACCACTGCGGGGAGGAAGGGCACACCCGGTTCACTTGTCGCTCACCGGAGAACTTGAGAAAGGTTACTATTAGGCTACTAGCCTGGCTATGATGGAACAATAACCGTCTGCAAGGCAGAACTGCTCAGAAAAGTTATTCCTCCAAGGCCGCTGCCAAGTCGACATCCAAGTATGCATTGCCTGAGTGGTCTGAGGTGGTGGGCCCTTCAATGGAAATTACAGTGATGGTGAAAGGTGTGTCCGCCCGGGCTATACTTGACAGTGGATCTCAAGTAACTATAGTGTTCCAAGACTAATATCAAAAGCATCTGCCTGATGTGCCCTTACAACCCTTGGAAGGCTTACATGTGTGGGGGTTGAGCAAGAAGTCTTATCCATATTCAGGATATATTCGGATCTGGCTGTCTTTCCCTACCTCAGTGGCTGGAGTAGATGAACAAGTTGAGACACTTACCTTAGTGTGTCACCCCACTGGACTGTATGATGGGGTTCCCCTGTTAATTGGGACAAATGCCCACATGTTTGGGAGACTGGCACAACTCTGCCATGAGAAACAAGGGCAACAGACTGGGCAGGCCCTAAGAATTCCAGCTCTGATCAAAAGGTCCTATGACTTGCAATGGAAACCCAAGGAAGTAGACCAGGATAAACCTGTGGGGATTGTGTGGAAGAAGGATCCTGACTCTCTGGTACTGGCACCCAGTGCCCAGTGTACCATTCATGGGGAGGTCCGCCTCCGGAAAGATGTCAAGAACAAAATACTAATGTTGGATGCACCAGGTGATGGAAAGTTGCCAGAGGGATTGTTGGTCAAACCCAGCATCTTGCCTGCTCGTGCCCATGCCTATGCACGATGAGTGATGGTCCAGATCCAGAATGTGTCAGATTGGGAGATCTGGGTGAACAGAGGTGCACTCTAGCTACAGTACACTATACAGACATTGCTGTATTGCCCAGCAACAAGTACCCTGGCAAAAAGGGGAGAGTGACCCTAGACTTATTTGACTTTAGTGATTCCCTGTTGCCAGCAGAATGGAAGGCTAGAATTAGCAAGAAACTCACCCAGAGAGACCAAGTGTTTTCATTAAAAGAATGGGATGTGGGGTGTGTCCAGGGTGCAAAGCATCACATATGCTTGCACGATGACCGGCTATTTTGAGAAGGATCCCGATGCCTTGCCCCAGCGGACATAAATGATGTTAGGAGACACCTGCAGGAAATGCTTGCTGCAGGCATGATACAAGAAATCAAGGAGCCCATATGCCTCCCACATTGTGGTTATGCATAAGAAGAATGGGTCCATGAGGATGTGTGTTGATTATTGAACCCTGAACCGGTGGACCATCCCAGATCAATACACCATGCCCTGTATACAAGATGCCCTGGATTGCTTGAATGGGAGCAAAATGGTTCTCGGTATTGGATCTTCGCAGCAGATATTACCAGATTCCGATGGCCCTGGAGGACCATGAGAAAACAGCCTTCATCTGTTCTTTGGGGTTCTACAAATTCCTGAAAATGCCACAGGGGATTTTGGGTGCCCCAGCCAACTTTCAGCGACTGATGGAATGTGTGGTGGGAGATATGAACTTGCTGGAATGTCTAGTGTACCTAGATGATGTTATTGTGTTTGGGTGCACATTAGAGGAGCATGAGACCTGACTGTTTAAAGTGCTGGACCAATTGGAAGACTTCAGCCTCAAGCTGTCCATCGACAAGTGCCTGTTTTTACAAACCTCTGTGAAGCATGTGGGGCACATAGTATCTGCAGAAGGGATAGAGACCGATCCCAGTAAGATTGAGTCACTGACTACTTGGCCCCAGCCCCATAACTTGAAAGAACTACAATGTTTCTGGTGTTCTGTGGCTACTAACGCAGGTTCATAAAAGACTATTCAAAGGTGATTCACCTGCTCCTGAATCTTACCGAGGGTTACCCCACTACTGACCATAAATACAAAAAAGGGTCTGTCACAGAACCAGAGAAAGTGTACTTCCACACAGGTGAATCTTTTGGGCCCTGCTGAACACCCAAATGTGAAGCAGCCTTCCACCAAGTCATATACCAGCTCATCCATGCCCCCATCCTCGCCTGTGCTGACCCTACCAAGCCCTATGTGCTGCATACAGATGCTAGTCTGCAGGACCTAGGAGCTGTGCTGTATCAAGACCATTAGGATGGTTGGAGACCGGTAGCTTTCACCAGCAGGAGTTTGACCCCATCAGAGCGAAACTATCCTGCGCACAAGCTGGAGTTACTTGCCCTAAAATGGGCCATCGTTGACCAGTTTCATGAGTACCTCTATGGGGCAAAGATATTGGTGAAGACCAACAATAACCCATTGACCTATGTACAGACTTCAGCTAAGTTAGATGCCACTGGGCACCGGTGGCTTTCTGCCTTATCAACCTATGATTATGCTGTCAAATACAGACCGGGACTGAACCATATTGATGCTGATGCCCTGCCATGAAGGCCCGCTTCCAAGAGTGATTGGGTCAGGCTGTCAGAACCTGACATACGAGCATTGTGCCAAAAGTTTGACAGAGGTGAACGGATGTCTGCAGACACAGTGGACTGTCTAGTAGATTGCTTGGGCCCTCCTGATACCTGCATACAGGCTGCCTATTGCCATTTCTCTGCTCTAGATATTAGTGCACTACCTCAACTTGACAATGACAGTATTCAGTGGGCTCAATCCCAAGATCCTATGATTCAACCCGCACTTGATGCCCTGCGTGCAGGGAAAGATGTGTCTAAGTTGCATTTCCCCTGACTTGTGAACTGCCTTATTGTTTAAAGAAGGCCCCAGGTTGAAGTTACTCAGTCAGTTGTTATACAGAGAGACAGTGGATCATAGTGGTCAAGTAGATAAGCAACAATTGGTCCTGCCCACGGCCTTTAAACACTTGGTACTGAGGTCCCTCCACAATCACATGGGTCACCTCGGTATTGACAAGACTCTCGACCTGGTACGATCTCGATTCTACTGGCCCAAGATGGGGGCCGATGTTGAGCACCATGTAAAGACCTGTAGTCATTGCCTCCAAAGAAAAGCTCTGCTTCAGAGGGCTGCCCCCTTGTCAATATCACTACCAGCGCCCCCATGGAAGTGGTCTGAATAGATTTTTTGTGCTTAGAACCTGATCAATGGAATATTGACAATGTGTTAGTAGTTATGGATCATTTCACATGGTATGCACAAGCTTTTCCCACTAAAGATCAAAAGGCCTCTACCCTGGCCAAGGTGCTAGTGGAAAAATTCTTCGTCCACTATGGTGCCCCCTAGTGGATCCACTCTGACCAAGGCAGAGACTTTGAAAGTAGGCTAATCAAAGAAATCCCTTCTCTGTGGGGGTTGCGGAAGTCAAGAACCACCCCCTATCACCTGCAGGGGGACCTTCAACCAGAATGTTTTAACCACACCCTTCTAGACATGCTGGGCACCCTACATCCAAAAGACAAACATAAATGGAGCCAGCAGTTTAGCACCGTGGTACACATGTACAATTGCACCAAAAATGACGCTACTGGGTTCTCCCCCTACCATCTCATGTTCGGGAGGGAGGCCTGACTGCCAGTTGATGTCTGCTTTGGGGTATCTCCAAATGGGGTCCAGACTGAAAACTACCTGCAGTATATAAAGAAAATGAAAGCTCAATTGAACCATGCATCTCAAATGGCCCAGACAATGGCTGCCAAGAGAAATCTTGCCAACAAAGAGAGGCATGATAAGAAAGTAAAGGCTCAAGAGCTATAGCCCGGAGACCGTGTGTTGTTACGCAATTTGGGACTACATGGCAAGCACACAATTGCTGATAGGTGGCACCATCTTCTTCATGTAGTAGTTGGAAAGCTGGATGATCTACCAGTGTACAAGGTACACCCAGAGAATAACTCCAAAGCTGTCAAGACCATGCACCGTAACCATTTGCTGCCTATCGGCCAAGTTATTATTGAAGATGAGCCAGCAGACATTGCCTTCCCTGGGCCAATGAGTTGTGCTGCTGCAAAAAAGAGACAGAGTCAACCTACCCCAGTAGTTACAGATTAAGGTTCCCCCACAGCAGGCCCAGAATGACAGTGACTGTCAGTCCACCTCTGATGATAGTGAGTGTGACAATGCCTATTACCCCTCCTATGAATTGAGTCAGCTGTTTTGAGGTAACCCTGTGACTAATTGTGGGGATGAATCTGGGCCTTCTGGACTGTCTAAACCCCCAGCTTTGTCCTTGGAGCCAATGCTCTCTGAAAATGAAGTGCAAAGTATTACGTCTGAGGCTGCGGACTCCCTGTGTTTTGTGAAACTGTGTGACTTGCCTGAAAAAGGGGTTGATGGTCTGAGTCTCTCTGGTGACACACTAGAACTTGAAGAACAGTAAGAGAGTGCTAACAGCCCCTTTTCAGTGCCACAAAGCCTAACTGTGCCTGAACTTCCTCAAAATGAGCCAGCTGGGCCCTCGTCAGAAGATGATAATGAGCAAAGTGTTGTGGAAACAGCCTACAGAGCAAGCAGCTGACAGTGCTCCCAGTTTGGACAACTCCATCCATGCATAGGCACCCCTAATGAGTGACAAAAGCTCCAAGACTAGTGCTGATTAAGTACAGAGACTGTGGTTGCTCCCCCCAGAAAGACTGGCCTAGCTGTCAAGCTAGTATTGCGCTTCAGTTATGATTCTCATGGGAGACCAGTGGATTTGCCTCTCAATGTGGTTCACAAAGGTGTTCATGTTTCTCAGAGCTCACTACCCAAACTGAGCTTAAGGGCCAATTCCAGGTTGATTGATTTTCCTTCTCAGTATGGTGCCCATGCCCCATCCAGCCTCAAGTTAGCTGATAGGGAAGAGCCCCCTCCTACATTGTTTACTGTGCAAGAAGTTAAAACATGAATCAGTATTGTAATGTTTGACGTATGTAAATCATAATAGAATCGGTATAGAGTGTATGAAACATGTATAAAGTATTGTAAATGAAGATATGGTATAGTGAAATGTATAGCAATGTGATAAGTTACGATTAACTGATGCATCATGCAGTATTTTCATACTATGTTAATGCTATGTATGTCTTGTATATAGTGCATTTTCAATATTGTGATGGTATAAGACTTGACGCGGACGCCAAGTTTTCTCCAGGCAGGGAAGGGTGTAACCCCCCATAAAAACGGGGGTTCCCGAAAAGTCTTCCTTGAGCTTGCCTAAATGCTCACTGCCAGGCTGGTGTCCTGCATTTTATCAGTTCAAATGTATTGCCAGACAGTGCCTGTATAGCCTCCGTGTACTGTCTCGTTAAGAGCTGCCTAGATTGCAGTTATAATTAATCTGGGAGGGGGCTGAGTGTTTCTATGCTCAAGTCCCACCCAGGCTGCCAGATAATTGCTCCGTTCTGCCATTGCTAATTGCACAGAGGGAGCTCTGTTAGAAGCTGTACTTATTTGCTGATTATCTATTGTGACAGTAATGATATTGTAGTTTGTCTAACCTGCCTTCTTTGTAGCATGGACAGTTCTGTTTATCTCCACCATCTTGGTCCTGGACTGCTGAAATGGGCCAATCAGTACCTTTGTGGACTTTAAAATGGAGCCTGTCCCCAGGGGTCTTGTGGAAGCAAAATTCTGTAGGAATTGTAGGTTTGGGCTTTTGGCACCTAAATGAACCTGGAGGGAGAGCCCTTGTTGTGACTGACAGAAGACTCAGCCAACCAAACCTAATGGAGCCTGGGGAAAGTCTCAGACTGCTTGCAGCTAGCTTTAGATCTGAGTTGGGAAGTGAAGGAGTAACAGCTCGAGCTGGTCGAGTAGGAATCCTGCATGGATTCACGTGGGAGAAGTGTGAAAGGGCTCAGTTTGGCCTGCCTGTCTGCCTGCTGTCCCTGAGAGGGAAACTAGAGTTGATTCAGACTGAATCCAAGATGTGAGAATGATTTAAGCCACTGGACTGTGACCAGGCTTTAACCTGAAGAAGACCGAAGATTTGCTGAATGCGATCGGCCTGTCAGGATTTCCAGCCACCTCTGAACTCCTAGTTTGTGCAGAGACTATGTAATTTCGACCGGACAGTAATCTGCCTGGTATAGTAGAATTTCTTACATGTAAATATGCTGTGTACTGTTAGTGGGTCATGATTTGGTTCCCCACTGAGTGCTGAACTGTATTCTGCTTTCTGGAGGCTGCATCCAGCTCAAACGGACTGACTCCGTGTTCATCTCCATTTTGCCTGGGCCTTGCCACACTGGCCCAGCCAGACAACCCGCTGCACAGAGAAAGCCATTGATGCAAGACCTGCCTGGGGATCAGCCCCCTGCTCAATGATTTGAACAGGAATGACACCTCAGTGATTCGTGTGGGCCCTGCTTCTCCTGGCACTCCAGTTCAACAACCTGCCATCTCAATTTCATCCTGCCTGTGTCCTGCTTATCGTGAGTAAACATCAGGGTAGCTCCCTGCAACAACAGCAAAATCTAAAGTGCTGTCATCTAATTGCTTTGTTGTCTTTTCTGTCACAAACTGAGCCCTCTGGCTCTGGATTACAAATAGTGTATGTTGTGTATGTTGCTTTCTTCCATCACAGGGCCCCAACCAGCTGCGATGCCGGCCTACCCCGGGCAATGTTCCTGGCTAGCCCACCTCTTCCCACTTGGGTACCAGAGTTTGTGACCATCTAGGGACTCTGAAGTGCATGCATGACTGTTTGATTGATATAGCCTTTAAGCAAATCAATCTGATTACTCCCCTCTCTGGTTCAAGTCCCTTGAATAAGTCAGATCTTAACTCCTTTTGCATTTAATCTGACTGTGACTCCAGTTTCTGCCAAGAGTACTGTACTGTTGCTATTTGTTGTACATAACCTTGTTTTACAGGGGGTCTCCAGGGTCAAGCTAGAGGAACCAGCCCTCGTGGTAAGTGCAAACAGTGTGGGTAGTTGCATGGTGAATAAGGGACATTGTGAAAGTGATTATTGTGTAATGTTCAGGCCACTAGAAGGGAAAAAGGGGGGTTACAGTGTCCCGGAGGGCTGTGCCCAGGTTAACTTGACCACTAACAACCCTGACTTCCAAGTGAAGGCACCTGTTTCTGTATCCAGGCCCCTTAACCTGCAACTAGCCAAGCAGGCAGGGTAGTAGTTCTTGGGATAGCACCACCTAGGGGTTACACTAAGCACCTGCTCTTTAATGGTAATCCATGGGTGGGGTGACTGTATGGGTCGGATGAGACATTGAACCGAGGTCCCTTCTACCCATCATGGAGTGATCCTGGTGGGTGTCCAGGTTTACATAAAAGAACCCAAGGCATTCTTAGCCAATATTACCCTTCTCATAAAACCAGTTCATGCAATTGCCCCAGCTGTGGTGGGTGTTGATGTGCGATATGGCTGACACTACACATTTAGTCACTTCCCTACCAGTCTAGCATTGCTTGTAAAGCACTTTGGGATACATTATGTCTGAAAGCGCTATATAAATGCTGATTCATCTTCTATTGCATCCCAGGGGGTTGTACTGCTGAAACATCAGACCCACTTGTATTTTTACTCTGGGTGGAGGCCCCACGCTATTGTTATCTTGGGAAAGAACCCCCAGTTATCACCAGAAGTGGAGCCCAGGCCCCTCAACCTGGTTTGTGGCCACCCAGGCAGGGATAGTAACTCAGTGGTACATGGCACCAGGGTTACAGATGTACAACAGTATTGCAAAATAACAGTAATGATTGCTATACAAACAATGAGAGACTGGTAATAAAGTACAGTCACTGTAAACATGTAGTTGCAGCCATTTCACATATCAATCCCTAAACACTGCCACAGGCAATTGTGGGAACCCATATTATGGGAAGGGGAATGTTGGTCAGGACACAGGTGAAAAATCACCTACTCTTGGGAAAAGGGCACTGCACCAGGAGAGCAGTCGAAATGGGTAGAAGGTACCTCGGTTTAACATTTCGCCTGAAGAACAGCACAACCCAAGTACAACACCCCTGCTAAAAGTAATGTCATACCATCATTGCAGGGTCACACAAAGATTTATCAAAATCCTAATGACAACTGCACACATGGCACAGTGCAGTGACAGCAGAGGTACTGCACTCGAGTGCCAGCATTTGTGGTATGAGCCCAGACCCAGCTATGGAACCAGTACCTACAACCTTCTGGCCCAGTGACAGAAGTGCTACCAAGTATGCTGTGGTAACACCTTTGAATGCAGGCTCCAAAGCCCCATAGTCCTGGCAACAGATTCAGAGTCCCCCCCCCAGCCATGGATACTGCACAGTCACATGCTGTGCCGGCACACTGCTGTGCCACCGGCATTGCAGTCACTGTGCTGTGCCAAGTGCACTGCCAACTGCACTGTGAAACACCCAGTAGAGCCACATGCGCTGCTATCACTGCACTTTGCCAAGTGCACTGCCATTACTGCAATGTGCCAACAACAGTGGAGGCCCCCCCCCACTAGACCTACCTTTCCCACAGACTAGACACCCCACTGCAGTAGAACCCCCTCAGACATACTAGCTGTTTTCCCCCTCACAGCAGAAAACCCCATCCTCCACCCTCCCTTGCAGATGACACCCCAGAACAGACTGGCAGTGAGCCTCCCATACACAGCTGGGACCCCTTGTTTGAAAAACCAGCCACTATCCCACAGCCAGTCTCCCTCTTCCCACAGATCAAACCCTCCCCCTGCAGCTGACCCCCTGTGCCCCCATCCCCCAGCTGGAGCCCCCCATTCCCACAGACCAGCCACCCTTCTTCAGCAGAAGCTCCCTCCACCCAACAAACTAGTGTGTGTACCCTCACATAGCAGGAAGTCCCATGTCACACTCCCCTTTGCAGCTCACTCCCAGAACAGACTGGTACAATTGGAACCCCCCATTTCACAGACGAGCTACGAGTCCACAGCTGGTTCTCACCCCGGCTTTCCCACAGATCAACAACTCCTGCAGCTGACATCCCCCCTACACTGTTCAGAAGAGGGCCAGGGAGTGGAAGATATACCGTAGCAGAGAACCACTGCTGCAGTGATGCCTAGGGCTTGTTAATCAGACTCCTGCACCCTGCGGACAGTAACCTAAGGGGACCAAATCTCTCAGTTTACACAGGGCTGGTCTGGTTTTAGTCAGCTGCCCTGATTAGTTTTCTTCAGGTTTTCTCAGATCCCCAGCCTAATGCATTCAGTAGCTAGTGGTAATAGATGTACCTAGCGGGCTATAGTACCGGTTGTTCATCTAAGAGTTCTGGTCGTCCTGCAGTAACCCCACCCTGAGTTTTCCTGCAATAAACTTGAACTTGAACTTGACTCACAGTGTATGGGTTGCCACACCTAGTGTCTCTGTTGGCGGCCACAAACATGGCTGTTCTTTTTTTATTTCTCTACTTTTAAAATGCCGGAGAGAGGCTGAAACATGTGGCTGTCAATGGGCTGCTTCTGGATCCTGAAATCCACAATATGGTGGCGCTGTGCTTTACTTGTTCCGTGCTGATGCATTGCCATTCTAGTCTTTTCTTCTAGTTTCAGTTTATTTTTTATATTGGAAAGGCATGTGAGCAAAACTGCCCATTTTCACAAGTGTCCAGTTGTACAAAGAACAGCAAATAACACCAAAACAAGGCTTACATGGGTTACATAAAAGAACTGTACAGAATGTGTGCAGAGAAATAAACATTGTGGAATAATCAAAAATTCAACATAAGAAATATATATATATATATATATATACACACACACACAAAATGCAAGATCCACCCCTGGAAATGTAGATGTGAGACTTCCCCCACCTAAACATTTCCAATTTAACCACTGGACTTACGGAATATCAGTGTAACTCCCCCTTCCCTCCATGCCCCTTTCTAGGGGCATACACTTTTTTTGCAAATGGTCCAGGGCAATAAGGAGGGGTACCCTTAAGTGCAAACATACGAGACCATTGCACTTTAAATAAGGCAGGGAAAGTTGAATCCTACCTTTCTGGTGCCTTTAATACCCATGCACTCTCACCTTTACCCTTAGAATCTGGTCTTTGCCTCCAGAAGGTTGCACACCGGACCAGGAACTCCATGCTGTACCTTTATTGACTTTGGAGCCCCCCGAGCCCCTCAGACCCTCCACAGGTGGGATGAAACTTTATCTGGAATGCAACTTATGAGAAGTTAATTTGACTGAACAACATAAAGGGGAAAAGAAGGATTTTATTTTGTTTGCTTCTCCTTTTTAATTAAATAAGGCACATCACTGCTATTTCCTTCCAACTAGCTTTTTATTTTGCTCCTGCATGGCAAATGATTTCCAGCAATGCAGGGGTCACACACTTTATTTTTAAATAGATAAAGCAGCTCCATGGGGCTAATCAACTTTTTACACATACTGGCTGGACATTTCTAAAGGCTGCAGAAACGATGAACACCAAGGCAGTCACAAGCAAGGATTTTTTCTCTCTCTCTGTCTCGAATGCTTTACCCAAGACCTTCTGAACTCAGATCTTTGCAATCTCCTGGCTTCTCAGGATCTGGTAAGCCAAATCTTTTTTTTTTTAACCGGGTTACCCACTCTTTTAGTGGCACTGGTCATCTCCCAAACTCTGGCATGGGAAAGCGGGCTGCTTCCCCCACCTAGACCCCAAGGCGCTGGCCCAAGTCGCAGGGGCTTCCAAGAATTTTTTCAGATGACCCAAGCCCCATAACCCACAACTTGGCACTGTGCTAGCACTAATTTAGCATCTGCCACCTTTACTCAGCTCAGCCTCTCCTCTTATCGGCCCCACTGGCGCAGTGGCCCCAAAACCCAGCCCCGCTCCAGCACTCCTCCCTCTACTACTGGCTGTTCTGCCTTTTCACTGGTGGCCTGAACTTGCTTTGGTTTTTGCTGTTTATTTTACTTGGGGGATCCCTGCCAGGCTCAAATCTCCTTTCACACCTACTGGGCTTGCATTAAGCTCCTGCACGAGGGCTACCCTTCAAGGTCTGACATTACAGCATGTGACCCACCCGGCCCTCAATGTACTGGTGCCCCAGGACCTGCACCTCCATAGCAAGCCCCATGTCTTGGGTGAAGGGCCCCTCGTCTTCCCCTATCCCCAGGTCGACATGCCACACTGGATACAAGGGGAGCCACTGCCACTGGCTTCCCTCCTGTCAGGGTCCTGCCACTGCCCCCACAGCCTGGTGGCCTCGGAACACCTTACAGGGGTTTCTAAGGGCTCCTACCTTTTCTGGCTTACAAAACCTCCTACTTTTCTTGCCCCCAATGATGCAGGACCTGGCTACCCATACGTCCACCACAAAGCTACTCTCCCCCAGCTCTTCACTGACCATGATGCTAAGAAAGCTGTCCTGATTCTACTTTGGGGGGGTCCCCTACTGGCCCATCATGCCCGTTGAGCTCCCTTACTTGTCTGCCTAATTTCCGCTCCTTAATCTGCACTTTCAGCCACCCCCTCCCCAGCCCCAGGCCTAATGCCCAGGCTGGAAAGGCCCTGATATTTCTTGTCTGCTCCCTTATATACTCCCTAAAACCTACTGTCTTCTGCCACCTTGAGTGGGGTAGGAGAGGGAAAGGGATGCCTAAAATGTGAGCATAAGACCCTCTTTGAAGAGGGGCTTATACTCTTTTCTCACCCAAGAACTTATTTCCTCCTGGGAATGATGGCAAGGGCCCAGTGATGGTCTTTTCATATCAGACTCGGTATGTACACTACCCAGCCTTCTGTCAATAGACACACCAATGCCTGGCCACAAGGCACCACCCAGCCTACCTTTTTAGCCCAATGTACTTATAACATTTTTAAAATCTACCTGCACCAGGAGGTAATTTAAATAGTTAGCAAACAACCTTTATTATTTTTTAACAACAATTTTAATTATGTCTTATAATGATTAAAGTAAATGTGTACGGTTTCCCAAATGCCTTTTAGACATAGTATGCCATTGCCAGACACGCTTCAGATGTTGAAACTGCAATTTGTTTTATAGAAAAATCTATCATAATCATTTTACATTATGTTTTATCTGTGTTTTGTCCTCCAGTTTCCAGTGTGTGACCACACCCCGAAAATTGTGTCATACCAGAGAAATGTCATTGTTTTACATATAGTAATAAAAGATTCTGGATAATTTATAATGTTGCCTTGAACATGCCTTACTCAGATGTACAGTCCCTTATGTTGTTCATAGCAAACAGTAATATGAAAATAACTATAATAAGGTACCATAAGTAAAATATGAAATGTTATATAATTTCCTTTCTCAGAGATACTATCCCATATTAGTATGATGGTGTCAACAATATAAGCTTTTGTTTGTTTATTTTCACAACAATGCATTGTAATAGAGTATTTAATTACAAGACTTCTATACTGAGAGATGTTGGCTCCTATTTCATCAGTGAGCACAGAAATACAATACCCTGTATACTAATTTACATAGTGAGGCATTGTGGGTACAGTGACTTTGTTTCCCTGGTATGATGTAGCAGCACTGAGAACAAAAGGGGTGGGTTATGCAAATGAAGGAGAGCACAAAAATAAATGTTTTTTTTTTCATGGAAAACTGCACTATTTGGCAGTTTGAATGGTAGGAGACTGATTCACAACAACTACAGGTTACAATTCCCATTTGCTATGGGAACCTTTAACATTTACTTTAAACATTTTAATGTTAAGTATCTGCAAACAACAATAATGAGGTAGATAGAGTTTAGCTATTTTAAATGCTTTCCACCAAAGGTTGCAACTAGTTTTTACTGTGTATAGGTCCCAAACCACTTACTTATAGTGTCATACTCACATTCTTTTACCAGTGTTTTAATATAATAGTAACATTATAATTTTAAATTTAAGAGCTTTGATTTTTAAGAAAGTAACTGTACACAGTCAATGTAATTTGGCTCAGTCCATAAGTTTCACACCAGAAGACCTAGGTTGTAGACCACCCACCTGGAGAGAAATAATGTTTTGAGTAGGACTTGGTGGTCATATCTTTAAAGAAATCCTAGTCCAGAAGATAATATTTGATCCGAGTTGTAGCCAAGTCCTGGACCAAAGCAAAATGCCTGAACAACGTTAGCCCAGACCAGGTCCCTGTGTGATACATCGACCGTGCCCACTGAATCAGCTGCTAAGATGGGGTACCTCCTCCACATGGATGATTTTTTAAGCGTTCCATTTGCTCATTAATGATCATATGCGATGAAATTTACAGAAATTAAACTGTCAGCATCATTCATTAAATATTGTTATAACAACAGTGTTTGCTTAGTGTCTTATATGAAATTCAACCATTTCATACAATTTGTAACTATTTATTGTGTGATGTGTTTCAACAACACTGCTAGATGCTGAGACTTTCTTTTCACTGTGGGAATCGGCATGTCTCCACCCTGGTGATGTCATTTGGGGTGCTAGTCTCTTTCTTCAATACATAAGCTATGGAGGTAGTCACATTGCTGAGGTCTGTAAAGACTTCTCATTCCTTGCACTGTGCCTGTTGCAAGAATCTGAAAGTTGTTTGATTGTGGTTGTGTCATGCTTAATGCCAGTAATGCAAAATAACAGTTTAAATTTAGTTTTATAGGCTGTGCAGAAATCAAGGAGAGTAGCACATTGATGTTAAAGTAAATGTTGAAGGTTCCCCAAATGCCTGTTGCATTGGCATGCCATTTCCATTGCCAGGCATGCATCAAATGTTGAAGCTGCAATGTGTTATGTAAAAAAATCTGTCATTCTTATGTTTTTACTGCTTTATCAGGGTTTTGTCCTCCAGTTTTGTGTGGCAAACCTCAATAAATCACTTTAAAATGATCTTTTTACCCAGTCTAGCATATCCATCCCTTGTAGGAATTAGTGCAGATAAGATCCATATTAAATCTAAATTGTGGGGGATGGTCTCTGAGACACTCCACCTACCTAACATCATGGGTTGCATACACTTGATAGGTTGTCTGATGCACATGTGACTGAAATTGAAGACGTCCCTTCTGAGGGTCTCTGGTCACTTCTATTCAGTTCAAATTGTGCATCTGAAAAAGGTTGTCACACTACTCCAGAGCTCCAGACCACAGAAAGCTAAACGATTCATCACAAGGTAGGAAAAAATCCATATATATATATTACCCCTATTGCTCAGACAAGCACTATAAATATTTCAAGTTTAAGGTTAGATATAGACAGCACAGCAAGTTTTACGTCTACCTGTTACGTCAGTCTAATTCAGAGATTATTTGTATATTACCATGTTATCTAGTTGCCTCTATCAAGGGAGCAAACTGTTTTTTGTCTAAAGATTCAAATCACTCAGGCACTCTGCACACAACAAACCTTATCTGCTTGCCAGCAACTTCACCTTCATTTACCAGTAAACAATCTGAATCAGGCTAAAGCAGCTACACAGGTGCACTGCATATCGCAGCACTACCGTTCAAGGCTACTCCCATTCAATCCCTTAAGTATGCCTCCACGACTTCAGCGCTCTGGATGTCCCTATTTTAATGGTCCCAGATGCTGCACACAAAAATCTAAAGCATAAATGCTTACAGGTGCTCTATCCTCCTGAAGTTTTTACCTCCCTATACTCAGCACTCTGGCCACCCCGATTTTAGCGGTCCCAGACGTTGCCCACTTCAAGCACAACAAACAAGCAGACTGAAGTAGTCTACCACAGCTCCTCTCAAGTTCCCTTTTCAGCTACAGCGCTCTGAGCACCCTTCCTTTAGCAGTCCCAGACGCTAAGCATGCAATCTGCCAAAATGCCCAACAATGCAGCAGCCAGAATGATCAGACATAGCCCTACCTGCAGTCTTACACAATCGCTGTGTGGCACTCCACAAGGGTGCTAGTCGAGCTACTTTTACCTCCTCTCTGCTCGCTTGCTCAGGCTGCACCTCCTAGAACTCAAAATGGAGCAGCCATAATGTTACTTTATGGCCCCACTACACCCTCACCTCCATGCTTCTCTCCGCTTCACTTCCTGGTTCTCCTCTTCTCAGGACGTGGTGCGCGCCTCTCCATTGGCACGCAAAATCTTACGAGACGTCACGGGGAGGTCTCATCACACTACCACGTAAGGACGTTCACTCCCCTGGGTACTACAACAGAAAGTGCATCAGGTATCGCTTACTAAAGCATACGCTTCACTCACAGCCAAACAAATAAATTTATCAAGCCCTAATAAAAGACACAGAGGTCTGCATAGACTGCACAGGCATTCCACACTACTGGTAGACTACTAAGCACCCACCAGCCCTGCTCTTAAAGGTATATGAGCACTATCTGGGCAGCATATTTAATAGCACAGATAGTGGATCCCTATGGACACACACCACCTGGCTACTTCACATAACACAAGCCTGCAGCTCATTAGGATATTATGACAGGGCAATTCAACACCAGTACAGCATATGTTTAATCCTGTTTTTAAATCATTATAATAGAACACAGCACAAACAGAGGAGTTATCACATACTAAGTATGTCACTTCTATCTGATTACCAGGTTATCATGCCAAAAGCAAAGAGCTGCAGGCAGTGCAATGTACTGCTCCCACACCAACAAACAGGAAGGCTATGTGCCTCCTGCACTGAGGAATCCTCTTTACACAATGAGGTACAGGACACAGAGGAT
The DNA here is from genome assembly GCA_016271365.2 of Neoceratodus forsteri. Classification (NCBI taxonomy): domain Eukaryota; kingdom Metazoa; phylum Chordata; order Ceratodontiformes; family Ceratodontidae; genus Neoceratodus; species Neoceratodus forsteri. Next base: position 288,965,036 of record CM057455.1, on the reverse strand, counting down.
GATTTCACTCCTCCTACTACTAGTCAAGACAGTCACCAACAATCAGATACCACAAAAGCACTACTCCAGAATAACCAACTTATGCAAGCACAACAAGAGGTATTAACAGCAATGTTACAGCAATTAACAGACCTCTCTAAACACAAACATGTCCATTCGCCACCTGCTAAAAAAAGGAACACTAACTCCCTTTCTAGACATTCAGATGATCTTGCAAATAACCACACCCCAGTGCTGGCTGACTCAAGCGGCTCCTCAGATGAGGAAAAGGGAGGTCTAGAGCAAGAACCGCAAACCCTCATGGCTAAGTGGTGCTTTCCCAACCAAATCCCTGCTCTAGTATGCCAAATCATGGAAACAGTGGGCTTCGAAACCATAATACCAACACCCACGTCCAAACTACTTCTGTCCCTCCAACCTACTGCGAAACAAGCAAACACCTTCCCAGGCTGTGAAGCCATAGAGGAGATTGTTCTAAAGGAATGGTCCTCCTCTGAACCAGCCAGAATTCCAGAGAGAAAATCATGGGACAGAATGTACCAACTGCAGGAGGAGAAACTAACACTATGATGTACACCGCCTGCAGTGGACCCCCAAATAGCGGCCCTCAATAAAAGGATGGTGCTCCCAGCTGAGTCCGCCTCAGGATTAAGGGACCCAATTGACAGAAAACTAGAAGACAACCTAAAGAAGAATGCCGAATTAGCAGGCTTGGGAAGCAGAGCAGCCACCACTGCTATATACGCCACAAGAGCACAGCTAACCTAGCTCCAAGAAATCCAAAAAACCATACCTGCAAAATCACACGAGTCTGTACTCTTGGAAAACGCCATAGTTTCCACCAAATATCTGGCAGACATGGCAGTAGACTCATTAAAAATAAATGCCAGATCGGCAGCAATCACCAACAGAGCTCGCAGATCACTGTGGATGAAACTGTGGGATGCCGACAAAGAATTGAAGGCCACTCTACAATGACTTCCATTTAAAGACAACATGATATTTGGACAAGCACTAGAGAAATATCTCAAAGGCAAAGAGGAAGGGAAGATTCTAGCTAGAGAACAAACCAGATCCACTTACCTACCGGCTTGTCCCAGAGGCAGATACCATTCCTTTCGCAACAAGAGACGAGGAAGCCACATCTTCAGAGGCACTAACTTCAGACAAAACTATACCACACCTTACCACTACAACAGATACAGAGGTAGGGGCACAACACAAAGAGACAGAGGAAACTACAATCGCCGCAACAATTCCAGGTCCTGCTACTCATATTCCATGCGAAGCCACACACCAGTGGGTGCAAGACTGACACTATTCTTGGACCACTGGGAAAATTCCACCACAGACAAATGGGTGCTGGAAATAATAAGACAAGGATATGCAACACAATTCACAAAGACGCCATGAGGACACAGAATGATACACTCCCCCTCTTCCACGCACAAATACACAACAATGCACATTACTACAGCTATACAAGAACTAAGAGACAACAATGCTATTGTTCCCGTCCCAAGGCAAGAAGAAGGTACAGGAATCTACTCCATATTCTTCATGGTTCCAAAAAAGACAGGAGGATACAGACCGGTACTGGAAATAAAGTACATCAACAAATCAGTGCGATACATACCATTCAAGATGGAGACAATAAGGTCAACCCTCAAAGTAGTGTGCCAGGGAGACTTCCTCACATCCATAGATCTAAAAGACGCTTACCTCCATGTACCGATGAGACCCAGACACTATCAATTCCTACGCTTTTGCATTCTCGGACAACACTATCAGTACCAGGTCCTACCATTCGGCCTGGCATCAGCCCCACAAGTATTCACAAAGGTATCAATAGTTCTCGCAGCAAAACTCCGACAACAGGGAATCCACGTCATACCATACTTAGACGACTGGCTCATCAGGGCAAGATTACAGCAACAATCTGTAAGGGAAATGCAAATGGTGGTACAGTGTCTACAGCAACACGGCTGGGTACTCAACCACAAGAAATGCCAACTAGTTCCCAGTCACACCATAGAGCACCTAGGAACTCTCATAGACACAGAAAGAGGGCTAGTTACCCCATCTCACTCAAGAATTCATACAATAGTATCAACAGCCCACAGACTAAGGTACATAAAGCATCCCACACTGTGGGACATCTTTCAAATGTTAGGACTAATGTCCTCAACAATAGACATGGTTCCCTGGGCAAGATGGCATGCCAGACCCCTTATGTCCTTCCTCCTAACCCAAGGACACGCGCACAAACTCAACCTAGCAAAACAGGTCAAACTACCACCCGGGGTGAGATCAAGCCTCACATGGTGGACAAACAGACACAAACTGACACAAGGCATGCCGCTAGACATAACCCCAGACATAATAATAGAAACAGATGCAAGCCTGTCCCACTGGGGAGCTGTACTGGGACAAGCCTGTCCCACTGGGGAGCTGTACTGGGAAATCATACAGCACAAGGAAAATGGTCCCTATCAGAGGCAAAACAAGCTATCAACATCCTAGAAATGAAAGCAGTGTTCAAGGCACTACTGCATTTCTCCAAACTATCCCAGCACAAACATGTGCAGATAAAGTCAGACAATCAGACCACAGTATCATACATAAACAAGCAGGGAGGCACAAGAAGCAAAGCAATGATGTCAGAGACATCCAAACTAATGGCATGGTCACAAACACACTTAAAATCAATATCAACAATTCACCTGGCAGGGAAACTCAACATCACGGCAGACTGGCTCTGCTGACAAATGATTCATCCAGGAGAGTGGAAACTTCACGCGCAAGTCTTCCAGCAACTCAACCAGAGATGGGGTCCAATTGAGATAAACCTCATGGCATCACACAAGAACCATCAATGCATAAAATACTGGTCGTGATTCAAGGACCACAGAGCTCTAGGAGTAGACACACTCTCAGCCAATTGGACATTCCAAATAGCCTACGTCTTTCCCCCCATACCGCTGATTGCTCAAGTACTAAAGAAGATTCTCATCTCCAGAGCATGAGTCATACTGATAACACCACACTGGCCAAGGCACGCATGGTTCGCGACAGTAGTCTCAATAGCACTAGCCGATCCCTGGAAACTACCGTTCAGACCAGACCTTCTCTCACAAGGCCCTATTACACATCCAAACCCTCAGCAACTGCAACTGATGGCATGGTTCCTGAAAGGGAGAGACTGCTAAAAGGAGGATACCACCCTTCAGTCATACACACTATGGCCTCATCACGTCAACAATCCACGATTACCACTTACCAACGCCAGTGGGACATATTCAGAAAATGGTGTACTCACCACAAAATAGACTCCACCACATGCACCATACCTCAGATACTACTCTTCCTCTAGGAGGGACTCCAACTAGGACTCTCCCCATCATCTTTAAAGGTACAAGTTGCAGCTATCGGGGCAGCAAGAGGACAGATACAAGGCACAATGCTGGGATCCCACCAAGACGTCCACTTCCTGAAGGCAGCAGCTAACATACGTCCCACACATAAACCACTACTGGCACCATGGGATCTGCCCTCAGTACTGACAGCAATGACTAAACCACCATTCGAACCTATAGACTCCATCCATTTAAAATGGATACAACTCAAGGCAATTTTCTTAACGGCCATCGCATCAGCCAGAAGAGTAGGAGAACTACAGGCACTCTCATATAAAGAACCATTCCTTCAATTCTACCAGGACAGGATATCTATGAGACCAATCTCTTCATTCAGTCCCAAGATCGCATCTAAGTACCACCTCAACCAAACTATTGAGATTCCAGGTCAACTTCTGCCAGAAGAAGTACAGGCCAACTCCCAACTTAGACTGCTAGGAATGACACGCCTGCTAACAACCTACATCAATAGAATGGCTGATATTCAAAAAACAGACAGACTCTTCATCATCATACAGGGATGCAGAAAAGGTGTACTTTTTTTTTTTTATTTAGTTGTTTAACCAGGTATAGCACACTAAGCTGAAAGCTTTTTTACAGGAGTGACCTGGGAGCACAAGGAGGTTAAGTGACTTACTCAGGGTCATACAGTATGCAAGTGGAAGCTGTGGGATTCAAACCCAGATCTGGTCTGCTGGATGTCACCAGAGTTGCAGCTCAGAGCCTTAGACCACTGCGCTATACCTGCCTCCAAAGCATCCATAGCAGGGTACCTCAGAAAAGCCATCTCAGAAGCTTACAAAGCAAATAACACACAGGTACCAACATCAGTAAAGGCCCACTCAACCAGAGCTATTGCAACTTCCTGGATGGAAAGGAACATGGCCACAGCAGAAGAAATTTGCGCCGCAGCCACTTGGTCGACTATACACACTTTCACAAGACATTACAGATTGGACGTGTCTCAAGACACCAAGACAAATTTTGCCAGGGCAGTACTACTGGCAGCAAGCACAGGACACAACAACATTATCACGTCTAACCCACCCTAAAGATTGATCACTGCTTTTGACTAACCCATGATGTCAGGTAGGTGGAGTGCCTCAGAGACTATCTCCCACAATGGTAGTTTACTACCTGGTAAAGATGATTGTGGGGGAATGGCTCTCTGAGGCACTCCACACCTCATCCTACAACTGACGTGAAAATGATGCTGTCAGTAACACTATGGACATAATGATATAACAACATACTATTAATGGTCCAAAACACATATGTACAGTAATTGCCAGTTAAAACTTATAACTTCAAACAATCAGCAGAGACATCACCTTACGATTATTCAAGGTACAAGTTGGGGGCAATATAACTTTTTATAATTTCAGATACAGCTTTGGAAGACATCGAACTGAATAGAAGTGGCCAGAGATCCTCAGAAGGGGATGTCTTCAATTTCAGTCACATGTGCATCAGACAACCTATCAGGTGTACACAACCCATGATGTCAGGTAGGTGGAGTGCCTCAGAGAGCCATTCCCCCACAATCACCTTTATCAGGTGAGTAAACTACTATTATTGTAAAGCAGACACTGACCAACAGCAGTGAAATTACCAGCATTGTATTACTAGCAGCAGTACAACTTCCTAACAGGCAAGCACCTCAAATGACGTCAGCAGCCTGGAGACATGCTGACTTAGCATCCAGCAACCTTGGGGAAATGGACTACAACAAAAAGGCACTAAAAATGCATTAATTTGTTGACTTTTGTTACAAAACCTGGAACACAAATAGGTTTTGTAGCAGTGTTTATTGAATGGTGCCATTTCTTTTAGTTTTAAAAACCTTTGCATATGACCTTTAAAGATTTAATCCTCCCTCATCTCTTTGATGATGTCCTAAATTTGTTTTATTTATTTTAGTTGCTTTTGGTAACTGGGTGGGTGCACTAGACATAGAGATGCCTATTTTCAGGCACGACCTGAGAGCATACAAGTGAAAAATACATGAGCAGTACAATGTGACGCAGCACAAGGGAGAGGTAGACAATGGGATTATCTGCGATACAAACAATATTGTCAACTGATTGTTATACAGAGATTAGACAATGTTAAACAATATAGACAGTACAGCTAGGAAAATAAAACTAAACAAAACAAGTGTCAACAGGTCTGTATTGGAGCTGTCAGGAAAGTGCAGAACAACAGTAAGTGCCATCATGTGACGCAATATTGAGAGAGAGAAACAGAGAGAGGGAGGGGAGGGGAGGGGTGGGAGACAGGGTGAAAAAGGGTGAGAGGGAAGAAGGCAAGTACAGGAAGTAACAGGGTCGAAGGTGGGAGGAGTGGAATGGGCTAGGGTGGATGGAAGCATGTGCAGGGATTTGAGGCCAGTAGATGTTCACGGTGGAGTTTCTTGAAACTGGCATGGGTGGGAGCTAGGTGAATAGTTTGAGGGATAGAATTCCAGTACTTAGGTGCAGAGTAAGAGAAAGCACGTGTACCCATAGTGGTTTTGCATCTAGGGATGAAGAGAGGGGCATAGTCATTGGATCGGAGACCATAGGAGGGGGTTTCGGAGTGTAACAAGGAGGTGAGAGATTTGGGGAGACCTGATCTGGTTATACCGTCTAGTAGGGAGACAAAGGCTAGTAGCTGGTGGGCAGAAGGACTGGGCCATTTTAGGTCAGCGTAAAGCTGACAGTGATGTTTGAAGCGTGGCGATCCGGAGGCACAGTGGCAGATGCTATTGTAGGTGGTGTCCCACCTATGGAGCGAGGTCTTAGAAGCTCCTAGGTATGTGACTGAGCCATAAGCCAGAGATGGAAGCAGTAGGTATTGAGCCATGGCAAGCCTGGCAGATGGTGTGAGGACACAGCTTGTACGGTAGGCACCTCTGATTTTTGCGTTGATCGATTTGCAGGTGGTGGTGATATGGAGGTCAAAGTCCAGGGATTCATCAAGGAGGATGCCCAGGTATTTGAAAGAGCTGGTGCCAGCTACCAGGGAGCCATTTGTACACAAAATTTTAAAGGAGTTGTGAGTCGATTTGAGTCTGGCTGGAGAGTCGAAAAGCATGTGGGCACATAAGGATAGTTTAAATGAGGATATTTTACCTATAGCCTCCCGTAGGCTCAACTTTTGGCCTAACTCCATTTTGGCAGGTCCCTCACGCTGGTCATCCTGGCTTGTCCCATTGGTAGCCATATCTCCCGTCGATATTTTAAGTTTAATGGGTTGCTTAGATTTAGTCCATCCATCCGGGTCCGGAGGGTCTTAGCCCCGTCCGGGAGCTGTGGGGTGTTATCTGCAAGCACCCCAAATGACATTAGCAGCCTGCAACCTTAGAGAAATGGACCACAACAAAAATATAATAAAATGCATTAATTTGTTGACTTTTGTTATACAACCTGGAACACATATAGGTTTTATAGCAGTGTTTATTGAATGATGTTTCTTTTAGTTTTAAAAACCTTTGTACGTGATCTTTAAACTAAAGTGCAAAGCCTTCACATCTAGGTATGGTCTAAGCCCACCCTTTAGGCTGACAGGATATTCCATCAGTTCTATTATTAATATTCACAAATTGAGTAGTGTATGTTTACACTATCTGTACACTCTCCACATTTCCCAACTATAATTATTTTCGATAATAAAACAGATCCCTTGTATTAGAGCAGCATTTGGCTAGTACTATACTTAGATATGGAAAAGAGAAGAGCGAAGTATTTATAACTTTAATTGGCAGTAAGGAGTAAACATTGTTAAATGTGAGAGGCCACACACTCAAAATGATGTCATACCAGAGAGCTGTCATTGTTTTACATACAGCAACACAGAATTCTGGGTAATTTATAATGTTGCCGGAACTGTGCCTTACTCAGACATACAGTCCCATATGTTACTGGTGGTGAGCAGTAGTATGTAAATAACTGTAGCAAGGCATTGTGGGTAAAATACAAACCTGTGTTACAATTTCCATACTCTGAGATGCTGTCCCATATTTGTGTGGTGGTGTCAACAATATAAGCTTTTTTTGTTCATTCTCACAACAATGCATTGTACATACCATATTTAGCTACAAGATGCCTATACTGAGAGATGTTGGCTCCTATTTCTTCAGTGAGCACAGAAAAATAAAAGCCTGTATACTAATTTACATTGTGAAGCATTGTGGGTACAGTAGAGTACACTTCATCAGGTCACTGCTCCCATTTTCTATGGCAAACCTCAATAAATCACTTTAAAATGATCTTTTTGCCAGGGCTAGCATAGCCATCCATAGTAGGAATTAATGCAGATAAGGTCTCTAATAAATCTAAATTATTGTAAAACAGACACTGACCAACAGTAGTGACGTTACCAGCATTGTATTACTAGCAGCAATACAACTTCATAACAGGCAAGCACCCCAAATGACATAAGCAGCCAGCAACCTTGAGGAAATGGACCACAAAAAAAAAAAAAAAAAAATATATATATATATAATACATTAAAAAATGCATTCATTTGTTGACTTTTGTTACAAAACCTGGAATACAAATAGGTTTTATAGCAGTGTTTATTGAATGGTGTGGTTTCTTTTAGTTTTAAAAACCTTTGCATATGACCTTTAAGTGAAAAACTAGTCTCTTACTCAGTGTCCCCCCTGCCCTGGGAGGTTACCAACCACTAAGTAGAAACAACACTAGGAAACTTTTATTAAGTGTCCGCAGTTAACTGTAAGGCTATCAATTCAGCCCTCGTCATTGTCTTATGCCTCTTCTTCAGGCCTGGCCTTCTCCAATAACTTATGCGTATATTTGGCTGCTTGCTACGGGTCCACAAAAATTTTCACCTTAGACTTGTGCCTAATTTGCAGCCTCACAGGGAATGTAAGTTGAGCTTGTATGCTGTTTTTTTAAGCGTTCCTTCTTAATTTTTTGTAGCTCTATTTTTCGGCTATGAATTTATGCAGCCAGACCTGGGAAAAAGGCCAGGCAACTATCCTCCCACACAATGTCACCACTGGCCCATGCAGCTTGCAGTAATGGGATCCTTGTGTCAGGAGATGGCAGGGTTACAGTCACCGTCTGAGGCCTCTGTGAGGAAGCCCCTCGAGCACATGGCTGCTGCGGGACAGCAAATGCCTTCAGCAAAGTCACCTCCGATTCTTCCGGCAATGACTTTAGATCCTGGATTTTATTTTGTTTGCTTCCCCCTTTCAGTTAAATAAGGCACATCACTGCTATTTCCTCCCAACTAGCTTTTTATTTTGCTCCTGCAGAGCACATGATTTCCAGCAATGTAGGGATCACACCCTTCATTTTTAAATAGATAAAGCAGCTCCATGGGGCTAATCAACTTTTTACACATACTGGCTGGACATTTCTAAAGGCTGCAGAAACAATGAACACCAAGGCAATCACAAGCAAGGATTCTCTCTCTCTCTCTCTCTCTCTCTCTCTCTCTCTCTCTCTCTCCCACCCCTCCCTCCTCCCTCTCTCTCTCTTCTTCTCGCACTCTCTCTCTCTCTCTCTCTCACTTTACCCAAGACCTCCTGAACTCAGATCTCTGCAGTCTCCTGGCTTCTCTGGATCTGGTAAGCCAAACCTTTTTCTTACGCAGGTTACCCACTCTTTTACTGGCACTGGTCATCCCCCAAACTCTGGCATGGGAAAGCGAGTTGCTTCCCTCACCAGGACCCCTGGGCACTGGCACAAGGCGCAGGGGCTTCCAGGAATTTTTCCTGATGACCCAGGACCCGTGACCCATAACTTGACACTGTGCTATCACTAATTTAGCACCTGCCACCTTTACTCAGCTCAGCCTCTCCTCTTTTTGGCCCCACTGGTGCAGTGGCCCCAAAACCCATCCCCACTCCAGTACTCTGCCCCATACTACCAGCTGTCCTGCCTTTTCATTGGTGGCCCAAACTTGCTCTGGGTTTTGCTCTTCATTTTACTTGGGGGATCCCTGCCAGGCCCACATTTCCTTTTACACCTCCTGGGCTTGCATTAAGCTCCAGCATGAAGGCTACCCTCCAAGGTCTGCCATTATAGCCTGTGACCCACCCTGCCCTCAGTGTACCAGCACCCCAGGACCTGCCCCACCAGAGCAGGCCCAATGTCTTAGGTGACGGGCCCCTCGGCTCCCCCTATCCCCAGGCCGCCATGCCACACTAGATACAAGGGGAGCCACTGTCACTGGCTTCCCTCCTGTGAGGGTTCTGCCACTGCCCCCACAGCCCTGGTGACCTGAGAACATCTTACATGGGTTTATAAGGGCTCCTACCTTTTCTGGCCTACAAAATCTCCTACTTTTATTGCCCCCAAACAGTGCAGGACCTGGCTACCCATACTTTCCCCACGGAGCTCCATTCCCCCATTTCCTCATTGACCACGATGCTAAGAAGGCTGTTCTGACTCTACTTTGGAGGGGTCCCCCACTGGCCCTCCCAGATCGCTGAGCTCCCTTACTTGCCCACCTAATCTCTGCTCCTTACCTTTTACTTTTAGCCACCTCCCCAGCCCCAGGGCTAATGTCTGGGCTGAAAAGGCCCCAATACTTCTTGTCTGCTCCCTTATATATGCCCTAAAACCTACTCTCTCCTGCCACCTTGAGGCATCTAGCAGCCAATGTCCCCCAGAGCACTAACACATTCCCAGCTCTTGGGGGGGTAGGAGGGGGAAGGGATGCCTTAAATGGGAGCATAAGACCCTCTTTTAAGGGAGGCTTACATAAGCTTTCAGGCTATACAGAGTCCTTTATTAGGTAAAGACATAGTCTGTCTTTATCTTTTCAATATTTTATTTGCTCAATCATGGTGATACAAACATCATGATTTTTACAAGAATAAAAGGAAAAAAACAAACATATAACAAAGACAAGATACCTTTAAAAACACCATAAAAGTGAAAAAAGAGAAAAAAGCAAAGAAAACAGATAATTAAAAATAGCAAGAAGCTTGCCGTTGAATAAAAGTAACTATCAAAATATTCTACTGTGCAGACAGATATAGAGGTATCGCCTCCACTTATATCACAATCAAGAACCAACCATTGTCCAGCTGATTCTAAGATAATACATAAGAAGGAAAACCATTTTATGTTTTTACTCCTTTATTGTATTATCTTTCATTATCCAGACTATTTTTCCAAATCCAATATCTTTTTTTCTTGACTTTTAGCACAGATGCCAACAAATTATCAATTTTTTCTGCTTTTTTAAGGGGATGAGGGTGCATCAGTATGAAAACCACATCATAGCTAGAGTTTTCATAAAGTTCCAGACAATTTCTTAAAAATAAATCTCTGGGTTTATTGAATAATGGGCAAAGCAGTATTATATGCTCTATGGTTTGAAATAAATCCTTTATTGCAGGGGCACACATTTTCTCCAGATCCAATTTCTTTGTTTATATTATGAAAATATAGAAACCTTGAATTAATAATCTCAAATCTGGCCTACATGATTAATTTCCTTTGTTCTGGATTCAAAGGTAGATTCAAATACATCTCCAATGAATGATCAGTCTTATTTCTCAACCACTGGGTACATTTTTGAGCTCTAATAATTTCCATATCCTGAACTTTCCCTAATTGGATCAATTTATTTTTAATTCTCTTTCTATATTGAAGGGAAATCCAAACTTATTTTCAATAATCATTCAAAAATGTAACATATTGATGTTTCTCCAAACTCTTTTTTAATCCTGAAAGCCATGGTGAATAAAGACCCTCATAATGCCATTTGTTTTTTTTCTGAGAGACATTTCAATGGTAAGATATTTTTGTTATTATTCTGTATCCCTGTCCAGTATGAAATATGTATTACTTCCTTCAAACATTCCAATTTAAATCTACCCAATTCAGCTCTTACCATTGCATTTGAAGATGAAAGTGGAACCTTTAGTAGTGCTTTATAGAAAAAAGACAGAGGTCTTTCCAATTCCTCAGCTTTCTCGTAACCCCACACTTCAGCTCCATATATTAGCAGAGGGTTAATTTTAAATCCTCAGCCAACACTTCCAGTACCAGGCCTTAACCTTTGGCCTGGCATCTTCTTCAAGAGTCTTTACAAAAATGTCAGTCGTGTTGGTGGCACATCTCAGGGAGAAGGGAACAGACATCATCCAATATCTGGACGACTGGCTGATTTGGGATCGGAACAGGTTACAATTCCAGAGAGACACAGAACTAGTGATAAACTCTCTGCAATCACATGGCTGGGTGGTCAACGTTATCAAAAGTTCCCTGACTCCAACACAAACCATTGAACACCTGGGAGCAGACATAAATACAACCCAGGGAAAGGCAAGGCCATCCCTTGCCAGAGTGAACTATTTAATCAAGATCACCAAAAACCTGAGGAAGACACACTCTCCTACCATAGGACAGGTGGTGATGGTGCTAGGATGAATGGCATCGTGTATCGATCTGGTGCCTTGGGCCAAATGGAACATGCGCCCTCTTTAGAGTTGCCTATTGCAACAAGCATTACCAACAGAAGACAACCTGTCCACCAGGATCTAACTGACCCAACAGGTCAGAACATTACTAACATGGTGGACAGTAAGACAGAACTTAAGCAAGGGAGTCAACCTCAAATAAATCTACAAGATCATCATGGAAACAAACGCAAGTCTGATAGGTTGGGGGGCATGTCTAGGAAGGTCCTCAGCTAAAGGTAAATGGACAAAGACAGAGGCCAAACTCTCCATAAATATCCTGGAAATGAGAGTGGTGTACCATGCACTGCTGGCCTTTCAAACACAAATCACCTGAGGTCTCTGCTGGTATGGTCAGACAACAGAGTAACAGTCACGTACATCACAAAACAAGGTGGTACCTGAAGCTTGGCAATGCAGAGGGAGGTGAGCCGAGTAATGCAATGGGTGCAACACCACCTCACCCATATTCATGCAGTACACCTATCAGGGAACCTGAACATGCATGTAGACTGGCTCAGCAGACAGAGGGTGCACCCAGGGGAATGGCAACTGCACCCCGACATCTTCAGATCCATAAATAAAAGGTGGGGTCCAGTGACTATGGACTTGATGGCATCCATGGCCAATGCTCAAATAAAACCCTACTTCTCCCAGTAGATGGAGCCACAATCAGCAGGAGTCATTGCCCTCTCCCAAGAATGGACACTTGACCAGTCATACATATTCACTCCAATTCCCCTGATTCCACATATTCTCACAAAATACCACACTCAAGAAAGAACATCATCCCCATCACCCCTTACTGGCCAAGGAGGGCCTGATTTGCGATGGCAACAGCAAAGGCACTGGATGTTTGGCACTTACCCCACAGACACAACATGCTCATACAGGGCCCAACACTACACCCGGAGCCAAGGACATCAAGCTCTCTGTCTAGCTTCTAAAAGTCAGAGACTTCCAGAAGCCGGTTATCACGAGTCAGTAATCAGCCCCATTCTGCAATCTAGAAAACCCTCTACCACCTCCAACTATAGTCGAAAGTGGAAGATTTTCTCTCGACTTGGAGTATAAATAAGGGATTGGATCTAAGAACAGTAGATATGGCTACTATACTACTTTATCTCCAACAAGATTTGAACGAAGAACTCTCCCCAGCCTCGCTCTGAGTCCATCTATCAGCCATAGGGTCAGCAGTGGGTCAGATCGGACAAACTCTGCTGGGATCTCATCCAAACATCCTGCATTTCCTCAAGGCGGTGGAGAATATCCGCCCATGTCAATGGGTAAGGGTTGCCCCTTGGGACTTGCATCTCATACTGGACACCCTTACCAATCCCCCCTTCGAGCCTATTCAGGAAGCACAACTGTATTGGACTGGTCTAAAAACTTGCTTCCTAATAGTGATCTGCTCTGCTCACTGGATTAGTGAGCTGGGAGCCCTCTCCTACAAGGAGCCCATCACAGTGTTCGCTGCTGAAGGGGTCTCCACGAGGAGTGTCCCGGCATTCACACCTAAGGTCATCACCAATTTTCACTTGGAACAGATCACAGAGTTGCGAACGCTGTTAGACAACTCGTCCGGGGGGGGGGGGCAAGCACTTCTCACAGCAAGGACGTGAGGGGTACCCTAGCTTTATACATAAAGAAAACACAACCGGTAAGGAAAACAGAGAGACTATTCATAGTGGCTCAAGGCCAAAAACAAAGGCAAGCAGCATCCAAGACTACAATTGCCAGCTGGTCAAAGAGGACTATACTGGAAGCATACAAGTCCAAGAACCTGAGTTCACCAGAGGGTATAAAGGCACACTCCACAAGGGCTATTGCAACCTCTTGGGTGGAAAGGTCCAAAATTTCCACAGAGGACATATGCCAAGTGGCCACTTGGTCCTCTATCCACACCTTTACCAAGCATTACAGACTAGAGATTCTATATAGATAGAGAGCTTCACTTGGTGAAAAGGTTTTATTGGCTGCCTCTACCTCAGGTTCCCAAGCTGCTCCCTAGAACCTACCCTGAGTTTATGGGTGTACACTGCTACTTAATTGACCCATGAGGTAATGATCGGAGTGCCATGGATAGAAACATAACACAAAAGGTGTTTACTCACCTGGTAAAGGTGATTAAGTTAGCATATATCCATGGCTTTCCACATCCCACCCGGTTCTTGGAGTGGCTGCTGCAGAACCCCGTCAGGTCTGTCTAAAATAATGGTAACTTTGGTAACTCTGTAGTCAGATGGCTTCACGTCTGAGTTATAATTGTTCCAGTAGGTAATTCAATTAGAATTATAAAAAGGGTCTGAGAAATAGAGCTTTCTGATTGGTTGTAAACATTCTATCAGCCTTATGTTAATCTTTGATTAACATACATGTATAGCCTAATCATATGCTGAACAAGATATAACACTATTTAAAAAACATTTTTATTATAATAGCAATAAGGCACTCCCAGGGGTTATGTTAGTGGCCAGTTAATCACCCTCTAGGAGCATGTAGCACTCGGCTACGCCTCATGCCACATTACACCCCTAGAGGGTGATTAACAGACCATTAACATAACCCCTGGTCATGCCTTATTGCTTAATATTTTGGCTTTTAAAGGCTTCTGGTGGATGGTTCCTTTCCTCTGTAGGTTATGAGGGATTATGTGAATAACTATTTTCTTTCAGCTTTGGAAATATCAAACTGGAGAGCAGGGACTCCTGGGCCACATGTGCATCTAGAGCCTTTCAGGTGGACTAAGACCCATGAGGTAATGATTGGAGTGCCATGGATATATAGAGGATAATGGCTGGGGATTGGGTGATAACCACGCTGTAATCACCTCGAGTGGTTGCTAGGGCAAAATGGTAAACCAGCAGGGCGCGGCAGAGGGTTTACTGTAGCTTCAGCAACCACAAGAGGTGATTCATCGGATTCACCAGATCCCCAGCCATCATCTTTTATAGTGTATGGTCAAAAAACACTGTTTGCATTCTATGTGTGAGAATTATGGAACTCTGGTGCATTCTATTTTGTTATGCAACTGTTTGGAAGTTCCAAAGTGTAGTTAACAACTTTTAAAATTCTAAACAGTGCATAACAAAGCTGTGTGACTGCTGATTATGGTGGTTAATAGGCACTTACCATACATTATATAGAGAATAATAGATAGGCAGAAGTGTGTGTTATGAATATTTTTCCACCAAGGTGTGTGATGACCCATAAACCTCGAGCAAAGCTCGAGAGGTTTATGTGGTCATCACACACCGAGGGTGTGAAAAAAATATTCATAGGCACACACTTACTTATTTTTTATTTTTTATAATTACTGGTAGAGTAGAGCATTTTTCTTATACAGAAAAAAAAAATCCTGTTTTTTGTTCAGAACTAGTTTTATTTTAACTTTATATGACAGAACAGGCTTTTTTAAACTGATTTTGGTTTACTTTCTGCAAACGTTAAAAACTACAAGGAACAATACAAATTTTTGTTTTAAAATGCAGAAGCTTAAACTGTTTTAATACCAGGAGTTCAAGTGTCCTTGAGAAGTCCAGTGGAGTAGCTTGTAGAAGTCCGCTGGTGATCAGAGTCAAACAGTGGAGAACGAGTAAAAGATCAGGCAATATTTAAAAAACATTTTTTAGAACGGTAGTAAGTTAAACGCTTAGGAGCTTGTTTGAAATTCTGCTGTTTGCAGTGCGACAAGCAGGAAGTGTTGCTGTGGTGATCTTCCGGTTGCTGTGGAGACGTGTAAGGCCGAACAAAAACTAAGGGAGTGTCTTGAAATTGCGCTGTTCCATAGTGTTTTTCTGTTCTTTAAGAAAGAAAATTGAGGGACTTTGAAGTGTTTTTTTTTTTAAATTTGAAGAAATGGCTCGAACAGAGGCAGTTGTGCCGAAGCTCGCAGTGGTAAGCAGAAGCGCTTTGTGGGGGAGAATCTCTGAGTTGGCAGTCGAGCTGTCTCGAGCACCACTCGAGGATTCTAACAGTGACTTTGAGATTGTGAAATACCGTAATAACTCGATTTCAGGTTATTACGGTGTTTATACAATGTCTGAATTCAGGTTGTTAAAAGGGGTCACCAATAATTATAAATTAACACAATCACTTTCAGTAGGTGACTAAACATCCATTCTGCAAATTGTTTGGTCTGAAAAGGATTTTAACTACCCACATTATTGCCCTTAATCATTTTCTTTTATATATTACATAACCCTATAATCATAGGGTATCCAAAAATTTTTAGATTTATGACTGATGATAATCCTGTAGCACTAAAAGCAGTAGTGCATTTAAAAATCTTTTTCTCATATGAAAGCCTTATTTACTACTATTGTGGAGACCACAATGAGTGCATGCAACGTGAATAAAACAGTTCCATAGTTAGGCAGAGAACAAATGTAGAAACACCTCTTTGAAAGTATCAGTTTATCTTTTTTTTTTTTTTTTTGAAGAAATCTTCCCATGTGTAAAAGTATTGCATCATGGGTATGCAAATCACTAGTTGCCTGGTATCACATAACACAGGACTTCCTCTTCAAAGGACAAGTAGTTTGTTAAATGTTTTTTTTTTCTTGACACTTTCCTGCTTTAGCTTACAACAGAATCATCCTATTTCTGGCAGAATTAGGAACAGAAGCTTTATTAGTCCATGTTCAGATTCAGACAGCTCGGCTCATGTCTGCTCCTGCATATTTTCCTTCCTTCCCTAAAGCAGTGGCAACAAAGCAAATTTTATTTATAGCACCAGTACTGAAGACTACAAATCCCAACATGCTCTGGTTCCTGAACCACCTTCTTATTTAAAGGGACAGTAGAGAATTAGTAATCATATTGGTCCTTGAACAAAAAAGTGAACTAAGAAGATTTCGTACCTTTTATTGGACCTATTGGACTTGTGATTTATTATAATTTATATCTGAGGGTTTACATACAGTTATAAAATTAGCAATTAAAGTTCTTATAAACAGTTATGAAATTAAGAGAAAATCCAATTTATGTCACAGGGTTGTACAAAGCAAACACAGACATCTATATAGCATTTTTAGATTTTTTCTACGCCACTATATAGCTAAACAGTCAAATACAAAATATCAATACATTTTATACCTGTACCTTAAGATATTCTGACAACTCAGCTATCACATAGTATATGAATTATACTTACATTGGTGGTAAGATCAGCGCAGAAGGAACGTCAATTTTATTGAAATGTTTCACCAGAAAGGAACACTGAGCAACAAGTCGCTAGTCTCCCAGTGCAACCTGGGGGGAAGGGGTACAACTGGAATGAGACATTAAACATTCAAGTTACAAGATCAACATTAACATACAGTTGTAAGGCAGGTGTTGTCAACAGTGTTACAACAGTGCTGAGCATAACATGTAGAAAGAGTGAACAATAGTAAGTGCCATGTTAATAAGTAAACAAGTACTTGCAAGAAAGAAGTGGGGAAAGGGGAAGGAGGGGGAAGGGAAGAGTTGTGCCTCTGGAGACCCCTTCAGGATGAGAGGAATCCTGCAAGGGGACTGGGAGGACCAGAGAGAAGGGGATAAGGCAGTGTTCCAGAGAGATCCCTATAAGATGGTGGGGGAAGGGAGTAGATAAGAGATACAAGCCCCTTGAGGTAAGGAGAGGGACCCATGGAGTGCATTCAGGGCTCTTTGCATTCTGTGAGATCAAGGGAGGCCAGTAAGGGGGGGGGCAATTAGGGGGAAGGGGAGAAGGGCTAGAGATTTTGGGGGTGGGTGTGCACAGGGTAAAATGAAGGTGAGGGTAGGGTGGTAGGGTTTGTCCAGGGCTTAGAGGAGGGAATTAAGGAGGGACATGGCAGGAGCAGCTAGGTGTAAGGTAATTATTGAGGGCAGAGCTGATGGAGTAGGCAGAGGATGAGTGCCGGATTTAGGGGAAAGGATTAAACATTTTTGGGAGGCAATGAGAGTAACTAGATTGACCAATTTGGGTGGATCTGTGGGGGACAACCAGGGTACGGGAGTCAGTTGATCTGAGGGAATGGGAGGGTGGGGGTGTTATAACGGAGGAGGTGAGGTAGGAAGGGAGCTCACCCAACCAGTGCTTAGAGGTGAATTTAACACAGTGGGAGAGTCACCCATTTGTAAGAAAAGGGAAGGATAGGGCATGATAAAGATCACAGTGATGGGTGCGAGGAGGAGCATCCAGGGTGAAGCAGCAGAAGGAATTGAAGAGGGTGTCCAGTCTGGCCAGAGAGAACTTAGTGGCAGCACAATAGACCACGTCATAGTAGTTGAAAAGGGGCAGTATCATCTTCTGAACAAGTTCATGCCTAGCCGTGGGAGGGATGCAACTATGGTGCCTGGACAGGGCACCAAGCTTGGGGTGCAGTTTTTTCTGGATGGTGTCAATATGTCTAGAGAAGTTTAGGTGTTGGTCCAACTAAACACCTAAGTACCTGAAGGAGGATGTATCCTCAAGGAAAGTCCCCTCAAGGGTGTGAAAAGTGGGTAGGAAGGGAAGCCTAAAGAGTCTCTGCCTTGTGCCAAAGGTCATGGAGATTGCCTTTTTGACATTGAGGAAACATTTATGGCTAGCAAAGCAGAGCTGAACCTTGTCGAAGTCTTGCTGTAAGCCGGTTGTAACCTCAGCAGGACAGGAGCCAGATGCTTACAAGACTGTATCATTGGCATACATATGTATAATGGAGGATGGGGAGCAAACAGAGGGAAGGTCCTTTAAGAAGACAGAGAATAGGAGGGGCCCTAATACTAAGCCGTGGGGGACTCCAGCTCTAATCAGGAGGGGAAGGGAAGTGGCATCCAAGGTCTTAACTGATTGATTTCTACCAATAAGGTAGGCCTTGAACCAGTTTGTGACAGAAGGAGATAGGCCAGCTGCTGGAAGTGAGTTGAGGAGAAGGGAGTGAGAGATGGTGTCGAAGGCCTTGGCCAGGTCGACAAAGATGGTAAAGGTAATTTGCCCATTGTCCATCCCGGTTAGGATGGAGCCTGTGAGCCGTAGGAAAGAGGTGGTGGTTGAGTGTTTTTTTCTTGAAACCAGACTGGAAATGGCTGAAAAAAAAGGTGTCTTATAGAAAAGAGATGAGTTGGGAGAGGGCAATGTGTTCTTGAAGCTTGGCAAGGGTAGGTAGAAGAGAAATGGGGTGATAGTTGCCAGATGAGGGTTCACCCCCTTTGGGTAGAGGGAGGACCACAGCACGATTCCATGAAGAGGGGACAGAGGCAGTAGAGAATCAGAGATTTAGGATTATTGAGAGGGGGTAGGCAATGGCTGTAGTGGAGAGGGAGAGGAGTTTTGGGTCAACATCATCAGGGGAGGCACCTTTAGAGGGGTTGATGGTGAGGAGGGCACTTAGAGCATCGTTTGGGGTTACAGTAGCAAAAGAGAAGAGAAGGTGGGAGGGTGGTGGAGGGGGCACACCAGTAGAGGGTGGGGAGGAGGGGAGGGATTTCAGTAGCTCAGTGGCACAGGAAGCATAGTAGGAGTTAAATTCTGCAGCTACAGCTAGTGGGTTGGAAACTAGTGAGCTATTTACTTTAAATACTGGGGGCAGAGGATGAGATGAGGGGGTAAATAGGGTGTGCACCACCTTCCAGAACTTTGAAGGGGAATTTATGTTGGTGATGAAGGCAGATTTGAAATATTTGGACTTGACTAATTGTGTAGACCTGGTGCAAGTGTTTCTGAGCATGCGGATGTTCACGAGGTCACTAGGATGCTGGGTAGCTTTATGACACTTCCAGGCTCGATCTTTAGCCCTAAGACAGGCCAGAAGTTTAGGGGTTATCCACGGTAAATGGTTACCTCTGACTCTGGTTTGTTTGAGTGGGGCAAAGGCATTTCAGTTTACAAGAAATATTTCTTTGAAGTAGGTAAAGGCCTTATCAACTGAGGGAAAGGAGGTTAGGGGGTATCAGTCAGAAGTGGCAAGGTTACTCAAGACAAGTTCAAGGTCAAGAGACTTGAAAGAGTGTAATTTTATGGTTTTGTGTGGCGATTTAGTTCTGTGGACTTTCCTAACTATGAATGTTGGGTTATGGTCACTGAGAGCATCAGGGAGGATGCCAGAGGTGATGACGCATGGGGGGGGTGAGGTAAGGTCCCAGTTGAGTAGGGAGTGTAGCTGTGTCTTGTGGTTTGGGTGGGTGGGTTCAGAGATCAGTTGGGAGAAGTTTAGGACTCCAATTTCATTTTTAGCTTTGGTAGTTTTAGGTGACAACCAGTTTATATTGAAGTCACCTAGGATGAATAATTCCCCAGAGTGAGCAAGGGAAGTGATGGAGAGTAGGAGTTCTAGCGCAACCAAAAGATGGACATTTGGGCTGCAGTATATGCCAGCTATGAAGATTGGGAGAGTGACGGGAAGGTCACATGGATAGCTAGGACATCATGGGTCTCAGGATTGGAGGATGAGTAGATGATGGAATATTGGATGGAGGCGAGGACATAAATGGCCACACCACCACCACTGCCAGCATGGTCTTGCCTTAGCAGTGAGCAGCCAGGAATGGAGACCTAGCGGTCAGAGAAACTGCTCTTTGGCCAAGTTTCTGAGAAGATTAGAATGTTTGGTTTTAGAGTGTACACCACAGTCTGAATATGGTCGATTTTTTGCAACAAGCTGCAAGTGTTTAGATGCAGGATCTTTAGCTCTTTGGGAAGGCTGAGAGAAGAGAGCGGGGGAGATAGTAGAGGAGGAGGCACCAGAGGAGCAAGGGGCAATAGGGCCTGGGTTGGGATGGATGTCCCTGGCAAAGAGCAAGAGGAGGGCGAGTATGAGAAAGTGGAGCTTAGATGATTTTGAGGGGGCTGGCGAGGAGGTTGGGAGTTTTGAGTAGAAGTACTCAAAGGCCAGATGGAATTCACCCCAGAATTCTAAAAGAATTAAGCAGAGAACTAATGACACCACTGACTACCCTTTTTAACAAATCATGGGAGGATGATGTGGTACCTGAGGACTGGAGGAAGGCAGATGTGATTCCCCTTCACAAAAGTCGGACCGAGACAGAGGAAGGAAACTACAGACCTGTCAGTTTGACCTCTGTGGTAGGGAAAGTGATGGAATCACTTCTGAAGGAAAGAATTGTTGAGTACCTAGAGGCCAGTGGGGCACAGGACCCAAGGCAGCATGGGTTCACAGTGGGAAGGTCATGTTAGATGAATCTAATTGATTTCTTTGACTGGGTGACCAAAGTAGTAGATCAGGAAGGGGCTGTGGACATGGTCTACCTAGACTTTAGAAAAGCATTTGACACAGTCCCACACAAAAGATTAATAGTCAGATTAACCAGCCTGGGAGTGGGTCCCAGGGTAGTAGCCTAGGTAAAACATTGGCTGGACAACAGGACACAGAAGATAATTGTAAATGGAGTCCACGCTGAAGAAAGAGGGGTTACTAGTGGGATACTGCAGGGTCCAGTACTGGGTCCAGTCCTTTTTAATGTCTTTATAAGTGACATTGCAGAGGGACTGGAAGGAAAAGTATGCCTCTTTGCAGATGACACTGTAACCCCCCTGTTACCTGGGGTTACTAGAATCCCAGTAAGACCTAGTGGTAGGCAGGGAAGGCAGCTTGTGAAACTCCAGTTGAATGGATTTCACACTGTCTCACTCTGTTCTCAGTCTCAGCTGAGACTGAGGGATGACATCATTTAGAACTGTCGCAGCTGCATAAGCCACACTGGAATGTTGCAGTTGGAGGTTAGAGTAGAACGTTGGGGAATTTGAAGTCATTCTGAGAGAGAGTCTGTAGAGTGCAGCAGAGGTGCTCTGCTGAGTGCAGTCCCTCAGGGCTCTAAGCTCTGTTAAAGAGCTACTTTTGTTTTTAGGTGTGTGTTTCCACCTGAAGAGGAACACAAGAACTGCATATTGAAGTGGTGGAGATCGCTTTCAATGGTTCAGGGCCCCAGCCCAGCGGAGATGGGGGGAAGGTATCAGCCTGCTTCCAGGGGCAAACCCCCTTGGTCCGGCTAAGGAAAAGAAGCTGCCTGTTTAAGTTCATGCTGAGGCACCAGAAGCTCTGGAAGAGAGTTCCTTGAGGAGAAAACACCTGTGGGGCACCTGCAATGTAAGGGTGAGTTTGCTCTGCTAAAGGGCCATGTGTTTTCACCTGCATCAAGATGAGACTAAAGGGACTGTTACTGTGGGGCCAGGAAAAGACAGCCAAGTACAATTTGGAAGATGTGGGGATTGGACTGCTTAACTCTGTGGAGGGTCTAGAGTAATGGACAAAGTCACTCATTAAGTATGTTCAAGTCCAGTACAAATGGGAAGAAAAAACAGTAGATTGAATGTGAAATACATTTAAAAAGAATCTACACAGCAAAGTGTTTTAAAAAATGAGGTGTTACAGTCCAGAGAAATGGCCGGGTATGAAATGTGGAAGCGAGAGGTGGGAGACCCCCCCATCAGTAGTAACCAAATTCACCTCTACGGATTTGCTCTGGGACACCTGTTACTTTCTCTCAGGTACTTGGTCAGTGCCTGAGAAAAGTACCCAGATGTGGGATTGATGAGGAAGATTCCCTTATGGAGCAGGAGTGCTCTTAGGTGGTATAGAGAGCCACCACTAAATGTTTCCATGCTATATGGCAAGTGTCCAAGTGGCTGGCAAGGGAGCCAAGCCAGGGAAAACCCAGAGCAGTGTACAAGTTCGGGCTGTGTGCCCAGTGTGTTTCAGAGCCTGAGGGCTAAAGTGATGAGGATGTGTTCTGGTCTCCTTTAATCTGCATTACCAGGAGTGTAGCCCCATGGGCGGGGGCCATCTATGCTTTGTTTATTCTGTTGGATCTGAATAAAAGCCACACTTTAGAATCCCACTTCTGGTGTTGGACATTACAGTTATTGCTTCCTTTGTCTGGAGTTACTTAGGTGCCCCTGTTGCAGAGTAGCCAAACCTAGCCAATGTGCCGAGTGACATATTCCTTCCCAAACCCAGCCCACCTGGTAGAGCTGTCAGATAGAAATAGCATACCTGGTAGTGGTTACAAAAATGGAAGCACTGCTGAGGATTTGGGTTTGGAATTTAGGGAGGAATGTAAGAAAGGTCGCTCAGACAATGGCTAGCGTTTTGGTTATCTGGCAGTGGGTAGCCCAAAAAGCTGAAGCAATGTTTAACTAATGTGCCGCTGTGTGCTGTTATCCATGTGCTGCTGTTAAAATGCCAACTGTTTACCAAGGAGCAGTAAAGCCTGAGAGTGTATGCCCTTGTCCTGCATCAAATTACAGCATTTGCCATCTTTTAAAAAGTGTTTGTGACAAAGAAAAGTGTGGAAAACTGTGGGTAGCAAAAGGAAAATTGTGTCCTAGATGTTGGAAATGCTTTCTGTGTGAACTGAGAGACTTGTTGTGCTTAATGGCCATGAAAAATGGTTGAAATGGGCTCCCACTGTGGAGTCAGTTGAAAAAAAAAAAGTGTGGTTTTACATTTTAAATTTGCCTGCTCGATGATCACCATGAGGAGAAGAGCGCGACAGGAAAGAGGCTCATTTGCATGGTGTCGAGTGATTGGTGAGACTGCAATCAGTCCCGCCCCCCAAGCCAGCTCTAGAGCGACTGCACAACATTCGAGAGGAAGAGTGAGTGGAGTGTGTGAACTGGCTTACCAGGAGGAGCGTTGCAGTGACTGAAAGTGCTGTAAAATGTTTAAAAAACTGACTTTTCTGTTTACATTCGGGCTCAACCTGCATCTCGATCGACTGGAATGTAAGTGTGGCGTTCAGAGGGACAATCAGCAGGACTGCCAACCCGCTTCTTTCCAGAGGCCTCCAAGACTGGCTGCGGGCCGTTTTCCATTACAGTAAACAGCTACTGATAACAGTGAGTACCAACAGAAATAATTGCTTAAACTAAGTGATTTCACCAAAAGCCAGCTGAATCTGTGTGGTAGCAGTGTAATCACTTTGCAAATAAGGACTGTGTTAAGTTTTACCAGCAAAAGCAAGCATTTTAAGCTATTGACTATGAGCATAATTATAGGTTCAGCGTCAGTATAAGTTTCAAAGCCATGAGAGAGACTGTGAGTTGTATCAGATATGCAGCAAGAATCACAGGCAATCCTGTGCTATGAAATACTGAGGCTTTAAGGGACTGTAAGCTAGAGCAATGTCTTCAGTGAGTGAAAAGTCCATGGTAAATCATATAAATGTGCTAGGAAAAAGAACAGTGCAAGTTTGTGCAGTTTGAGCAAAGTTATTAGTAGAGTGTGTAAATCAGACGCGCAGTGGCTTGACCCAATTACAGAATGTTGATACATAGGAATGCTGCCGCCGACATTACAGGGTGGGGGTAGTAATGTAAACACAGCAGCAGAGGAACCATTTTGAAAGAGAAAGAATGTTTTCAGTGATGTGGGACTTAAAATAACAGTGAGCGTTGTTTGTTTTTCTCTGCAGTCATGGCTTCAGGACCAGCCCGCTACCCGGATCATGCCCGGGCTGCGATAGCAGTAAAAGTTAACAAGTTAAGGGACATTGAGAGATGTTACTATGGAAGACGACTGCCTCCTCATGTGGCGATTCCTGGGTATCCAGTGTGAGTATGTGTGATGTGCTTAAATGCTGGAAGGGTCGTCTTCATGGTACCTCACTGTTCTGGGTGCCTAGAGAAATATGGTTTATTTAAAGCACCCAAGATTCATTTGGCTCCCACATGGACAAAAGTTCAAGAATCTGCAGTTGGCAGCACACAGCACCAGACTGAGCCTGTTGGAGAAGGCCCCTCAGAGTGTAGCACAAAGCTAGAGGGTACCGATTTACAGACAGAACAATATGCTGATGTTTCAGAGTCTGAGTCACAGAAAGACATTTCAGTAAGAGCATCGGTAGACCCTTGGAGAGAGGGACCTAGCCCAAGTCTCATAGGTGAAGATGAGATGAGGGAGGCCTTTGAATGGGAGGTTTCAACCTCCGCACCCAAGGAAGAGTGGATAGTCTCAGGAGTGAGGGCGACTGCTCACTCCTAGGCACAGATTCTCAGTGAGGAAAAAGAAGAGGGGGAACCTATGTGGCCTTGTGAAAAAGGAACTGGTACACAGTCTCAAGCTCTTGCCTCAGAGGAACGCATGGAAGAGAGTGGTGATTCCACTGCCCTGGCTGTGCAAGAAGAAGCCAGGGATCCATTTTTTTGTGTCGTTAAGAATGCGTAGCTGGCAGAACCAGGACTGGCCACCCCCAAGCCAGGCCAGAGTCTCAGGCTGACCAAAGCTAGTAAAGAGGAAAGACTGGTTCATAGGAAGGCAAATTAAATCTATGGGATGTCCTTTCCTACCGTTCCTCGGAAAGTCTGGGAGGAGATTGAAAAAAGCAGGAAATCCTGGATTTGGGAAGAAGCAAGGAAGTGTGTACATCTTGGTGCAAACAAGCATGTCAAGGACAGAATGTTTCACGACAAATACAGCCAGTGGAAAAGAGGCAGGACACTGTTTATGGACACTGTTCGAATCGTGGATGGAGAGGGACATGAAACCTTTCACAGTGTGAATTATGAGTGCCCAGATGGGGTGATAATTCAAGCACCTGACCCGTTGTGCTATTGGCCACAATGCAAAGACCTTCCTGCGAATGTGCCCATGCCTACCAAATTGAAAGCAGAGCAGTGGTAGCCAGTGCTGCCACTCCAGCCTTTGCCGTACTTATGTTGTTCCACCAGTCTGGATGTCCAGGACTCAGATGCCCCACATTCATCAATTCTGCAGTGTACTGGACTTCCAGAATCCATCGACTGGCCCACCAGATGACTTCAGATCCAGAGAGGACACCAGCCCAGCTGTATCCTGATTCATTGCCTGGGTATTGGATGACTTCAGACCGGCTGTTTTCCTTTTTGTTCCTGTTCCAAGGTTCCATCTCCAGAGATGACATTAGCCCAGCAGTTTCCAGATGTGCCCTCCTGTCATTTTCCGGAAGATATCCTCCCAGCTGTATTGGAAGAATGCTGCCAAGGAGAGTCTTCAGCTGTGGACCTTGTTTGGTGCCATTTTCATTCTACAAGGGATTGGTAAGTCCAGACTTTTCTATTCTTATGACACTGCAGTATACACCCTACACTGGCATACTCTAGATGTTTGAACTGTCCTCAAAGACTCTCCCCTTTGGGACTTTGGCCTGCTAGAACTGTGTTTCACCGGGCTCCGGCCCAGGAGATACTCTTTAATGGACTTGCCTTCGGGTACTGTGGTCACTAGATGGGACTTTTAGGGCACTCCATCCCCCAAATATGGTGTATTGTAAATGTCATTGTTTTCTACTGTTTTCTAATGTTTATACTGTTTTTTCTACTTTTCTAAAAATATCTTTTTGGGATTCTCCAGTGTTTTGATGGTAGGGATTTAGATAAACTCTGTATGCAGATTAGGAGTGCGTGTTGTCTTTCTTTTTCTTGCAGGTGTTCCTGAAGAAGATAGAAGAGAAGACAAGAAGAGGAGGAGGGACTCAGCGGAGTTCCTCAGTGGTACTTTAGAGTGTAGTGTTTAAAGTACTGTTGTTGTTGTTGTTACTGAGTGTAACTTTTTCTTCTATAGGTATGGTTGTGGGGGAGTGTGGGAGTAATGCATCCTGTATGGTATTAGCTCCTGGTGTGTGGTTGCATGGTGTCCAGGGTTGGGGAGGTCCCCTGTTTGTTTTGTTTTGGGAATTCTAAGTTAGAGACAGACAGATTTTCCCTAGAGGGCTAGGAGGGATAGTCAGGCTGTGGCCCTGACTTGCAGTAGGGGTTGCAGTACTTATCTATTAGGGCTATGCTCTGGACAATTCTACCGGAGCTACTAGGTACACGTAGTCAGTGGGTAGAGTAGAGGCTCATGCTTCAGCTGAAGGCCTCTAGGCTCTTAGTGTTGTCTGCCTGTGCTGGTACATGGTAGGGGAGAAGGTAGCACTACCTCCCCGTAGTCAACACATGGGATGAAATGGCCTAAGCCAGGTGACTAATGACTGTGGACAGTCATTTTCCTGGCCCAGGGTGAATGTAACCCCCCTGTTACCTGGGGTTACTAGAATCCCAGTAAGATCTAGTGGTAGGCAAGGAAGGCAGCTTGTGAAACTCCAGTTAAATGGATTTCACACTGTCTCACTCTGTTCTCAGTCTCAGCTGAGACTGAGGGATGACATCATTTAGAACTGTTGCAGCTGCATAAGCCACACTGGAATGTTGCAGTTGGAGGTTAGAGTAGAACGTTGGGGAATTTGAAGTCATTCTGAGAGAGAGTCTGTAGAGTGCAGCAGAGGTGCTCTGCTGAGTGCAGGCCCTCAGAGCTCTAAGCTCTGTTAAAGAGCTACTTTTGTTTTTAGGTGTGTGTTTCCACCTGAAGAGGAACACAAGAACTGCATATTGAAGTGGTGGAGACCGCTTTCAATGGTTCAGGGCCCCAGCCCTGTGGGGATGGGGGGAAGGTATCAGCCTGCTTCCAGGGGCAGCCCCCTTGGTCCAGCTAAGGAAAAGAAGCTGCCTGTTTAAGTTCGTGCTGAGGCACCAGAAGCTCTGGAAGAGAGTTCCTTGAAGAGGAAATGCCCGTGGGGCCCCTGCAATGTAAGGGTGAGTTCGCTCTGCTAAAGGGCCATGTGTTTTCACCTGCATCAAGATGAAACTAAAGGGACTGTTACTGTGGGGTCAGGAAAAGACAGCCAAGTACAGTTTGGAAGATGTGGGGATTGGACTGCTTAACTCTGTGGGGGGTCTAGAGCAATGGACAAAGCCACTCATTGAGTGTGTTCAAGTCCAGTACAAATGGGAAGAAAAAACAGTAGACTGAATGTGAAATACATTTAAAAAGAATCTACACAGCAAAGTGTTTTAAAGGATGAGGTGTTGCAGTCCAGAGAAATAGCCGAGTATGAATTGAGGAAGCGAGAGGTGGGAGACCCCCCCATCAGTAGTAACCAAATTCACCTCTACGGGTTTGCTCTGGGACACCTGTTACTTTCTCTCAGAAACTTGGCCAGTGCCTAAGAAAAGTACCCAAATGTGGGATGAGGTAGATTCCCTTATGAAGTGCTCTTAGGTGGTATAGGGAGCCACCAGTAAATGTTCCCATGCTATATGGAAAGTGTCCAAGTGGCTGGCAAGGGAGCCGAACCAGGGAAAACCCAGAGCAGCGTACAAGTTTGGGCTGTGTGCCCAGTGTGTTTCAGAGCCTGAGGGCTAAAGTGATGAGGATGTGTTCTGGTCTCCTTTAATCTGCATTACCAGGAGTGTAGCCCCGTGGGGGTCCAGCTATGCTTTGTTTATTCTGTTGAATGTGAATAAAAGCCACACTTTAGAATCCCATTTCTGGTATTGGACATTACAGTTATTGCTTCCTTTGTCTGGAGTTACTTGGGTGCCCCTGTTGCAGAGTAGCCAAACCTAGCCAATGTGCCAAGTGACATATTCCTTCCCAAACCCAGCCCACCTGGTAGAGCTGTCAGATAGAAACGGCATACCTGGTAGGGGTTACAACACAAAGATCTGCAACAAGGTTGATACACAAGAAGGCGTGGAAAGGATGAGAAGGGACTTAGCAAGGCTGGAGGAATGGTCAGAAGTATGGCGGCTTGGATTCAGAAACCTGGTGTAATGATAACCATGACTTGAAGATGGCCATACCTGGCAACAACATATTCAGACCGGGCAGGTAAGAAGGGAGGAGGAGTGGCACTGTATGTGAAAAATGACATAAGGGCCACAGAGATCCAGGAGGAAAAAATGGAAGAGAAATACTGTGGGTTAAGCTGGAAAGGAAAATGGGGCCAGTCATCCACACAGGTGTGGTCTATAGACCACCAGCCCAGGAGAAAGAAACCGATAGGGAGCTGATGCTAGCCATCCAAAGGATGGCAGACAAGGGTGAGGTAGTGCTGGTTGGATACCTCAATATACCAGATGTGGACTGGAGCATCCCAGCAGCAGCATCAAATAGGGAGCAGATTTATCCTGGACTCCCTTCAGGGTGCCTTCCTCAAGCAACTGGTCATGGAACCAACTCGGCAGAAGGCAATACTGGACCTTGTGCTCACAAACAGGGACAGTGTGATGTGGGTAACAGTGGGGGAGCACCTGGGGAACACTGACCACCAGTCATTGTGGTTTGAAATCACAGAAGGAGCCGAACCAAACCACACAAAAACACATATCCTGGATTTTAGGGGGGACAGACTTTGGGAAAATGGGGGAGATGCTTGAAAGAGGCATTAAGGGGAATGGGGCAGGAATCAGGGGTTGAGGAACAGTGGGCAGTATTTAAAATGGGAATTATAAGAACAACAAAATTATGCATTAAGCAAGTTAGCAAAAGGAAAAGGAAGAGGAGACCATTATGGTTTTCCAAGGAGGAAGCGGAGAAAGAGAAAGCCAAAAAGACTGCATTCAGGCAATACAAAAAGACACAGGCAGAAGGGGACAGGGAGAAGTACCAGGAGAGAAGCAAAGGGAGGCAGGGAGATCAGTAAGGGAAGCCAAAACTCCGACAGAATAACACATTGCAAAATCAGTGGGTATAGGGGACAAAAACCTTTTACAGGTACATAAGTGAAAAAATAAAGGCAAAGGGAGGGATAGTGAGACTGAAGGGGAGGATGGGGGCCACATGGAGGATGACAACAGTAAAGCTGACATATTGAACAGGTATTTCTGCTCAGTCTTTACTGAGGAAGAGGAGGGTAATGGGTCTGAAGGGAGTACAAGTGGTGAGAATGGTGCAGAAATGGACACAAGTCCCTCTACATGAGAAAGGTTCCTGAAGGAACTGGAAGTAATAAGAGTTGATAAAGCAATGGGGCCAGATGGGGTGCACCCCAGGGTCCTTAAAGAACTAAGAAAGGTGGTGGCCGAAACTCTGGCAATCCTGCTTAGCTGATCACTGGAAACAGGGGAGGTACCTAAAGACTGGAGGACAGCAGATGTAGTCCCCTTATACAAAAGTGGGAACAAAGAGGAAGCGGGGAACTACAGACCAGTCAGCCTCACCTCGGTAGTAGGGAAGATCATGGAAGCACTACTGAAGGAGAGATTGGTGGAACATCTGGTTGTCAATGGACTACAGGACCCAAGGCACCATGGTTTCACCAGGGGAAGGTCATGTCAGACCAACCTCATTAAATTTTTTGACTGGGTGACTAGGGACATGGATCAGGGGAGGGCAGTGGACATGACCTATCTGGACTTCAGCAAGGCCTTTGACATTGTGCAACAAAGAAGACTATTACACAAACTGGCGAATATGGGTGTGGGCAGGACAGTAGTGCAGTGGGTAGGTAACTGGCTGGGTGGCAGGACACAGAGGGTGGTGGTAAATGGCTGTCACTCCACAGAGGGAAGAGTGACCAGTGGGGTGCCACAGGGATCAGTGCTGGGACCGATCCTATTCAACATCTTCATCAGTGACATTGCGCAGGACCTAGAAGGCAGAATTTCCCTGTTTGCTGATGACACAAAGCTCTGTAACAGAGGGTGTAGACAGAATGAGAAGGGACCTGCAGAAACCTGAAGAATGGTCAGGGGTTTGACAGTTGAAATTCAATGCAAAGAAGTGCAAGATAATGCATATGGGGCACAAAAACCATGGCACAATATATCAGTTGGGAGGGTGAGGAAATAGCATGCACCAAGCAGGAAAGGGATCTTGGGGTTATCATCTCTGATGACCTCAAGGTAGGGAAACAGTGTGACAAGGCAGTAGGTAAAGCAAATAGGATGCTGGGATGCATAGGCAGGGGCATCACCAGCAGGAAAAGGGAGGTCATAATTCCACTATACAAGACACTAGTGAGGCCCCACCTGGAGTACGGTGTACAGTTCTGGAGATATTACTTACATGGAGGCACAGATAGGGTAGAGAAGGTTCAGAGGAGGGCAACAAAGATGGTACATGGATTGCATCACAAGTCCTATGAGGACATGTTGAATGAATTGAATATGTACTCCCTGGAGGAGAGGAGGGAGAGAGGGGATATGCTAGAGACATACAAGTATCTTACAGGGAGGAAAAGGATGCAGGAAGACACTATTTTTAAGCGAAAAAGATGTTCCAGGGCTAGAGGGCATGGGATGAAGTTGCAGGGAGGCCGATTCAGAGGGAATGTGAGGAAGAATTTCTTCACAGAATGGGTGGTGGACAAGTGGAATACCCTGCCAGAGGAAGTGGTGGGGGCTGAAGCAATCACGGGATTTAAGAATGCATGGGATAGACAAAGGAATTCTGGAAGTCAGGGTTAAGGGGCAACAGACTTCTAGGAAAACATAAAGTAAATTTACAAGCTCAAATGGGCAGACAGGGTGAGCCGTTGGCCCTTATCTGCTGACACTGTCTATGTATCTATGTATCTATTCAATGCAAAGAAGTGCAAAATAATGCACCTGGGAAACAAAACCCAAGGGAAGATTACACAATGGGGGGGGAGGTAGTAACAACAACAAAAATGGAAAGGGACCTGGGTGTAATCATATCAGATGATCTTAAGGTTGGCAAGCAATGTGAGAAGGCGGTAGGGAGGGCTGGGGGGATACTGGGATGTATAGGGAGAGGCATCACCAGCAGAAAACAGGAAGTTGTTATCCCCCTGTACAGACAGTTGGTGAGACCCCATCTGGAGTACTGCGTCCAGTTCTGGAGACCCCATCTCCGCAAGGACATAGACAGGATGGAGGCAGTTCAGAGGAGGGCAACTAAAATGGTGCAGGGTCTGCAAGAGAAGCCACACGAGGAGAGACTAAAGGAGCTTAATATGTATACCCTTGAGGAAAGGAGGGAGAGGGGGGACATGATAGAAACGTTTAAGTACCTCAGTGGTATCAACAAAGTCCAAGAGGGTAGCATCTTTCAGAAAAAAAGATGTGCAAGAACAAGGGGACACAATTTGAAGATAGAGGGGGGACAGCTCAGGGGCAAGGTGAGGAAGTATTTTTTCACAGAGAGGGTGGTGGACGCATGGAACAGCCTTCCAGAGGAGGTTGTGTGGTCTAAAACTGTGGGAGAATTCAAGAATGCATGGGACAGACATAAGGCAATTTTTGTGGGGGGTAGGAAGAAATAGGCTGTTGGTTAAATAGGATCTGCAGCTTATCCTCTAGGCAGGGAAATAGGCAGACTAGGTGGGCCAAGCGATCCTTATCTGCCATCAAAATCCATGTTTCTAAGTAAGTGGAAGAGTGAGGAACAAGAAGGTGGAGAACGCAGTGAAAGTGGACACCGTTATCAAAGCCGCATGAGGAATAGTGGTAGAGTGAGATCATATTTCAAATGGCAGGGAAGGAGTGATAGCATAGATGTGGGTAAGGGATTGGAGACAGTAACTGATTGGGTTGGGAGAGTTATTAGGAATAGGTGAACAGAGAGCAAGTGGAGGTTGTAAAGAGAGGGATATGAGCAGAACAAGGGGGAGAGAGGACAGTAGGGGATGCATTGTTCATAAGGCAGAGAAATTAGTGAATAATTGATTTAGGAAGACAAAGAATTTGTAAGCAGGGGGCGCAGATGTTGGGGCTGATCAGATGGAGGTGGGAGTTGTAGTTTAGGAAGAGTATCTATATGAACAACAGCCAGGGATCGCTTAGATAAAGATTATGTTCCTCTAGTGGCAGTACAGTGTAACTTGCTATTGGGGGGGGGGGCACAGAGGGAAGGAACTTCTGCAAGGTGCTGAGTCTTGACAGGCTGGAGTGCCCTGGCCACAGGACACCTCCTAGGAGGAAATGAGGGAGGGGAGAAATAGGGATGAAATTAAAAAGGCAATTGGAGGTTTGGGGAGTCAGTTAGTGGATACAGGAAGACAGCAGGAGTAAATTAAGTGACAAAAGGAGGGCAATAAACAGGAAAGGGGTGGCTCAGAGAAGCCTGGCATGGGGGGGGGGGTAGCTAGGGGTTACTATGGATGAAAGAGGTATGGAGAACAAGGGAGTAGAAGGCAGAGCAAAAAAACATATATAAATTGTAGTTTAGCTTAACAACTTTTTCAGACTGAGCTGTAATTACTTGCATTAAACAGCCTAATAAATACAGTTCAAATGACTATACACAGTTCTAGTAAAGTACACTTAATACACATAGGCAAAGAGGAGAAAGCTGTCATGGTTTGAAAAAATGTGAGCCCACCAGTTAAAACTCTGGCTAGGAGGCATACAGCAAAGTTCAGACAGTGGAAAGAAGTAGGGAGCCAATTGGGAGCCCAGATTCACCAGTGCAGTCCAATCAGGAGCTGGAGGTACCAACGGGGAGGGAGTGGGGCAAGCCATAAGGAAGTTCATACCTGCAGAGCTGGAGGGTGAACAGGAGATGCAGGGACTACAGCAAAGCTAAGCTGCATCCCTGGGTGCTGATTCTTGGCAGGCTGGAGTGCCCTGGCATCACTTTGCCCAACTGTGTGACAACTTTGATAACAACTTAACCCATACATAGAAATACAAAATCACACATACCCCCATAATGCAAAGCATCATGGGCTGTATATGCAAATCACAACAAAATCTATAGCCTATATATATATGGTTTTGGACAAACACACGAACTCTGCATAATACATGACCTCATAATTAGCTCACATAGTAACTTTCCTGTTTGGTATAGAAAACACCTCTTAAAGTGAGATACCTGACATCTGCCCTAAATAGATAGCTTTATTTGCTAACTTTTGAGGAAATAACCCTTAACCTGGTCAGCTTAAATTATTTTATTTATTTAGCTTTTGTTGACCGGGTAAGTGCACTAGACAAATCCTGCCTATTTTCAGGCACGACCCAGGGGAAGGGGATACAGATGAATGCTGACTGACCTTGAACCAGATTAAGCTGTTGGTGGTATTTTTTAGTGAATGAGGGAAATTTGGCCAGGACACTGGGGAAATTCCCCTACTCTTTTTCGATAAGTGCCATGGGATCTTTAACATCCACCTGAACTACCACCAATCCAGGCAGATGGGACCTCGGTTTAACGTCTCATCCGAAAGACGGCACCTCAGAAGTGCAGCACCCCTCTTATGCTGCATTACAGTGTCAGTACTGGGATATTAACCCAAGTGCCAGATGTGGGAACTGAACCCACAGCCCACTGACCTCCCGGCCTCAGAGGCGAGTGTGCTACCTACTGAGCCACTGACACTGCATTGCATGTAATTATAGGGATCACATGAGAGTAGCCCTGTTCCCATATTATTATATGTTGAGTATTAGGTAAAATATACATTTGGGTTGCTATACTGTTGTTCTCTGAGTAGCAGTCTTTCCTGTCTTTCCACCACAAAGATCACAAAGGCCTTGTTTTCACTCTTAAGTTTAATGACCAAACCCTCTGTGGTTAAAATGTGCCTATAAACTAATGCTGTGTATTATGTGTGAGCCTTTTATAGATAATCTAACATTAAAATATAAAATGCCACTCTATCTCAATGTGCATACACATTGAGCTTATAAAAAGAGAATCTAACTTGTTCCTGTGTGTTTATGTAAGCAATAATACCTGACAGGGTGGGCTTTATTGGGAAATACCGGACCGCCCAGGGGCATAATGAGGCCTAACGCCACGGGCGGAGGGCCTTATAGCCCCTAGAAGGTCTGGTATTTCCCAATAAAGCCCACCCTGGAGGGTATTATTGTGCTTAAAAAAATGGGCTACATGTGACATTTTCTTCTGCATTTGGAAAAATAAAACAAAAAAATGACTAGAGATAAACTAAAAGTCTATTTTGTTGGTAAAGTAGTCCCTCTGTGCTGTTCCATCTCCTATCCCCCTAGCAGTGGTCATGAAGCCATTCTGTTGTAACCCACCCCCCCACACACACACACACACACACACACATCCTAGTCAAGTTAAACTTTGCAAATCAGAAGACACAGAAACTGCTGTATTACTGCAGCTTTATTTCCTGTGTATGGGAGAGGGATTTGGGAGACCGTTTCTTTAAGGAGGTACCAGAGTGACTGTATATCTTACTGCAGCATGATGTGTCCAGTATGTCTATCATGAGTGGGACCCACAATGGAAGGTCAGGAGCTGCTGCAGATACAGGGAAGTTAACCGAGTTGGCAGCAAAAAAATGTTTGTGAGACAGACCGAGCGGGGGGGACAAACTGTGACACACAGCAGAGTTTTTTTTTCGATTCTGTCTCTTGTTCCCTCTATCTCCCTGTGCTCTCCTCTACCTGATTCCCCGTTGCCAGCCGTTGAACTCAAGTCATCTTTCTCACACACCTACTCGCTCACCCACTGGTACACCAACCGATCAGCTACTTTTGCTGGCTCTCTCTCAATCCCCCTGTCCTGCCACTGCCATCTCTGGGCTGGCTGTCCCCTCACTTGCTCACTCTGTTATGCTGCTCTGTGTGTATTTGCATTGGTTCCTATATCACGGCTTGCTTAGCGAATGGAAAACATGAAAGCTGACAGGGCAGGTGTCCCAACAGACTCCAGTTATGCCCGGGTGTGAGGTATTTTGTGTGTGTTTTTTAAATTTTGGTTAAAAGCAGTTCGGGGGGAGCAGAAGAGGAGTGGACAAACTAAAGCAATGATTACCACGTGACGGGCTAGTGCTGTCTTGTAGAGCGAGTAGCGATGAGCACAGGATGTGCTAACGCTAGTGATTTTAAAAGAACGTTTTTTTTCTTCTGTGGCAGATTAGGATGAAGGGTTCCTTGCGTGATTCTGGGGGCGCTTTTCTCATTGGGTGTGTGCTGGCACTTAAGCAGGGAGCCATGGGGTGCCATTGTCACTCGCTAAGCGAGGGAGAAAAAAATTACGCCGTTTTTGACTTGAAATGGGTGCTTTTGCCCAATGAACAAGCAGGGTGGGCACAAGGATAACCTAGTTAGTGATGGGAGTCAGTTGACTGGCACTTTTTATTTGCTGGGCATCTATTGAAAGTTAATGTAACCCCCGGCAGGGGTGTTAGCCAATCAGAACCCAGCAAATAAAAAGCCCATTTTCTAAAAAACTATACACCCTGGACTTATAAGATCTAACTAATATAGAGAGAAATTTAATTAATGTATTTGTCTAAAGCATAAATGTTCCAGTATCTATACTGGATGCATATAATTATGCTGACTGTCTCAGCACTTACACCATGTGCTGAGCTCATAGGGTTTTTATTAATGACATGCTAATGCGATCTATGACCTCCTGACCTCCAACCCAACATCTGCCACTTTGAGAGAGCTGCGATTTTGCTGCAGGTGTCTCACACTAAGCATGACATGTTATATAACACATTTAAGTAGCTGAATAATAATTTTGAGACAAAGCAGACTTTAAACCTTTGAATACACACATTAAATGCAGGTAGTTAAAATTAATTTCAACCACGGAAATAGAAAATAATCATTGCAATATGACGCTGTACTAGAGTTTGTAAAAAAAAAAAAAAAAAAACAACTGAGCTTGTAGAAGAGGCCACCAGTTTAAGGTGGGCAATGCATAAATGTTTTTGTGCATGACATTATTGTCCATGGGTACAAATCATTGTCTATATGCAAGGAAACGGTTCTTTAGCCTTTTGGCTCAACGAAGTTTGTATCTCCATTGTTAATGCATGAATAGACAGAGTCCAGGTAGGCCAATTCAGCCTGAACAACAGTCACATTGGGAAACACAGGCACAGGCCAAATTATGTAACCATTAATGACAGTGGTAAAGTTCAGCTGAAAATGAAAGCTTGAGGACCAAACAGTACAGTCATTTCAGAATCCATAAGTCATTTTGTCTGTAATAGCAGCAACACAGTACTGCCCATTTTTAGCATAGGTAACTCACGTTTATATTATTGTCCAAAGTTCCATTTGTAAATGACAGCTTTAGCTTAATTAGAAGTGCCACATTGAATGTAATATGACATACAGACATTTTGTAACCTTAGCACAACAAGAAAACTTCAGTTCAACCCATTCATTATGTACCTGCATGATGGAGATCGGAGCAGGCACAAGCAGTATAGTACTCCACCTTATTCAAAACTAGAGTGAGCAATAGGAAAAACATCAAATAAAGTCAGATCATATTTTTTTAAGGAGAAAGTATGTATGTCTCAATATCTCTAAAGTAACTTAAGAACAAGGGCATATAACATACAACACAAATTGCATCATTTTTATGTTTGCTTGCACGCATGTGCAAGAAACATAGTGCCATCATCCGAGTTTTCGGAAGGTGTGGCAGCCCTCTTCCAATTCAGGCAGTGTGTTTGCTGGCGCGGCTGCAGTTCTCCAATGCCTGCTGGAGCTGTCTATGACAGCAGTCCAAAATGCAGTGGAGTACAGTTGAAAGGGGGAGCTACACTTCAGTGAGCAGCGATAAGATATCGCCTGCTCATGCACGCCTCCCCCACACACACACACACACACACACACACACACACACACACACACACACACACGCACACATATTGCGTGCTCACCCCCCCCACGCACACACTGGATAGCCGATGGGGGGTGTCCAATCCCCTGTCGGCTGTGCTGCCCCTCCCAAAACAGAGTTTCTTATGCCACGCTGGGTGCCCACCCCAGCGTAGCTACACATGGTATAGCCGACAGGGGGGGGTCCAATCCCCCGTCGGCTCCACTGGTCTCCCCCCCGAATACAGTGTGCCATGCTGGGAGCCCACCCCATTTTATTACACTTCCTTATGAGCAGTGCAGCTGTCATTTTTCACATCTTGCCCAAAATGTGCTTCCGCCCATGTAGCACACAATGGTGCAGTTGGTGTGCGAAATCAATGTATGGGACACATTAAGAAAATCACAGTGACACTGTTCACGAGCAGAGGTCTTAAAATGGCTACATTGAAAATTTGGTGAAAAAATTCCTAAAAATTACTGTTTTACGAGCGTGCGTTGCGCAGTTCCTACGCACGCTCATAAGTTTGCGAATTTTCAATATTTTTACTCCAGATTTTCCACATTGCTGTTTTATTACACTTCCTTATGAACAGTACAGCTGCCATTTTTCACATGTTGCCCAAAATGTGTTTCCGCACATGTAGCGCACAATGGTGCAGTCGGTGTCCGAAAGCAATGTTTGGGACAGATTAAGAAAATCAGTTACACTGTTCATGAGCAGAGGTCTTAAAATGGCTATGTTGAAAATCTGGTGAGAAAAGTCAATAAAATGACTGTTACGAGTGAGCATTGCGCAGTTTCCACTCACCCTCGTAAGTTCATGACTTTGTAATATTTTCAGTCCAGATTTTCACCAGTGGCATTTTTCCACACTTCCTTATGAAAAGTACAGCTGTCATTTTTTTACAACATGGCCGAAATGTGTTTTCATACTTTCAGTGCGGAGATGCATGGTCGCTGTGGGAAATCATTGTTCGGGACAGATAAAGGAAATCACAGTGACACTGTTCATGATCGGAGGTCCCAAAATGCCTGTGTTGACAATCTGTTGTAAAAAATCCCCAAACTAATTACATTACGGGTGTGCATTGCACAGTTTCTATGCACGCTCGTGACTTCACCAGTTTTTTAAAATATTTTTACTGCAGATTTGCAACATTGCCATTTTTTACACCTCCCCATGAACAGTACAGCTGTCATTTTTCACATCCTATTCGGAATGTGTTTTTGCACCTGTGGTGCTAAATGCTGTAGTCGCTGTGCATAAGCAGCTTTCGGCTAACAAACTGATATTGCCACTGTTCATGAGGTGGGGGTCACAAAAAAACCATGTTGAAAATTTGGAGTGAAAATACCAACGAATGCCTGAGGTGTTAGGGTTTCTAACCATAACGCCCCACCCTGTAGAGAATGACAGGCATCAGGGGTGTGATTTGGGATTCTTGCCTGTAATGCTCATACCATTCCACACCCTGCAGCTAGTGAGAGACATCGAGGTATGCCTTGGACTCTTCGGCCTCAAAGTTCACCCCCAAAGTTCACCCCATTCTCCTATACTGCACCCATCTCACCGTATTTCCTGATGGAATGGGGTGCACATAAGGGCCAAAGACCCCAAGGCACACCGTGACACTTGTCAGTGTCTGCAGGGTACGGTGTGGTGAAATGGCGTGGCCATTATGCCTGACGACCCAAAGGCACACCCCAATGCCTGTCACTCTCTGCAGGATGGTGGTGGGGCTGGCTTCAGTTCAATACTTCACTGCCATTGCTATTATGCAGCTCTGTAACTTCTACACTACCAATGCCAATGCCAGCAAGCAAACATTCGGCATTGACAAATGCTTGTTGTTTTAAGCATATCATTAGCCAGACTGTGCTCAGTAGGATCAGAAAATCATGCAGCTCACTCACATGTCAATAAGTATTTATAATGCTCTAAATAATTCCCTGTTTATGCATAATCTCAAAGTGTATCTAATACCCTCATAGTGTTTCTAAAGCTATAGTTTTCTACACTCCCAAGTGTATGAGTAAGACCCCCCCCAGACCTTTGCCTAGTCATGGTGTAAGGTAG
Source organism: Neoceratodus forsteri (assembly GCA_016271365.2). Taxonomy (NCBI): domain Eukaryota; kingdom Metazoa; phylum Chordata; order Ceratodontiformes; family Ceratodontidae; genus Neoceratodus; species Neoceratodus forsteri. The sequence continues at coordinate 288,925,842 of CM057455.1, read as the reverse complement.
AGAGGCATTATTTTGATATTTTTATTTCTAAAATGAACTTACAGATATGCAATTAAAACATGTGTACAAGGAATGTAATGTTGAGGGTAAATATGCTGTGGCCACTCAGTATTTTGCCAGTTTTACAAAACTAATACATTTGCGTTATACTTCATTTTAAACACACATTTTTCAGTGTAAATGTATCCTATTTGTGGTACTGGTGTTACATAGAAACATAGAAACATATTTTGATGGCAGATAAGGACCGCTTGGCCCACCCAGTCTGCCCATTTACCTACATATTGGATAAGCTGCAGATCCTAGTTAACCAGCAGCCTACTTCTTCCTACCCCCAACCCCTAGAATTGCCTTATGACTGTCCCATGCATGCTTGAATTCCACCACTGTTTTTGACTCCAACAACCTCCTCCGAAGTCCGCTCCATGCATCCACAACCTCTGTGAAAAAATACTTCCTTAAATTACCTCTGAGCTGCCTCTTCTAGCTTCAAATTGTGCCCCTTTTCTTGCACACCTCTTTTTGAAAGATGCTGCCCTCTTGGACTTTGTTGATTCCCTTGAGATACTTGAAAGTTTCTATCATGTCCCCTCCCTTTCCTCGAGGCTATACATATTCAGCTCCTTAAGTCTCTCTTCATATGTCTTCCGGTGCAGACCCTGCACCATTTTAGTTGCCCTCTCTGGACAGCCTCCATCCTGTCTATGTCCTTTGTGGAGATTGGGTCTCCAGAACTGCACGCAGTACTCAGATGGAGTCTCACCAACTGTCTGTACAGAGGGATAATAACTTCCTGTTTTCTACTGGTGATGCCTCTCCTATGCATCCCAGTATCCCCCAGCCCTCCTTGCTGCCCTCTCACATTGCTTGCCCACCTTTAGGTCATCTGATATGACTACCCCAGGTCCCTTTCCATTTTTGTTGTTGTTAGTATCTCACCCCCATTGTGTACTCTTCCCTGGGTTTTGTTTCCCAGGTGCATTACACTTCTTAGCATTGAATCTAAGCTGCCATACATTTGACCATTCCTCTAACCTTGCCAAGTCCCTTCTCATCCTTTCCACCCCACTCGGTATCAACTCTGTTGCAGATCTTTGTGTCATCTGCAAACAGACATACTTTTCCTTCCAGTCCTCTGCAATGTCGCTTATAAAGACATTGAAGAGGACCAGTCCTAATACTGAGCCCTGTGGTACCCCACTAGTAACCCCTTTTCTTCAGAGTGGACTCCATTTACTATTACTCTCTGTGTCCTATTCTCTAGCCAATTCTTTACCCAGGCTGTCATCTTGGGACCCACTCCCAGGCTGGCTAACTTGTATATTAATCTTTTGTGTGGACTGTGTCAAATGCCTTGCTAAAGTCTAGGTAGGCCATATCCACAGCCCCTCCCTGATCTACTACTTTTCACCCAGTCAAAGAAATCTATCAGATTTGTCTGGCATGACCTTCCCACTGTGAATCCATGCTGCCTTGGGTCCTGAGCCCTCTGGCCTCTAGATACTCAACAATTCTTTCCTTCAGAAGTGATTCCATCATTTTCCCTACCACTGAGGTTAAACTAACAGGTCTGTAGTTTTCTGCTTCTGCCTTGCTCCCACTTTTCGAAGGGGAATCACATCTGCCCTCCTCCAGTCCTCGGTACCACCCATCCTCCCATGATTTGTTAAAGAGGGTAGTCAGTGGTGTCACTAGTTCTACCCTTAGTTCTTTTAGAATTCTGGGATGAATCCCATCAGGCCCCATTGCTTTGTCCACCTTCAGTTTTAAGAGTTCTTTAGAACCCTTTCTTCTGTAAATGGGCTGGTATCAACTTCTGTATCCAGAGTGTTTCTATTGTTTGTTTTAGGTACCTCCCCACTTCCTTTGTAAATACTGAGCAAAATATTTGTTTAGTATCTCTGCCTTTTCACAGTCACCCTCTGCCCACCCTCCCTCCTCTTTATTAAGCCTCACTAGCCCTCCCTTGGTCTTCCTTCACTCCCTGATATACCTATAAAAAGGTTTTATCCCCCTTCTTAACTGAGTTGGCTATCTTTTCCTCGGTTTGGGCCTTTGCTGTTCTGACTGCCTTCCCAGCTTCCTTTTGCTTTAACTGATACAGTTCTCTGTCCTGCTCCTTCTGTGATTCCTTGTACTTCCTGAATGCTTTCTTTTTCTCTTGAACCTTCACTGCCACTTCCTTTGAGAACCATAGTGGTTTCTTACATCGTTCGTTTGTTAATTTGCTTCACACAAAGGCTTGTTACCTCTGTGATGGCAGTTTTTATTATTCCCCATTGTTCTTCCACCCCTCCTTCCTGCCCATTTGCGAGTGCATTCCTTAGGCACTCACCCATTTTGGCAAAGTCAGCCCTCCTACCCTCCTAAAGTCCAGTACTTTTGCCTTTGTATGGCTTGACTCTATTGCTGTGTTTATTGTGAACCATACTGTTCGATGGTCGCTAGTTCCCAGATGGCTACCCACTTCTACATCTGTGATCCTCTCTTCATCTCCATTTGAGAGAACCAGGTCTAAGATTGCTCCCTCTCGAGTGGGCTCCAATACTAGTTGTCTAAGGCATGCCTCTTGTAGGGCATCTAGAATAACCCCACTCTTTGAAGTGGCTGCTGCAACTGCATTCCAGTTAACATCTGGCATATTCAGATCACCCATCAGCAATATCTCCCCTTTTTCTGCCATTCTAAGTATTCTTTCTATCATTTCTTGTCCATTTCTCCCCTGAGAAGGAGGGCTGTGTACAACCCTGTGCGGATTGTGGTGCCATTGCCGGTCTCCAAATTTACCCACAGTGCTTCTTCTCCTCCCTGTTTTCCATTTTGTTCTGTTGCTTTGATTCCTTCCCTTATGTAAAGAGCTACTCCTCCTCCTCTTTTACCCTCCCTGTCCCTCCTGTAGATAGTGTATCCTGGTATGTTTATGTCCCAGTCATGGTTTTGTGTGTACCAGGTTTCTGTGACTGCCACGATATCCAGATGTTCCTCCTCCATCAAGGCCACTAATTCAGGAAGCTTGTTACTCAGTGTTATAAGATGTTTAGAAAACAATCATTTACATTATTTTCAGTAGTAAAAGAACCGTGACTCACATGTATAAAAGTATCATGGTGCAAGAAAATTTGGATCCTGGTACTCTTACAGATGAAGAGAAAGCACAAGTAATTGCTTAGAATTAATTGGTCCCACACTTGGGCCCAGATATTCAAAGTTTTGCGTGGTATGCAAACTGTTTGCGCAGGTTTAGTGTGGGATTAGCGCTGGTCTGCCATATTCAAAAGGCCAAATAGCGCATGCTAACTGCATTAGCACTGGGCAAACCATAATTATATGCAAGGGGCAAAGTGAACATGAATACAGGTGCTATGAGATATTCAGCGACTAGCGCCGCGCTAAGGTGTTTAGCATGAGTTAGCGTGACCCATAGCATGGTACATATTACCGCCCAGGAAAAGCTGGTCTTAATCCTGGGCAAACAGCTTTGCATGACATTGTTGCTTTGCGCAGTGATTATGACACTTAGAAAATGCCAGACATGGAGGACACATGCTGCTCACTGATGGCACCACCATGATGCCAACAGCTGCCATCAATCCCTGCCAAGCACAGGCAGTAAGGGGTGATCTGGCCCACAGGGGACATCATGGTAGTGTGGCCATACAGCACACACCTGCAGACCATACATCTGTGGTGACCAATGGATGCCAGCACACACATGCAGCACTGTGGGCATGGTGGCCATTGAGGGGAGGGTGTATGGGTGGCCAGACCTCACCACAGCCCAGGTGTGGCCACAAGGCTGGGACACATCATGCAGTGCAAGTGGGCCAGTATTGAGAAAACCCCAACACCAGTGTGCCTGTCTGATCACATGTGCCCCCCAGCCACATACTGCACAGCTGTACAAATGCCACAGCACACACAGCCAGCCATGTGTATGTCACTGTGAGCATCCCATGCCAGAGGTGCAGCATCTGTGGATCACACAGCATCACAACAGTAATGTCTACTGTCAGTAATCACCTGCAAGCTGGGCCTGTCACATGTACAGTTTAGTGGTCATCACTGCCCTACATACCATAAGCATTGCTGTGTCCCTCACAGTACCAGCCCCCTTGCTACTGTAGTGTCTGCTGTGCACTGTAGCATAACCTACAGAATGACGGTTGCATGCAGCACCACACCACCTGTGCCTATGCTGTGTTGTCCCCTTGGGTATGATATGCTGTGCTATGCTGTCCTGTCCTGTCCTGTTCACATGTAGCCTGCAGCTATCATTATGCACTCCCTGACTGACCTACAGGTGGAGCTACAGTCAGACGTGGCCAGCCCCTGTACTTCTAGACTGACCTCCAGGTGGAGCTGTGGGACCCTGCAGTAATGCTGGGCAAACTGCATGCAAATCAGGGCATAATGGGATGCTAATGTGGCTGTTTGCCCAGAGACTACCTAAGTAGGCCCATTTGCATGTCACTTTTGAAAATGGCAAAGTTTAGCACTGGGCAAACGTGTTTGCACTTGGTAAACAGCTTAGCACCGCGCTAATCCCGCACAAACGCGTTAGCTCCACGCAAATGGTTCGGAGAATATTATACTGTTTTGCACACTGTACTTTCCCATAGGCTGCTCCCTGCAGCTGTACTGGGTCCACGCATTTGCTGGAACACACCTTGGCCACATAGGTCGCCTCTGCCTACCTTCACATTGCTGTGCACTATGTTGCTGTTGTGGTCTGCACTTCCTGGTTGCTATATTCAGAGCTGTCTTATTCCAGGGCTACGTTTGCCCTGCACTCCCAGCCCAGTTTGCCCAGCTTCATATGCATGCTATATTCAGAAGCTGTTTGCCCCAGGCTATTCCTTTTGAATATAGCAGGCTTTTGTGTCCATGCTAAGTTTGCCCGCCAGGTAGTGTTAATTTAGCCCCGGGGCAAAGTTTTGAATATCTGGCCCTAAGAATGGTGCCAGATGTATGCACACTGTTTTACATGTGCATACTCACTGATAAAAAGGCTTTCATGGTTCATCAGGAATGGCATATGTGCAATGATGCAACTGCCTCAGCAAGCTTTGTTTGCCTTAATACCACCTCTAAAGTAGTGTAGATGGGTACATTTTAAATAGTGTGCAACCCGTGTTCCGTAACTGAACTCCTATGTTCTCTAAGTTGGAAGCATAGAAAACTAACACTTTTAAAGAGCAACTGACATGATCTGGCCAAAAGTGATACACTGCAGAATTAGAATAAGCATACCCCCAGCAAACGCCATACCAAAAACTAGATGTCTGTGTTACTTCATTTTAAAGTTATTAGCCATTTCATAACCCTGATTTCACTACCTATTCAAAAAAAGCCCATGTCAGTGAAGAGCTGATGATGATGTCATCTAGGGACCTCACAGTCTAGAATTCCCTGTCAGCAAACTTATAGGACCTGTTTCTCCAAAGTTGTAAATATCATGTGCAATGGTTTTCTCAAATAAAACAGACAGCACCAGTCAGTAAACTATGTGGGCTCTTTTTTCCCTTGGTCTATGAAAGTTCCCCCAAAGTGGCCCAGTTCAGTAAATTTGGAAATTGATCTAGATATGGCTGTAGAACAGTACTGTACTGCTAGCATTGTTTCACAGCCATCTATTGGCCTGCCGAGGGAATTGCAGAAACAACTACCAGAGCTGAAATCTCCTGCGTACTTTAATATATGCATTTCCCATAATGCACAGCAGTCAAATCCCAAACAGCAAACACAGCAGAAAATGGAGATGATTCCACAGTTCACAAAAGCCAGCCAAAATGAACATACATTCTGAAATGTTGATCACATCTGCATGTATATCAGTAATTGAATGACTGTTCACCATTGCACCCACAGTATACAAAATGTAGTTAAATATATGTATTTCCCATAATGCACAGCAGTCAAATCCCGAACAGCAAACACAGCAGAAAAATAGAGATGGTTCCACTCTATCTATGTCTGTATTTGTAGTTTATTGTACTTGCTAATATAGGATGTCCTGTTACAATTTTTTATAATGCATGATTCCCTGTTTCTGCACTTGCCATTTTACAAGCAAATTAAACCACCCCAGAGCATTGTTCTACTGTGGAGTTAATTCTGTTACAAAACCTAACACTCATATAGTTTTTATAGCAATGTTTTTTGAATGGTGCTGCCTGTTTTAAGTCACACAAAACCACTTTGTGTGGCGCTAGTCGCTGAATATAGCATTGCACCTGTATTCATGTACACGCCCCCTCAATTTGCCTCTTGCATAGAAACATAGAATTTGACATCAGATAAGGACCGCTTGGCCCACCCAGTCTGTTTATTTCCCCTACTTAATGGATAAGCTGCAGATCCTAGTTAACCAGCAGCCTACTTCTTTCTACCCCCACCCCCTAGAATTGCCTTATGACTGTCCCATGCATGCTTGAATTCAACCACTGTTTTTGACTCCACAACCTCCTCTGGAAGGCCATTCCATGCATCCACAACCCTCTCTGTGACAAAATACTTCCTTACATTACCTCTGGAGCTGCCCCCTCTATCTTCAAATTGTGCCCCTTGTTCTTGCACGCTTCTTTTTTGAAAGATGCTACCCTCTTGGACTTTGTTGATTCCTTGAGGTACTTGAAAGTTTCCTATCATGTCCCCATCTCCCTCCTTTCCTCGAGGCTATACATATTAAGCTCCTTTAGTCTCTCTTCATATGTCTTCCGGTGCAGACCCTGCACCATTTAGTGCCACTCTCTGGACAGCTTCCATCCTGTCTATGTCCTTGCGGAGACTGGGTCTCCAGAACTGCACGCAGTACTTCAGATGGGGTCTCACCAGCTGTCTGTACAGAGGGATAACAACTTCCTGTTTTCTACTGGTGATGCCTCTCCCTATGCATCCCAGTATCCCCCCAGCCCTCCTTACTGTCCTCTCACATTACTTACCCACCTTTAAGTAATCTGATATGACTATCTCTGGGTATATTTTTGTTGTTGTTAGTATCTCACCCCCCATTGTGTACTCTTCCCCTGGGTTTTTGTTTCCCAGGTGCATTACCTTGCGCTTCTTAGCATTGAATCTAAGCTGCCATACATTTGACCATTCCTCTAACCTTGCCAAGTCCCTTCTCATCCTTTCCACCCACCTTGCATCAACTCTGTTGCAGATCTTTGTGTCATCTGCAAAGAAACATACTTTTCCTTCCAGTCCCTCTGCAATGTCGCTTATAAAGACATTGAAGAGGACAGGTCCTAATACTGAACCCTGCAGTACCCCACTAGTAGCTCTCCTTTCTTCAGAGTGGACTCCATTTACTATTACCCTCTGTGTCTTATTCTCCATCCAATTCTTTACCCAGGCTATCATCTTGGGACTCACTCCCAGGCTGGCTAACTTGTATATTAATCTTTTGTGTGGGACTGTGTCACATGCCTTGCTAAAGTCTAGATAGGCCATGTCCACAGCCCCTCCCTGATCTACTACTTTGGTCACCCAGTCAAAGAAATCTATTAGATTCATCTGGCATGACCTTCCCGCTGTAAATCCATGCTGCCTTGGGTCCTGTGCCCCTCTGGCCTCTAGATACTCGACAATTCTTTCCTTCAGAAGTGATTCCATCATTTTCTCTATCACTGAGGTTAAACTAACAGGACTGTAGTTTTCTGCTTCTGCCCTGCTCCCACTTTGTGAAGAGATCACATCTGCCCCCTCCAGTCCTCAGGTACCACCCCATCCTCCATGATTTGTTAAAGAGGGTAGTCAAGCGGTGTCACTAGTTCTACCCTTAGTTCTTTTAGAATTCTGGGATGAATCCCATCAGGCCCCATTGCTTTGTCCACCTTTCAGTTTTAAGAGTTCTTTCAGAACCCTTTCTTCTATAAATGGGCTGGTATCAACTTCTGTCCAGAGTGTTTCTATTGTTTGTTTTAGGTACCTCCTCCTCTTCATTTGTAAATACTGAGCAAAAATATTTGTTTAGTATCTCTGCCTTTTCACAGTCACCTCCCCCCACCCCCTCCTCTTTATTAAGCCTCTTCTCCCCCTTGGTCTTCCTTCGGTCCCTGATGTACCTAAAAAAGGTTTTATCTCCTTCTTAACTGAGTTGGCTATCTTTTCCTCGGTTTGGGCCTTTGCTGTTCTGACTGCCTTCCCAGCTTCCTTTTGCTTTAACTGATACAATTCTCTGTTCTGCTCCTTCTGTGATTCATTGTACTTGCTGAATGCTTTCTTTTTCTCTTGAACCTTCACTGCCACCTCCTTTGAGAACCATAGTGGTTTCTTACATCATTTTGTTTTGTTTATTTGCTTCACACAAAGGCTTGTTACCTCTGTGATGGCAGTTTTTATTATTCCCCACAAGGGTGTAGGCAGGCATACTCACTGTACACATTTGTGTACAGTTTTGTTGAGTGCCTCTTCCAATCACGTGTCTTTTTGTTAAAATTATCATTCTAATGTATTTGAGTTAGTGTAGGCTTGTTTAGGAGACAGATATGAGTACAACCTGTTTAGAGATTAAAGGAGTCATCTGACAAAAATCTGATTTGTTTGTAGTGGGGGCAGCATTTGGAGATGATGTGAACATGTTTTTAAAAGGGGGAGGAGCAGCAGTTGGAAAGCATGTGTACAAAATAGAAATGTCTGGCTACACCCCTGATTTCCCATTGTTCTTCCACCCCTCCTTCCTGCCCATTTGCTAGTGCATTCCTTAGGCACTCGCCCATTTTGGCAAAGTCAGCCCTCCTGAAGTCCAGTACTTTTGCCTTTGTATGGCTTGACTCTATTGCTGTGTTTATTGTGAACCATACTGTTCGATGGTCGCTAGTTCCCAGATGGCTACTCACTTCTACATCTGTGATCCTCTCACCATCTCCATTTGAGGAACCAGGTCTAAGATTGTTCCTCTCGAGTGGGTTCAATACTAGTTGTCTAAGGCGTGCCCCTGTAGAGGCATCTAGAATAACCTCACTCTTAGAAGTGGCTGCTGCAACTGCACTCCAGTTAACATCTGGCATATTCAGATCACCCATCAGCAATATCTCCCTTTTCTGCCATTCTAAGTATACTTTCTATCATTTTCTTGTCCATTCCTCCCCTGAGATGGGGGGTCTATTCTAACCCTGTGTGGATTGTGGTGCCATTGCCTGTCTCCAAATTGACCCACAGTGCTTCTTCTCCTCCCTGTTTACTCGCTTGTTCTGTTGCTTTGATTCCTTCCCTTATGTACAGAGCTACTCCTCCTCCTCTTTTACCCTCCCTGTCCCTCCTGTAGATAGTGTATCCTGGTATGTTTATGTCCCAGTCATGGTTCTGTGTGTACCATGTTTCTGTGACTGCCATTATATCCAGATGTTCCTCCTCCATCAAGGCCACTAATTCAGGAAGCTTGTTACCCAGAGTACAGGCATTGGTACTCATTGCTCTCCATTTTTTGATGGCTTTACCTTCTGTAGCAGCATCCCCCACTGACCTTTCTACCTTGGTCTTTTTCTCATTTAGTACCCTGTTTTGTAGGGGAAGGCTGGGATTTTCCTACTGCTTATCAGTGCCTCCCCCTTGATTAGTTTAAAAGCTTGCCAATGAAGCATTTAAACCGATTACCCAAAAGACTTGTTCCCTTCCTGGACAGGTGCAGACCATCCTGCCAGTATAGGCTGGTGTCCTTCCAGGTGGAAGCCAGTCCCCAATGAAGCCAAACCCCTGTGCTCCACACCATTTTTTCAACCATTCGTTAAACTGCATGGTGCAAAGTACCCTCACCTCACCCATGCCACTGACAGGCAGCACCTCTGAGAAGGATATTGTGTGTCCCACTTGTCTTAGGCCCCTCCCCAACTCTACAAAATCCTTCTGCACTGCTCTAATCTCATGATGAGCCAAGTCATTTGTCCCTAGGTGGAAAATGACATCCAGTTCAGACTCCCGTGCAACTGTTCTCGTGATCCTAAGGATGCGCTTCCTGTCCCCCCCAAGCCATGGCACCAGGCAGGCACCTTACTTCAGTTTTCCCTGCTCCCCCAGTTCTATCCCCCTAATAATTGAGTCCCCACCAGGAGTTGCTTCCTTTCCCTGTGGTGTCCTCTGCCTCCTTCCTGAGGGCCTCCCTTGTGACAGTTGTCTGCAACCTCCTTAGTTTCCTCTGTGGGCGCATCCATAGGGGAACTATGCTCCCCCAGAATGGTGTATGGATTATGGAGTGGAAGAACTGACTGGGTGTGCCTCTGTTGCACCACCCTTACCCTCCCTGAGCCCACTGTGGTCCAACTGCTGTGCTTTCTTCACAACCTCTGAGGTAGTGGTGGTGTCTCTGGTGCTCCCTGGATGGGGGAGGTTCCCTTACTACTGTCCAGTGCAGCCTGGGGGAAGGTTCCCTTACTACTGTCCAGTGTGGCCTGAAGACGGGCAACTTCCTCCCTCAGGGCAGAGAATTGTCTGCAAACAGGGCAGCATCTCAGCCTCCAGAAAGACTCCTGGAAGACTGCTGCCCCATAGCCATTACATTGCTGTACTCCACTCCCCACATGTCTGTCTACCTTCTTGTTTGTTTGTTTTGTTTAGTTTAGTGTGTGTGATTGGTTTGTTATATAGAAATATATATATATATATATTATACAATGTGTATGCTTATATTATCAGTATAGCGTGCTAGAGAGGATATGGCAGTGATATGCCTTGCCCTTTGTGAAAATGATGTCAGAACCCCAGGTATAAAGGAACTATTTCCAGGGGTGGGTGGGGTGAGGGATCAGAAGGGTTTGGGCCTAAACTGTGCCCTCACGAAACAATCAGCTAAAAGCTCTGACCTACCGCTGCGATGAGTGCCTTCCTGTAAGCAAAATGCCCTACACAACAATTTGACAGAGAAAATACCCTGCTAATCAAACAGAGAAAATTCCAAACATCCAAGTCAGACAAAGGTAAACCTCCCAGCCCCAAAACAGCCTGGTGACTTGTGCTCTGAAAGCAGTCAGCCCCAAAACAAGTCACCTGTGCACAAGGAAAGACACAGTAAACAGTATTCAGTCCCTCTGGGTTTAAACTCTTCCTGCACTGAAAATCTTAACAATTGTAACAAAAGTAAACCAAGGTCCACCTCCCTCTGTTAATTGAAAGACTGCCTTTTCTGATAATTCTAAGTTCCTTATTTCACCTTTCAATTAGAAGTAGCCTCCACCTGAAGCATACATTATGATTTTGACCAGTGCTAATGCAGTTTGTGTGTTCTATTTGGCCTTTTGAATATAGCAAATCCATGTTAATCCTGTGCTAAACCTGCACAAACGGTTTGCGCCCAGCTCAAAGTTTTGAATATCTGGCTCTTAGAATGTTATTTTTAAACAAATTAATTTGTCAGTAGCATACTCTGAACTTAAACAGTGTAATTACAATTTTTAATAGTTATCTGCCTGTTATGGGCACAGCAGTTGTTAAAACAGCTGCTATGGAAGATAGTTAATCGATGGGGGTGGGGACAGCCAAGCACTTCATGTCTATTGCTCCCACTAGTTCTGATTTGGCTTTAGCATGTCATCTTAGATGAAAACCTAATGTAAAAGTTCTGAACTGCAAAAGTCATTAAAACTTAAACAGCAAAATGCCATTGAAGACAATAAAGTCCCTCTTATCAGTGAGTACTAAATCTGTGCTCCTGACTTAGTAAGTGCAGTTAACACTGTAAACCATTTAGTATAAATCAGGATATAACCTTTAAAATTGCTGAGAAGACCTGTCTAATGAGAATGTTTACAATAACATCCCTTTTATGTTGGCTTAAATTACAGCCAGTAGTTCCTCCTAGAAAAAACAAACAAAAAACCAAACAACCCAGCTAATTAAGGACATGGGCTTACTTTTAACTCAAACATGCCTCTTAAGGAAGTAACCTCTTATTTCTTCTGTGAGTAAGAAATGAATTAAAAGGTTCAAACAAAAACCACAAGAAGTTAAAACCTTATACTTAACCAGCAATACTGCACTGGAAACAAAAATGTTTCTTTCTCAACAGTGGTGCTTAACATTAGGACCCTCTTGTGATCGAGATGGTACAACACTGAACACCTGCAAATACACTTTTTTTGTTTTGGGATACAAATACGTTTTGTGCCTTTCAGCTCACCAATTTTTTCAAACAGCAAGTTGAACTTAATTAAATTTAGTGGCAAACCAGTAGTCATTTGGGCTCCATGCTACTGAAGGGAAGATCCCAACAGAAAAATAAGTTGACATAATTATTAAACACTCTCATTAGTGTAAGCAATGCCAAGCCCAAACCACTTGTAAAATGCATAAGCCATATTACTTATAAATTACTTAACTTGGCCCTGTGCAAGGCTAAGTCCTGTAAACATTATAACATTATTTGATACAGTATACTGAAAACTTCAGTCACATGCAGAACTTCCTTTCCAAATACTGTAACATGTCAGAGCTGTGCCACATATATCCTAGAAACCACTTAATCAAAGGGGAAAATCATAAAACTAAACCATTAGACTAAAAACATGGAATAGCACCAAATTCATTATGAAGCTACAAGGCAAAACATAATGTGAAACACACAAGGAAGAAGAACCCAACGGCCATAATTTGCAGCACCTTAAGAGAAAGTATTTGTTAAAACAACACAACCATTCTTCCCAGTCTGAAGAAAAAAGTTTTAAAGGCAAACCACATACTTTGTATTTGTGACATAGCATAACACAGTGTTCAGCAGAAAATTCAGTGTAGTGATTCCCTTAAACAGTCAACAGAAAACATGACTTGTATAACCATGAATCATTTGTTTGTTTGTTTAAAAGTTTATTTTTATACAGGCTGATTTGTTGGAGAAATAAATCCCCATTTACAACAAATTCCTATGGCACATACTTATAATTACAACAAAACAATATAAATAAATACATACAGAGCAAAAAACAACATATAAGCTAAAAAACAGTTACAACAAACATTCAAGTAATCATGCAATTTAAATTTAAATATGTGCAAATCAAGAATCTCAGTGATTTGAAATGGTAGTTCATTCCAAGTCTTTGTTAGACTGTTCTGGAGAATTATATCCCCCATCCGATTCATGATTCAGATCACAGGAAATTTCCTGGATGTTTTCCTTAGCCTGTCTGAATATGTCAAATTTAAGTTCAAACATATTAGATGATTTAGTGGATGTAATTTTTTACTCTTAGGATAAACTAGACCATGACATACCACTGACCATAAGTATTTTCTCCGTGCTATCGGATGTAGCCAATCAAGCTCCTGGTAAACCAGACATCTATTAGTCCGATATCTATTCTGTAATATATAATTCCCCATTCTATAATACATCTGGTCTATCTTATCCAGAGATTTGTGGTAACAATGCATATACAATGGAAATCCATAGTCAAGTACAGGCAACAATAGTTGTTTACTAATCTAATTTTAATTTCCCTGGTCAGACATCCTGACAACCTTCTTAAGGCTCCCAATCTTTGATTCACCTTTTTTGTCTGTAATAAAATGTGTTCAGAAAAGGAAAACTGGGAATCGACAAGGGCTCCCAGATATTTATAACTAGATACCATCCGAACCTTAGTCCCATCAAGAAAATTAATCTGTAAATCTGTAAAATCCTTTTTTACATGTGATCCCACTGAAAAGATTATACTCTGCATCTTTCCAATACTCATTAGAAGGCCTGAGTCTCTCATCCAAGTTTCAATATTAAAAAAGTCTGTTTGGAGCCACTGTCTCAGGTCTCCGGGACTATTTGCAGATGCAAGTAATACAATATCATCTGCATAAATCCTGATTTCAGTACTAGTTATGAGACACAAGGCTATTTATGTAGATGTTAAATAACACAGGGCCCAGAATAGAGCCCTGTGGTATACCTCTATTTAGGTCCAGGAGACCTGAGACAGCAGCAGCACCACAGACCACCCTTTGCCTACGATCAGATAAGTAGGATCTAAACCATTGCAGAGACTCCTGTTGCACCCCAATATCCAACAATCTGTGCAAGAGAGTCTCATAATGTGCCAAGTCAAAAGCCTTACTTAGGTCCACAAACACTGCTCCAGTATATTTACCTTGATTTAGTGATGTTGCCACCAAATCACCAAAATCAAGCAGGGAGGTGTTTGTGGACCTACCCTCTCTAAACCCATATTAGTACTTAGTTAAGATCTCTTTTGTTCAAGATAGTGGCCAAGCTAGTAATTTACCAGCTTTTCCAAGATCTTTGAAAGGATCGGAAGCAAGGTAATTGGTCTATACTTAGAAGGAGCTATATAATCTCCACCCTTGTGTATGGGAACAATTTCTCCCATTTTCCACTGTTCAGGTACAGAAAAAGAGGGTATACTCCAGTTATAGAGATATGTAACTATTTGGGCTATTATGTCAGAACCTGACTTCAAAAACCTAGGATCGATGCCGTCTATCCCTGCTCTCTTTAGCACTTTCAAGTTTTTTAATTCTCTAACTACATCCTGTACTTCAATTTTTTTTTATTTAAATCCCTTATTGTTAACTATAGAAGCAACAAAGTGTGTTTGTGCGAGATTAGCTATTCCTAGTTTTGGTATTTCAAAGTCTGGTAAGTCCTTAAAATAGTGATTTAACAGATCAGCTACCCTTAAAGGAATATCTATCAACTTTTCTCCCTGTACTAGATTAGTAGGATTTTTAGACTTTGCTGGATTTTTTAGATCAGAGATAGTCTTCCAAAATTTATTTGGGTCTTGCATCTTACCAAAATTTTTCTGATAGAATCATTTTTTTTGGCTAAAGCTACCAGTGGTTTACATTTATTCCGCCAGCATTTAAAAAAATCCCAATCTTCCGCTAATCTTGTTCTCTTAGCTTTTTTCCATATTCTATTCCTTATACGTAGCTGGGTTTTCAATTTCTCACTAAGCCATGGTAAGTTTTTGGTATTACTGCTCTTTTTTAATTTTGGGGCATGGAATTGGACAATATCCAGGAAAGAATCCATAAATTCCTGGATAGCCAAGTTTAAATCGGGAATCAAAAATATTCTTGACCAATTAAAATTTCTAAGACTATCCCTAAAGGATGATACATTAAATCTCCTCAAATTACGTACCCAAAAATCATGTTTTCCACTTCTCCAGATTTTTGGTAAAAATAGAACACACTGAATTGGGTTATGATCCCCCAAATTTAAAGGAAGGACTTTACAGCCCTCCATCTTCAAATCTTGTGAAACAAAAATAAAATCCAGTATAGATCCAGTAGTTCTATTATTAAGGCTTCTTGTTGGTTGATGGATTAATTGTTGAAGTCCTAATACTTCCAAACTTGTTTTAAGTTTATTTCCTCTAGTTTGTCCCCAGTCTGCATTGAAGTCCCCGGTTAACAACACACACTGATCTTTTAACATTTCCAGTAAAATATCAGCCAAAACATCAGATGTGCTTGTTTTAGTCTTAGGAGGAGCATAAAAAACTCTAACTGTTCATTTTGATTTTAACAGCTCTATAACCAGACAGTCAATCCCTTCCACATTTTTGGCTAATAGTGGCTGGTATGGGCCTAAGGTATTTTTTATGTAAAGCAATACCCCCAACCCCTTTTCCCTCTATCCTGCCTTACTAATCTATAACCTGCTAAACCTACCTCCTTATTAGAAATACCAGAATGAAGCCAGGTCTCAGAAATGGCCAAGATATCGTGAGACAATCCAGTAACCCAAACCCTATATTCGTCTATTTAATGTATGAGACTTCTAACATTCTCATGGGTAATTGTTATCCCCTCTTGTATTTTTGGGCCCTGGATTTTTTTCCACATCTCCACACGGTGTCAGTAAAGCAAAGCAAAATAAACTCATAACTCTACAGTTCACCAAATCAAATGTTCCTTTTTTAATTTTCAAGGGTCTTGATCGTAATTTCATTAAATTTGTAAAAACATTACGCCTCTTACTCGTATGTTGGTGATCTTGTACATGTCCCCCCCCCCCGTGGTCATAAAAACCATGCCTTTGCTAATACTGTTATAATTAATTTCAGAAGTCTGAAGATTAACCAACCACATTCCCATCAATACCCACCCCCCATCACATGAACAAAGAGAATGTCTTTGTTTTGTAAGCTTTCTGAAATGTTATGTGTTGAGACAAAAATTATCAGGAGACTCCTTCAAATGTGACTGATCAAGCCACATGTAAAGTATAATGGAAAGAATAATTAGAGATTTTGCTGCAGCAAGAAGAAAGAAAAGTCAAAGTAGAGAGGTAACAGAATGTGGCCCTGTCCACACTACACCACTAATACTCTGTAACAGTTTCAAACCATTACAGATGGTAAACATTACAGTGTGTCCACACTGCCAGTGAATTGTCATGATAACGGTTTGGAACCATTGCAGCCGGTCCACATTGTGGGTGACGTGTGACCATTATGGTCAGCACCCTATCCCACAATGCAGTTCATGCTGCACTAAAGGGCAATGCTGGGGCTACACACTCACACATCCACACTACAGCTGGTAACGTTAAAGAGGCAGAACCGTTTTCGTAACCTTTGTTGAAACCACCTCATAAGTGGTTTCAACAAGCGATTCTGGCATATCCTATATTTTATTACAGGTGTAAAGTGCAAACAGTTGCAGTAATGGTTTGGACCCTCTGTAATGTTACAGAGGTGAGTTTTTGGTGTAGTGTGGACAGGACCTGTGTGTCTACCCAAGCAGGCACAAAGAGCTGCAGGACCTTCTCACTGCAGTTGGAACAATTAACCTCCAAACTGGGCATCATTGAATACATGCAAATACATGGAGGGGGAGTTGAATCTGCCTCAACATTATATTTTTCAACATAATTTACAACTGTCAGCTGTAAATCGTGTTGTACCGTTCCCATTTTCTTAGCCTCTTGGAAGTGTCTTAGGATACATTTCCTAGGGTGCATTTACTGTTTAGATTGCAACTTTAACAGTAAGGTTTTGAGTTGTTTAAACTCTGTATTTTCCTCGGAGTCCCTGTTCGGGCGCCAATTATTGGCTTTGTGATTTATTATAATTTATATCTGAGGGTTTACTTACACTTATAAAATTAGCAATTAAAGTTCTTGTAGACAGTTATGAAATTATGAGAAAATCCAATTTATGTCACAGGGTTGTACAAAGCAAACACAGACTTCCAAGAGGCTATGAAAATGGGAACGGTACAACACGATTTACAACTAACAGTTGTAAATTATGTTGAAAAATATAATGTTGAGGCAGATTCAACTCCCCCACCATGTACTTGCATGTATTCAATGACACCCGATTTGGAGGTTAATTGTTCCAACAGCAGTGAGAAGGTCCTGCAGCTCTTTGTGCCAGCTTGGGTAGACACACAGACTGCTTCTACGAGGCATGAGAGGCCCACTTTGGAGGTTGTGAGGGTCTCGGGATAACCCTCCCCCAACCCCCATAACAGCATATAGGCCACTGCTTCTATGAGGTGCAATGGACCCACTTCAGAGTTGTGAGGGTCTCTGGATAACCCTCCCCACCCCCTCCCCACCCCATAACAGCATACAGGCCACTGCTTCTCACGAGGTGCGAGGACCCACTCGGAGGTCATAGGGTCTCAGGATAACCCTCCCTCACCCCCATAACAGCATACAGGCCACTGCTTCTACAAGGGGCGAGGGACCCACTTTGGAGGCCGTGAGGGTCTTGGGATAACCCTCCCCACCCCCATAACAACATACAGGCCACTGCTTCTACGAGGTGCGAGGGACCAACTTTGGAGGTCATGAGGGTCTCAGGATAACCCTCCTCCACCCCCCATAACAGCATACAGGTACGCAGGGATGGACTGTAAGGCGTGCTGAGCTCCACGCAGTTAGGATTCCCGAGAGCTTGTGAAGGTGCCATTTTCAAATTTTTGTACTGCATTTACCTGTCGGCACAGATGTGAAGACTGTTTTTTTTTTTTCCTTGTGTAGTTGCCAAAAACAGCTCTCTGCAGTAGCGAATATGCTGCACTTTAATGTAAATTAATGTAAATTCCCATTCAATGTGCTAGCAGAGAACTTAATTTTAAGAGCCAATGTACTTTAATTCAAACTGCTGCATACTGTGACCGAGTGCTTGTTACTGCATACCTTAAACTGCCTTATGTCTCGATTTAAATTTGGAAGCAAACAGGGTGCTTAAATTAAACTGCAGCACTCACAGTAGACCGAGAGCTTTATTGCTTACATTAAACTTGAAGTTAAAGTTGAATTTCAATGAAACAGTGTAGATCTTGTGTAGAGCTTGCCTAGAGATAGCTGCTATCAGCAATTTGAGGCGAGAACACACCACTCGCTCCCCTGTACACCCGCCCTCAAACCCACAAAAGTATTTAATTCGCATACCTCTCTCCTTTCTCCTCAGGCCACTGCTTCTATGAGGCGCAGGGGACCCACTTCAGAGGTCGTGAGGGTCTCGGGATAACCCTCCCCCACCCCCATAACAGCATTCAGGTACGCTGGGATGGACTGTAAGGCGCACTGAGCTCCACTCAGTTAGGATTCCCGAGAGCTTGTGAAGACCCCGCCGACGCAAGCGTCGGCTCCCCACTGCCCCCACCACCACCCTTGGTGAGCACTCCCTCTTTTATAGACCTCAGTAACCAATCAGCCCATTTCTCCATCTGCAGCTTATACTACTTAGCCACTAGGGGCATAAGCTGCATCTCCTCACATACTGCAGGTTTCTTATGGCAATGACTCATGCTCTGGCTACTATGTTAACCCTACTAATGCTTTATGTCCAGCTACCCCATCAAGCAACTGCCCCTACCACCCTCCTGGGCTACACACCACTTATATACTCACTATGGCTTCCTGACCAGCAGTCACCTCTAACCTCAACCCGAGTCCTCCCCAAACCATAAATCCACAGACACCTACTCCTCTTGTACTGGTTGCACTGATCTTGCTGCACTCCCTTCAGCTCTCCTGTCCCACTCTCAATACCCTATGAGTAGCACCCTCTGCTACCCCCACAGCCACCGCCAACCTTGCCATCCACGACCCCAACCTTTACCTCCTGTCCCCTTGCCTTGTCCCCTACTACTGTCCACACTCTTACTTGCCAGCTTCCTTATCCCCACATTCCCCACTCCTAAAGGGCCCCCGGGCAGTAGCTTATGACCCCACAAGATCTCAAAGTGGCACCCAATGAGCAGGTTCTTCCTCTTCCTGCTCACATCAGGTAATGTGCACCCTAACCCTGGTCCTGCTGCAACTACCATGCCTGCCCACCCCCCAACCAGTGGACTATGTATTGCCACCCTTAATGTCTGCAGCCTTCTAAAAAAGTGGGACTCCTTCAAGGGCTGAGTCTACCAACACCAGCCAGATATTATTGCACTCACTGAAACCTGACTCTCCCTATCGACCCCTGACTCATCATTAAATCTCACAGGGTACAACCTATACCACACTGATCGTAAAGGTAAATGTTGGGGGGGCTGCGCCGTATATACTAAAGAGGTCCTATGTGGACAGCTACTCCCCAACCCCAGCTACATCCTGGTCCACAGGCCCTCACCATAAAAATCACTCTGGGAACATCTAAATCCCCCCTCCCTCCTCATCACCACGGTCTATATCCCTCCCAGAGAACAGAAGGTGGCCTTCCACTCCATTCTGTCCTACCTGACCACTCTTTCACCACAAGCTGAGAAAATTGTACTAGGGGACTTTAATATTAACTGGCTTGACAAAGCTGCCGCACCATTCTTAGACGCCGCTACTGCCCAGGACCTTACGAAGGTCGTCACATCCCCCACCAGAATGAACCAGTGCACTGGGTCCTCCTCCCTGCTGGACTTGGTGTTCACCAACTGCCCTACAAAAAATCGCTGGTACAACTGTACTCCCAAATGCCCTTAGTGACCACTCCCTGGTACTCTGCTCCTGGACGTGCAAATCACCCGAATCCCCCCCCAGATTAATCTATCAGCGCAAACTTGGCCCACGAAAACTTGCACAACTCAAACTCTATCTCAGATTAATGGACTGGTCCTTCGTCACGAAAACCACTGACACTGACCAGGCCCTAAACCTCTTCATCTTCGCCTTTAACACCATCTGTGACAAATTTGTCCCTATCACTAAAAGAGTGGCCAAAGGTAACCCAGCACTGTGGATCAGTGAACATCTCCCGAACCTCATGTGAACCAGAGACTCCCTATGGCAACACTCCAATGAGACTGGCCTGCCAGCTGACAGACAAAACTATAGAGTAGCTAGGAACAAATGTACTTGGTCCCTGCATAAAGCAAAAGCTGAGTACTACAAGACCTCCCTCACCAACTCCTGGGGCTCAGGATGAAAGTTCTGGGACAATATCAAAGACTTGTGTGGAAAAGCTCCCAACGCCACCCCTAGCCAGATCAGGGTTGAAGGGTGCCTTACCTCCGATCCAGCCTGTATGGCCGATGCCTTCAATGATGCCTTCTCCAACCTCAGCCTGGTTCTCCCCTAACTTCTTTGACCCACCCCAGTCACCCCCACCCTCCCATCAACCCACCCTTTCGCCTCGTAGCATCTCTCCCAAGAAGCTCGAGCCTTATCTCAGGAGGGCACTAAGTCACTCCCGGTATAGCAGTGACACTTTAGACCTGAAACTACTTCGACTCTCTCTCATTGAGGTGCTCGTCCCCCTCACCCATATACTAAACAGCTCCTTATGCCAAGGGAAATTCCCCTCCCACTGGAAATCTGCCCACATCACGTCGATATTTAAAAGTGGGGACCATGTCCTCACTAACAACTACCGACCTATCTCCATTCTCCCTCCCCTATCCAAGGCCCTTGAGAGGACAGTCTCTGACCAGCTAATGGGCCACCTGAACAAATACAACCTGCTTAGTACGCAGCAACATGGTTTCAGGACGGTCCATAGTACCACCACTGCCCTCCTGGAACTCACCTTACACATCTACTCCACTTTAGACAGAGGACAAATCACAGGGGCTGTCTTCATAGATCTCACTAAGGTGTTCGACACCATTAACCATCCGCTCCTGCTATCTGCTCTGACCAGCACTGGATTCTCTCAGGATGCCCTTGGCTGGTTCTCTGACTACCTGTCTAATCACTCCCAGCAGGTCAAAATAGGAGACACTGTTTCTAGTAGGCTACCTGTCCTCTCGGGTGTCCTGCAAGGGCCCGTCCTCGGACCATTACTGTTCAGCCTTGTCATGGGTTGAACAAATCAGGTCACACAGGAATCAACAAATTTGGTATAACATAGCTAAATGGTATGATTTTTATTAAACAAACAAAAAAAAAATTAAATCCCAAAAAAAATAACAGCTTACAGCAGCGAACTTCTGATAATAAACAAACAAAATAAAACTTGAAAACAGCACAGCTTCCCTGCCAAGTGTCTAGCAGTGGAACATAATCTTGTGCAGTATAACAGAGAGCAGGAGGTCCTCACGTGAACTCTCCCTAACAGCATCTGACCTGAGGATCTAGGCTGGCTTCTTTTAAAGAGTGGAGCTCCACCCCTTAGCTCAAAGCTCCACCTAATTATTAAGCTATTTACAGGAAAATTTCTTATTTCTTTGTACAATCAATTACATAGAATACACATAAATGAAAGGCATAACAAATAATTCATTATTATGACATCAACATAAACACCCTAATGCTCTATCAGATATGATTGCACATTTCTTGCAGAGTGGGCTGCATTATAGACAACTTCTCCCCTTTTCTAAAGGTAACCTAGGAGCTGCAGCATATAAAAGAAGGGAGAAAGGTGCTGCTGACTTTCTATAGGAGACAGCACCTTGCAAGGACACCAGCACTGATTGGAGACATGAAACTCCTGGGAGTTGTGTAAGTAGACTACATTTTAGTTCTCTAATATCCTGTATTTTAGTTAATTTGCTAACTGTTTAACCTTTTCAAGAACAGGATATTCCAATCTGAACCTGTACATATCCTAAAGAAAAACATTTAAACTGGCATTGGTAATTTCTTAGTTTGACTGTCAATCCCAGCTTGCTTTTTACATTGTGAAAAAAACCTTTGCCTACCAAGTCTGTTTACAGACCTTTAATTAGTTTCATTCTTTAAGTCTGTGCAGCTCATTTAGACCATTTCTGCACATTTAAGGGCAATGCAGGGAAAAAGTGCTTATATTTAACTGGACCATGACATAGAAGAGCAGAAATAGGAAGGGGAAGAAAAATAGTTTAAATTGTAATACACAGTGTCAGATGGCCAGTCTGACTGCAGCATATTCTGTATGTTTACACAGAAAGGGGGATTAGAAAGAGACAGAAAGACATAAAATGAAGGGTAAAGTGCTGTTTGCGCAACAGTCTTTGGAACAGATATAGGGAGAAGAAGAAAATGTCAGGTTCAGCTAAGCACTATTCACATGGGGGTTCAAACCACATTTCCCCTCTTTAAGAACAAGCCAATAATTTGGTTTGAAGACCAATTCCCTTTTCCACAACATAAACCCAGGGAATGGGATGGGACTTCCACCCACCCTCACAAGTCCCACCCAGGGCACCCTATAAACAAAATAAATACAATTAACATCATTCATTGTCATCGTCATACTTTGCCCTGGGGTTGAAATAGGATACTGTATCCCATTCTAGATTAAATTTCCTAAGCACCATATCTAGAAAGGAAATCGGCATTTTTATGTTTGCTGCCTGGTCTATGCTTAATCTCAAAATGATAGGGCTGTAGAGCCAAGTACCAACGGAGAATGCATGCATTTTTATCCTTCATCTGGTTAAGCCAGCATAAAGGGTTGTGATCCGTAATTAAAGTAAAATGAGACCCCCATAGATAGAATTTCAATGTCCCTATAGCCCATTTAATTGCTAAACATTCCTTTTCTATTGTAGCATATTTCTGTTCTCTGGGATATAGTTTCCGGCTGATGAATAAGATGGGTGCTCTTCTCCATTGATATTTTGACACAATACAGCACCTAGACCAGTTTCTGAAGCATCTGTTTGTAATTCAAAGGTTTTTAAAATCCGGAGATTGTAACACTGGTGCTGAACACAGTATAGCTTTTATTGTCCTAAAAGCTAAATCACAAGCAGGTGACCATGGGATTTTATTTGGGACTTGTTTCTTAGTCAAGTCAGTCAATGGGGTTGCATGTGTGGAAATCAGGGATAAAGCGTCTATAATAACTAGCTAAACCCAAAAGATCTCACTTGTTTTTTGTTCTGGGACTGCACATTGGGCTACTGCCTCCACCTTCTATTTCTGGACATACTATTCCATTACCCAAAACGAAGCCCAAATATCTTGTCTCATTCATGGCTAGGGTACACTTGGAAGGATTAATAGTTAAACCAGCTTTTCAATAGTATATAAAACATTAGACAAATGGGTAAGATGTGTTGACCAGTCTGAACTGAAAATCACCACATCATCCAAATAAGCAGAACAATAGGAAGAGTGATCATTCAATTTATCCATATACCTTTGGAAGGTAGCAGGGGCCCCATGTAAAGCCAAATGGCATATAAGCAAACTGGTATAACCCTTAGGAGTGCTAAAAGCTGTTTTTCTTTAGACTGTTCTTCCAAAGGGATCTGCCAATAGCCCTTTGTGAGATCGAGAAGTAGAGATGTATTTGCCTGTCCAATGTGATCTATTATATCATCCACTCTAGGAATTGGATAGCTATCAAACTGAGATACTTGATTGAGTTCTGGAAATCGAGACATAAACGGATACCCCTTTATTTTTAGGTACAATTACCATAGGGATGACCATGGACTTCTAGAAGGTTCAATAATATTTAATTTCCGTAATTTCTCAATTTCCTGTACAACCTCAGACCTACTTCTTTCTGGCAATCGATATGCCTTTTGCCTTATTAGGACAGAATCAGTTTTAATCATATGTACTCACATCAATGGCTTTACCTGGGATAGTTGTGAAAACTTTTGTATAATGTTGTAGTACATTTTCCAATTCTGCATGTTGCTAACTGGTTAAATTTGAGTTAATGTGTACATCTCTAATAGTTTCCTCTGATTCAAGCCTTTTATAGGCAGAATCTAATTCAGTGTCTGAACTACTGGGCATAACATAAAGGTCAGCTTTAAGATCAGAAGTAAGTCTCTCATGCCATTTCTTTAAGAGATTTGCATGATAGATGGGTGTACACTTTCGTCTCCCAGGTATCTCAACTTGGTAAGTGACAGGACCAGTCTGGGAAACAATGGAGTAAGGTCCCTGCCATTTCATTAAAAGCTTATTGTCATTGGATGGCAATAATAACAGTACCTTTTCCACTGGAAGAAATTGTTTTTTCCTGAGTTTTACTATCATAATGGCATTTCTGCTTAGTTTGGGCTACCATATTTTGTTCATGTGCCTTTTTTGTGTACTGCACTAGTCGCTTTCTAAGATTAACCAAATAGTCTAGGATATTGGTATATTTCACTGTGGTCTCTCCCTCCCAAGTTTCTTTAACTATGTCAAGAGGTCCCCGGGGGTTTCTTCCATACAGCAAACTGAATGGTGAAAATCCTGTTGAGGCTTGTGGGACCTCTCGGTATGCAAACAGGAATAGGGGAAGATATTGATCCCACTTTTTACCTTCTTCGTCCACAAATTTCCTAATCATACGTTTTAATGTCTGATTAAATCTTTCTGTAAGACCATCAGTTTGTGGATGGTAAGGGGTGGTTCGTAATGTAGTAATTCCTAAAGCTCTGTACAATTCAGTGAGTAGTGCAGCATTAAAATTTGTACCATGATCCATCAGGATCGCTTTAGGAATACCCATACGACTGCAGAATTCTACTACTTTTTCTGCTATTTTTGAGGCTGTAACTGTTCTCAAGGGAAAAGCTTCAGGATATTTGGTTGCATAATCACAAAGGACAAGTATGAATCTATTACCTTTACTGCTTTTTACTAATGGTCCTACCACATCCATAGCTATTCTTTCAAAGGGTTGAGCTACAGCTGGTAGGGGTATTAAGGGTACTTTGTCCCTCTGAGTTATCTCGCTGATTTGCTGACAGGAGGGACAACATCTGCAATACTCAGCAATGTCCTCCTGTAGACCAGGCCAGAAGAATCGTTGCAATAGTCTAGCAGAAGTTCAGTCTCGTCCTGCATGTCCAGCACTAGGGATGTCGTGTGCTAAAAATAGAAGATCTTTTCTAAATTTCTGTGGTACCAGCATTTGTTCTATCTATTCTTGTGTTTTAGGATTTATACATATTCTATATAGAATTCCATTCTGTTGTACAACATATGGTGAACCCAAAGGTACTTGTTTGTTAAGCTGTGAAAAGGGTTAAGTGTATTGTCATTTTGCTGTTCAGTTTTAATATCTACAATATGATATTGAGGCATGACATCACCAGTCCCATTTTGTTTTTGTTTCCAGTCTTTCTGTAATAATTTCTTTTCGGCCTTTGTTTTTCATGGCCCTTTACCCTCTTCAAACAAAGAATCATCAAAAGAAAATATAGGGTCCTGTTGTATTAGTTGTGACTGAGCCCTCGTGGTTACAGCTGATAAGGCAGTGTCACATGAGGTTAAAAGGTCATTAAAGGCTGGAAAGTCTTGACCAATAATCAAAGGCACAGGTAAAGTGGGTACAACTCCTAATGTCATATCACATGTCTGTCCATTTATACATACTTGTGTCTGTGCAGTTGGGTACTGATGTACATCACCATGGATACAAATTACACCAGTGGGTTTAGTACTTAATAACTTGTTATCTAGTAGGTCAGCCCGGATTAAGCTTTGTTGGCTCCCCGAGTCCACTAGCCCTTCTACTTGAGTTCCATGTACCATAGTCTTTATAAAAAAGTTCCCCAAGTTCATAGAAGCTAGGTATGCAGACTTTTTCTTTGGGCAGAAACGGGCTATGTGTCCCAGTCCATGGCAATAATGGCATTCTATGGTGGATTCAGGTTTTTTTTTGATGCCATCTCCCGACCTTCCCCTCTAGTCTTAGCAATCCCTGTCCCAACTGATGAAACAATAGGTCTTACCGTAGTGGTCGTGGATGTTGTAGTAGGAATGACATTTTCTGTTCTCCTATACCCTTTTTGTACTGGTTGTCGTGCAGATGAGAAATCCTCGGCTAGGGTAATTGCAGCTTCAGTATTATCAGGATGGTGTTCCCTTACCCATAATTGGACATCCATAGAGCATAATCTGTACAAATTGCTCCAACACAAACTGCTCAATGATGGCTGGTACAGTCTTTCCCTCAGGTTGTAGCCATTTGTGACACAAGTCATTCAATCTGGTATAGGTCTCCCGAGGTGGTACATGGGGTAAATGCTTTAAAGATCAAAACCTTTGTCTATATGTTTCTGTGTTAATGTCATATCTTTTTAGTGTCTCCTTCTTTACAGAGGCATAATCATTAGCAATCTGGATATCCATACAGGTGTATGCCAATTGAGCTTTGCCAGATAGATATGGGGCAAGTCTTACCACCCATTGGGTAGCAGGCCAATTACAAGCCTGTGCTACGTTCAAATGTTGTAGATATGCCTCTATATCATCAGAGGAGTCATTTTCGTTAATTTTATGTCTCTGGGATTTGTATGGGCCGCCCCTTGATAGCCCCAATAAGTTGTAAGGCCTGTAGTGTGTCAGCCCACCTCTGGTCTTGTCGCTTTCTTTCAACCTCTCTTTCCCTCAGATCTACCTCTTGCTGGCGTTCCATCTCCATCTGACGTATAGCTAACCAGCGGAGTAAATCCCTGAAGTCTTCGGGGGGGGGGTTCCAGCTGTTCTCCTTCTGGTCTCTTCACACCCACCTCTTCCATCTTCTGTATGCCCTGTTTAACTTTAGGATGTGTGGCAGCAGGTAATCCTTCAAGAAGTGGTTCACCAACAGCAGCCACTTGGGTTCTGGTCAAAACCCCTGATAAGGCACCAGCTTCCTCGAGTTTATGTGCCATGTACCTGTTGAAAACCACTTGTGACCTGGATACTATGTGCAGTATATTTACTGGAGTCCACCTATTCCTTATGGATCTCCAGTCAACCCCACTTCTGGTACCAGATGTCGTGGGTTGAACAAATCAGGTCACACAGGAATCAACAAATTTGGTACAACATACCTAAATGGTATGATTTTTATTAAACAAACAAACAAAAAAAAATTAAATCCAAAAAAAAAATAACAGCTTACAGCAGCGAACTTCTGATAATAAACAAACAAAATAAAACTGAAAACAGCACAGCTTCCTGCCAAGAGTCTATGAGTGGAACATAATCTTGTGCAGTATAACAGAGAGCAGGAGGTCCTCACGTGAACTCTCCCTAACAGCATCTGACCTGAGGATCTAGGCTGGCTTCTTTTAAAGAGTGGAGCTCCACCCCTTAGCTCAAAGCCCCACCTAATTATTAAGCTATTTACAGGAAAATTTCTTATTTCTTTGTACAATCAATTACATAGAATACACATAAATGAAAGGCATAACAAATAATCCATTATTATGACATCAATATAAACACCCTAATGCCCTATCAGATATGATTGCACATTTCTTGCAGAGTGGGCTGCATTATAGACAACTCCTCCCCTTTTCTAAAGGTAACCTAGGAGCTGTAGCATATAAAAGAAGGGAGAAAGGTGCTGCTGACTTTCTATAGGAGACAGCACCTTGCAAGGACACCAGCACTGATTGGAGACATGAAACTCCTGGGAGTTGTGTAAGTAGACCACATTTTAGTTCTTCTTCTCTAATATCCTGTATTTTAGTTAATTTGCTAACTGTTTAACCTTTTCAAGAACAGGATATTCCAATCTGAACCTGTACATATTCTAAAGAAAAACATTTAAACTGGCATTGGTAATTTCTTAGTTTGACTGTCAATCCCAGCTTGCTTTTTACATTGTGAAAAAAAAACCCTTTGCCTACCAAGTCTGTTTACAGACCTTTAGTTAGTTTCATTCTTTAAGTTTGTGCAGCTCATTTAGACCATTTCTGCACATTTAAGGGCAATGCAGGGAAAAAGTGCTTATATTTAACTGGACCATGACGTAGAAGAGCAGAAATAGGAAGGGGAAGAAAAATAGTTTAAATTGTAATACACAGTGTCAGATGGCCAGTCTGACTGCGGCATATTCTGTATGTTTTACACAGAAAAGGGGGTGGGGATTAGAAAGAGACAGAAAGACATAAAATGAAGGAGTAAAGTGCTGTTGCGTAACAGTCTTTGGAACAGATATAGGAGAGAAGAAGAAAATGTCAGGTTCAGCTAAGCACTATTCACATGGGGGGGGGGTTCAACTACCACAAGCCTCTTTCTAAATTCCCTCCCCAGGACCTGTTCAGGGAACCTTCTCCTCTATGCGGATGATGCCATACTCTATTCATCCAACTCTGATCCTTTACAGCTCCACCTCTCCCTCCAGTCCCCCTTTAGTTTCGCTGAAAAATGGTTCGCCTCCCATCGTCTTGTCCTGAACTATTCCAAGATTAAGGTTATGTACTTTTCCCACCCACTTAATACTAGAAAGGAACTTTGTCCTCAAGTAAGAACTGCCAACCTGACCCCCCTCAAACAAGTGGACTCCTTCAAATATCTAGGCTTAATACTCGACCCTGCACTCACTTTCCACCAACATATCCACCTCCTATCTACTGCCCTCAATGTGAGGCTCGGGCTCCTGTATCGCCTCAAACACTGCTTTACCCCAAATGCATTGAGGCTAGCTGTCTCCTCCTCAGTCCTCTCCCTACTAGATTATGGCCTAGTCATCTATGGGGCAGCAAACTCATCGGCCCTCAGCAGACTATGTGTCTTCCTAAATAAAGCCTGCTGCCTCACCTTGGGCTGTGACTGACTAACTCATACTTGCACTCTGTACAATGATACCAACTGGCTGAACCTTAACAACAGGATTAGGTTCCACACATGCCTCATGGCAAAAAAAATTGCTCTAGGCCTCTGTCCAACGGGACTCACTCCATTAATAAGACCGGCCCAGTCACTCAAGCACACTCGTAGCTATGGTAAGCACCTCCTCTCTGTCCCCCATTGCCGTACATCCCTATACCAGAGGTCCTTCAGCTACAGAGCCCCGTCCTGGATGAATAGTCTGCCCACTCCACTTGCAAATGAGAACAGACTTGGATCATACAAAACTGCCCTCAGAGCCCTCCTACAGTCTTCGAACCACTGTGATTGCCTCTGAACTATCTTACACTTTACCGACCGGCATAGACTGCGGCCAGTTTTTCCCCTCATATCCCTGCCACTATCTGTGTCCCACTAGTCTAGCTCTGCACATATATGCCATTTGTTTTGTATGTTTGCATTAACTTGCCCTAGTTTTCTCTCTGTGAGCCTCACAAATGCTTCTGTAACTACTGCTACTGGTAACTACCTGACTATGTACTGCTGTACTGATATGTAACCTATCTTTCTCTGTTTGTAATATTTGTGACGTGGAACCTTTGTAAAGGAGTCTTTGACTCAAAGGTATTTCTGAATTTCCAATAAATAAAATAAAAAATACAGCATTCTTAGATTTTCCCTAAGTCACTATATAGTTAAACACTCAGATACAAATTATCAATACATTTTATACCTGTACCTTGAGATATTTTGCCACCTCAGCTACTACCACATAGTATATGAATTATACTTACATTGGTGATAGGGTCAGCGCAGAAGGAACTTCAAGGCATCACTGTGCCCAACTGCGTGACAACTTTGATAACAACTTAGCCCATATATATATATATATATATGGTTTTGGACAAACAGACCATCTCTGCGTAATATATGACCTCATAATTAGCTCACATGGTAATTTTCTTGTTTGGTATAGAAAACACCTCTTAAAGTGAGATGCCTGCCATCTGCCCTAAATAGATAGCTCTGTTTGCTAACTTTTGAGGAAATAACCTATAACATTGTCAGCTTAAATTCTAGGGATTTCATGACAGTAGCCATGTTCCCATATTATTGTATGCTAAGTATAAAGTAAAATTTACATTTGGGGTTCTATACTATTGTTCTTTGAGTAGCAATGTGCTTCCTGTCTTTCCACCATGAAGATCATAAGGGCCTTGTTTTTACTCTTAACTTTAATGACCCCTCTGTCATTAAAAGTGCCTATAAACTAATTCTGTGTATTATGTGTGAACCTTTTATGGCTAATTTAACATTAAAATATAAAATGCTACTCTATCTCAATGTGCTTACACATTGAGCTTATAAAAGAGAATCTAACTTATTCCTGTGTGTTTCTAAAACAATACACGCTGGACTTATAAGATTTAACTAATATATAGAGACATTTAATTAATATATTTGTCTAAAACTTATATGTCTCAGTATTTATATGCATACATATGCATACTGGACTCATACAGTTTAACTACAAATGCTGACTGTCTCAGCACTTGTACTGTGTGCTGAACTCATAGGTTTTTATTAATGACATGCCCATGCCATTTATGACCTCCTGACCTCCAACCCAACAGGACCAACAAGAGATTTACACAGGGGTAAAGTGGGCAGGAGCCCACAGGAACTCAGTTCCACCATCTCTTAAAAAGTTGCATGACAGTTCCACCAGCTATGTCTTCTCTTTGCATTGACTACTATAGGAGAATTCCACCACCTAAAAAGCAATAATTACAGGGTGTAGAAGAATAAGTGCATGTTATCACACATTCAAGCATGGCACATCAGCACTCAGTGGGTACAAAATCACTCAAAAAGCTAAAGGGACGCTGTCAGCCTTTTTTGTATCCTATTATTTCTGGGTAAAAACCCACATTTTATGATTTTTTTATCTTTTCTAAAATTCATTGACATTACTAGTTATTTTATCTGCCTCCTTGGTTATTAGTGCTGAAATGCATTGTTATACCAAGCCTTGTTGTGCTTCAAATCCATTAACTACTCTTATGACATGAGGCAGGAGAAAGTTGGCATGTGGTTGGTCAAACAGCACCACATGGGTGGCAGTAGTAGTGCCCAACAGAACAGTCATCTTAGTGCGAGTTACTGACATGACAGTCTTGCAGTGTCACTTTTCCATTTGTGTTCCTTTGGTAGTAACACATAAGCAGAGTATAGCCAGCCATCCACCCCATGCACCGACATTACAGAAGGGAGCAAGCACAGCCCCCAGCATTACCTGCACTGGTAGTACACATTCCAGTATACGTATGAGGCACCCCCCTGGGTCTTCACTCCATGACAGAAATGCAGCAGTACCCCCTCTGTATCATCCCACCTACCCACCCCGCGGATCTCCTCTCACCCTGCCATACAGTTGTAGAACCCTGTATCTTTGAGCTACCCACCTGCCCACCCCTCAGATATCTTGGAACCCACGCATACTGCAGCCATGGGCAACAGAGTGACAGTGCCCATTCCTGTCTCCCTACCCACCCTCCTGGCGGATCTCCAAGGAAGGAGGCACACAGTCCATTGATATCCACATGTTTCAGGCAGTGTGCTCAGTCTTTGTGGTATTTTTAAATCAAATAAACAAACAAAAACCAAAGTCATGTTTGTGGTTGCCAATGGAACACACAAGGTCTGGTATCCCATACTCTGTGAGGGAGTTGGGTGAGGTTACTGTCTGGGGGATGCAGTGTTGGGGGGGTTCCAGTCAGCAGACTCTGGTCATCAATGCAGCAGTGGTTCTCTACTGTTGTATATCTTTCACTGCCCAGTCCTCTACCAAATGAGGTGTCAGTTGTGGGAAGGGGGTTATGGGGGGAAGTTGCAGGGGGTTGCTGGCCTGTATGAAGGGGGTCCGGTTGTGGTGTGGTGGTTGGTCTTTGGAACACAGGTTTCAAGCTGTGTGTGGAAAGTTCACTGTTAGTATGTTCTGGGGTGTCATCTGCAAAGGGGAGTGTGGAACCTCCTTTTCTACTATGAGGGTACACATCTGGTATGCTTGGAGGGGCTCTGCTGCAAGGGGTGGCTGGTCTGTGGGAAGGGTGAGTTCCAGTTGAGAGATGGGGCATGGAGAGTGAGGGGAGTCAGCTGCAGGGTTTGCTGGTCTGCGGGAAGGAGGTCCAGCTGTGGGATGTGCTTGGTCTGTGGAACGAGGGTTTCCAGCTGTGACATTACCCCTTCTCTTCACAATCCCACAATTGACTAATCCCCACTCACCACCTCCTTCATCCATGCCCCCTCACCACACAGTTCCCTCCAAAACCCTTGCTTCCTTCCACTCTCCCCTCACAAATCCTTGCTTTCTCTGCAGTCCCTCACCACCTCTACTCTCGCTCCCTCCATGGCCCCTTAGACAGTTACCTTCCTTGACCTCCTTCCTGGCCCTCTAGGGAACTCTCATCCCCAGGCCATGAGACACCTCCCTCCAAGGCCCACAGGACACCCCTCCCTCCTGGGCTCTTGGAGACCTCCTGCTTCATCCTACTGGATACCTTCCTCCCTCCTCAGCCCCCTGGATGCCCTTTCCTCTCCATAAACTCCTCCCTCCCTCCTGGGACCCCCACACATGTCACTGCCTGGTCCCTGGACACCCCCTTCCTGGCCCCCGACACTCATCTCTGTCTTTGGCTCTCCCATCCTGGGTCCTTTGATACCTCCTTCCTCCTCAGCTCCTGTGCACCCACCATATAAACACTCCATGTCCCCACTCACTGAGGGACTGAAGCTTCACCACCTGAGTCATTCACCCATCACTTGACCTACAGCTACTGACCCCCCCAGCATATAGCAAAAATTCTGTTTAATACTTCTGTTTTTTTTTTACTTTCTTTTTCTTCCCACAAACTGGTTGGCCCCTCACTCTGCCGATGCCCCCCAACCCCATCACATCCGTCTCTGGGACTTACCTCTGACCTTGACTTGAATCACCACAGCTCTTCCCTGTGGCAGGGTCAGGGTAGGGTACCCCAGTTCCCCATTTGGAAGCCTCACTAGGTCAAGCCTGCCCAGAGCCCAGTAGGCAGAGTGGGATTTGCAGAGGGCTGTCAGCTTCATCCTGCCACAGCTGGTGGAAGCCTTCTCTTTTTCTTCCCCAGGACACTCTGTGGAGCAGGCAGCATGATGGTGCATGCATGGTGTGCTAACATCTTCCACAGAGTACGTCCTCTCAACCCTTAGTCACTCTGCCAGACTACCTGTGGTCATCTAGATGGCAGTGTTTTAGTGGAGCTTGCTGCCCACCCTCCCCTGAGGAGGACAGCATCCTCTGGGAAGCTCCATCCTCCTCCTCCCTCTAGCCAGCCCCTGATGATTTCGGCTTACCACTGAACCCGGGTCACTGGTGTCACAAGCGGTAGTGCTACTGCTCTGCTGATGGACTGGCTCCATACTTTTTTTTTTGTACAGTTTAAATCAATCAGTGTTATATATTGCACGAAGACATATTCTCTTCAGATATTGCATATATATTCAAGACAGGTTATGTTGTCTGTACCTGCATAAATCCCTTTCAATGTATTTGTCAGATGTGCAAAAATAGCAGCTTTTATTTTGTGTGAACTATTTTCTCTTCACTGGCAACACCAGGGCATCTCTCCAGGGCACCCTCTCAATGGTGCCTCTACTCCCAGCCTGAAATCTCTCCGCAGGGTCTCCCGCCTGGCCCCCATGGTTTGTCCACACCCCCTGATCACCCTCCATGGGTGGGTCCGCCCTGCCTTAGTGGCCTTTCTGTTATTAGAGGGACTTACTGCTGGGTCGGGGATGCAGGTTGTGAGATCCATTGGGCAGGTCCAGTGACTGGATGTGGGCACGTCTCTGGGGCCCCCTTAGCCTCTACTGGCTTCCAGAGTTTTTCTGTTGTGTGTTACTCCCCGGAGTGCAGACATGCCATAATGTCAGCCCACCTAGCGTGCAGACGTCTGCCGCCACTCTATCCTCCGACATTCTATTTAGCATTGCTACCTGCAGAGCCACCTGGTCTCCACCAAATGCCACTATGGAGAGAGGCATACCCCAGTACCTACCCCGGGAAGGGAGAGCTGTCCTCCGGATGCTCGATACCTTCTCTCCCCTGCCGACCCCCAACGACCTGAGTCCATTTCAACCCAGGTTGCCAGCATGGTGTGAGGTGTGGCGTCCAGTGCCTCAACCCTCAGCACCCCTGGGCCAACTGCAAAACATAGCAGCTTTAGTACAAGTAATTGTACAAACAGTATTCCAAAGTAACAGTAATAACTGCTATACAAACAATGAGAGAGATTGGTAATGAAGTAACTGTACACGTGCAGTTGCAGCCATTTCACATAACATATCAATCTCAAAGCACCACCATGGGCAGTTGTCTGAACCCATATTATGGGAAGGGACTTTTTTTTTTTTTTCCTTTTTTTCACACTTGTGCCTGTGGGGGTGTACCACTTTCTGCACCTGGCATCCCCCGCTAGCCTGCTACAGTCTGGGGAAGTCCGCAGCTTGCTCCTTGCTTCAGGCCCCCCCTCCCGGTTGAGATGGACGGGGAGAGACCAAGATCCACTGGAGACCCCAGCCGTGACTACAGTCTGGGATATCATTTTGTCATTGAGGCACAGGTCAGGAAGCATAGGAAAACCAGGAGCAGTTTCAAAATTCGCAAATAGCATTTTGTTTTTCTCAATAACAGCAAAATTAAAAAAAAATGTGTTCAGTATAACTATTTACAAAGGCAGTACAAACAGAGAAAACAGTGGGGGAATTCAAGAATGCATGGGACAGACATAAGGCAATTCTGGTGGGGGGGTAGGAGGAAGTAGGCTGCTGGTTAACTAGGATCTGCAGCTTATCCAATAGGTAGGGAAATGGGCAGACTGGGTGGGCCAAGTGGTCCTTATCTGCCATCAAAGTCTATGTTTCTATGTTTCTGAGGTTATTTCTTAATTACAGGTTTCAGTCTCTCAGTCTCTCATTCTCCTTGTCTCTCTGGCAAAAGGACTGCTGCTCTTATTATAAGTCTTTGCCTGGGAACCTTGTTAAGAGATGTTCTGCTTCTCACAGAATGTTTTTTGTCAGTTTACAGAATGTTCTTGTCAGTCTCCTTGCAGGTGCAACAAACAGAACATAGGGACCCAGAACTGACCTCTTGTTCACAGCTCTGCAGAGAGTTTGCAAACTGCATCTCAGGTTAACCCCTTGAGTTCCAAATAGCTTTTTGCAATCATTTCAACAGTATACCTATATACATTTTCAAACAAAGGGATCCCAGAATCAGGTACATTTCCACATAAAGATTCACATATATTTTTTTAACCACAGATATGCAAGGGGGGAGGAGAAGAAAAGACAGAAATAGCAAGCAAAGGCAAAGAGACAGTGAGAGGCAAAGAACTGCAAAACCATCAGAGTAATTAGTTCCTATGTCTCACTAGAAAATTTGGTTGCACAGCCAGACAGGGAAGAGACAGAAAAGGAGAGGATTGAACAGATCCTTGCGTTTAACTCTATCTGCATAAGAAATGGGACAGGGCCTTATTCAACCCTGTCACACATTTGAACAGAGGTCTGGGAGCATCACAAAGCTTGGCCTAGAGGGGTTTTCCCTTTACATATCCCCTGGAGACATGGATGTGGAATGACGTCAATGCGGTGTGAGCTTCCACACCTGTCCTACAGATGTCTGCTGTCATCTCCCAGCTACTGGGTGGCCCCAGTTGCAGTACATCCAGCCTCCAATGGGTGTCACTAGATGCCGGGGAAACCATGACCCACCCCCCTGGAGGAGGAGGAGAGCTGTCTGTGGGACACTCACCCTACATGCCCCTGGCTGATCCTCTGATATTCCGTGCTCGCTCCCGAGCATGGGTCATCAGTGCTGCAGGTGGTAGCAGCAGTACTGCTGTGCTGGCAGGCCGGCAAGGTAAGGGGAATGGTGGTCAGGACACTAGTGGAAAATCCCCTAGTCTTGCAAATAGGGCACTGTGCCTTTTGCTTCCACCTGGAGACTCACCAGGAGAGCAACAGAGATGGGTAGATGGTACCTCGATTTAATCTTTCATCTGAAGAACAGCACAACCCAAGTACAACACCCCTGCCTGAAGTAATGTCATGCCATCACTGCAAGGTCACAACAGTAGTATTATGTCAAAAAAAGATTTATCAAAATCCTACTGACAGCTGCACACATGGCACAGTACAGTGACAGCAGAGGTACTGAACTAGAGTGCCAGCATTTATGGTATGAGTCCAGACCCAGCTGTGGGACCAGTACTCACAACCTTCTGGCTCAGTGACAGAAATGCTACCAAGTATACTGTGCTAACACCTTCCTCACCCCTCCACTCTTTAAATATGCTTTTGCTGCTTTGAGTTGCACCCCTCAGTATTTGCTTGTCCAATTTTCACTCAGCTACCACCCTCTCTTGAGGGCTTGGCAGTGCTGAGCTCGATTGCCCTAAGTCAAGTAGTAAAACTACAACCCGAGCTCACTGCGCGCACTCCTAAATCATCTCGTTGTACACTCCTAACCAGTCGGCCACCAATGCCTCCAACACCCACCAAGGCTCACTTCTCTCACTATCTTCTCACCATTTCCATCCTTGCACTCTCCTTCCCCCTTCTCACTACCCTCCCAGCTCCTACTCCTATCCTGCCTGCCCCTACCCTCTGCTTCTCCCCACTCCCCCAGCTATAACTATGACTCAACCCTCTCATCATTATTTCCTTCCTGAACACACTACCCTTACTGCCCCTGTGCTACCCTATTATCTATACCCTCCTACTTTACCCTGCTTCACTTACTAAAATTCCAACCTCCTTCCTCCCATCACCCCTCCCATGTTTCCTCCCAGACAAGCCCCCCCCCCCCCCCCGGTACAAGAGCACAGAAATACAGTTATGATTATAGTTCTCCTGCTCCTATCCTCTGGAGATATAAATTCCAACCCAGGACTGTGCCCCCAAGTCAGTCCTACCTCAGTGGCTGCACCAGTGGCTGCAAATCCAGGTTACACCACAAGTAATCCCCACACTCTACCGTGGGGCATAAAAATCATACATCTAAATATCCATGGCCTCCTCCCTAAGCTCGACTTACTCCAGCCTTTAGCTCTCTCACTTGCACCTGACTTAATCATCCTATTTGAAACCTGGCTCAATAACAAAATAAGTAACCCCTCTCTCTCCATCCCTGGTTATACCCTAACCCACCAAAGACCACCCCTCCAGAGGTGGTGGAATAGCTATATATGTCTCCTCAGCCATTCAATTTACTAATATCATGGCCACTTCAATCCCTAAAGTGTACGAGACTCTTATTCTCAAACTATCCCTTCCTTTTTCCACCCCTATCTTCGTGGCAGGAACCTACTGTCATCCCAGCCTCCCCTCCTCAACTATCACTGAGCTAAGCAACTCCATTGTCTCCCTTACTTCGGCTGGCGAGATGTACATATTGGGTGACTTCAGTCAAAATTGGCTGTCCCCTTCTCTCAATAAAGCATGTACCCACATCTTGGCACATAACCTAACACAACTTATTCTAGAGTCAACCCACCTAAACCATAAAACTGGTAACCATTCCCTAATCGATTGGGCCCTCACCTCACACCCCCAAATGGTAATTAAAGCTGGCATTCTACTGGATGCCTTAAGTGATCACCACATACCTTCCTGATACTCAAAGTACATCAACCCAGGACCACCCCAAAAACCATACTCTTCCATTCATATAAATCACTAAACCTCAGCCCACTCCTTTAGGACCTGTCCACCACAAACTGGGATCCAACTGACTCATCTAATTCCATTGATGAGGGTTACAATTATTTTCACAATAAATTCTTAGAGACTTGGAATATTCATGCCCCATTGTGGCACACAAGGGTTAGGGGCAACCATCTCCCCTCCCCCCGGATCACCCCTGAACTTTTGATGTGCCAAAGGGCCAGGGACTCAACCTGGAAAGCTCATAAAATATCTAAACTCCCACATGACTGCAACACATACCGCTCCCTACGTAATAAGTGTAACAAAGCCACGTGGCTTGCCAAAGCAGAATACTTCTGCTCCACCTTCCAATCCAACATTGATAATCCATCCAAATTTTGGAAGGTCATTAACTCCCTTTTCTCCCCATCTGCCTCCCCCCAACCCCGCTCCTTAATATAAACAACACTCAAGTCTCTGATTACCTTGGTGTTGCCATGGAATTTAATTCATAGTTCACCTTCTGCGCCTCTACCCTCCTATTCTCCCTACCGCCTCCTCTAATCTCTACCCCGTCTCCTCTCTACCTATCCACCCCTTCTAGAGCCTTCCTCTTCTCAAACATTTCTACGACCATGACCTTGGATGCCCTCTAGTCTCTCAATCCTTCAAAAGGCAGTTCACCTGATGGGCTGGACCCAAAGTTGCTCTTCCTTACAGCTCCTGCAATCACCGCTTCACTAACCACACTCCTGAACCTATCCTTTGATACTGCATCTATACCTTTTGTCTGGAAGCATGCCACTGTCCTACCACTACCAAAAGGTTATGATCCTACCACCCCAGCCAACTAGCACCCTATATCCCTCCTGCCTACCCTTGCTAAGCTCCAGGAACACCTGGTCCTATCTCAACTCTCCTCCTATCTCTCTTACTCTTGCTTTTTCACTTCATTCCAGTCTGGGTTCTGGAAAAACCATTCCACCACTACCTCCCTGATTAGACTCACTGACTTCATCCTCTCTAGAATGGACAGTGGTCAAATCACCTCAGCTATTTTGTCGACCTTGCAAAGGCCTTCAACATCGTCTCCCATACCCTTCTATTGGACTCCCTCTCCTCAGTGGGTTTCACCAACTCTGCTATAAGCTGGTTCCAAGCTTACCTAGTAGGTAGAACTCAGTCAGTCAGAATAGCTGACTCCATCTCCCCTTCCCTCCCCTTCCCTTCCCATTAACACTGGCGTACCCCAGGACTCCGTATTGGGCCCTATCCTGTTCTCAATATTCTTAAATGGCCTGCCCTCAGTCTGCTTCTCCTCCTTCATACACATGTACGCTGATGACACTGTTCTTTACACCTCGGGTCATTCCTCTGTGGATGTTAAAACCAAACTTCAGCATGACTTCACCAAAGTCCAGCACTGGTTTTCTGCTCACCAACTTTCCCTTAACACCAAGAAGACAGTCTCAATGACCTTCTGCACTAGGCAGAAACTCTCTAGGCTCCCCTCCCTACCCTCCTTCCACACCCTTGATGGGACAATTCTTGAAGACACGTCTTTCTTTAGGTACTTGGGGATTTGGCTTGACCAACACCTCAGCTTCTCTAGACATGTGGACATCATCCTGAAGAAGCTGTGCCCCAAACTTGGTGCACTCTATAGGAACCATAGC
Source organism: Neoceratodus forsteri (assembly GCA_016271365.2). NCBI lineage: Eukaryota > Metazoa > Chordata > Ceratodontiformes > Ceratodontidae > Neoceratodus > Neoceratodus forsteri. Next base: position 288,886,578 of record CM057455.1, on the reverse strand, counting down.
TGTCTCCCACTACTGGCTAGACATGAACTTGTCCAGAAGATGATCCTACCTATTTTTGACTACTGCAATGTAGTCTACAGTGCCATTCCCAAGTCTTCATTATCCAGATTGGACACCCTTTTCAACTCCTTCTATTGCTTTGCTCTTGACTCCCCCTCTCGCACCCATCAGTGTCATCTCTACCATTCCTTGGCTTTCTCCTCACTTGAAAATCACTATCACCTCCATGTCTCTAAACTTGTGTCAGAATTCTGGTTCGGATCTCTCCCCCCCCCCATACCTTACTTCTCTTCTTTCTTCCCTTCCTCCCCTGCCCATTCCCTGAGATCCTTTGACACTTGCCTCCTGGAAGTTTCTCGTTGCACTACTGCCATAGGCCAGAAGGCCTTCTCTCACTGCTTTCTCAAACTGTGGAATGCCCTCCCCCCCCAGATTTGTAACACTGCCTCCCCTCACTCCATTATCCTAGCCCTTCAAAATTTCCTGTTGGTCAACTGTACCTGTGTCTAACCACCCCACCCCTTCCAATTCTGTTCTCTCCTCCTGCTACTACTGCCTGCTCCAGGCCCATTGCCTGCCCTTATCTGTACTTTTAGCCTATAGCACTAGAATTAACTAAATTTTATAATTGTGCTTATGTTGTACATTACTGTCACTATTGTTCATGCCGTCTAAACATGTATATGCTGTTTCACATATATCTTTGTTATTTCTGTACAGCCTTTGATTGTGTATATGTTAAATTTCCCTGTTCCCTGTCCCCCAGGATGCACCGTGAGACAAGCAACTTGTCATTCAGTGTGCTCTTCCTGGTGAAACGGAACTGGAGCAATGAGAAACCAAACAACATATACAGTGCTTATGTAAGATCAAGGTGTGTCAACGTATGTGTGGTAACAATAGTCATGGGGTTTGGGGGGAAGGGGCAACAAAAGGAATTTGCAAAATGACAAAGGCATTGACATATATTACTATTGAGATGTTGGTGGGGTGGAGGGGGAACAAAATGGTGAGGGCAGTTGCTGCATGGTGTGTGATCAAACTGCTAGTGGCAATCTGCACAGAGTTGTTGAAGGAAAGGGATGTGGGCAATGGGCCATGACAGAAAGTGCAAAAGAAATATAGACAATAAAAAGCTGAAGCAAAACAAAGGCACTTACTGTTAGACAGGCTGGAAAGTGGCACACAGAAGTCGTCTGCCTTGAAGTGGTCTGAACACACAACCTCATTTTTGGTAACTGAATTTCAGGATGTCCAAATCATTTTTCTCAAGTGCATGGAGCCACTTATGCTGTAATGTGGGCTCACTTGGTAGCCTGTGAAAAGATACTTGCCCACCACGTTTTTTTACCAGTTGTGTTGCCATAACCTGATGCTGTGCATGTGGGCATTTTCAATCAGAATCATTACGAATGTAAAAAAAAAAATCAGAATTAAACCTCTGTGACAGAACATGGCGCAGTATTTTCAAGTAAAACCACAGTGTAACGCACAGTTCATGGAAAATCAGACATTGAGGTCATCCCGAACGTCCTGGCTGTACACTACATGCGAAACTCGCTGGCCCGCTGTAACATTTTTTATTTACATCCACCGTGAGTGAGAAATATACCAAAGCAAAGACAGAGATCAGTGACATTCCCTGAGCAGTAAGAGGTGACATTCTGGGATGAGAAGCGCATGTCACCATATTCGGTAGTGATAACTCTACCAATCAATTTGAGCACTTACTGGCATGGTGCTGTGTGTTGTACTAGTTGTGTATTTGGGCAGTATCTGTGTGTGTGTGTGTGTGTGTGTGTGTGTGTGTGTGTCATGATTTGCTTTGTTACATGTTAACATGTGTCTGCCTGAATGTTTCTGTCAGTGTTTTGCATGTCCCTATTTGTGTGTGGCTGTGTGTGGGTATGTGTGTCCTTTTCAATGTGTGTGTGTGTACGCGTGTGTGTGTGCCTGTCTGTGTGTGTCAGTTTGTGTGTGTTAGCATGTGTGTGCCAGTACCTTTGTTTATGTGACTTGGTATGTGTGTCTGGCTGTCTGCTTGCGTGTGTGTGTGTGTGAGAGTCTTCCCTTTACTTACGTTGCTTTGATCCATTCCCTGATGTACATAGCGTTGTTATTGCACTCATCCGTTTGCTCATCTCCCCGCGTACAGACACATTGCCCCCACCATTTCTTCCTCCCCCAACCCCATTGGCCATCCTCGGGAATCATTTTCGTCAGTCCCACATTCACACCCTTGACCTTACATAACCACTGTATATGGCATTTTCTTTGTCATTACCCCCATCCTTTCATCCACCGACCCACCCCTTTAGCCACTGTCTGCACCATTAATTTCTCCAGTACACTCTTTCATTGCAAGCACCCCCTGGCAATATTGGCTCCACCACCATGCCCCCCCCCTTGGCCGTACATAATCATGGTATATGGCATTTACTTTGTTATTGCCACAATCCCTTGGCTCACCACCCTGCCCCTGGACCCACTGCCAACACCATTTCTGTCTCTACCCAAGCTCTTGTGTCCACCACCACAACCATGTAGTGGTATTGTATGTTAGTATTGGGTGTTATTTCTTGGTTCATTTGTTTGTGACATTTGCCATGTTACTATGTTGGTTGTTTGTGCCTATGCCTTTGTACAAACATGATATGCTGTCAATGTGTGTTTACACAAATTGTACCACGTCTGAAAAACATGCCAATATCTCCATAGATTGCAGTACAGGGAGTGTCCTAAAGGTGGGGGGGGGGGGGGGGTGGAGGGTGATATTATTAAATGCTAGCAACATGAGGAAGAAAGCTGCGGAACAACAGTGTGTCATGGCAGAGGGAGTGGTACATAGAAACATAGAAACATAGACTTTGACGGCAGATAAGGACCGCTTAGCCCACCCAGTCTGCCCATTTCCCTACCTAGAGGAAAAGCTGCAGATCCTATTTAACCAACAGCCTATTTCTTCCTATCCCCCACAAAAATTGCCTTATGTCTGTCCCATGCATTCTTGAATTCTTCCACAGTTTTAGACCCCACAACCTCCTCAGGAAGGCTGTTCCATGCGCCCACCACCTCTCTGTGAAAAATATTTCCTCACATTGCCCCTGGAGCCTTCCCCTCTATCTTCAGATTGTGTCCCCTTGTTCTTGCACATCTCTTTTCTGAAAGATGCTACCCTCTTGAACTTTGTTGATTCCACTGAGGTATTTAAACATTTCTATCATGTCCCCCTCCTCCTTTCCTCAAGGGTATACATATTAAGCTCCTTTAGTCTCTCCTCATATGGCTTCTCTTGCAGACCCTGCACCATTTTAGTTGCCCTCCTCTGAACTGCCTCCATCCTGTCTATGTCCTTGTGGAGATGGGGTCTCCAGAACTGGACACAGTACTCCAGATGGGGTCTCACCAACTGTCTGTACAGGGGGATAATAACTTCCTGTTTTCTGCTGGTGATACCTCTCCCTATACATCTCAGTATCCCCCCAGCCCTCCTCCTCACTTTCCTCACATTTGCTTGCCAACCTTAAGGTCATCTGTTATGATTACCCACAGGTCCCTTCCACTTTTGTCGTTGTTACTACCCCCCATTGTGTAATTTCCCTGGGTTTTGTTTCCCAGGTGCATTACTTTGCACTTCTTTGCATTGAATCCAAGCTGCCATACTTCTAACCATTCCTCCAACCTTGCCAAGTCCCTTCTCATCCTTTCCACGCCTCCTTGTGTATCACATGGCAGACATCAACAGCACATGAGCCACCAAAAGTCATCACTGGAACATAGCAGTTCCAGGATACAGATTAGACCACAAGGATATAGTAAAGGGGAGTGGGGGACCTTTATCTGAGGGAAGGACTAAACTGTGTAATGGAAGAGGTGGAGGAGGGGGTTACCCGTTAAAATCGTGGCCACAAAATCGCAACTACAAAATGGTGAATACAAAATAGCTATTTTGATATTAGCGACCGACACGTAATGGCGAAAATGTACAAATAGCAAAGTCACTTGCCAATGTGCACACAATAATCGCGATGCGCACAAAAGGTGACAAGAGATGATGCAATATCGGGTACATGGTTAGTAGAATTTAAGTAGAATTTCAGCTATAAAATAAAATACATAATTCAATTCTCGAGGTATTTACCTGTTTGTATCCCTTTTCCCATATCTCTACCACTTTAGAAGTGTGGCTAGTCTGACATTGAACAGATAGAATGAGTTTCAGACTATTAGTATTAGGATTAGTTTATTATACCAGCACCAATCTGTGATCGGTACACCACAATGTACCTTGCATATGACCCAGCAACCTTGCTAAACAGCAGCCAGTGTAGCCAAGTAGTCAGAACAGAGCTCTGGTGTTTGCCTGTATAATACAGTTACTGCACTGTCTGTCTACAACAATAAGTGCAAGGAGGAACAGTTCTTAATACAACGCAGCAACAGACTTAGTTCAAATTACTTCCTGTAGAGTGCAACTCTTCCTGCTGTGATCAGAGCAGAGGATGACACCAGGAGATCCGGGTATGAATTCCACCACAACTTAAGCATTTCAAAACTCTCCTTTACCCTGTGATTTCACCAGTGATGATCCAGGGCAGTGTGGGTTCAGAAAAACACATCTACACTAAAGGGAGTTAAGTGCAAGGAGGAAGTCCTGCCTCACTATTATTAATGGCACTGCTATTATATGCGGCGCTAAGAAGACAATGAGCTATTACAGCTCACGCTATTAAATACTCACCAATTTGACAATCTCAAATTTTTTAGTCACGATTTTCACATGGAACTGGAGGAGGGTGATAAAGACGCTATACAGGTTCAATTACAGGATCCCAAAAATAGGACTGTAATGTTGGTTGTGGTGTAAAGGCTGCCCTCCCAAAGAGAAGACACAGATTTTTTTTATGGCGCAACAGATCATGATGAACTGTGGGAAAGGGGGGCATAGTAGGGGACTTATACCTGCTGGGACTGGAATGATGATCACCTGTCACAAAGTGTAGAAGGTAACCGGTAATGCTACATATCTTCCCGGATAACTTCCTGATGCATTTGATCAGTGAACCAACTTGAGCGGGTAACACCATGGACCTCATACTGGCCAATGGGGAATGGGTGAGGGATGGAAGGGTGGATGAACCACTGGTGGGGAGCGACCACTGGCAGTAAGACTTCAGTTGCACCTGGGCAAGGAGATGTGGTTATCTGGCAGAAAGGTGCTTGACTTCAGAAAGGCCTACTTCCAAAGGATGTGTGACTGTGCTGCAAGGGATCCTGAACATTGTTCAGTATAATATGGACATGAATCAGACGTGTGAACTCATAAAGGGGAATGGCATCAGCAGAGGGCATGGTCACCAGTGTGGTTCCTCAGTGGTCGGTACTAGGGCCACTACTGTTCAATCTATTCATAGGGGACATTGCGGAGGGCCTTGAAGGGTGTGTGTGTGTATGTTTGCGGATGATACTAAGGGGTGCAATAGGGTGGACATTCAGAAATGGGTGGAAAGAATGCGGAGGGATCTAAGGAGGCTTGAGGCATGGTCAAAAGAGTGGCAGCTTTCATTTAACATGGTCAAGTGTAAGATCATGCATCTTGGCAACAAAAAACAGAGAGCGGTATACTGTATGGGTGGCCATGACTTGGCAGTAACAGAACAGGAAAGGGACCTAGGCATCACCATATTGAGAGCCCTGAAGGGTGAAAAGCACTGTGAGAGGGCAGTTGCTAGAGGCAGCAGAATGCAGAGCTGCATCGGGAGGGGGATTACTAGTAGGAGGAAGGAGGTCATAGTACCCTTATACACCCATCTGGTTAGGCTGCAACTGGAATATGGGGTCCAGTTCTAGAGGCCATATCTTAGGATGTGGGGTGGCAGAAGCGCATTCAGAGGAGGACAACGAAGATGGTAAAGGGGCTCAGCCACCTATGCTATGAGTAAAGGTTAAGGTAATTGAACATGTACTTCCTAGAGCAGAGGAGGGAAAGGAGGGACATGATTGAGACTTTCAAGAATCTAAAAGGTATAAACCAAGTGCCAGTGGATAGCATCTTCCAGCTGAATGGAAATCAGAGGACTAGGGGCCATGGATTTTAGATTGTGATGGGACAGTTCAAAGGTAACATTAGGAAGTACTACTTCACATAGAGGGTGATGGATAATTGGAATAGGCTCCCTGAGGAGTTGGTTGGAGAAACAACAGTGGGAGGGTTAAAAAGAGCATGGTACAGACACAAGGGACTGTTGAAGGTGTGGTTGGGGGTTGGGGGGAAGGACATGTCCTAGCGGATAACTAGGCAAGTGGGCAAACTATGTGGGCCTGGTGGTCCTTTTCTACCATCACATTTCTATGTATCTATTACAGAGGTCCCAAAGACAAACCAGGGAACTATGGACCACTGATCCTCACATCCATAGTGGGGCAAGTAATGCAAGGAATCCTGAAGGAGAGGCTGTTGACCCTGTTTGAGGTCAATGGGGTACAGGACAGTAGGCAGCGTGGCCTTTTCTAGGGCAGATACTGTCGCACCAACCCATTAGAATAGTATGACTGCATGACTATGCAATTGGACAATGGCCGTGTGGTGGATGTCCTGTTCCTGGACTTCACTGACGCATTCGATTCGGTGATGCTTGGGACAAGTGCAAGTAAGCTAAAGAGCACAGGGCCGGGAGCATAATTGGTTGGATTGGTTCAAAACTGGCTTCATGAAAGGCAGCAGAGGTTGGTGGTGTGAGTGGAATTCTCATCCCCAGGGGCATTGACAAGCGATGTTCAACAGTGGTCAGTGCTTGGGCTGGTGTTATTATGGATTTTTATTGCATACATCTCAGGTGGCATCAGCAGCAACATCAGCCTGTTTTAAGATGACACAGATGTGAGCAGTGGTTGATGACCAAGTGGGGGTGGAGGGTTTGGCGGAAGATGTAGCCAGGGCTGGAGACATTGTCTGACACCTGTCAACTTGCATTCAACATTAACAGATTCAAGCTGATGCATTGTGGGCCAAATAATCCAAGGAGACAGTACCATCCGTGGAGAGTGCAGCTACCTGTGACTGGGGAGGAGAAAGATCTGGGGGTGCTCATTACGGGACCAATGAACAACTATGCACAGTGTAGGAAGGCAGCAGCAATGTGACCTGTACAACCATTCTTACTCTTCATCCATCTTTTACTGTCATGGTACAAGCTCATTTACCCACTGTAGAGCATCGTTTTACCGCAGCATTATTCCATACGTAGGTATTGTTTTTCACTTCTTAGGTATACTTTACTCCACACCCATATTTAACATTACTGTACTGTATTTATGTCTGTGTTTGTATGTGTGTATGTGTGATGTGGATATCCGTTTTGTGTTACAGATCCGGGAACACAGAAATGTGCTGGTTTACGGGAAGGTTCAGTTCTCTCTGTCTTCCAGAATCATAAGCCAATATATCAACAGTCATCGAGGTGTACAATACAGGTATGGTTCACTGAAGTGGGTGCCAGTTTGCAATATTAACATTTTTCAGAAATGCAATGAAGTGTGAATGTCACTTCTTGCCAAAACCGTTGACAGAGTAGTTCAGCTTTGTTGGTATAACAAACAATTTTGGTTCAGGGTGGTGTATGTGCTGCAAGGCACACTGCACACCATGCAATACAACCTAGGTTGTGATAAACATCATGTGCTGGAGGGATGTGCGGGTGAAGGATATTGAGCACTCCAGGTAATGCTGTGCAGTATGAATGTAGGAGGGATCTAGCACATGCAGAGACAGTGTGGCATTGCTGCATGATCAGTCGGATAGGTGTGAACCAAAGTCACCCCACCTCCCCTTGAGGAGTGAAGAAAGACATTCACCGCAACTAGCACCATATGTTGCTGTCTCTACCTTAGCTACTTTCCCATCCTGTTTTCCCTCTTCACCTGTACCAACACTGATTTCTGTTTCACCCCATTCATCTGTGTCTCACTTAATGAAATGGCATGACAAACACAAATATATATGATATAAATTAATGCAGAAGTGACGGTGCTAGACTGCCTTGAATACACACATGGATGGGTTACTTCGCAACTGAAAGCATGCTCTGTGTGCTACTGCAGTACTAACATTTGCACTGAGTTACTCAATAATATGAATAACATGACATTCTGTAGTCATGCTTGTCATTCAGTGTATGCACTTGACATGTTCCAAGACTGATTGATACTGACACAGCGGTGCAACTGTCATGGTCGCACCAGTCTTTACTTTATCACTGTCCACCAACTTCCAGCTTGCTTACTCCATTCTTATTTTATCACACACTCATGTACCTATAACCTGGTGTTCTGGTAGCATATGGAGTATTTCCGTTATAACATGTATGTGTCTGTGTGTGTTTCTGTGCTGCTGTGTCTCTGTGCCGGTGTGTGTGTGCACTTGTGTGTTCCTGTGTGTGTCTGTTTGATGTTTTGTCTGTATGTACATCATGTCAGTCTGTATGTGTGGGTCTGTGTGTTTCCTGTGTCTGTGGGTATGACTTATGTGGTATATGTGTTGTATGCAGTCTGATGTTGTGTCAATTTATGCCATGTGGTAACACACACCAGTGCTCAGCATTTTTTCCATATGTAACAACAAGGTTCAAGGCCTCACAGTACTTCTTGCATGGTGCTGTGTTTTGTACTGGTTGTGTTTGTCTGCATTTGTGTGTATCTGTGTGTCAATCTTTGTCTGCTTGTTTCGGTCTGTTTGTCTCACTGTGTTTTGGTGTCTGTGTTCCTGTGTGTGTGTGTCTGTTTGTGTGTGTCTTTATCCTGCAGATTACTAGCTTTGATACATTCCCTGATGTGCAGATCTACTCGGTCTCCTCGTTTACATTTCCTGTCACATAGAAACATAGAAATTGTCTGCAGATAAGGACCACTAGGCCCATCCAGTCTGCCCTTAGGTCCTATACATGTATGCACCCACTCACCCTAAGTGGTCAATGGCTTTCACCAGTCCCTTCCCACCCAAGGTTCCCCTGTGCTTGTCCCAAGCATTTTTAAACCCATCCACTGTGCTTGCTCCTACCACCTCTTGTGGCAGACTATTCCAAGTGTTCTCCACCCTCTCTCTGTAGGAAAACTTCCTCACATCACTTCTTTATCTTCCCCCCCTTCAATTTCATATCGTGCCCCCTCGTTCTGGTATGTTTTCTACATTGGACAAGATCTCCCAACTGCACCTTGTTTATGTCCTTGAGGTACTTAAACGTTTCTATCATGTCACCCCTTTCTTTCCTCTCCTCCAGTGAGTACATATTGAGGTGTCTGAGTCTCTCCTCATATGTTTTGTGGTGCAAACCATGCACCATCTTTGTCACCCTTCTCTGGACAGCCTCCACCTTGTTTATATCCTTATGCACGTGTGTTCTCCAGTACTGCACGCAGTACTCCAAGTGAGGCCTTACCAGTGTTTCATACAATGGCATCACCAGTTCCCACCTCCTACTAGTAATATCTCTGCCTATGCACCCCAGCATGCCACTGGCCCTCCCTGCAGCCTTTGCGCACTGCTTTGATACCTTAAGGTCATTAGATATGATAACCCCTAGGTCTGTCAACTCTTTGGTGATGGTCAGTACCTCCCCCCCATTCTGTAGCTCTCCCCAGGGTTCCTCCTACCCAAGTGCATTATCTTGTACTTTTTCGCATTTAACCACAGTTGCCACACCTATGACCATCTTTCAACCTTCTCCAGGTCCCTCTTCATTTTCTGCACCCCTTCTGGAGTATCCACCCTGTTGCAGATCTTGATATCATCTGCAAATAGGCAGACCTTTCCTTCCAGCCCCTCTGTAATGTCACAAATGAAGACATTGAACAAGACAGGTCCTAGTACTGATTCTTGTGGCACTCTGCTGGTCACCCATCTCTTCTTGGACTGGATCCCATTTACCACCACCCTCTGCCTTCTGTCTGTCAGCCAGTTTCTAACACACTATATTACCTTATGCCCCATGCCCAGACTACTCATCTTGTTAACCAGCCTTCTGTGTGAGTCAGTATCAAAGGCTTTGCTGAAATCCAGGTAGGTGACATCTACAGCCCCTCCCTGATTCACTTTCCTAGTCACCCAATCAAAAAAATCTATCAGATTCCTTTGACAAGACCTTCCTGATGTGATTTTTAATCATGATATTTGTGTGAAATGAGCCTGTTGTCAAATCAAATCAAATCAAATCTTTATTTATCCAGGCGATCACCATTGAGCAAGCTCATTTACAAGGTGGACCTGCTGTTGTCAAGGACAGTTATACATACATAGATTAGCGGTGCAGTATACAAAATGTGTTAAGGTAAAAAACAGACTTACAAATAATACGTAGGTACAATATATACATTCCAAGTACACATGTGGGAGCATACATGCAACACATAACATTATTGTGGCATATTCAACCTTCATATACATAGAAGTTAAAGTAACACATTTATCCAGACCTCTATAGAAAGGTACAAATTATGATCATTTCAGCCCTCAGAAACTAATTTTTGCTTGGAGGTGACCAAGGCTTCAATAGGGCCCATGATGAAAACTGTAACAACTATTAGAGTGGCATGAGGAGTAGGTGAAAAAAAAGTGCCAAGGGTTCCGAGGGCCAACATGGCAGCTGACTATTAAACAAGTTAGGTAGGGAAGAGAGGGTTATGTTCATGGCTGCATATGGTAAGGCTAGAAGGGAACCATTAACAGGACCGCTAGGAACTATGGAAACATTTACAGATTTCGACAAATGTTTTGTCATAAAGAGTCCTAAACACTGCAATACTGACAGGAGAGCTAAGTTTCAGTGAGCTTTGAATCCTTTTCCAAAGTGAGAGCAGAGCGTGGCTTATGGCTGCCCTACCAAAGTGGTTACTGATCCTGGGAATATTTAGGGAAATTAGCGAGTGGCTTCTTATGGCATAGGTACTTGGTGGACTTAGGGGGAGGCAGGCAACAATGTAATCAGGGAGTTTGTTGGTGAGTGCTCGAAGTGTCCAGATAGCTGCTTCTATGCCGTCTGTATTGCAGAGAAGGCCACCCTATTGCAGCGAGTAACGAGCAGTGGTGTGTGTGGAGGATGGAAGGCCAGTTATGAATCTTAAGGCTCTGTGGTACAGTACATCCAGTTTTGCAAGGTGTGAGACAGAGCATTGGCCATAGATAATGTCAGCGTAATCAATTAATGAGAGGAATGTAGAATGAACAAGCTGTTTTTTTGCGGCCTCAGTCAGGAGATGTTTAATTCTGTAAAAGAGGCCAAGCCTCTGCCTAAGCTTTTTCAATAATTCTTCTGTGTGCTCCTTAAAGGAGAGTTTGTTATCCATCCATATACCCAGGTATTTGAATTTCGGCATGAACTCAAGCTTTTCGCCTAGTAGGGTGGTTATAGGAGGAACTGTACCAGCGGCCGCAGTGTTGGCCCCAGAGCTGGATGGTGCAAACAGCATGGCCTTGTTTTTTTTTGCATTTAGCAATAACTTTTTGTTGATGAGCTGGTTTTGCAGCTTATTGAATTCGGCTTGTAATTCAGAGCATGCGGTTCCAGGGGAGTCACGATTTAGGTAGAGCACTGTATCATCGGCAAACAAGTGGATACTGGCTTCCTTGATTCCTAAGTCCAAGTTGTTAATATAGATGGTGAACAGTAGGGGGCCCAATATGGATCCCTGTAGGACTCCTCTTTTTGTTGGTTTGAGTGGAGAAAGCTCTCCTTCGGCCTTGATTTGTTGCTGCCTATCAGTGAGGTAGTTCTGGAACCAATCCAGTAAGATTGAGTCCATGCCTATGGTATTTAGAGTGGAGAGAAGTAGACAATGGTCGACGGTATCGAAAGCCTTGCTAAGATCTAAAAACACCGCACAAACAAATTTTTTATTGTCCAGGTCCCGTTGCCAGTCATTAGTGACTTTGGCCAGTGTCGTAATAGTGCTGTGCTTAGTTCTAAATCCAGATTGCATGGGGTTAAGCAATTCAGAGCTGTCTAGGAAAGAGCTCAACTGTGTATCCACAATTTTTTCCAGCATTATCGAAAGTATAGGTAGTAGAGAGATTGGCCTATAATTGTTCAGGTCACTTGGGTCCCCTGCTTTAAATAGTGGAATAACATGAGCAGTTTTCCATTCCGTGGGGAGAGAGCCTTGGGTTAGAGACAGGTTGAATAAGTGTGTTATAGGTGCTGCTAGTATGTGGTATGCTATTTTCAGAAAGTATGGGTCAAATGAGTCGGCTCCTGCGCTTTTTCTAATGTCTAGCTGTAGCAGAAGGTCTTCAACTTCTTTTATGGTGATTGAGGAAAAGGAGAAGGTCATACTTTTGATATTTGTTTCAGGTGGCTGGGCTTTGAGCAGTGGCCGAAGACTACTTACTGGTGCATTATCAAATGCCAAGCCTGCGGTGGCAAAGTGGTTATTGAAGGCTTGGAGAATCTCAGATTTATCAGTGACAGAGACATTGTCGATGGTAATTTTGAATGGAAGCACACTACCCGTTTAGTAGCCAGACAATTCCTTTATAGTGGACCAGAACTTGGTAGTGTTATTGGATGCAGAGAACAATTCATTTTGATAAAAAGTGGCCTTGGCCTCCCTGATCATTTTTGTACAGGCATTTCTAGCTGACCTAAAAAGACACCAGTCTGTATTGGCATGTGACTTCTGGGCCTTTTTCCACAGCTGGTCTCTTTTGAGTAGGGCTTTCTTCAGGTCTGGTGAAAAACAACGGCAGGTCCTGGTTTTTATTCGAGCTTTGATCATAGGAGCATGGGTGTTTAGGGCACTGGCTATGATTTCATGCAAAACATCATAGGCATCACTTACTGATTTAGCTAGGTAGAAACTCTGCCAGTGCATAGAGTTTTTTAAATCATTGAAATAGGCCAGAGGGTCAAAGTTCCGTCTGGATCTTTTGGTAGAGAACTTTGATGTGGATAGTGGTTTGGGGATGGTTCTGATGCCAGCTATGAGGCAGTGGTCACTAACATCAGCTGGGAGGATACCGGCATGCGAAAAGTAGTGGGGTTCGTTGACAAGGAGCACATCCAGGAGGGTGCTTCTCGTTGGATTCTTATTGTTAATGCGAGTTGGTTCAGATATAAGTTGGGTGAACCCATGTGAATCACAGAATTGTTGTGCTGGATGCTCTGCTGTGAGGCTCTTGGAAACTGTGTTCTGATGTTCAGAGTATTATTTAATATGCTGCTGCACTGGGCTACTCTGTTGTGTTGCTCCCCTTCAGTGCCCATTGCCACGGTTACTGCCCTAATTGCTGATAGTAGTATCAGCTGTGTGTGTGCCTCTGACCGACTCCCGTTGGTGGCAGCATTGGGAGTAGGCAGGGTAGCTGTACTTAAATAGCACAGTTTCTCTGAAAGCAGCAGCAGCATTTCAGCGGCAACTGAGAAGTGCAGGGAAACGTGTATCATCATCTGGAGTCTGACCAGAGTGTGGCAGGCTCCGTTTGGTCTGGCTCTCATCCCCTGCTGAAACAGCCTGTGATTAATGGGAGTATCTACAGCTTGTTCTGTGATGTGTGCTGAAAACTGTGAACTGGTTGCTCAGCTGTGAGACAAATGATTGGTTTCTACTGCTGTTTTAATTATAATTGTTGCTGTGATTTTTAATGGTGATATTTGTGTGAAACGAGCCTGTTGTGCTGGATGCTCTGCTGTGAGGCTGTTGGGGGTAGGCAGGGTAGCTGTACTTAAATAGCACAGCTTCTCTGAACATGGCAGCATTTCAGTGGCAGCGGAGAAGTGCAGAGAAAAGTGTATCATCATCTGGAGTCTGACTGGAGTCAGACCGGTAGGACCGGTGCAGGATACTAGATATCCAAGAGGGTGTGGATGTGGGCAGTAAAGGTGTTAGAATATGTTTGGTCCACTGGATATAGTTTAGATTTATTATGGCAGCTGTAACTAGTTTAAGTATTGTAGTATTATGTAAGTGGAGTTTATTAGTATGTTGTGTGGTACTGTATGTAGTGATTTGGCTGTATTATGTAACAGTGGAAAATGTGATTGTGAAGGGGGTAGTTTTAATGAGTTTACTGTGTTTAATATGTTGATTGGGGGAAGCAAGAGATGAATGTGATTAGTTTGTTAACTTATAAGAAAAGATCAGTTTGGGTAATTGGCCACTCCTTAAGTGTTACTGCGCCCCCTTAGCAGTAAAGGGGATATTGTTTAGTTTGTGTACATGCAAAAATTGTTTATTTGAGGGTTTATTATTAATGTTATCTGGTGATATAGAGTGTAACCCTGGTCCTCATGCAAGTTTGTCTGGCTCTGTGGGGTCATTTAGGCCGGATTGGTTTCATTTGCATGGACCTAAATTATTAAATATGAACACGAGAAGTTTATTGCCCAAATTGCCTATCGTTGAATTTCTTATGTTACAATATCAACCTGACTTGGTGGTGGTTACAGAATTTTGGCTAAAGCCTTCTATTCCAGATGGATCATGTTTATTACCTGGTTACCAGCTGTTAAGAGCTGATCGTAAAGGTGGCAAATGGGGGGGGGGGCTGTTTATTATCTTGACCACCTAGAGGTGTCTATTCATTTGTCTAGTGTAGCTTTCGATGTATCCAGTGATTGCTACTACTAGATGTGTTGTTATGTGGGGTTAAACACATTTTAGTGGGAGCTTTGTAAAATCCACCAAAAGCTGGTTTATTTGGGTTACAAGAGTTTTTTTGTTAAGGTCACCCCATTCTTGGATAACTATGATTTTATTATGATGGGTGATATATTTTTGAATTGGCTAAAAGCTGATAGGGCTATGGAATGTTTATTGGGATCTTATAGTTTGTCACAACATTTGGTTGCTCCAACCAGGTTAAATGTTGATTCCATGAACCACACTCATTTAGATTGGGTTGCTACAAATAATTTAAACGTTGTTTCTTGTGTTGGAGTATTAGGGGATTCAGTGAGTGACTATCAGGTCACCTTTAGTTTCCTAAACTTTAGTCATAGTAAGATTCCATCTAGGGTATGCTGTACTCGCGATTTTAAAAAATATCATCCCAATGTTTTATTTAATGAGTTAATGAGTTTGAATTGCTCCTATATGGATTCCATACCTGACCCAGATTGTACTCTTGAGTTCTTCTGCCAGCAACTTTTGACTGTTCAAAATAAAATAGTTCCATTACGGTCAATATGTATGAAGGGTGTATTGTATCTCTGGTTTTCCACTGATTTGAAACAGTACATCAAACAAAAGAAAATTGCTTGGCTTACTTATAAAAGATCCTCTTCCTTGGATAACCTATTGGCTTATAGGGCAGCCAGGAATTTGTTGTGTAGTAAGGTAAGGCAGGCGGAGGTTGATTTTTTTAGGTCTAGATTGGAGGATGCTTTGCAGGGTTCTAGAAAGAATCATTTACTGTTTTCTAGATATAAATCATCCTTTTCTTCATTTCAACATCTTCAACAAACTGTTACTGATCCATTTAATATGGCAAATGTTTTGAATTAGTGTTTTTCTGATGTTTCTGGTTTAGTTTTTGGGTTCCCTGATACGAAGCGGAATATTGATGAAACTGAGTGTCTCTCTAGTGGCTTTATTGGACAGATGGGTAATGGTAGTACCTCTAGGTTTTTGTTTTGCTGGGTAACTTCTTTTGAAGTGTTAAAATTGTTGAATTCTTTACCAGACACTTTTGGTAATTGTGGGAGGAGGCTTGATGCTAGATTTGTTAAGCTTATCGCTCCCTACATTGCAGAACCTCTTTGTAAGGTATTTAATCTGTGTATTTCCACCAATGGATTTCCCTCCGTTTGGAGGCAGGCCCATGTTGTGCCTGTTCCAAAAAAGGCTAATGCTGTCGGCCCTGAAGGTTACCACCCCATCTCGATATTAAATCCTTTGAGTAAAATATTTGAAAAGCTGTTGGTCAATTAGCTTAATGATTTTTTGGAGAGTGGCAGAATCCTTTGTGCTGAGAAGCATGGGTTTCACCGTGGTCGTGTTACAGGTACAGCCCTGGTCAGATTCACGGACACCATTCTTCAGGGCTGCAATGGTGGTCTGTTAACAGGAGCAGTGTTCATGGACCTGTCTGGGGCATTCGACCTGATTGATAATTTTTTACTTTGTCAGAAATTATCTGATCTGGGATTGTCTAATTCAGCAGTTGCTTTGTTAGGGGAATTTTTGCAGGATCGGTTCCAATATGTTTCTATTGGGTCCGTTTCCTCTGATGTATGTTCTACTGTGTGTGGAGTTCTGCAGGGGTCCATCTTGGGTCCCTTATTATTTTCACTCTTTATTAATCAGGTTCCATCCATATTTCAGGGGTGTAAAAGTTTATTGTATGTTGATGATCTGATTCTGTATTGTCAGAGTCAGTCTGTCGACTTTAGAACTTCAACCTTGGAAACTGATTTTTTGAAGTTATGCCAGTGGATGTTTTCTAATAAGATGGTTTTGAACTCACGTAAGACCAAAGTGATGTTATTTGGTAAATTTAAATACTTAGGGGTATTATTGGATTCTTCATTAACTCTAGTTTCTCAAGTAAAATTGGTTAAGAAAAGGGTTCATTCTAAGTTAGGGTTGCTTTATAAGCTTAAAACTTATTTGCCTTTGGAATCTCGGAATCAACTTGCTCTGGGTGTACTTATGCCTCATCTGGATTGTATCTCTTCTTTGTACCTAGAATTGGGTGTTAGGGAGAGGCAGACGTTTGGCGTTGTTTATAATAACATATGTCATTTTGTATTGGATGTGCCAAGTCTGACTCATCATTGTTTGTTGTACTCTTCTTTGAATTGATAATTTCCTCAATTAAGATTTAGGTATGCTTTGGGTAATTTGGTCCATCAGGCTGTTCATTCTAATGGGTTTTCTCCCCTTTCTGATTTGGTTAAGATTCGGGCGATGAGATCTTCGTTAAGGTCAGCTGAGGGCATTATGTTGGAGGGTTATTCTGTGAAGAATAATTATGGCTCTCACTCATTTTCATGTCAAGCCCCCAAAATTTGGAATGATCTACCCGCTTCATTGCATATACTGAAATCACATTGTACTTTTAAAATTAGATTTAAAAGGTATTTGTTGTCCTTGAGGAATTGTATCTGTATTTGAATTGTATTAAAATTGTCATGTTGTGTTGTATGTTTATTTGTTTTTTATGCATTTGTTATGTATTGTATGTATCTATTTGTCCGGGTTGGACCTGAAAAAGGGCTTTGGCCCAGTTACCTTAACCCAGTTAACAAATAAAAATGAAATTAAAATGAAATGAATCTGTGCTGCCTTAGCTTCTGGGCACCAATGGATTCCAGGTGTGCCACTGTCCTTTCTTTCAGCAGTGTCTCCATGATCTTCCCCACCACTGAGGTGTGGTGGACTGGTCTGTAGTTCCCTGCTTGCACCCCACTGCCACTTTTGTGCAGTGGGACTACATGCACTCTCTTCCAGTCCTCTGGAACCATGTCTGTGTTGAGTGACTCTGTGAACAGGGTGGCTAGAGGAACTGCTAGTTCCCTCTGCAGCTTCTTTAATATCCTTGGGTGTATGTCATCTGGACCCATGACTTTATCCATCTTCAGCTTTTTGAGTTCCTCCAGAACTCTCTCCACTGTGAATGGACTGGTGTCCACTCCCTCCCTCCCCCCATTGCCTCTGCTCCCCAACTGTGGTCCTTGACCCTCTCTCTCTCTCCTCAGTGAATACTGAACAGAAGTATTTGTTCAGTATTTCTGCCTTGTCTAGATCCCCTCCTTGCACTCTCCCTCCTCCCCTTTGAGCCTCACAATCCCCCTCGTTTTTTCTTCTATCACTGATGTACCTATAGAATGTCTTGTCCCCTTTTTTCAAAGTCCGTGCTAAATCCTCCTCTGTCTGTGCCTTGGCTTTCCTAACAGCCTTCCCTGCCTCTCTTAGACACTCAAGGTACACCTCCCTGTCCTCCTTCCTTTCGGTTTCCTTATACTTCCTGAAACTTGCTCTTTTTTCCCTTACCTTTTCTCCCACCTCTTTGGAGAACCATAGTGGTTTCTTTCTTCTTTTCCCTTTGGCCGCTATCCTAATGCATTTGTTAGTTACCTCCATAATGGCTCCTTTTAGTCTCCCCACTGTTCCTCCATCTCCTCCATTAATAATAATAATAATAATACATTTATTTGATGTAGCGCCTTTCAAGCATCAAGGAGCTGCACAATCAAGTAAAACAGAACACAATAAATACAGATAAAATCAGTGGAATTCAGGGTAAGCTTTTCCCCACAAAAAAGTCTTTAGTGCTTGCTTAAAGCACCCCACAGTCCTGCACTCCCAAAGCTGATGGGGCAGAGAATTCCAGAGGGTAGGTGCCACAAACCCAAAGGCGTGCGCACTGGATGACTTTAAGCTTACCCTCAGAATCTCCAGCAACCCCTCGTCAGCCGAGCGGAGCTGTTGTAGAGGGGTGTAAGGAACCAGGAGCTCTTTCAAGTAGTCAGGACCCTGTCCGCATAGGGCTTTGTAAGTCAATAGACCTACCTTAAAGGTGATCCACCACTGAATAGGCAGCCAGTGCAGATCGCGCAGCACCAGGGTGATATGCATTCTCCTAGAAACCCCAGTCAATAAACATGCTGCAGCATTCTGCACTAGCTGCAAGCAGTGGATATCAACCCCAGGATGCCCTAGGTAAAGGAAGTTGCAGTAATCAAGGCGTGATGTCACAAAAGCATGGAACAGGACAGGCAGGTCGCTGGACAGAACAAGGTGCCTGATCCTAGCAATGTTCCTAAGATGGTAAAAGGCCAACTTGATGACTGCCGACACCTGATGACGAAGGGTCAGGCCATCGTCAAGTACCACTTCTAGGTCACGCACCTGTTCAGAGGTGAGAATCTGAGCCCCCCCAGGACTAAACTAGAGGGAAGCTCAGTCCTCAACCCCTCTGTCCTACTACCTGGGTCCACTAACAATACCTCAGTCTTTCCTGGGTTCAACTTTAATCCACTGGCACTCATCCAATCTTGGATTTCTATGAGGCAGCTGTTCAGTACTGGGATAGCACTAACCTGGTCAGGGGCAAAAGACAGGTAGAGCTGGGTGTCATCAGCATAGCAGTGAAACCTCAGCCCATACCATCTTACAATGTCTCCGAGGGGCAGCATATACACTGTAAATAACATGGGGGACAGCACTGAGCCCTGAGGAACCCCATAGGGCAGAGAGAGAAAGCCTCAGAAGAAAAAATACCCGAGACAACCCTCTGCGTTCTACCAGTGAGGAAAGATGTAAACCATCTAAGCACTGCCCCAGACAGCCCACAGATGGTCCTCAAATGCTCAAGCAGAACCCCATGATCCACAGTGTCAAAGGCTGATGATAAATCCAGGAGAACCAAGATAGAACAGTTTCTCCTATCTCTCGCCATCAGGAGATCAGTGAGTACCCAAACCAGAGCAGTCTCTGTACTATGCCTCTTTCGAAAACCAGATTGGAGAGATTCGTATAAATTATGGATGGTTAAATGGTTCTCCAGTTGAGCTGCCACAACTTTCTCAATAACCTTCCCCACGAAAGGAAGATTAGAGATAGGCCTGTAGTTTGCTAAGTTCTCCAGGTCTAAAGAAGCTTTTTTCAGGAGGGGTGTCACCAGCCACACCTTCAGGGAGCTAGGGAACTCACCCCAGTCCAAAGAGCACTGTACGATCCAAGCTAAGACCGGGCCTATGATGTCACTACAACCCAAAATCAGGGAGGTAGGGCCCGGATCTAAACTATAGCAAGTGGGATGCATCCCCTGGGTAATCCTCATAATATCCATGAACTCTGGCAGATCAAAGGTACTCCAGGAAGCTCCGGGTTCTGTGACAGGACACTGACCAACAGCATCCCCCAAAGAGTGAAGTTGGCGGCACTCCTGCATGATGTCAGCCACCTTATTCACAAAGAAACGAGCAATCTCATCACACTCATTTTGTGAAAAGACTCGATGGAACTGCTGACAGGCTGGGTTGCACAGCCTGTCAACAGTTCTGAAGAGTTGAGCTGGTTGGTTCCGTGTGACAGAGATTTCCCTGGACAGGAATTCTGCCTTCTTACAGGAAATTTCTGTTTGATAGAATTTATAACATTCTAAGAAAATAAGGAGGTTGGTATCTAAGGCTGTCCTTCGCCAGCGATGCTCTAACCTATGCCCCTGTCTCTGCAACTCCCTTAGAGTCCCATCAAACCATAGGGCCCCAGGGTGAAGCGGGAGGGGGCGAATTTGGACAGGAGCAATCAGATCGAGAGCTGAAGAAACAGTCCTATTATAGGCCGCAACTAACTGCTCAGGATCTGTGCTAGTCTTGTCCAACAGCGAGAGGTCAATTACCGCCATCAGATCTTCAGGGACCACGTCCCGCAAAGGGCGGTAACTGACCATCTCCACAGGGTCCGATCTACCCAGGGGGCCCGAAAAGTTGATCCCAACAGTGTAGTGGTCGGACTAACTTACAGGTTCCACCACCAAGTCAGAGGCCTCGACCCCCAGAGGAAGACCAAATCAAGAGAGTGACCACCGTGGTGAGTAGCTGAGGAAACAACCTGTGTGAAGCCCAGAATTGTCATTACCTGGAGGAAGTGTTGACCAAAGAGCGAGGATTCATCATTGACCCAGGCATTGAAGTCACCCAGCACCATCAGTCTGGGCAACTCCAATGCCATGTCGGCGGCGAAGTCTGCTACCTCCTGCAGGAACAGCTTCTCATCACCTGGTGGACGGTAGATGAGAGCTATCCTGCACCCCACACCAGCTACCATAATACACTCAAATGACCTGGCCTCCTCAACTGGAACGCCAGTTAGGCCCAATTCGGTCTTGAAACAGACCGCGACCCCCCCCCCAGGTCCAATCTTGGGCGATGTATAACTGAGTAGCCGGTGGGGATCGCTGCCTCGAAAATAGGGGCAGCATTCCCATCTAACCAGGTCTCGGTAATGCAAGCCAGACCTGCTGAACCAACAAAATCTGCAATAAGAGCAGTCTTGTTGCAAACAGATCTGGCATTGCATAACAGCGCCAGAGTTGGACCTCTACCTTCTCCAGGACTGCTCTTAAACATCTACCCATTTCATTGAAATTTGCCCTCCTGAAATCTAATACATTTGCCCTTGTGTGGCTTAATTGAGTCCCTGTCCATCTGTTACATTATGTACCCTGGTGTGTTCACAGCCCAGTCATTCTGCTGCGCCGTTACATCATCATAGCATGTTCCATCCTGCATATGAACCATCTTAGTCATGATATATTGCAAGTACTAAATCCAGTTGCTTTGCTTTTATGTGTGTGGAATCCATAACTGTAACAAGTGCCCATGGTGTGCCCACATAGGTACATCTCCACTTCTGCTGTGAAATTCTCTCCTGATGCACCCCAACATAAGTTTGGTATTCATAACAACATAGTAACATATGTAATTGCCAGCATTTACAAACCTATCAGTCTATCTAGGCGGCTCGACTGTGTAGTGCTTCAGTCTATCACTCTACAGCTGTACCCCCCCTTCCCCCCACCAATGATTTTAAAAATGTCTCCTTCACTCACATCCCCTATCCCTCCACAGTTTGAGCCCTCCATCAGAACCTGTCTCACCCCCTTTTCAAACTGCCCGCTGTCTGCTGTGATATCACCTCCTCCGGCAGTGTGTTCCACCCTGCCACAGTCATTTTGTTGAAATAGTGCCTCCTTATTTCCCTCCTGCCACTGCCTTTCTGCATTGTGCTGAGTGGTTCATTTCCCCTGTCACTATTACACCCAGACCCTGAACCTCCTTTGACTTGGATAACTGCACTCCCCCAACCAGTAACTATTTCCAGTGTTCCTTGCTCCCAAGTGCATGACTTTGCACTTCTTGGTTTTGAACCCAAGTTGCCATGTGGGAGACCACTCCTCCAGTTTTTTCCAATCCTCCTACAGTGCTGTACTGCCTTCCCCTCCATCAACCTTCGCACGGATCTTGTCATCGGCAAACAGACTGATTTTACTCTTTATCCCTTCTGCGATGTTGGTAATGAAAACATTAAACAGCCCTTATCACAGCACTGAGCTCTGTGGGACCACACTTCTTACCACCTTGTGCTCAGATACCTCTCATCCACCACTACTGCTCACTGCTATCCTATAATCAGCCTCAGTTTCATCACCGCTCACAGGTCGCACAGTTTGCTGGTCGGCCTACCATGCGGCAGTGATTCAAAGGAGTTGATGAAGGACAGGCATAGGATATCCACTACATGACCCTTGTCCAGTGCCTGCATCACACTATTGAAGATGTCCACCACGTTTGTCTGGCATGATCTGACAGAGACAAACCCGTGCTAGCTGCCGTCATGGAGATCATTATCCTCTGGAGTTTTTACCATCCATTCCTTGAGGATAATCTCCATTACCTTTCCCGCAATTTGTTAGGCTGACTGGTCTATAGTTCTCTGGTACGTCCTTGGGCCCACTGTTATGGAGGGGCACCACATGCGCCACCCTTCAATCCATGGGTATGCATCCCTTTTCCGAAAGGTGTTGAACTGGTCTGCCAAAGGCCCCACCATGACTGCTGAAAACTGTCTCAGTAATCTGTGATGAATTCCATCTGGCCCAGTTGCCTTAAGGCCCTCCAACACCATTCCCTCAGTAATTTCACCATCCTTGAGCTCCTCCCTCATATCATCACTCTGCCATTTACATTAGGTATGGTCTTGTCACTCTCCTTGGTGAATAACAAACAGAAGTACTCAAATAGTACTTCTGCCTGCTCAGCCCCCTTTTGTACCCACCCACTGCCATTCTTTTTTTTTTTATATTTTCTTTATTGTGCTTTTTTCAATTTACAGGTTTAGTTACATGCAATTTATAAGATTTCATGCACTTTTCCTTTTACAATACATTGACTTCATAACATTCAATTAACATTCAACCAACTCGCGCGGAGGTTCTATTTGCTAGTCTTCGGGTGTCTAGCACCTTATGGGGTTCTATGATTCTCTTAGCTTGAATTTCCTATTCCTTTCTACTAGGTTATGCACAAAAAGAAAAGTTTTCCTTTCTGGGTGTTGCACTTTTTACTTTTCTGTCATCTGGACTCTCATTCCCCTTTCTCCTTACTGTCCTTATGTAATTTAATATGCATTTTCTTTATACAACCATGATCCAACTAGTTCATCTCTCCAAGAACTTTTCGGTTTTGCCTCTCAGGGAGTATGTCATCCTTTCCATTTCTTGTATTTCATTGACTATTTTCTCCCAGTCATGGATTGTTGGTGATTCATGAGTTAACCATCTTTTTATGATTGATTTGCCAAAGGCTGCTGCGCAGATTGCCATAGGTATTTAGCCGGAGCTCCTTTTACACATAGTGGTGGCAGACCTAGTAACACATGTTGTATTTGGAGCGGTAATAGTATCTGGAATACCTTCTGTAGTTTGTTTTGAAGTTCTGTTAGGAACTGCTGTATGACTTGAGCAAGAGTAGAAGATATGTTGTGTGGGTAGCCCTTTGTTTCCCACATAGTCTCCAGCAATTTCCCTTTGTTGCTGTGTCCCATTGCTTTTCCAGATGTGGTGTGATAAAGCATCTGGTTTTAACCCTCCATGCAAATTCCCTCCAGTTTGGGGAATCGGAGGTTTTGACCGTGCTTATCCAGATCTTCTCCCATTCCTTTGTTGTAAGTCTGATTCCTGCCTCCTTCTCCCATTTAATAGAAACATAGACTTTGACTGCAGATAAGGACCGCTTGGCCCATCTCGTCTGCCCATTTCCCTACCTACAGGATAGGCCGCAGATCTTAGTTAACCAACAGCCTATTTCTTCCTACCCCCCACAAGAATTGCCTTATGTCTGTCCCATGCATTCTTGAATTCTCCCACAGTTTTAGACCCCACAACCTCCTCAGGAAGGCTGTTCCATGCATCCACTACCTCTCTGTGAAATAATACTTCTCATTGCCCCTGAACCGCCCTCCTTCTATCTTTTAAATTGTGTCCCTTGTTCTGCAAGTCTCTTTTCTGAAAGATGCTACCCTCTTGGACTTTGTTGATTCCACTGAGGTACTTAAAAGTTTCTATCATGCCCCCCTCCCTTCTTTCCTCAAGGGTATACATATTAAGCTCCTTTAGTCTCTCCTCATACGGCTTCTCTTGCAGACCCTGCACCATTTTAGTTGCCCTCCTCTGGACTACCTCTATCCTGTCTATGTCCTTGTGGAGATGGGGTCTCCAGAACTGGACACAGTACTCCAGATGGGGTCTCACCAACTGTCTGTACAGAGGGATAACAACTTCCTGTTTTCTGCTGCTGATGCCTCTCCCTATACATCCCAGTACACCCCCAGCCCTCCCTACTGCCTTCTCACATTGCTTGCTAACCTTAAGGTCATCTGATATGATTACCCCAGGTCCCTTTCCTTTTTGTTGTTGTTACTACCTCCCACCCATGTGTATTCTTCCCTGGGTTCTTGTTTCCCAGGTGCATTATTTTGCCTTCTTTGCATTGAATCCTAGCTGCCATACTTGACCATTCCTCCAACCTTGCCAAGTCCCTTTTCATCCTTTCTACGCCTCCTTGTGTATCAACCCTGTTGCAGATCTTTGTGTCATCTGCAAAAAGGCATACTTTTCCTTCCAGTCCCTCTGCAATGTCACTGATGAAGACATTAAAAAGGACTGGACCCAATTCTGAACCCTGTGGTACCCCACTAGTAACCCCTCTTTCTTCAGAGTGGACTCCATTTATGCTTAATGTGTTGTGTAGCCTCATCTCTGCTTGTGACGAGGAACTTACATACTCTGGATATTATCCCTTTGGTCTCCCCCATGTCCAACACTGCACCCATATCAAAATTCTCTTCCCCTTTTATTCCTAGACATTGCATTTTCCTTTGTTGTGAGTTGACATAGTTACTCATCTGTAAATATCTAAATTGGTCCGTCTGTGCCCACCTAAATTTCTGCTTGCATTCCTCAAAAGATAAGAGGTTGCCTTCTTTCATTACTTGACTTAAGTGTTGTATCCCCCTCCATGTTTGTGCTGTGTTCCATGGGTCCATCCCTCCTGGAGGAAAGTCAGGGTTCCAGATTAGCCATGTGTATTGCCATTTATCTTTTTTAATTTTAGGATGTACCTGCAGCCTGTCTAAAGCATGCAATGTCACTTTTAGGGCTATGTACCATTCCTGTTGGATCAGGTTTGGTAAGATAGGTTGGAATAATAATGATCTCATAGGTGTTCCTATACCCTGAGCCTCCTCCAGGTCCTTCCAGTGCGCTACAACCCTGGGGTTCTCCTATTGCATTGCCCATTGTGTCTGTGTGGCCAGCCAATAGTCATTCACATCTGGGACTGCCCATCCTCCCCAGGTTTTCCTTGCTTTAAGTACCTCTCCCCTTATTCTGTGTCTTTTGTTTGCCCAGATAATTTGAGGAGGCAGTATAGTGCAGTGGTTTAAGGCTCTGAGCTGCAAATCTGGAGACCTGGATTTGAATCCCACAACCCCCACTTGCATACTGTGTGACCCTGAGCAAGTCACTTAACTTCCCTGTGCTCCCAGGTCGCACTTCTAAACAAGCTTTCAGCTTAGTGTGTCTCTCCTGGTTAAACAATTAAAAAAAAAGGAAAGATAAATGTCTGTATTTTCTTTTGAATGTCTTTCAACCATTTTTTACTTAGGTGTACCGGGGCACACTAGAATATGTAAAATAGTCTTGGGAGAAGATTCATTTTTATTGTTTGTATTCTAGCATGCTGCGGAAAAGGTATTGTTTCCCATCTCTTGATATCTTCTGTAATTTGCTTTATCAGGGGGACATAGTTGTCCTGAAATATAAAACTATTTGTATTTCTTAGGGTAATTCCTAAATATTTTAGATAGGCTAGATTCCATCTCATTGGGTATTTTTGTTTGAATCCTTCTGTTGGTTTAAAGTTGAAGGTCAGTACCTCTGTCTTTGTTTGATTTAGGGAGTACCCCGATATCTTATGGAACTCATATATGCATTCCATTAGTCTTGGTATTGATTGTTCTGGGGCTCTAAGAAACATTAGAATATCATCTGCATACAGGGCTATTTTCTGTTCACTCCCCCATTACTATCCCCCGAATCTCTTTGTCTTGTCTAATCCTTTGCGCTAGAGGTTCAATATATAAGGTAAACAGTTGTGGAAATAAGGGGCATCCCTATCTGGTACCTCGTCCTAGCACTCTTCTACTCGAGTGATCCTCATTTGTCCTGATGTATGCCTGGGGGCCTTCCTATAGGCATTGAATTATCTTTATAAAGTCGATATTAAACCAAAATTTAGATAGTGTTTTATATAGGAATGGCCATTCTACCTCATCAAAGTCTTTTTCTGCGTCGTGGCTCATAGAAACATAGAAACATAGAATTCGATGGCAGATAAGGACCGCTTGGCCCACCCAGTCTGCCCATTTCCCTTCCTACTGGATAAGCTGCAGATCCTAGTTAACCAGCAGCCTACTTCTTCCTACCCCCAACCCCTAGAATGGCCTTATGACTGTCCCATGCATGCTTGAATTCCACCACTGATTTTGACTCCACAACCTCCTCCGGAAGGCCGTTCCTTGC